>CM053030.1:239411095-240611095 GCA_028564925.1 Lithobates sylvaticus
TGTAGCTTACGCATGCATTTGCAAATTTGTGCAACTAAACCCCTGTTTTAAACACATACTGTTAGACAGGTTACTCTGGTTGGTCGCAGACTGGACGGTAAGTAAGGCTTGGAATTCTCCTTGGATTTTTTTTTATTGGTCCTTTTTTGTTATGTACAGTTTAATGCCTTTAGATTTTAAAACTGTAGTCAATTATCTCATGATTATAATCTACAGAAATAGAAAAACTTACAAATTCCACTTTACACATATCATGTTACATATGCATTGTTGTTTATTTGCCTTTAACTGCTACTCACCGGCCCATTGTGTACTTAAACAGCAGGGTGGGAACTGAGTCAACATACCGGTATGCCGCTCAGAACGGGAGGCGGCACGCGCAGTGGCGTGATCCTCTGATGGCTGTGATCTTCGGATACAGACCATAACAGATCGGGAAATGGGCACTGTGATTGGCCCTCCCAATCACATGATGGCGGGGGATGCTGCAGCCTGTGTTGACAGCTCTCTGTGTAAGGGATGATTTTACACAGAGAGCTGTCACAGATCACACAGACTGCAGCCATCCCCACACAGTACACCAAGCACCACTGTCATCACTGTCCTTGTTCCTGTCCCATGAACATCTTTACCAGTGCGCAAACATCTGTCACAGTGTGCCATGAACATATGTACCAGTGCACAAAACATCTGTCACAGTATCCTAGCAACATATGTACCAGTGCATAAAAGTATCTGCAATAGTGCAATAGTGTTCCATTGCAACATCAACATTTGTCAGTGTCCGCCGGAGGATGGTCAACATCTATCAAAGTGCACAAGTAAACAAAAACATCTGTCAGTGTACCAGTGTCCCACTAAAAAATAAATAAAAATGTGCTTGCGTGCAAAGGCGAATGAACATGTTCGTCCTGTACACATATGTAAATGGCAATCGCACCACACATGTGAGGTATCACCACGAACGTCAGAGCAATAGCACCAGACTTCCTGTGTAACTCTAAGCTGGTAACCAATAAAGGCTTATAAAGCGTTGCCTATGCAGATTTTAAATACCGAAGTTTGGTGCCATTTCACAAGCGTGTGCAATTTTAAAGAGTGACATGTTTCGTATCTATTTACCAGGCACAACACCATATTTTATATTTTACCAAAGATTTGGGTATTATATTGTCTCCGTGTGCATTGAAATTCATTAAATTGTAATTATGTGTAAAATTGCATTCGAAAAACTGCTGCGCAAATACAGTGTGACATAAAAATATGCAAAACCCACCATTTATTTCTCTAGGATCTCTGATACAAAAATAATATTATGTTTGGGGGTTCTAAGTAATTTTCTAGCAAAAGAAAAATGTTTTACTTGTAAATAAAAAGTATCGGAAGAAGGGCTGGTCTTAAATTGGATAATGCCTGAAGGTACTCATTGGACGTTAGGCCTCTCTATGTGGCTAGGCTGTGAAAAAGTCTCACACATATGGTATTGCCATACTCAGGAGGAGTAGCAGACAGTCAGTGTTGGTCATCTTACTTTAAAAAAGTAATTAGTTAAGTTACAAATTACTTCTCCC
This sequence comes from Lithobates sylvaticus, assembly GCA_028564925.1. Classification (NCBI taxonomy): domain Eukaryota; kingdom Metazoa; phylum Chordata; class Amphibia; order Anura; family Ranidae; genus Lithobates; species Lithobates sylvaticus. Next base: position 239,412,667 of record CM053030.1, read on the forward strand.
CAAAAAGTAATTGCGTTAGTAACTCAGTTACTACATTGGAAAAGTAATTAGTTACGCAGCAAAGTAACTGACTTTTTAAAAAAATATTCTATACGTGTAACTAAGGGGCGGGTCTAGTATTACTGTAAGCAAGGGGCGCATTTATTATTATTGTTATATATCGTGTAACTAAGGGGCTGCTCTATTATTACTCTAACCAAGGGGCAGATCTGTTATAGCATGTAAACAAGGGGCGGGTCTATTATTATTATATCGTGTAAGGGGCGGATGGCTACAGAAGAGGGCGAATGTTAAATTAATGGGCAGAGCTCGATATATAACAATAATAAATGCGCCCCTTGATTACAGTAATACTAGACCCGCCCCTTAGTTACATGATAGACGCCCCTTGCAGAGTAGCACGAGCACCAGGAGCGTGCGGCATTGCCTCGTACAATTATATGTTAACTGCGCCTGCGCGGTGTAGAGTTCACTCAGAGCTATTTAGGTTCGGCAATTTTCGTAAGCTCCGTAGTCCTTTGTACTGCGCAAGCCCTGCGCCTGCGCAGTACAGGGGGGTCCTTATCCGGCGGGGGAACTTTTTTGGCAGGACACCGGAATTACACTACTGCCATCTAGTGGCGGTAGATGTAATTGGGGTAACTAAGCCAAAGTAATGGGAACTGAGTTACCATGAGGGGAAAAGTAATCAGTTAGATTACTAGTTACCCTCTAAAGTAATTGCGTTAGGTAACTCAGTTTATTTTAACTCAGTTACTTACATCACTGCAGACAGTGTTTTGGGGTGTAGTTTCAAGTATGCCTATGCAGTGTGTGGGAAATAACTTGTTAGAATTACATTTTTGTAAAAAATGTCTAAAACATTAATAAATGAATAAATTAACTTTAAAAAAACTGGCTATGCCTCTTACTAAATACATTGGACTGTCTACTTTACAAAAAGGGGATATTTGTACTGTCTTGGCATGTTAGGTCCTCAAGAAATGAGATAGGCTGCCAGTACATCAGGTGTGGTTAATTTTCACTGGTAGCATAGCTTGTAGACTCAAAATATTTGGTCCTTTTTTTTGTAGCGCAAAAAATGTAAAAACAATTGGTTATTAAATACCACCAAAAGAAAGTTATATTTGTGTGAAGAAAACATGTCATTTGGGTACCATGTTGCATTAAGAGTAATTATCAATAAAAGTATGACAGCACTGAAAGCTGAAAATTTGGCCTGGGCAGGAAGGGGTGAAAGTGCCCAGTATTGAGGTGGGTAAAGAATTTTGTCACTTCCTCACTCTGTAGCTAGAATATGGTCTGTATAGCTAGTCCCACCCTCTTATGTCTTCTGTGTTTTTAGATTCCATTCTGAGCCCATGTAATTGCTGGAGTTAGACATACTATGATATTTGACCTTTGATCTGATGTTCATCTGTGAAGATCTGGTGTGGCTGCGCTGATAGGCACTGATGTGGCTGCATTAATGGGCACTGGTGATGCTGCGTTGATGGGCATTGGTGTGGCTGCATTAATGGGCACTGCTGTGGCTGCATTAATGTGCACTGGTGTGGCTGTGCTGATGGGCACTGATGTGACTGCATTAATGGGCACTGGTGTGGCTGCATTAATAGGCACTGGTGTGGCTGCATTAATGGGCACTGATGTGGCTGGATTAATGGGCACTGATGTGGCTGCACTGATGGGCACTGATCAGGCTAAATTAATGGGCACTGGTGTGGCTTTGCTGATGGGCACTGAATAGGCTGCATTAATGGACACTGGTGTGGCTGAGCTGATGGACAATGATCAGGTTGCATTAATGGGCACTAATGAGTCTGCATTATTGGACACTGGTGTGGCTGCATTAATGGGCACTGGTGTGGCAGCATTAATGGCAACTGATCAGGCTGCATTAATGGGCACTGGTGTTGCTGTACTGATGGGCACTGATCCGGCTGCATTAATGGGCACTGGTGTGGCTGCGCTGATGGGCACTGGTGTGGCTGCGCTGATAGGCACTGATCAGGCTTCATTAATGGGCACTGATGTGGCTGCACTGATGGGCACTGATCAGGCTGCATTAATGGGCACTGGTGTGGCTGCGCTGATGGGCACTGGTGTGGCTGCGCTGATAGGCACTGATCAGGCTTCATTAATGGGCACTGATGTGGCTGCACTGATGGGCACTGATCGGGCTGCATTAATGGCTACTAGTGAGGCTGCATTAATGGCCACTGGTGTGGCTATGCCCTGTCCTATGCCCAACAGTGGAATGTTTTTACTTATTTTTTTGCGCAATTGCGTATAGTTTATATACTGTTTTTGTGCGTGTTTGCAAAATTAAAGTGAGCAGGTTTGGATGAAGTCCAGGGCCAAATTTTTGTCCCAGTCCAGCCCTGCTCACAGCCCACACTCTTCTCTCATCATCACGCCGATCACATCATCCCCTGGAGTGGTACTGATTTGACGGCTCTGATAGAGAGGAGGAGGAGGCAGCGGAGCTGAGAGCCATGTGTTCCTGGAGAGCGCCGACTGCATCCGGGAATTATTTCTCTCTTTAACTGCAACACTTGTTATGTTATATATATAATATTATCTGTAAAATGTGTTTTGTTTATTATGTAGGAAGAATCATATTTAAAACATCCAGAACTGTCATTCCACCAATGCAGCCCACCATTTTAATGAATGCCACGCAGGGGATTTTTCTGCTGTGTCTGTCCAGATTATTGAAAAGGTGCATGTCCTGAAGAGGGGTGGGGATGTGTTTCAGCTTCTATGCAGGAGAGAGGTCTACTTGATTTCCCATCTCCAGACCTGTACACTCATGAGACTTCATTTTGAGTGGGATGTCAATCATTTTAATGAGTGACACAGGGCTTTATGGTCGTTTTTCTGCTTTTTTGAGTGTTGACGGGTTTAAGTGTTTTTACAGTAAATACACTTTCTAAAATGTAAAAATGCCAAACGTGGCTAAAAGCTTGGCACAGCGTTTTAGCTGAATGCGTTTTACAGTCAAACAGCCTTTGTTCCTGGACGCACTGGCAGTCGTTTTTTTCTTACTGCCCCTAAAAGCTTATGCCTCCAAATGCCTCTGAAAGTTTATGTGTGCATGGACCCATAGGCTAACATGGAGGAGAGTTCAGAGGCAGTAAGAAAAAAAATGCCAGATGCCTGAATATTCTGTGTGCATGAGCCGTTTATTGTTTATATTCAAATTGTGTAACAATGTCAGTGATGTTTTCAGATGTTTTTTTTTCATCTTTTTCATTTTCTTGTTTGGTTGTGGGAGATATTAACCACTGATTGAGCTTTGCTGTACATCTCTGATGTGTGTGATGATCCTTAACTTCTTCAATACTGGGTACTTTCCCCCCCTGCCTACCAAGGCCAATTTTTAGCTTTCAGCGCTGTCACACTTTGAATGAGAATCGCACGGTCCAGCAACGCTGTACCCAAATGAAATTCTTATCATTTTGTTCAGCTTTGTTTTGGTGGTATTTAATCACCACTGAGGTTTTAGTTTTGGGCTACAAATAAAAAAATACCGAAACTTTAAAAAAAAACAATTGTTTTTCTTATGCCGCGTACACACGGTCGGAATTTCCGACAGAAACAGTCTAAAGGAAGCTTTTCATCAGATTTTCCGACCGTGTGTATGCCCATCGGTCTTTTTCTGTCGGAAGTTCCGACTTTGGATTGAGAACCTGTTCTTAATTTGTCCGACGGAAAACCTTTCCATCGGATTTTCAGATCGTGTGTATGCAATTCCGACACGCAAAATTCCGACGCATGCTCAGAAACAATTTGACGCATGCTCGGAAGCATTAAACTTCCCTTTTATAGTGCAGTCGAATGTGTTGTATGTATGTTGGATGTATGTTGGAATTCCGACGGGAAAACCATCAGAGCTTTTTCCGACGAGAATTCCGACCATGCGTACGCAGCATTAGTTTGTTCTAAAATGTTCCAAATAAGTAATATTTCTTCATAAATTTTGCCCAAAATGTATACAAAATTTATACTGCTACAATTCTATGCAAGTTTAAGAGAAATTCAAGGTACCTAGAGGTAAGCCTTATTATAGGCTTACCTGTAGGTAAAAGTGGTTGTATGCAGTTTACAACCACTTTAAGGCCTGGTTCACACTAATGCATTTTTTAGCGCGTTTTCTGTTTTGCAGAAACACACTACAATCCATTTAACATGGTTTCTTATGGATGAAGTTCACATCTGTGCATTTTATGAAAAGGGCCAGGGACTTTTTTTTTTGGTTCCATAGAGTTCAAAATGCAAAATTTACCTGCAATATGCAAACTGCAGCCTGCATAAGTGTGAATCAGGCCTAAGACCAGGCCTTTTTCTGACATTTTTTGTTTACAATTTAAAATCTGTATTTTTGCTAGAAAATTACTAAGAACCCCCAAACATTATATATATTTTGTAGCAGATGCCCTAGAGAATAAAATGGTGGGTTTTGCAAATTTTTATGTCACACAGTATTTGCGCAGCAGTTTTTTTTAACGCAACTTTACACACTAACGCATAAATTAATTTTAATGAATTTCAATGCACACAGAGACAATGTAATACCCAAATTTTCAGTAAAATATAAAATATGGTGTTGCGACCGGGTAAATAGATACCAAATACATCATGCTTTAAAATTGCACACGCTTGTGAAATGGCACCAAACTTCGGTATTTGAAAATCTCCATATGCTTTATAAGCCTTTATTGGTGACCACTTTAGAGTTACACAGGGGGTCTGGTGCTAGAATTATTGCTCTTGTTCTGACATTCGCAGAGATATCTCACATGTGTGGTGCGATCGCAGTTTACATATGCGTACGGGACCAACCTGTGCATTCACCTTTGCATTGGTACACTAACAGATGTTGATCGGCCACCGACGGACACTGACAGGTGTTGAGGTCACAATGGTAAACTATTGCACTATTGCAGATGTTTTGTGCACTGGAACAGATGTGATGGGACACTGACAGATGATTTGTGCACTGGTACCGATGTTATGGGGGACAGGCAGATGTTTTGTGCACTGGTACCGATGTTATGGGGGACAGGTAGATGTTTTTGAACTGGTACAGATGTGATGGGGACACTGACATATGTTTTGTGCACTGGTACAGATGTGATGGGGGACTGACAGATGTTTTGTGCACTGGTACCGATGTTATGGGGGACAGGCAGATGTTTTTGAACTGGTACAGATGTAATGGGGACACTGACAGATGTTTTGTGCACTGGTGCAGATGTGATGGGGGACTGACAGATGTTTTGTGCACTGGTACAGATGTTTTATGGGGGCACTATGACAGATGTGTATAGGGACAGGAACAGTGGTGCTTGGTGTACTGTTTGTGAGGGATCTGTGACAGCTCTCTGTGTAAAATCATCCTTACACAGAGAGCTGTCACAGAGGCTGCAGAATCCCTTGTTCTCAGTGATGAGAACTGTCACAGGGACATGCATCTCTGTTTACATTGTGACGGATGTTATTGGACACAGGTGATCGGTAGGGCCAATCACAGAACCCATATCCTGTGCTCAGCTGGGTCCTGTGATCACAGCCATCACAGGATCGGGGCCGTTCTGCGGGCACTCGTTCTGAGGACGTTTATGAACGTCCACTTAGCAGGAGGAAAGGACCACCCGGCCGTTTATGTACATTGGTTGGGTTTATGTACAATGATTGTATCAACTGGACAACTTACCATAACTGTTGAAACCTTGAATTCAGAGCTCTACCAGAAAATCCTAAAGAAGAATGTCTGGCCATCAGTTTGTGACCTCAAGCTCAAATACACTTGGGTTATGCAGCAGGACAATAATTCCGAAACACAACAGCAAGTCCACCTCCAAATGGAACAAAAAAGGAAACATTAGGTTTTGGAGTGGCCTAGTCAAAGCCGGACTTAAATGCAATTGAGATGCTGTATCATGACCTTACACAGGCCGTTAATGCTGGAAAACCCTCCAATGTGGCTGAATTAAAACAATTCTGCAAAGAGAAGAAGAGTGGGCCAAAATTGCTCCACAGCAATGTGAAAGATTTATTGCCAGTTATCGCAAATGCTTTATTGCAGTTGTTGCCGCCAAGAGTGGCAGAGAATGTTATTAGTTAGTAGGTGATACTGTGGTCAGGCGCTACCTGTGTTGTGAGTAAGAAACTAGAAGTATATATAAAGCACGTCCGCTTAATTGCGATAAACAGTGTCTGTGGTAACAAACATAAATTGAATTATGAAATGCTATGATAGCCACCAATGTGCGTCCAGAAATCAGTGTTCACAACGTGATACATAGACCAAGAAACTATTCTATTAAATGTGCACGTCACCTAGCACTGTGTTAATCACATTGGCACATATTGTGTGGTTGATGCCAGCACAAACATTTATCGTATATGATTTAGGTTCTATATTTTATTTGAGATACACACACTAGGGGGCTCCACTCCCTGGTTTAAGTGAACACTATTGAAGTTTATCACATTGGGCCAGTTTCTTGGTCTATGTATCACGTTGTGTACACTGATTTCTGGACGCACATTGGTGGCTATCATAGCATTTCATAATTCAATTTATGTTTGTTACCACAGACACTGTTTATCGCAATTAAGCGGACGTGCTTTATATATACTTCTAGTTTCTTACTCACAACACAGGTAGCGCCTGACCACAGTATCACCTACTAATTATTTAAGGATAGGTTCTATCCTTTCCCCTGGGGTGGCAGCAACCTATATACAATTTACCTAAGCGCGGTTTATCACATAAAAATCTTCAGAGAAAGTTATTAGGTTTAGGGGGCAATTACTTTTTCACATAAAGCCAGGCAGGTTTGGACAGCTTTTTTGCCTTAATAAATGAAACTATCATTTAAATGCATTTTGTATTTACTCGGGTTATCTTTGTATAATAATAAAAAATTTTGATGATCTGAGTCATTTAAGTGTGACAAAGATGAAAAAAATCAGAAAGGGGGGGAAATACTTTTTCACAGCATTGTAGTTATTTATTGTTTAGATTATTGGTTCACAGCACAAGAGGGGATTTATTATAGATCTCACTGTATCCAAGGCAAATAAGGAGCCAGATATTGACTCTTTAGTGGACTGATCTTCTAAAATGGAAATCAACATATCAAGCAAAATAGAAAACTTGGTTTGACTATGACAAGCTATTCTAGTGCTTACTTGTATGGGGTTCACTAATAAAACATAAGTGGTACTAATATAATTTAATTACTTATTTTGACAAAGATAATAGTAGGAATGAAGCATAGGACTGAATTGCAGAATCAGAAAAGAAGGAAAATTTAAAAATGTTTGCTTAATGTTCATATTTGTAAACCAGGGAAATGTTATAAAGCCCTTTGGGCAATAGATAAGATGCGTCAATGCAAACATTTAGTTTAGGAAACAAACACAATTCCTATTTATGTACCATGTGCAACAGTCCAGCTTGCAAAGCAACAAGCATACAGTATATTGTGATGAAGAATTAGTACAGCACTATTTGACTTGGTTAGTTTTGTAGCTCAGGGTAAATATGAGCTAAAATTATTTTAGGCCAATGGTTAAAAGTTTCTCTGGGGTAAAAAAAAAAATGGTCAAGTACAATGCAATACATGTTTATTATGCCTTTTTGTGAACAGCTGAACTTTAATGTTAGACATCAAAGACATATTTGACATTTGTCCTATAGCAATAAAAATATCAAATGTAGAAATATGAAACACTGCACTTCACTTGTCAGGATGAGTCACAAATCCTCAACACAAATCATATAGTTGAATGAGAAATACAACCATAAAATAGCTTCTGAAAGGAAAAAATGGCAGAAGATAAAGATAGCAGTGTCATGAGGCAAATAAACTTTAAAAAGGATGACATACATACAATATTTTTGGAAGCTGACTGATAGCTGCCCTGTCAGTGAGATGGGGGAAATGATCTCTAATCAGTTATTAATCAACCCAGCAAGAGAAACTATAGAACTAATTTCTTTGTAAAGATTACTACATTCAAATTGTCCATGTATTCTTTGTGTCACACATAGTGCTACACTAAACTATCACCTTTCAGTTTAAGATACAGACAGCTCTAAAGCTGGCCACACATGGCTCAGGTTTTACGTTCAGCCAGTGGGCTGAATGAAAAGAACGGAACCAATTCTCCCATCCACCTCGAATCCTGCCCAATGTGGCGGTGGAGGAGTCAGCTGGAATCCTTCGCTGTCAGAATACACTGATCAGTGCTGCAGCATATTAGTTGCAGAACCTGTAATTGTCTTTGAGTGCCCCCACAGCTGCTTGCTGTGGGGGTACTCAACAGGAGGGAGGGGCCAGAAGCACCGAAGAGGGACCCCAGAAGAGGAGGATCAGGGCTGCTCTGTGCAAAACCATTACACAGAGCAGGTAGATATAACATGTTTGTTATTTTGAAACACAAAAAAACAAAACTTTAGTATCGCTTTAATGGCACTTTTCTGGTGGCAGTTTCTTTAAGAACTACCTGCTTCTAATTCAGGCAAGCAGTGACATGACCATCATGGGTGACAAATTCAGGTAGTCCTAACTACCGCCACTTTTTAAACCTGGCACTTTAAAAAACAACAGGTTCCTAATGAATTACCACCAGTTCACAGATTAGGAAACTGGCAGTAATTAAGATCAACTTTGAGTTTAGCATACAGTAGTATGCCAGTACTCAGAGTGGGCCATGTCTGTGCAGGGAAACTACACAGTTATGTGACAGCTTCCTACACAGGGCTCTGATTCTAGCCCCATTAAGCTTTCGACTGGGGGATTGCCCAGCCAAAAGCCAAATGTAAACAAAAGGGTTAGAGGTAGTGGTGATGTCATTACCCAATTCTGGCTAAAAGATTTCTAAAGGGTGTTTAAGACATCTTTTATAAATTCTGCCCAGTGTGGCCAGGCACACATTGTCCATGTAATTAATAGGGTATCACCCGTCAATCCCTAGAAGGCCTAATAACTATGACTTTTAGTATTTGATAGTCATCCTCAACAGATAAAACTAAAAATATTATTTATGGTCTAGAGCCCTACGGACGACATGAGTAAAGATGACATATAGGAACAACACAAAACTCACCAACATGAAATAGACCTGAAAGTGTGCCTTGGTCTACCGTATGGTACACCAAAATAAGGGGGCATACCCTAGATAAAGAATGATAAGAAGTAGTTATGGAATAATGTGGAATGAGTATTCAGTCTGAGGTAAGAATACTTGGAAGAGGCTTTTAAAAGGGGAGGGTGGGTGGGTATCACGCACAGGAAACCGACAAAGACCGGCGGCCTTTGGGCTGCTTAAATACCCTCCGGGCTCCTCCCATAACTTCAGGCCGGTACCCGGGCCTTCCAATTTATGGTCTAGAGCCCTACGGACGACATGAGTAAAGATGACATATAGGAACAACACAAAACTCACCAACATGAAATAGACCTGAAAGTGTGCCTTGGTCTACCGTATGGTACACCAAAATAAGGGGGCAAAAACCTTCAGGTAGGGAATAATTATTTATTAAGGTAATGTCACTGAGTAAGACGAGCAAAGGCCTGAGCCACCTCTAACTGTGGGTTAGGAATGTAGCGAGAGAAGCAGGCCGATTCCGCCGACCCAGTAGTAGAGCCCTCACTGCGTGGCAGGAGAACACCGAAGGCCTCGCGGGGTCTTGAAGCGACAAGTAGTGCGGCACCCCGGCCACGTACTGGCGTATCGTGCTGTGTGACAGTGCTAGGTGAGAATGACAATAAGCGCTGAGTTAAACTTCCCTGGAATGAATGAGCAGTAAACATTGAACTGATGCTGTAGGGACAGCTGGACCAGTCTGCGGAGGAAGGACATGACGGGTCTGGATTTAGGCCTGCCCTTGCTGCTGATCTTGGCTGAGGCTTGATTGTCTGTCGTGAAAGCCACAGTCTGTCCAGACCAATGGTGACCCCATAGGTGAGCGGCTGCTACGATGGGGAAGAGCTCAAAGAGGGCTGACGTGGTAGTGAAGCCTGGTGTGGCTAGTAATTGAGGAGGCCAAGGGGCGGCGAACCACAAATGGCCAAAAATGGCGGCGCATCCTGTGGATGTCGCCGCATCGGTCACCACCTGAGGTGACTGCGTGGACACGACTGGGATGAACAGGGACACGCCGTTCCAATTACCAAGAAAGTGTTCCCCCATGGCCAGATCTGCCCTGGCTGCCCAAGGGCTACTCTTAGACCCGAAGGTCAAATTGGTCGCGAAACAATATCGCTCCCTCCACTTGACGAGGGGACGAGCGGGTTGAGACTGGGAGCGACGGAAGAATGAGGCGCTGACAGATCATACACCAGACGTTTTTATTTGAAAAATATTCCCTGTACAAGCCCGATAGGGCTAACCCTCCAGATGTTAAAGGGAGACTGACTGAACGGGCCTATCAAGAAGTCCCGATCCAACTCCGTCTGCAGAAGGACGTCAATCGCTGGCTCATCTGTTGTTGCTGAGCGTAGGTTCGGACAATCGTGGGTGGAGTGGGGCAGGGTGATGAGCCCGGTATGAAACCCATCGGTGAAACCCCGGATGAGGTAGCTGGCGAGTGACGGAGTGGGGTGTGAGGTCAAGTAAACACCGAGCCAAAGGGCATTGACCCGGCTTAGTCGTGGTTCTTCTGTTTGACCTCACATAGAATCCTGGGGTGCGCCCTCTGGCATAGGGTGCAAACGTGCAAGAGCCGGCACTGGCTGAAATTGCAGGAGCCGTAATTGAAATTGTTGCAAATGGCGGCTCCCCAACCATCCGCACCGGACTTCCCAACTTGTCCACCTTTTGCCCTTGCACCGGGGCCTGCTGAGCCTGGCTCGTGCTGGTAGAGGCCGTGCTAGCTATCGGATGGACAGAGGCTATGTTGGCACACCAGACCGTGGTGTGGGACGCTGACTGACAGACAGCACATAGCGGGGAGCGAAGACCCGCGAAGTGGCGGCAGAACAACTCCGTGTCCACTACGCTCCAGTCCGTTGTCAAATGAAACTGTGAGAATCTGGCTGCGGCTTTGGCCGAGAAGGACCGATGATAGTCGTAGAACGCTGAGCCACCGTATTTGTGGCCCAGGTCTACGATCAAATGGAGGTAGAGGTCCAGTTCCTCCTGTCTTTTGGGAGGCTGAGCACAGCACGTCCCTAAACATGCCGAAAGCGAGCGTGAACTCGGGCACCGTGAGCTTTCTGTTGAGCCTCGGATCCTTCGTTTTCAAAACCACCGAGACGTCCCCCCAGGTGTAGGCCTTGTTCTCAGCCAAGTCATGGACCGAGATCATGAGTGAGGCCAGGTTAACGTCTCTGCCCTCTAAAATGTCCTTCCTTACGCTGGGTGGCATCAGGTGGGAAGGGTGAACGGTAGTCGTGGCAAGCTCACTACCTGCGGCCGGTGCGCTGATGGCTGGGACCACCGCAGGGTCCGGAACCGTGGCAGCCGGGTTAGTCTCTAGACGAGACACCCTGTCCTGGACCTCAACGATTGAGGAAGACAGGGAAGACACGAGGGTGTGTAGCTGAGCGACGGCGGCTGAAATCGATTCCAGAGACGCCTGCTGGCTGCTGGGGCTTGCTGCGGCCGGTGGTGGGAAGAGGAGCCTGAATAGCTCCGCCTTCCTGGCCGCGGCCGAGAAGGGTTTCCCTCTGCGTCTCAGCTCGGCGGACAGCCTGGACACTGCCAGCCTCGGAGGCTGATGCCGGAGATAGCGGGGTGGTGAGGTCATCACTGCCGACTGATGACATGGCGGCTGCCAAGACCCGTTACTTAGTAGACTGTCACGTGTCTGCAGGCTGGGCCTATAAAGAGGTGACAAGCAATGAGTTTGAATGTGTCACCTATGATCTACGTACCTGCCATGAGAAAGCAGGAGCCCCTCGTGCCCCAGCGTTTTTTTTTTTTTTTTTTTTTTTTTACCTGCTGGAACCCTGATGAAGCTGGTGCAGGTGGACCTACTGAATCCGACTGACCTGAGAGAGTGTGAGAGAAAGTACCTATTGAGAGCCTAAACTGCTGCCGTCCAGAGCGACGGAACCCAACGTAGATGATGACAACAGGCGATAGTGACTTAAGTCGACTGCCGAGACCGCTGTGGGATCAAATGACAGATGACAACACGAATGACTGACTTGACATGTTGCCTTAACTGAATGAACTTCCCGTGACAGGGCCCGGCCTGTTCGTACCGTATGGGGGTGCCTGTGAGCCGGACTCTGGAGCACGTACAGGAATGAGGCAACCGTGACACGAGGCTAACTGCCTGGGTATTGCTGAGGCCGAACTGTGACATCCAGCTGCCACCGGCGGCCGGCCTAGGGCACGCCGGCGCGAATTCGTACAGGCAGGTGACCAATTAACGCCGGGGCGTGGTAAGGTGACACAGAAATGATATAACATGACAAGGACAAGAGTCAAAGTCTCTTTTTTTTTTTTTTTTTTGCGACTCCGCCCCTGGCGCATGTATTGAAATGAGGCCGGGCCTAGGGCACGCCGACACGAATTAGTGCGAGGTAGTGACTGCATTCATGCCGGGCGTGGTAAGGTGACAGAAATGAGATACCATGACAGGGGCAAGAATCAGGAATGTACGCAAACCAGTGATGCGATTCCGCCCTTGGCGCATGTATTGAAATGAGGCCGGGCCTAGGGCACGCCGACACGAATTAGTGCGAAGTAGTGACTGCATTCATGCCGGGCGTGGTAAGGTGACAGAAATGAGATACCATGACAGGGGCAAGAATCAGGAATGTACGCAAACCCGTGATGCGATTCCGCCCTTGGCGCATGTATTGAAATGAGGCCGCCATGACACGGGCACGAATCGGTGTGCTGGGGAAGTGACTGTATTCATGCAGGGCGTGGTAAGGTGACAGAAATATATCATGACACGTTATGTGACAGCTTCCTACACAGGGCTCTGATTCTAGCCCCATTAAGCTTTCGACTGGGGGATTGCCCAGCCAAAAAGTGACAAAAATGATATACCATGACAGGAAAGATCAGGAATGTACGCAACCAGTGATGCTATTCCGCCCTTGGCGCATGTTATTGTCATCAGTGCAGGGACTGCATACAAGCCGGGCGTGGTATGATCTGAACAGAATTTGATGTGATTCGGCCCTTGGCGCATGTATCGAAATGAGGCCGGGTAGTCGTGCATCTGGATCGCCCCGATCGGAGCATGCATGGGATTGGAAGCGATGGCATGAACACCCTGTTTTAACTGATGCGAAATGATTTAGCATGACCGAATGGCCTGATACGTTGGCCACGTTTGAAATGATGAAATGATTGTCATGCTAACACGTGAAATGTTTCGACACGGTCGAAGTGATTTGTACAATTAGTATGCCAACAGTGCTTCGGAATGTAAATAGCGATTCGGCACGCTCGCTGGCGCCACCGATTCGAATAATGGCAGGACATGAACGATACGTGTGAGTGCGAACGGCACCCGTAATAGCGATTCGAAGACTGCGTAGCACTACCGCGAAAGGGGAACCCTTGAGTGCCGGATGCGGCATCGGTCATGTAGTGGCGGGCGGCCCTGAATGTGCGTGCCGCTAGATGGCTCCCGATCGTGTACAACCAAAAACGTGCGAGTAAGTGTTTAGTTTTCGAGACAAGCAGCGCGTGGTTCGTGAGCTACGCAGACCACAGTTTAGTGACATGATAAGCAGTGCATGAGAACGTAAAACATGGGAGCCGAAGCCCTACCTGCGACAGCCGAACCAGACTCTTTGTACGACACGAGTGCGACACGAAGGGACAACACGACTGATTTTGTCTCGAGCCTGCAGAAGTATTTTGGGCTGCCAAATATTGAGTACATTTTCATGATTTAGCCTGCAGAAGTATTCTGCCAAATATTGAGGTTCTTGCATAAGTACAATCATGACTGGTTCTCTTAAGAAAAAAGTTTGCTTTGGCGATATCCACAGACTTTGGATCTATACTCACCTTGAATCCACTGATGTGCCATCCCAGAACTCCTTGATCCATCCCTGATCTCCAGGCATTGTCATTGGCCAGGCCAAGATAATGTCACTCCAAGATAATGACACATGTCATTTGGGACAGACAGGCAGGTAAGCATGTCTGTTCTGCATGAAAAATCCTGCCGGTCTGCCCAATTTCATTTACTAGCTTAAAGTTCCATTTTAAGCACTAATGAACAAAACAGTGGCAGCTCCTGCTGTTAAACTGGATGTACATCAATATATAGCAAGATTTCTGGTTACTTGTGGAAATATAGTTGAAATCAATATTGTTTGCCTTAGCTAAAGTGCTAAAACGTTTTTAAACATTATGCATTTAGGTAAAATGTAATGTATATATTTCTAAAATTATTATTAATTACAGTAAGCTCATTGTTTTAATAGATTTTTAGAATAATTTGGAGAGTAATTATAACCAGATTCACACAATATAGATTGGTTTATATCTAAAGTATAAATATTTAATCTATAGTCTTTATTTTCAAAGCTTATTACCACCCTCTGGTGGACACTTTATATTTATTTTATCTGCTGTTTAGATACCTATTCAGTATGCAATATTCAGTCGTAGAATTCATCCACAGTTGCCCAATATGTGTAGAATGTTTATATCATAACTTGTACTTAACAGTAACAGTCTTATTATCCTGTAGTATGGTTAGTGTACAATAAATGTTCCCTCTGCCCTGGAAATTTTCTTATGAATGAAGTTAGAAAAAAGTGTTAAAGAAATAATATGTGCACCAGAGACCTCAGCTCATTCATTTCAGTGGTGTTGACTTCCACCAGTGACTGTACCGATGCTCTTGTTACTCAGACTTCACTTATCATATATTCTGTATCATGCAATAATAAAAATAATTCCCAGTCCAGGCTTTCTAAATTCTTCATTGGAATAAATAAAGTTTACAGTGTTCTATTTTTGTTTTATACCTGAAAGAGAATATGGGAGACAGGCTTGGCACATCCAAACTACATATTCAGCATCTAAAATAATTGACATGTCTTCAGCCTGATGCTGAATCAATAACTAAAGATACATCAAAATTACACATACCCTAATATGGTGCAATCTGGCAGCACTATAACCGTAGACCATGTTATGGAGGTGATGCTGCAGTAAGCTATTGTACTATCTCTTGGTTAACAATGTGATAAATAGAGATGGCCTTGCGGTTCGCCCAGCTGTCGGTTCGCGGCAAACTTTGCTCATTCGCGATTCGCCAAACCGGCGGACTTATGGCGTTGTTCGCGGCGGCCATATTCATTTACATTGTGAAGAACTTTGACCCATGACACATCCATCATGGGGTACAGGACAGCCAATTGAGACATTTCAGCACATGGACATACCCCCTACCTTATAAATAGACCTGATCTGGTGGCCATTTTACATTCTGTCTTTTGTCAGTGTAGGGAAAGGACGCTGTGTGGAGCAGGGGCAGTCAGTCTGTAATCACTAGCTATTACTATTAGGTCCACAAAAGTCCTTTTCAGGACTGGTATAGGTGTACAGTATATAGGGTTGTTGTAATACAGTTATAATATACTTTCTTTAGAAAAAAGTATTATAACTGGTGTGATAGACCAGTGACCCCCCAAAACGACAGATTGAAGCGGGGTGTTATATACCTTGTTCCACATATACTGCACTTCTCTAGAGACTTTTGTCACAGGGTCAATTAAAAAATGACAGGCAGAGGAAGAGGCAGGCCCTTCTGCAGGGGTGGTAGGGGTAGGGCAGGAGCAACAGGCTTGAGCCAAAGTGGGAAGTTGCAGAAGGTGCGTTAGATTACGTCAAAGGACGCGCCAGACTTGGTTGAGTGGCTCACTCAGCCTTACTCTTCTGAACCCTCCTCATCCTATCGATCTGCACCCTCTTCACTCTCTGCTGTGTGCACCCCCAAAGACACTACCACCAACACCACCACCACCATATACCCTCCGCTTGAGTCACAGGAATTATTTTCCGATCCATCATCACAAGACATTTCCGATGCGCAGCCATTCTTGGCATTGGATCAGGAAGAGGAGGTAGCAACAAGCGCCGCTCAGCAGTCTGACGACAGTACCCAGATCAGCCCAAGGAGGTTGCTCCCCGCTGTTGCTGCCTACTCCGAGATCTCTAATTATAGCGGCGGGAAAGGTGACGTTGATGATGACCTGTCTAGGGACGTCACGTGTGTGTGCCTACAAGAGAGGAAGAGGAGGGGAGTTCAGAGGGAGAGTCGGACCAGCAGATAGGGAGGAGAAGCAGGCGGAACTTACATTGCACAGGAGGGACAAACCAGACTGCTAATGTATCAGGAGCGAGGCATGAACCATGTACGGTCACATCTGGCGCTCCCAGGACGCTGGCACATGGCTCCACGGTGTGGGCTTTTTTTTAACGTGTCCGCCGCTGACAATAGTGTTGCCATCTGCAGCCTTTGCAGTCAACGCATAAGTCACTGTAAGCCCAACACTCACCTAGGTATGACCGCCTTAAGAAGGCACATGAGCTGCCATCACTGAGCCCAGTGGGAGCAATGCCGTCAGAACCCACAAAGCCACACTCCAGGCTCCCACCGTCCAGCCTCTTCTACTTCTCCTTCTCCTCTCTCCTCAGAATTGTCCTCCACTCCACCTTCCATCATGCCGTCCTCACGTTTTTCTGGAAAAAGGCAGGCTTCTGTGGGCCAAATGTTCGAGCGTAAAAAAATGATGACGCCGGATAACCCTCTTGCGCAACGGTTGACCGCTGGCTTGTCAGAACTGATAGCCCGCCAACTACTGCCATATAAACTGGTGGACTTGGAGGCCTTTCGAAAATTTGTGGCCATTGGAACACCACAATGGAAGGTCCCAGGAAGGAAGTATTTCTCACAGAAGGGCATCCCAGAGCTATATGGCCATGTTCAGCGGCAAGTGAATGTATCTCTGGCACACAGTGTCGGTGCCAAGATACATCTGACCACAGACACGTGGTCTAGCAAACCTTCTGATGGCCGTCAAGCATGTAATCCATGGCACCCGTGTAGATTTGGTTTTACCGCCACAGATTGCATGCAGGCCTGCCTCTTCTTCTCCTCCTCCTACTCCATCCTCCCTCTCCTCCTCGGCTGACTCCTCCTTTTCCGGTGCTAGCGTCTCTTCCGCTGTGCCGCCCAAGATCCCCAGAACCTATTCGACATGCCAGGTAAGACATTGTAATGCTGTGCTGCGTCTGTTGTGCCTGGAAGCCAAGAGCCACACTGGCCCTGCACTCCTTTCAGCTTTGCGTTCACAGGCAGATCAGTGGCTAACACCGCTTAATTTGACAGTTGGTAAAGTGGTGTGCGACAACGGTGCCAATCTGCTTAGCGTGTTGAAACAGGGCAAAATGACACATGTGCCATGCATGGCACACGTCTTAAACTTGGTCGTGCAGCGATTCGTTGTCAAATACCCTGGGGTCCAGGACATCTTGCGGCAGGCAACGAAAATCTCGGCCCATTTCAGAAGATCTTACACGGCCCTGGCTCGCCTTGCTGACATTCAGCGGCGACACAATCTGCCGGTCAGACATCTTATTTGTGATTGCCCGACGCAATGGAACTCAACCTTCTAAATGCTTGATAGGCTGCTCCAGCAGAAACGTGCAGTTAACGACTACCTGTACGAACTCTGCGGCAGAACAGGTTCTGGGGAACTTGTTTTTTTTTCACCGCGCCAGTGGCTGCTCATGCGCGATGCATGCAGACTTCTGCGGCCATTTGATGAGATCACCAAACTGGTCAGTCGCAGCCATGGCGCCATCAGTGACATCGTACCTTACTCCTTCTTTATGGAGCATGCATTGCATTGTGTCATTGATCAAGCCGTGGAGGAGCAGGAGCAGGAAGATGAGGAAGTCGCAATGCTAGATGAATTCCCAGGGGGGGCTACTCTATCTGAGACAAGTCAACAACAGGAGTCTGAAGAGGAGTCAGAGGAGGATGGTGCCAGGGCAGATGAGGAGGAGCAAGAAGAGCATGCTTTAAAACATTCTGGGATCCCTGTTGTTGTCCGAGGATGGGGAGAGGAGAACGAGGAGGACGACATAATCCTGGATGATGAGCAGGAGCCAGGCCACCACACCACTTCCAGTTTAGTGCAAATGGGGGCCTTCATGCTCCAGTGTTTTAACAGGGACCCCCATATAAAAAGCATAAAGGTCAAGGACCAGTACTGGGTGGCAACGTACTTAGACCCCAGGTACAAACACAAAATGGCGGAAATGTTACCACCATCACAGAGGGCTGTCAGAATGGAACACTTACAGGCCTTGCTTAGAGAAATGCTGCATTCTGCTTTTGTGTGCGCCGGCAGAGGAATTCCCACTCCCAGAGAAAGAGTTGCGGGTACCAACCCAACAGTGCCTGCAAGAAGAGGGCGGTTTTAAGATGTGTTGGTCACTTGTGATATGAGATCATTCTTTCAGCCGACCCATCGACAGGTGTCATCCGGATCCAGCATCAGGGAACACCTAGACTGACAGGTGTCCGACTACATCGGGTTAACGGCCGATGTGGACGCTCTGAGAAGTGATGAACCCCTGGACTACTGGGTGGGCAGGCTTGATCTCTGGCCAGAGCTTGCACAATTTGCAATGGAACTGTTGGCTTGCCCCTCGTCCAGTGTCCTGTCCAAAAGGACGTTCAGCGCAGCAGGGGGGATCGTGACCGATAAGCGCACTCGCCTAGCTCACGACAGTGTTGACTACCTCACATTTCTAAAAATGAATGAGGCATGCATCTCGGAGGAATTCAACACATGTGACCAGTAGACCATGTATATGCATAATGCTAACTATAAACGATTTATATAATCTAGCACACGGACCTTTTTTCTACCTTTGGCTCACTTGTACAAAAAAAGCACACATACATAACTATATATATAATCTAGCACACGGACCTTTTTTCTACCTTTGGCTCACTTGTACAAAAAAAGCACATCATACTATATGCCCGTACCCTCCTGCTTGAAGAGGTTGAGCGGTGTCATATTTTTAGGTCCCACAGCGAGTTGCTGGTGTCAGTGCTGGTGTCAGTGCTCTCTATCTCGGTGCTGGTGTCATTTCTCTCTATCTCGGTGCTGCTGGTGTCAGTGCTCTCTATCACGGTGCTGGTGTCAGTGCTCTCTATCTCGGTGCTGGTGTCAGTGCTCTCTATCTCGGTGCTGGTGTTAGTGCTCTCTATCTCGGTGCTGGTGTCAGTGCTCAGTCTCTATCGCGGTGCTGGTGTCAGTGTTATATCTCAGTGCTGGTATCAGTGAGGGAGATAGCAGCGGAGAAGACAATCGGCAGGCAGTGCCAGCACCATGGCTGAGGATCAGCACTGGACTGGCACCTCCAGACCACCGCAGTGAAGCCCTGCATAGTTGGGGGTAAGGGCCAGGCAGAGGGAGGGGTCAGGGGCTCAAGCACAGGTTGGCACACTGGGACACTGGCACAGGACTGCGTTGCCCTGACTGTGGCACTGATCATCTCCTGCACCCCTTCATAGCCTGGCCTGACCTTGCCTCTCCTCCATGGCCTTGAATTGACAAAATTTCACAGATAAAAAAAGAATGCTTGTTGTTGTCAATCCCAGATTCACTTAATACTTCTGGTATGTCAGTGTCCATGTTGTGGGACTATGTGTGCACAGCTAGTAAGTATTTTGTGGCTGAAAATATGACCTAGAGGTTTTTAAGGTTCGCCTGCTATTAAAGTCAATGGGGCCCGCCGCGAACCTGCGGTTCGCGAACATTTGGGCACGTTCGCGGATCGCGTTCGCGAAACGTCCTGTCGGAAGTTCGTCCATCGCTAGTGATAAACTGTATGCAGAACAACATTTTATTAGACTTCTTCCAGTTTCTATAAAACGTGGTTCAGTGAGGTCTCATGCACGCTGATTTATTTTAAACACTGTGTCTCCAGACAGGAGAACATCAGCATTATAATCTCACCTAAGCTGCATTTTATAAAACCAGTTAAGGAGAGTTTAGCAAAGTCTAGCAGTGTTTGGAGTTTGGGCGTTTGTTTATTTCATTGTCCAGAATTTTTATTTATTCTGGCCATTGAAATAAACGCTGAAGTGCTAAACGCGCCTAGCTTTGGGGCGCATTTAGGTGTTTAGGTGTTCTGCCACGTTTAATGTTTTTCTGTCAAAACAATCCTCTTCTGAACACAATTCTTCTACATTGAACAGAGGAATGTTTTACTGCCACTAAACTCTGCTACTCCTAAACTCTGATAAAAGCCTATGTGTGCATGGATACATAGGCTTTTATTGAGATGATTTCAGGGGCTTAGGCAAAAAGAACAAAAATGCCAAAAAGCTCCTAAACGTGAGACCTGAGTTTGCCTAGCTGAAAAGTAAAACAAATAGACATGTGCACAATAGAAAAATTTGTTTATTTTTGTTTCGTTTCTTTCATTTCCGTTGATTCGTAACGATTCGTAAATTCGTAAGTCGTCGGTGTTCGTACTCGTAACGATTCGTAAATTCGTAAGTCGTCGGTGTTCGTATTCGTAACGATTCGTATTTTCGTAAGAGTTATTTTTTCGTTGATTCGTTTTTCCGTTAGTTTAATTTTCGTTTATTCGAAATTCGTACGCATTCGTATTTTCGTAGATTTAGTTACATTCGTACTTTCGTTAGATTAATTTATTCGTACCTTCGTAACATTGTTTTCGTAGATTCGTAATCGGAGCATAATTCATAATTTTATGTAATGTGTATGCTATTATTACATTTTAAGAGACACGGAAAATTACGAATCGAAAAAAAAAGTTACGAATGTACGAATTTTTTCGTTCAATCCATTCGAAGCACGTTAAGCAGCGCCATTGTAAGAGACACGGAAAATTACGAATCGAAAAAAAAAAAAAAAAAGTTACGTATGTACGAATTTTTTCATTCAATCCATTCGAAGCACGTTAAGCAGCGCCATTGTAAGGGACACGGAAAATTACCAATTCAACAAAAAAAAAAGTTACGAATGTACGAATTTTTTCGTTCATTTTGATTTTCGTTGTTCCTGTTTTCGTTTTTCGGATTTTCTTCTTTCGTAGTTTCGTTGTTTCTAATTTGGTTAATTCGGATTTTTGTTGTTTTTCGGATTCGTTCGATTCAAACATTCGTTATTCGTTAAAATTTTTAGCGAATCATTCGTTCATTTGTACGATAAAGAATGAACGAATATAACGAATTTTAATGAAAAACGGAAAAAAACTAAACGAATTGCACATGTCTAAAAACAAGCATCCTAATCTCTGTGGCTTGGTTATCATTGTCATACACTACAGTTACAGAAGCGTCATTATGCAGAGATCTAAATAATTGGAAATAATCAGAATGTAAGCACAATGAAGGCTAAAGTGTATCTAAGCCAAAAACGAAAATGTAATATATTGCAGCTTACCTGTCCTAGCGGTGGCTGCACTAGTTTTGTTTTCCTTTATTTTAACCTGTTTATTCTATCAGTAACATACTTCATGTCCTACAATTATGACAGTTTCTCAAACTACTACTGTATTAGGACAACAGAAACAGGATAGCACTACAAAACCCTTTCCATATCTTCTTCTTGATAACAAAGGTTGAAGGGGTTCTGTAGTCCTAAGAGATAACTGAGAAAAATATAACTGCTAAGAATGGTGAATACTGTAAGGTAGAGATAAGTTATCAGCTAACAAGATTTTAAAAGCCCACACACACAGGTTGGACTTGATAGACTTGTGTCTTTTTTTCCCACCTTACCAACTATGTAACTATATATGTTACTAAGATTTCTTGCAGGTTTAGGCAGAATAAAGAGGCCAGTGTTTTTGATCTCTTGTTCCAAGGAGTGGAGCATACTTAAAAATGTCTGGTTAAAACTTTATATACTTAATTTCCTTGTGGATAGTATGGTCTGGTATGTGAATTTCTGTTTCTAGTGATCTATAATTCCAAAAATACATGAAATTCAAAATTAGGGCCTTGGTCCGACAATATTTTTTTAGGAAATGTAGAGATCCATTTTACTGCAGTGATGGTTGTCATGTCTCTAGTAAGCACCACACTGACAAAGTTGGAAAACAAAAGACTAGGGCATAACATTGCCATTAGTTAACTTCTACTACTGTGAGGAAGTCTACAGTTACTAATTCAAATGACTCCCTTATGAACAATCAGTGCTGAAATATGCACCTGCATGATGAAAAATTAGATAAACTGAGATAGCGGTGGTTTAAGGGGTCACTAGTTGACAAACATCTCACTGCTCCATAGGGAGTTGCATTCATTAGTACAAAAGTCTATTGTGAAATTCCATTTTACCTTAGCAATGTGCAGACCATAGGAAGTTGTAGCCAGCATTGTAATGGTTCACTATTCTGGTTACATCTACAAATGGTAAAAGTAAAGTAAATGCTTCTGAAATGATGTGCCACTGAATGTATAGTCAATGCACTTTAGCTTACAGGCAGGTTGAGTTGCCACTGAATGTCAGCCAGCCAAATATAGGCTGGGTATGACCACTTGAAGTGGCTACACACTCTACTGTCCTGCCTCAGAGAATCATGTATGCCAGGTTACCCAACTAGAAAACTGCTGCACCACCAGGTTAAGGACAGGTGCCAGGCAAGGCACATGTGTGACCTTTGCCTGCTGAAGGGCTGACAGCAGGTCAATGCCATTGTCACACATAGCATGGGGTTAGCCTGGGCCTACCCCTACAGAACTGACATAATCTCTGCCCTAGTGTTGCCTCTGTTTCCCAGGTGTACTAGCTGCAAAACAGTGTAGCAGTGTCTTGTCTCAGCCACTGCATCATTGCACAGTCTCTTGGTTGCTGGGGGGGGGACTGGTGGTTCTAATGCTTGTCCCTCCCCTTTCCTGGCCTGCCAGCTGCATGCTTGGCTAAGGGCCTGGTGTGGATTGGGGTGCACCCCATGCCTTTTTTTAAAAAAAAAATTTGCATTGCCAGCAATGGCATTGTATTGCCGGAAATGTAAATGTCAGTTTTGTTAAATAACAAAAGTAGTTATCTGGAACAAAGTTTGTAAAATCCCTGCAATGTACATATATCACTCTGGGGGAGTGTTTTTTTCTCAACAAAAGTGGAATTACTCTTTAACCACTTCCCGCCCGGCTTATAGCAGAATGAGGGCCGGGCGGTGGTTCCGTTATCCTGACTGGGCATCATATGACATCCTGCATCCGTGGGGGCGCACATCGATGCAGTGGTGCGTTGTGTCAGTCTGACACACCTCTACACTGATCTCGGTAAAGAGCCTCTGACCCAGGCTCTTTACGACGTGATCAGCCATGTCCAATCACGACTGATCATGATGCAAACAGGAAGAGACATTGACAGACATCAGTAGAGGAGAGCTGATTGGCTCTCCTGACAGGGGGGGTCTGTGCTGATTATTTATCAGCGCAGCGCCCCCTTGGATCCCGCCCAGGACCTCCAGTATGCCGCCCAGGACCACCAGGATGGCCATCCACACTGGACCACCAGGTATGCCCCCCTAGACCACCAGGGAAATGGAAATCTGTGCCAAGGCAGCTGTCAATCAATGCCCAGGCAGCTGCCAATCAGTGCCAGCTCACAATGCCTACCACTGCCAGTGCCACCAGGGATGCCTATCAGTGCCGCATAGTGCCGTTTATCAGTGCCCATCAGTGCCCAGCAGTATCAGTGCCACCTATCAGTGCCCAGCAGTGCCACCCAAAAGTACCAATCTTTGCAGCCTTTCCGTGCCCATTGGTGTCGCCTACCAGTGCCTATCAGTGCCCACCAGTGCCACCCATGAGTGCCCATCAGTGCCGCCTACCAATGCCCATCAGTGCTGCATATCAGTGCCACCCATCAGTGTCGCCTACCAGTGCCCATCAGTGCCACATATCAGTGCCCATCGCCTGTGCCTGTCAGTGCCCGTCACTGCCCGCTCATTGGTGCCACCTCATCAGTGCCACCTTATCAGTGCCCATCAGTGCCGCCTTATCAGTGCCCATCACTGAAGGAGAAAACTTACTTATTTACAAAATTTTATAACAAAAAAAGTAAAACTTTAGCAAAAAATAAAAACCCGAAGAGGTGATCAAATACCACCAAAAGAAAGCACTATTTGTGGGAACAAAATGATAAAAATTCTGTTATGGGTCTGGGTACAGTGTAGCATGACCATGCAATTGTCATTTAAACAGCGACAGCGCAGAAAGCTGAAAATTGGTTTGGGCAGGAAGGTGTATACTGTAAGTGCCTGGTATTGAAGTGGTTAACAGCTATTATTTCATGTCTGTGGAAGGCCAAAAAGGCTTTCACAGCAGACTATGTTGCCACAAGGGGGAAGGAACAGCCAATTTGTACATTACCAGAGCAACACCTTTATTCACCACCACCACCACCACCTTGTCTTCCTGGTCACAATTTATAGCTTTTTGCTGATTTACAATCTACATGACATTGTTATCTGCTTACACCCAATCTTTCAATGCCTGCTTTAAAGTTGTGGCTAAAGGCCCAACTTGATCACATGGAGCTTGATCAGGATTTGCAACTGCTGTACAGCCAAGCCAATCCTAAAGCTTCAGACAGTTTCATATGTAAGACCCCATTAAGCTACCATCAGTTAAATTTTGTTTTTGCCCTCCCTGTGCTCAGGGAGATCAACAATTGTTTGGATAGGTCTGCTCTAGGCTCTGCTGGTGTGGGCTAGGTTACTTCCACCTTTATCCCAACTTGCATATTAATGCTTCTACAGCCAATCCTTGGTCAAGGTTGTGGGTGACCAGCAGGGGGCTGAGGGGGTATAAATAGGCTGGAACCCAGAGCAGAGGTCTTTTATTCCTAGGGGAGTAGGACTCGGCCCATGGCTGCGGCATCCCTGGAAAATGTACCTGCAGTTAAAATAATCTTTTATGGAGTCCCGGCTATGGTTTGGCTGGGTGACTTCTGGTCTACTCTCCTAAAGCCCTGGCAGAAAGTTTTGCTAAAGATAGGGATACAGGCAGTTAGAGTACAGAAACTGACTGATACTTCCAATGGCTACACAGTATTCAGGACACAGTGAGTACCAGCCTTCTGGACTTAGAGACTTTCCTTAGCCTGTTTTGAGAGATTTACTTTAATACCAGTACACTCAGGACTGTTGAAGAGTCCCTGTTTAGTATCTCTTTGTCCACATTTTAAAGGAGGTGGGGTAATGCTAATACTTCACCCTGAAGTATTAGCATTAGTGTCCTCTACTGCAAGTTTTGAAGTTATTGAAGTATCCCTAGGCTCACCCTTACCCTATCCAAGTTCTATAAAAAAAAGGAAAAAAAGACATGCACCGCCTGTTTTCTGACTCTAGTGATTGGAAAATACTGTGTGCCTAGCAGGGAATGGAACCTGGCTCTGCGCTACACATATTTGCTTTACAGCCATTGCAAATTGCTGTAGAGACTTATCTCAAAAAGTCTGAGTGAAGAATAGTTTCTGAAGTTTGACTCTAGAACTAACTTTACCATGTAAGCTTACCATTAGGGATGAGTCGAACACCCCCAGGTTCGGTTCGCACCAGAACCTGCGAACAGACCTAAACTTTGCGTGAACTTTAGAATCCTATTAAAGTCTATGGGACTCGAACGTTCAAAATCAAAAGTGCTAATTTTAAAGGCTTATATGCAAGTTATTGTCATTAAAAGTGTTTGGGGACCTGGGTCCTGCGGAGACATGTATCAACGCAAAAAAGAGTTTTAAAAACTTCAGTTTTTTCGGGAGCAGTGATTTTCTACATTTAGGCCAATAATATAGCCATCTATTGGACTACATTTACTCTATTGAACCACCTGTACATTACATCAGTAGTCTCCTGATGCCTCCTGGCTCTCACGGTCTTAGGGCTTAGTAGGTATGCAACTTTATTAAACCTCTCTGATATTTCACATAGACATGGATCCCTCACCTGGGTATCTAATGGGGATTCTTCCTACCTATGGAAGCACGGTCACTTCTGTTTAAACACTTGCGGTGGTTAGCTTTTCTCGTGTTTTGTAATTTATCTTTATCTTTATCCTTGTGTTTGTTTTTGGTTGTTGGTCCGATAATAGGGCCTCCTTATGGATAACCCTATCAGGCCTGATTCAACCTAAATGCTTTCGCATGCTACTGCATCTTACTGTTGGTGCTATGTACTTTATCACTTCACTTCTCCCTATTCTTCACTATCCTTTTCTTTTCTCACTTATTTCTAGTGCGGATTGCCGCACTAGCTTTGGTTACGTCACATTTTTACACTCATTCACCACCTCTGTATCAACTTTATCGGACACCCTAATACTTAAATAGGTGTCTTGAATTATTCATTGGGCTATATTATATGAGCCCTTCTTATCACGATTTCAACTGCACTGGTGATCTCAGGGGTCTTCACCTTGGCAGGTCATACTGCCAACTATTGGTTTATATGGCGGTGCATTAGCACCACACATATATAACCATATGAGTTGTTTGCTTATCATTTATATAATCTCCCTAAATAGACCGTGTCCTTGCTGCTTGGTCCATACCTTCTCCCCCAATCGCCACGGGAGACTTTGCCTGGGTGTGCTCGCTACTTCCTGATCGTGCTTGAGTTGGGTAAGTATCAGGGACCTGGTCCGCCGCGCGCCCCAGTGCGCAGACGCATAGGTCCGGCGCTGCGGCGCACAGTAGGAGTCAGAGGAACGATGTGGCGGCGCACGAACGTACGCGGCCCAGCTGAACGGCGCGCGCGCATGCGCGCTAGTGCACGTCCCATGTGACCTCCACCCGGCCTATAAAAGAGAGGCCCTTGGACCCAGACAGACGCTGGTTCGTCTCTCAGCTGTTCCCTTGTCCCTTGTACCTGTGCCTGCTGTATCTACTTGCCTACCCGTTGCCGACCCGGATTGTCTTGACCTTGTTACCTTCTCCAACCTTGACCTTTGGCTTGTTTACCCGGATCACCACCTCTCTCCTGTGTTTGACCCTCGGCCTGTATACCGGACTTCTACCGCCTGCTTAAGCAGTACTTGACCCTCAGCCTGCCTTGACCTCTTGCTTGTGTTTGACCATTCTATCTGGACTTGTCCTCCTGTGTTAACCTCCTGCTTGTGCCTGATTAATCTTGTGTTTGATCCTCAGCCTGCTGCCTGTTTACCCATCAGTGTTGGAGCCTCCGCCAGTCTGCCTGTATACCCAACTACACCTGGATCCACACCTAGCCACCACCCAACAGGTGGCTTGTGCCTCTTGGTGCCAACCGTCCCCTGTACCATCTTCAGGGGTGGTAGGCGCTGAGTCGCAAGGGCAACCGCTCTCGGCATCTTGGCCTCGGTGAGTACTTAGTTCCTGATAGTACGAACCAGCCATGACAGAGGCCAACAGAGCGGGATCTCCTCTGGAGATGCTATGCCAACAGGTATCTGCCCTCATGGAAGCTGTACAAAAGCTACAAGAAGGCTATGTACAGGTGGACAACCGTCTTCAACAGTTGGCAACAGCCTCTCTTCCGACAAGCCCAGCTCCTGGATCAGCCAGTGGAAGTTCTGCACCGCAGGCTCAAGCGCCACCCGCCATGATGATGGCTGTACCCGAACCCAAGGTCCCAGTACCTGAGCGATTTTCAGGCGATCGCAGGAAGTTCAGGTCTTTCAAGAACGCCTGCACCTTGTACCTTGCCTTACAGCCCCGAACTTTCTCTTCAGAAATTGTAAAAGTGGGATTTGTCATGTCATTGCTATCAGAGGAACCCCAGACCTGGGCCCACGGTCTCATGGAGCAGAGGAACCCCCTGTTAAACACTGTGGACTCTTTCTTTGAAGCAATGGGCCAACTTTATGATGACCCTCAGCGTTCTGCCACTGCCGAAGCCACACTACATACTCTTTCCCAGGGCAAAAGGCTAGTAGAAGACTACACGGCAGAGTTTCGCAAATGGTCAGCCGACACTACCTGGAACGAGGCAGCCCTTCGTTATCAATATCGATTGGGGCTGAACGAAGTCCTGAAGGATGAGTTAGCTCGGGTGGAGACCCCCACAACCCTGGAGGAGTTAATCCAACTGGCCACCAAGTTGGACCGGCGCATGCGGGAACGGCGTTCCGAGCGCCTACAGAATCCCTGACCAGTGTGGGTACCCCCTAGGGCACCGCCTACATACCCTGCCTCCTCCTTTTCTCCAGGTACGCCGGCTCCGGAGGGGGAGCCCATGCAACTTGGCCTAGTTCGCCCCCGGCTTTCTCAGGAAGAAAGGCAACGCAGACGCAGGTCTAACCTGTGCCTCTACTGCGGGGGTTCTGGGCACTACCTACTGAACTGCCCCATCCGGCCCAGTAAGATGCCCTCTCCCGAATCTCTCCGGAATCTTCTCAAATGTCGGAACCAAGTACCATTTTGGCTCCCCAAAATTTTCTGCTTCTTACTCCGGCAGATCTGTCTACCTCTCTCCTCACTGCCTCAGCTCATTGCCAGGACCCCATTGTGTCTACTCTGGAGAAACGTGAAGACCTATTCTGGTCTCGGAATAAAATTTTTGTACCCCTAGAAGTAAGACCTTTGGTCTTGAAGACTCTCCATGACCACAAACTGGCAGGTCACTTCGGGAACCGGAAGACGGCCGAACTCATCTCTCGTACCTTTTGGTGGCCAGGCTGGAGGCAGGACTGCCGTACTTACATCTCTTCCTGTGTTCCGTGCCAACGAAACAAGGGTCAAAAAACCAAACCCTGGGGGTTATTGAGGCCATTACCCATCCCGGAACGTCCATGGGCAGACATCTCAATGGATTTTATTGTGGAACTACCCCCCTCAGAAGGATTTTCTACCATTCTGGTAGTGGTTGATCGACTGTCCAAAATGGCCCATTTCTTGCCTATGGTTGGTACTCCCTCTGCTCTCGAGACTGCCAACATCTTTACCAAAGAGGTCGTCAGGCTCCATGGGGTCCCCAGGAGCATTGTCTCTGACAGAGGTTCCCAATTCACCTCGAAGTTTTGGAAGGCACTCTGCAAAACCTTAGGAATCAAAATCTGTCTTTCTTCAGCCTATCACCCGCAAAGTAATGGCCAAACAGAGCGTACCAACCAGACGCTCGAGCAGTATTTGCGATGCTTCTGCTCCTCTGCTCAAGATGATTGGTCCTCCTTGCTGGCGTACGCGGAGTTCGCATACAATAATTCTTCCCACTCAGCTACCAACCAGACTCCTTTCTGGGCAAACTGTGGCTTCCACCCATCATTTCTGCCAAACTCAATTCCTGAATCACCAGTTCCTGCGGTACAAGAGCGTCTAGAGGCCATTCAAAACAACTTTCGAAAGCTCCAGGAGACCATGCAACAGGCTCAAGAAGGGTACGAGAGATACCACAACAGAGGCAGGAGGGAGAACCCCCATTTCAAAATCGGGGAAAAAGTGTGGTTGTCAACGGCTCATCTCAAGCTCTCTTGCCCCTCACGGAAACTGGGCCCCAAATTCATTGGGCCATTTGAGGTCAAAAAGGCAGTGAATCCCGTGGCCTTTGAGCTTTCGCTACCAAAAACTTACAAGATACATCCTGTTTTCCATGCATCTTTACTGAGACCTTTGGTTCCAAGTCCCTTCCCAGACAGGGAGGAACCTCCGCCACCACCTGTCACAATCGATGGCATGGAAGAATTCGAGGTGGAATCACTTCTAGGATGCAGGAAGGTGGGTCGTCAGCTACAGTATCTAGTGAAATGGAAGGGGTACCCATTGGAGGATAATTCCTGGGAGCCATCGGGAAATTTCCATGCACCAAGGTTAATTAAGATTTTCCAGCAGGAGCATCCTGAACTAATGGACAGCCTGGGCGTCCGGAGTCCGCCCCTTGGGGGGGGGCACTATCAGGGACCTGGTCCGCCGCGCGCCCCAGTGCGCAGACGCATAGGTCCGGCGCTGCGGCGCACAGTAGGAGTCAGAGGAACGATGTGGCGCCGCACGAACGTACGCGGCCCAGCTGAACGGCGCGCGCGCATGCGCGCTAGTGCACGTCCCATGTGACCTCCACCCGGCCTATAAAAGAGAGGCCCTTGGACCCAGACAGATGCTGGTTCGTCTCTCAGCTGTTCCGTTGTCCCTTGTACCTGTGCCTGCTGTATCTACTTGCCTATCCGTTGCCGACCCGGATTGTCTTGACCTTGTTACCTTCTCCAACCTTGACCTTTGGCTTGTTTACCCGGATCACCACCTCTCTCCTGTGTTTGACCCTCGGCCTGTATACCGGACTTCTACCGCCTGCTTAAGCAGTACTTGACCCTCAGCCTGCCTTGACCTCTTGCTTGTGTTTGACCATTCTATCTGGACTTGTCCTCCTGTGTTAACCTCCTGCTTGTGCCTGATTAATCTTGTGTTTGATCCTCAGCCTGCTGCCTGTTTACCCATCAGTGTTGGAGCCTCCGCCAGTCTGCCTGTATACCCAACTACACCTGGATCCACGCCTAGCCACCACCCAACAGGTGGCTTGTGCCTCTTGGTGCCAACCGTCCCCTGTACCATCTTCAGGGGTGGTAGGCGCTGAGTCGCAAGGGCAACCGCTCTCGGCATCTTGGCCTCGGTGAGTACTTAGTTCCTGATAGTAAGAGACCAATATACATATTGAATTTTCTCCCATGCATTCACGATGCCTTTATGTATATTTATCATGATCTTTTGTGATATATTATATATCTGTGAATTTGTCTTTCAGATGTATATTTTTTGAAGAAGCCACTATGTGGCGAAACTAGTCAAAATGAAATATTGAAATCATCCACTATATGTACATTTTTTAGTATATGTGTTGTGTTTAGATTTTGTTTCTGTTTCCTTTTCTCTGTAATAAACTGGTAAAAACTTGTATATCTGTTTTACATGGTGATTTAATAATTTTCTGCACCAAGTACCGCAATAGTCCACTAGCTCCCCCTCTTCTTTTTGGTTTTCTGGGTTGGGAACCAGACCACCAAACAAATTTTCCATTTAATTCTTGCATGATGGTACGGTATCTATAATAATACCCCCCTATATATCTTGTGGATAGGCCCCCCTTTATCTTTATCCCAACTTGCATATTAATGCTTCTCCAGCCAATCCTTGGTCAAGGTTGTGGGTGACCAGCAGGGGGCTGAGGGGGTATAAATAGGCTGGAACCCAGAGCAGAGGTCTCTTATTCCTAGGGGAGTAGGACTCATCCCATGGCTGTGGCATCCCTGGAAAATTTACCTGCAGTTAAAAGAATCTTTTATGGAGTCCCGGCTATGATTTGGCTGGGTGACTTCTGGTCTACTCTCCTAAAGCCCTGGCAGAAAGTTTTACTAAAGATAGGGATACAGGCAGTTAGAGTACAGAAACTGACTGATACTTCCAATGGCTACACATTATTCAGGATACAGTGAGTACCAGCCTTCTGGACTTAGAGACTTTCCTTAGCCTGTTTTGAGAGATTTACTTTAATACCAGTACACCCAGGACTGTGTTCCTGTTGAAGAGTCCCTGTTTAGTATCTCTTTGTCCACATTTTAAAAGAGGTGGGGTAATGCTAATACTTCACCCTGAAGTATTAGCATTAGTGTCCTCTACTGCAAGTTTTGAAGTTATTGGAGTATCCCTAGGCTCACCCTTACCCTATCCAAGTTCTATAAAAAAAAGGAAAAAAAAGACATGCACTGCCTGTTTTCTGACTCTAGTGATTGGAAAATACTGTGTGCCTAGCAGGGAATGGAACCTGGCACTGCGCTACACATATTTGCTTTACAGCCATTGCAAATTGCTGTAGAGACTTATCTCAAAAAGTCTGAGTGAAGAATAGTTTTCTGAAGTTTGACTCTAGAACTAACTTTACCATGTAAGCTTACCATTAGGGATGAGTCGAACACCCCCAGGTTCGGTTCGCACCAGAACCTGCGGACAGACCTAAACTTTGCGTGAACTTTAGAATCCTATTAAAGTCTATGGGACTCGAACGTTCAAAATCAAAAGTGCTAATTGGCTTATATGCAAGTTATTGTCATTAAAAGTGTTTGGGGACCTGGGTCCTGCGGAGACATGTATCAACGCAAAAAAAAGTTTTAAAAACGTTAGTTTTTTCGGGAGCAGTGATTTTAATAAGGCTTATTAGCTTATTAGTGAAACAATAAAAGTGTAATATTCATTTAAATTTCGTACCTGGGGGGTGTGTATAGTATGCCTGTGAAGGGGCACATGTTTCCCGTGCTTAGAACTGTCCCTGCACAAAGTGTCATTTCTGCAGGAAAAAAAGTAATTTAAAAGCACTCGCGGCTATAATGAATTTTTGGCTTCCGGTAATACACAGTCATTGATAAAAAAATAAAAAAAATGTGTGGGGTTCCCGCCAAATTCAATTACCAGGCCCTTCAGGTCTGGTATGGTTTTTAAGGGGAACTCCACGCCAAATAAAAAAAAATGGAGTTCCCCCCAAAAATCCATACCAGACCCTTTATCCAAGCATGCAACCTGGCAGGCTGCAGGAAAAGAGGGAGGGACGAGAGAGCGCCCCCCCTCTTGAACCGTACCAGGCCACATGCCCTCAACATTGGAAGGATGCTTTGGGGGTCTATGACCCCTCAAAGCACCATGTCCCCATGTTGATGGGAACAAGGGCCTCATCCCCACAACCCTGGCCGGTGGTTGTGTGAGTCTGCGGGCAGGGGGCTTATCAGAATCTGGAAGCCCCCTTTAACAAAGGGACCCCCAGATCCCACCCCCCCTGTTTTAAATGGTAAGGGGGTACAAAAGTTTTCCTACCATTTCACAAAGAAAGTGTAAAAAATTGTTAAAAAACACACAGACACCGTTGGGAAAAGTCCTTTATACCCGTCACCTGACCCCGCCCCCCCCCCCCTGACGCAAGGGGAAACCCCCCCTCTGATGCAAGAGTGGATTAGCACCGCTGGAATCTTTTTTTTATTTTTAATATAGGACTTTCCCCAACGGTGTCTGTGTGTTTTTTAACAATTTTTTACACTTTCTTTGTGAAATGGTAGGGGTACTTTTGTACCCCCTTACCATTTCAAACAGGGGGGGGGCGGGATCTGGGGGTCCCCTTGTTAAAGGGGGCTTCCATATTTTGATAAGCCCCCCACCCGCAGACCCCCACAACCACCGGGCAAGGGTTGTGGGGATGAGGCCCTTGTCCCCATCAACATGGGGACATGGTGCTTTGATGGGTCACAGACCCCCAAAGCATCCTCCCAATGTTGAGGGCATGTGGCCTGGTATGGTTCAGGAGGGGGAGGGGCCGCTCTCTCATTCCCCCCTCTTTTCCTGCGGCCTGCCAGGTTGCGTGCTTGGATAAAGGGTCTGGTATAAATTTTTGGGGAGAACTCCACGCCATTTTTTTTTTATTTGGCGTGGAGTTCCCCTTAAAATCCATACCAGACCTGAAGGGTCTGGTATGGATATTTGGGGGGAACCCCACGTCATTTTTTTTTATTATTTGACCTGGGGTTCCCCTTAATATCCATACCAGACCTGAATGGCCTGGTAATTGAATTTGGGGGGAACCCCACGCATTTTTTTTTTTATCAATTCATCAGTGGCGGTGCGTGCATAGAGGGCGCAGGAGCGCCGCCCCCCCTCTCCTGCACCGCTCTATCACCAATAGATACATTGCATGAATCTATCTATTGTCACCGCTGCCGCCCCCTATTCAGGTGTCCGGCCCCTGATCGGGCGCCGGGCATCTGAATTACAGTGGGGGGGGGGGTGTTTCTGGAAGCGCCCTATTAGAGCTGTAAAGCTGTAAAGCTGTAAAGCGGTGTGCTCTAATAGGCTTCCCTAAGTGTAAACAGCGGGCGCAATGCTTTGCGTTCGCTGCTTACACAGTATTGTGTTAGGGAAGCGAATACATCGCTTCCCTAACACAGACCCGCCTCTCAGCCAATCAGGTTGCCAGGTCTGTTACCTGTAACCTGATTGGCTGAAGTCACAGGCGCTGTGATTGGACGCTAGGCGTCCAATCATAGCAGAAGACAGGAGGAGCGCGGGAGAAGAAGACCTCGGACGATGAGACACCGCTCGCCGCCTGACGCCGTCACCAGCTGCACATCGAGACAAGGTAAGTGCAGAGGGCAGGCAGGGGGCACAGTGGCAGCACTTGGAGCGGCACAGTGGCAGCACTTGGAGGGGCACAGTGGCAGCACTTGGAGGGGCACTCTGGCAGCACTTGGAGGGGCACTCTGGCAGCACTTGAAGGGGCACTCTGGCAGCACTTGAAGGGGCACTCTGGCAGCACTTGAAGGGGCACAGTGGCAGCACTTGAGGGGCACAGTGGCAGCACTTGAGGGGCACAGTGGCAGCACTTGAGGGGCACAGTGGCAGCGTTTGATGGGCACAGTGGCAGCGTTTGATGGGCACAGTGGCAGCATTTAATGGGCACAGTGGCAGCGTTTGATGGCACAGTGAGGCTGTTTGTTTGCGCCCCCCAAAAATTTTGAGCACCAGCCGCCACTGCAATTCATTATAGCCGCGAGTGCTTTTAAATTACTTTTTTTCCTTCAGAAATTGCACTTTGTGCAGGGACAGTTCTAAGCACGGGAAACATGCGCCCCTTTACAGGCATACTATAAACACCCTCCAGGTAGAAAATTTAAAGGAATATTACACTTTTATTGTTTCACATTAAGCATTATTAAAATCATTGCTCCTGAAAAAATGGCCGTTTTTAAAAGTTTTTTTTGCATTGATACATGTCCCCTGGGGCAGGACCCAGATCCCCAAACACTTTTTAGGACAATAACTTGCATATTAGCCTTTAAAATTAGCACTTTTGATTTTGAACGTTCGAGTCCCATAAACTTTAATAGGGTTCTAAAATTCACGCGAAGTTTAGGTCTGTTCACAGGTTCTGGTGCGAACCGAACCAGGGGGTGTTCGGCTCATCCTTAGTGAAGTGGGCATAGCCTCTGCATGTCCCTCCTAATGCAACACATACTGTAAATCTGTACAAGTGTGTAGGACAAGGGACAAGATATTCTATAAAGAACTCCACGTACAACACTATACACAAGTGGATTGTCTTTGAGTTGAGGGACTTTTTCTTTTTTTTGCTATTCTTTGTCTACCATTTCCCTTAGATTATTTTTTTTTTTATTATTTAACTATTGGAAATCTAGATTTGTCTGCACCCCAAAAGTGGTAAAGGTTATTTCAGGTTTATTCATGAATCTCTTTAGATGAATAACCATATGGGTTATAAACCTTGTTTTACGATATACAGTTAGGTAATAAAAAGGGAGCTAAATAATAAACAGTGTGACTGTACTGTATATCAAACAGAAAATAAGGACCTGCTAGATGGTTTTTATTTGCTGGCTTTATCTCCTCTATTAAAAAGGGTTGCCTCAAGGTACTTGAAGTATTAAGATATGTAGAATTCTCAGGATCGCTGATATATGAGTACAGACCTGAAATAGGATTCCATTTGTGTGTTATAAAAAAAAACCTGTAGAAAATCTGGCAAAACAATTTGATGATCACATTTACTGCGCCAGAAAAAAATGTATTCAAATAAATGTCACTCTAAGGTCCCTAGTATATTTTTATGTTTTCTGTCTTAAAAACTCTCTTGCGAGAAAAAGAGTTAAGGACCTCTATTACACATTGCTAGTTATTTCAAAATATGGCATCTTGTCTGTGTGTACTCCATTTACGAATTGGTTGTTGCTTTGTATAAATTGCAATAACTAGAATATTTACATTTTTCAGTGTAGTACAAGATTATGTACAACATTGGTTAAGATAATATAGCTAAGATATTGTGTATCAATATATCATATATCAATGTCATAATAGATGTAGTGTTGCAACGGTGATAAAAAGCATGCTGGGTTGGTTCTCTCCCAGACAGAAAACAGTATGGCTGGAAACAAAGTGAGGGTTCTAATACTTGTTTCCTGGAGCAGGTATGCTGGTGTAGTTTAATAGTGGAAACAATTTGGTGGCAGACAGCAGTGGTGGAGCAATGCATTTTATTAGTCAGTCTGACAGCAGCTGAGGAGTTAGCTGGCAGAAGTAAGAAGTTGGTTCAGTCAGAAGGCTAAGCACTGCCTGATAGTGTACCTATATCATCCTGTATACAGACGAGGCGGACTGTTGCACCCCGCCTCTGTCCGCCGGCTCATATCATCCTGTCAAGCGGGGAGGGCTAGCGCCGCTGATAAAAAAAAACGGACAGTGTGTCCGTTTTCACCCGTTCACCCGTGAGGGATCTGGACGTGTGGTCCAAATCGGAGATAAACGGACATGTCCGGACATCCGGTGGGGAGCGCCCGTTCATCCGTGACAGGCGGATCTGAACGGGCCTTCCGTGTGAAAGGGGCCTAGTAGTTGTGAGGCCAAATCATGTGGTGGTGGGCGTGTGAGCACAGTACTCAGCGGTGAAGAGAACAGGAGATGAGAATAAAGGAGGTTCAGGAAGAGGGGGCACAAGTGACAGGGCAACACTAAAGCCCCATACACACGGTGTTTCGGATCCTGTCCGTCATACTTTGTCTGATGTTGGTTTTGCGTACACACGGTCGGACAAAGTTGTCGGAAAATCCGATCAGAGGGTGGGTTGCCTACGACGGGAAGAGAGATTACTGTCTTAAACAAAGTAGATCGGGTGGGTAGAAAGAGAACAACACTAAGCGTGAATGGTCAAAGCTGAAAAGGTGGGATGGCAATAATAAAAAGTCTATTTTTTTTCAACAACAACTACATCCTAGTGACAGCCAAATACCACAACTGTAAAGTCCTCATCCACATAAGTATACTTAAGTGTACATGTCCGTGTGACCAAGGTCTAATATAGAAGGCCAACATGGTGGCAAAAACATAACCACCAGAGAGATAGGTAAAACGGACCGCACTCATCACACACTATAATTAGCTGTTTCATCCTGAAAACATCCAGATTCTGATGCTAAAGTCACCAATGCTACTGTGAATGTGTGAAAGCGGGCACAATTAAAGGGCCCGCAACATGGGATTGTGGTTGCCTCTTTAATGGCAAGAATTAGAATAGTGTCTGGATTATATTTAACAATAAAGTTATTAGATTATATTTAAAAAAAAAAAAAAAAAAAAAGTGTGCAGGCTTGTCACAGGGCAGCAGAGCGGGAAAAACGTGAGCTACAGGTGTGGAGAGGCTATATAAACCCCCTGTGTCACAAGCCTGCTCTCAGTTTACCTGAAGTGACTGGAATTGCTTCACTGCCTGTCAGCAGCATTTTCAAATAGCCAGCATGAAGTCACTGGTGCGCAGGGTATTAGAGCGGGCTGAGGCTGAGGGGGGTAATGAATGGCTGCAGAGGTGTTTAGCCTTATCAGCTGGGAGTGATACAGCAGTGACTACACCGGCGGAACAGCAGTTATGCCTGAGTACACCTGAAGCTGAGGACGTTTTCCAGCAGGTCATTCTCACAGACAGCCAGCGCTCCTCATCTATGACAGACACTCAGCAAGGCTTACCTGAAGAACCAGCGGTGGTAAGGCCGGCACTAGTGCAGGAAAGCAGCTCTCTCTCCTCAGGGGAGCGGGGGATGGCAGCGCAGAAGGCTCAGCGTTCTAGTCAGCGCGGTAAGAGGAGTAGGCGGGCCTTCTCGCCATCTCCTATCCGCTCTAGCAGAGGCAGAGGCCGGGCTCGGCGCTCGTCCATATCCCCTGGCAATGATGGACAGGGGGAGGAGCAGGTACGGCGCGGTTATATTTCATTGCAGCCAGCTTCACAGCGCATGTTGCCGCCTCAAGCAGAGAGGTCACCCCAGCTATCCGGACAGCATTCCAGGCAGGTATCACAGGCTAGAGCTGCGGCTTCTCTCGCATCCAGGCCATCCAGGCTGGATGCGGGGAGGGCCCCTGTTTCTTCTTCACTCCTTACAGGTCCAGTGGAAGACATTCAGACAGAAACGGCTGGAGCCCAGATCCCAGTTATTTGCAATCCTGCTGAGACTAGTCTGGCTGGTGAGTATGCTAATAATGATTTGATGAGTCAATTGCTTTTATCACTAGCTAAGTTTAATGAACATCTAGTTGCTACTCAGCCTGAATATACATCTCCTTCCCCTGCTAATGTTTTGTCTTCTATTCCTGTGGAAACTGATATTAACTCTTTAATGTCTATTAACACTCCTAAAAATATCAGTTTAGCTTCTGCCATACCAGAAACTTGTTTTAAGGAGGTATTGCCATGTGAAATGTCTCCATTAGGTTTTCATTTGCCAGTGGCTATTAAAGAAAAGATATGGAAAGGTGATTTTTTGGATTTGTTATCATTATTACCAGTGTCCAAAGAATTCTTATCTAAATTGGATAAAAGGTCTGATGATAACATGGAGGATGCTAGACGGCGCCCTGTCTCCAGGTCTTTCTTTAATTGGCTACAGGCTTTCTGCATATTTTCCGCTGTAATGGGAGAGACACCCAGAGAAATGCGCAGGGCTTTTTCAACATTTAGAACATATTCTGGAGGCATACAAAAGTTTTGGCGGCATGGGTTGGTTTAATTATGACGAATCCTTTTGCCAAAAAATTGCAATCTATCCTAGTCTTAAATGGGGAAACAAAGATGTTGGTTTGTGGTTAATTTAATTACTCCGCAAAAACAACATTTTAATAGACCACAGCAACAATTTATACAAAGTACCCCAAATTTAGCTTGCAAAAAAGGCACATGCTATGCTTACAATGAATCGCAATGCAAATGGTTAGCTTCATGTCGTTACCGACATGAGTGTTCCTTCTGTTTTGGCAATCATCCAGTAGTTAAATGTTTAAAAAGAGTTTCAGCAGGACAAGTCAATAGGGAGCATGCGAAAAGTCTGCACATCAGTGAGGCTGTCCGCAATGCTCCCATGGCTGGCGCTATATCCAGACAAGGAGAAGGCCCGGGTGTTAACTGAAGGTTTCTCGTCTGGTTTTCAGCTGCCTATTTTTCAAGGTTCTGGCTGTCAGTTGGTTGATAACTTAAAATCGTTTTTTACCAATTCTGAGATAGTTAAGGATAAGTTAATTAAAGAAATCTCAGCGAATAGAATTGCTGGCCCTTTTAGTACCCCACCTTTTAGGGATTTCCGGGTTTCTCCTTTAAGTTTAGTTCCCAAGAAAGAGCCTAATTCTTACTGTCTGATCCATCATCTTTCATTTCCTTCTGGCAATTCTCTGAATGATGAGATTGACACTTCATCTGCTGTGGAGAGGGGGAGGATGGAGCGCCAACGACAGCTAGTGATGAGCGAGTATGGGGGGTCACAGATGGAGTGACACTGAGGGTGGGCGAGAGAGAGTGGGGGCTGAAGGGGAGAAACACTGTGATGTGTTTTTTGGACAGTTTTTTCTCAGTCCAGGAGTAACAGTGTGTGCTTGTAAGATGCGGCAGCCGGCTCCATAGAGCAGAAGAGACTCTGGTGTAGAGGAGAAAAGAGAGAGAGCAGCGCCGCTCTAAGAGTAGTGGGTCTGATTACAGTGGGAACTGTATGTGAAAATAAAAAGAAAGTATGTACTCACACTTTGTTTAAAAATATCAGGCACGTAGCGGTATCTTTATTTTGTCTGAAGTCCTCGGCCGTCCTCCGGTGTCATGGCTATGGTGGGGAAACGCACGGTCCCTTGCGTCTCGTGGTTCCGAGGTGAGTGCGTCCCAGGATAGGCAGGTCAGCAGGATTGATGACGTTGGTAGGCGTGGTTGGAAGCGCTCGCGTTCGGAGCATGCGTGCTCCTTCATCAGGCGGTGTACACTTCATCTGCTGCGGTTACATATGCTACCTTTGACGACGCTATTCAGATAATCAGAAAATTTGGTCGTGGTGCGTTATTGGCTAAAGCAGATGTACAATCAGCTTTCAGACTGTTGCCTATAGCTCCCGAATCGCATAATTCTTTAGGTTTTTGCTTTGAAGGTTTTTCTTTTATGACAAATGCCTCCCTATGGGGTGTTCGCTGTCTTGTTATTATTTTGAAATTTTTGCTTCATTTCTCTAATGGGTAATGATTTTTGAGTCAGGACATTCTGGAATAATTCATTATCTCGATGATTTTTTGTTTATTGGTCCCCCGAGTTCTTCTATATGTTCCCTCATTTTAGAATTATTCTTCCGTATGGCTACATATTTTGGTATTCCATTAGCTAGAGGTAAAACTGTCTTCCCGTCTCCTATCATTGAGTTTCTGGGCATAGAGATCAATACTTTGCTATTTCAATATAAACTACCAGTTGAGAAAATTAGTAGATTAGAATCACAAATCTTTTTTAATTCGTAGGAGAAAGGTGTTATTGAAAGAGTTTCAATCCTTTTTAGGCCTTTTAGCTTTTGCTACACGAATTATGCCGATGGGCAGAATCTTTTCCAGACGATTGTCGATGGCCACATCGGGATTTAAATCTCCTCCTTTTTATCATATTAGATTGACTTGTGAGATGAAGGACGATTTAATGGTATGGTCTAAATTCCTAATAGATTTCAATGGTAGATCTCTTTTTCAGAGCGATTTTGTGTTTGCAGCTGATTTCGAGCTTTTTACTGACGCAGCTGGATCACATGGCTTTGCAGCTATTTTTCGTTCGCATTGGTGCTGTGGCGCGTGGCCCCCTTTCTGGATCTCAAATCGTTATATTAAAAATGTAGTTTTGTTGGAAATTTTTTCCGGTGGTCGTCGCATTAGAGATTTGGGGGCAGCAGTTTGCGAATAAACGCATTATTATTCACACAGATAATAAGGGCGTTATGTTTGCATTAAACTGCCTTTCATCTAAATCTTTGCCCGTCATAAGATTATTAAGATACTTGGTGCTCCTATGCTTGAAATTTAATATTTGGATAAAAGCTAAACATATACCAGGTGAATCCAATGTCATCGCAGATGCTTTATCTCGGTTACTTCAGGCAGCTGTTGCCCAAGGCAGATATGATGGGTTGTCAATGTCCGAGTCATCTGTGGGATCTAGTCTGAATCCTGTTTTTCGAGACATTCAAAACTCAATCGCTCCAAAAAACATGGACTGATTATTCGGTCGCATGAAAAAAATGGAAAACATTTAATGATGGTTCTAATTTCCTGGGGTCACGGCCTACGGAGAGTTCCATTTTAGCTTTTCTCTGCTCTCTATTACAGGATAATTTTTCTATTAACCATATTAGTAAAACGATGGCCGGGGTTTCCTTTTTCTTTAAGTTGCAGGGCCTCCCTGCCTGCAATAGTTTCTTTTCTGTTAGACAGGCTTTAAAAGGTTTAAGAAAGGGAGGATCGGTACAGGATACACGTAGACCACTTACTATCGAAGTGCTGTCTAGGCTGTGTTTGGCCACACCTTGGGTCTGCACATCTGAATACGAGGCTTTACTTTTTCATGCAGCATTTGTTTTGATGTTTTTTTGCTGCGTTACGTATTTCAGAGATGTTGCCCAGCAACAAACACAGTTTCGATGGTTTGTTAGTTTCGGAGGTCCTTTTTGCAGTAGATAAAGTCCAGATCTTTATAAGGAAATCCAAAACGGACTTGGTGGGCAAAGGTTGCTGGCTCAATCTATAGGCTTGTGGCGACTATCTGTCCTGTTTTAATCTTATATTTCTCATGTACAGTTCATTTAGACTCCTCTCCATTGACAAAGTTTCAGTGCTAGATTGGGTCCGAGTGATTCTGTAATTATGCGTTTAGGTAGATGGGAATCTAGCAGATTTAATATTTACATTCGCCCTAATCTATCTCTCTGATTTTAGGTACAAAATCTTTCATTTGGATAGTTGGTCACTCATATATACACTGGGCTCATAAGAGGGCTTCTCAACGTTGCTATGGTTCCAACCTGTCTTTACCTTCACATAATTTTCAGATTCTCTGTAAAGGCATCAGAGGGCTACAATGGACTGATCTTTCTTTCACCTTTCTACTTTATTTCATTCCTGGCCTTCTCCAAATATTTTAGTTCTGCATCTTGGTGGTAATGACGTTGGAAGAATTAAAACTTTAGATTTGATGTTTCGGATTAAACATGATTTACAGATTTTGAAACTTTCATTTCCACACACATGTATAGTTTTTTCAGAAATGGTTTCTCGTTTGCACTGGTTAGATTCAGCTGGTGGAAAACCCCTTGAAAAAGTTAGGCGTAGAATTAACTATTCTCTAGAAAAATTCTTGCCATTACTAGGAGGATTTTCTTTCCGTCATATTGACTTGGAAGGAGGTTTCCCAGGTCTCTATAGACAAGATGGTATTCATCTTTCAGATGTGGATTAGATATATTTAACCTAGGCCTTCAGACTTGTATTGAGCAGGCCGCGGTGCTGGGGTAGCCTTGGTTTGTTTTCAACAAACCCGGCTGGTGGGGGACTTTGTTTTTATGAATTTTTCATTAATGCTCGAGTTATATAACTGAGCGAATTTAGAGTTGGTTATTAATAAAATAATATTTTGAATAGAATTTATTGTTTACTGATGATTGATCTTATTAAATAAAATTATTTATTTATTATACCAATAAAGGTGTCGCGGCCAATTAAATGCCATACTGGTGGTTGTGTCTGTTATTTCTTAAGTTATTTAATTATATAGAGCATGTGCAACATACAATCCCCATGAAAGCGGGCACAATTAAAGGGCCCGCAACATGGGATTGTGGTTGCCTCTTTAATGGCACGAATTAGAATAGTGTCTGGATTATATTTAACAATAAAGTTATTAGATTATATTTAAAAAAAAAAAAAAAAGTGTGCAGGCTTGTCACAGGGCAGCAGAGCGGGAAAAACGTGAGCTACAGGTGTGGAGAGGCTATATAAACCCCCTGTGTCACAAGCCTGCTCTCAGTTTACCTGAAGTGACTGGAATTGCTTCCCCTCCCTTCCCACCCTTGTCGCAGGCACCATTATGTGGTTATGTCACCCTTGAATCAAGGGGGGACTTTGTTTTATGAATTTTTCATTAATGCTCGAGTTATATAACTGAGCGAATTTAGAGTTGGTTATTAATAAAATAATATTTTGAATAGAATTTATTGTTTACTGATGATTGATCTTATTAAATAAAATTATTTATTTATTATACCAATAAAGGTGCCGCGGCCAATTAAATGCCATACTGGTGGTTGTGTCTGTTATTTCTTAAGTTATTTAATTATATAGAGCATGTGCAACATACAATCCCCATGTACTTCTTATTGTAATAAATTGTAATATTTACATGTACAGCACAGTGGCTACGTGGTTAGCACCTCTGCCTTGCAAAACTGGGGTCATTGGCTCAGATCTCAGTTAGAATACTATCTGCATGAAGTTTTCATATTCTGTGGGTTTTCCCTGAGTGCTCGGGTTTCCTAGTACACCCTACATGCATGCTGGTAGGTTAATTGTCTCCTGTTAATATTGGCCCTAGCATGTGTATACAGTATTTAGGCATGTGAAATAGGGACCTTAGATTGTGAGCTCCTTGAGGGCAGGTGATGTTGTGAATATAGAGTATGTAAAAAATTGTGTAAATTCACAATGCTATATCCTTGCTTCCTGGTAGGGGCACTGTGAGGAATGGCAGACTGCAGAAGCACTGTAAGGAGAGGCAGACTGCAGAGGCGCAGTGAGGAGAGGCAGATTGAAGAGGTGCTGTTTCAGTGGGATCAGAACAGAGTGGGTATATACCATGAAGAAGCTGCTGGAGTGTCTGGCATGACTGGAGAGGCATGGGGGAATCCGAGGGGCCGCTGGGTTCAGATCTGACAGATGCACCGGTAAGGATGCCAAGGACCATGCAAGCAAGAATCAGACTGTCAGATTGCGAGAGCTGTCAGAGTGACAAGAGTGTAGGTGAGGATGCCAAGGGCCATGTTCACAGGAGCAGCTAGAAGTGTGTGTAAGGTATCCTGTGAGTACTGATGAGTACTAGGAAGCGTAAGTGTGTAAGGTAAGCCTGTGGAGTAGCAGCATGATGAGGGCTACTACAGGAGAAAGAGTACAAGAGTACTGAGTAGTACTGGGAGCAGCATGGGAGTACATTGTAGGGATCAGAGGAAGCTTTGGAGTGACTATAGTGCCTAGCAGTGGGGCAAAATCTTACTTCATAACAAGTATGAAGGGTTTTGGATTTTAGGGTTTATGTTTAAAACATTTTTTTTTGAGAAAAAAACGTAG
The DNA here is from genome assembly GCA_028564925.1 of Lithobates sylvaticus. NCBI lineage: Eukaryota > Metazoa > Chordata > Amphibia > Anura > Ranidae > Lithobates > Lithobates sylvaticus. Next base: position 239,456,805 of record CM053030.1, read on the forward strand.
AACTTCCAAACATTATATATTGTTTTTTTTCTAACCCTAGAGAATAAAATGGCGGTCGTTGCAATACTTTTTTTCACACGTATTTGCGCAGTGCAAGTTTTTTTGGAGGACAACAGTAAAGGATTTTTTTTATATATTGTGAAAGATAATGTTACGCCGAGTAAATGTGGTCAAAATTGTTGGATAGTTACCCTCAAGCCCATAGGTGACGACTACAGCTTGCATGGTTACAGAGGAGGTGCTAGGCTGGCAAAACATGTGTGGTTTGACTTTTCATATGTACTCACGTATGCATTCAGCGCAAATTTTTTTTTGTTTTTTCTTATTTACTTGATTTTATTTATTTTTACACAGTTTTTTAAAAAAAAATTAATTGGCTCAAAAAAATGTAAACATTCCTTGTAATAGATGACAGGTCCTCTTAAATATGAGATCTGGGGTCAAGATCTCAATTTGGACTTTAATGAAAAAAAAAAAAAAAAAATGTCATTTAAAAAAATTTTGTTCACAAGAGGTGCTGACGTTTTTGAGAAGTTTGGTTTAATAAAAGGAGAGAAAGGACCCTGCCTCCGCCGCTGCCGACGGTTCCGGTAAGAAGGCTGGAACCTCTCCCGCCGCCGATAACGGTGATACATGACCACCATTATCGGAATGCGGGCGCCTGATTTTGACTTTGTGGGCAGTACCGAGATATCCCTCTTCAAAATCAGGAAACCTGGTTATTTCACAAATGCTTTTGGTTAATAAAACGGAAGAACTGGACTATGTTTTGACTTTGTGGCAATGCAAGAAGGGGAGGATCTGTGCATACAGGATCAAACAGCCTTTTTACACAATGCACAGGATTAACCCTTCCACGGTGAGTATAACAAGCATACTTTACTGCATACACAGACTGATTTTACTGTTTTTTACTTTACTGGGTTTAGTAACATCTTCAGGTTTGTCATTTCTTGAATGTCTTGCAGGACAATTTCATGTGTCAGTCGTGGGTGTCTCAACTAGAAATAAGGTTCTGCTTGACCTACTAATTAGAAACAACACAGAGCTGAAAGCAGATGTGGAAGTAGGGAATAATTTAAGAAAGAGCATTTACAGAGTAAATGCGTTCAATGTAACTTTATAGGAAAAAGAAACATGAGGGTAAGACTAGAACATTACATTTCAAGAGAGACAACTTTACTAAACTGTGCTCCATACTACAGAATATTAAATGGAATGAAATTAGAAGTAAAAGACACTGAGGAAAAATGTGAGTACTTTGAGAACATATTACGCTGTACTTAATGGCATTTGCCAGTGTAACAAATATAAAATAACTAAAGTTAAACCTGGGTGGCTAAATTCTAATGTAAAAAGGCATAATAAAGAGAAGAAATTCTCGTTTAAAAAATATAAGGCCGAAGAGTCACCATTGGCATTCCAACTCTACAAAGATATGAAAGAGCATGATCAGGTCAGATAAAATAGACCATGAGAGGCACATAGCAGAGGAGAGAATTTATTAAATATACTATTAGTAAAAAGGCAAAGTCAAAGCATATTGGCCCCATGAAGGATATTCAGGGGAAGTTGGGTACAAATGACAGGGAGAAGGCAACTGTGTTAAATACATTCTTTAGTTTTTACTATAGAAATGGAGGGTTATAATAAACAGAAGCCTGTATTCAAAATGGACTTGAAAAACGTAATGTGAATAAATCACCCCAGAGTCATCAAGGAACCTAGCTCTGTTATAGCCATTCCATTATTTCTAATCTTTAAGGACAACTTACTGACCGAAGTGGTACTCTCCCTGCATTTAATTTAGATCTTAAAACATACTGTATATTACATAGTACATAGTTACATAGTAGGTGAGGTTGAAAAAAGTCCATGAAGTCCAACCTATGTGTGTGATTATATATCAGTCTTACATTGTATATGCCTGTATGTTGCGGTCGTTCAGGTGCTAATCTAATAGTTTTTTGAAACTATCGATGCCCCCCACTGAAACCCCCATCTGTGGAGGGAATTCCACATCCTTGCCGCTCTAACAGTAAAGAACCCTCTACGCAATTTAAGGTTAAACCTCTTTTCTTCTAATTTTAATGAGTGGCCACGTGTCTTATTAAACTCCCTTCCACAAAAAAGTTTTATCCCTATTGTGGGGTCACCAGTACGGTATTTGTAAATTGAAATCATATCCCCTCTCAAGCGTCTCTTCTCCAGAGAGAATAAGTTCAGTGCTTGCTACCTTTCTTCATAACTAATATCATCCAGACCCTTTATTAGCTTTGTTGCCCTTCTTTGTACTCACTCCATTTCCAGTACATCCTTCCTGAGGACTGGTGCCCAGAACTAGACAGCATACTCCAGGTGAGGCTGGACCAAAGTCTTGTAGAGTGGGAGAATTATCGCTTTATCCCTGGAGTTAATCCCCTATTTAATGCATGCCAATATTCTGTTTGCTTTGTTAGCAGTAGCTTCATGCCATTGCTGAGCCCATCATCTACTAGGACCCCCCGGGTCCTTTTCCATCCTAGATTCCCCCCAGAGCTTCACCCCCAGTGAGTAGATTGCATTCACATTTTTGCCACCCAAATGCATTGTTTTAAATTTTTCTACATTAACCCTTATTTGCCATGTGGTTGCCCACCCCATTAATTTGTTCAGATCTTCTTGCAAGGTTTCCACATCCTGCGGAGAAGTTATTGCCCTGCTTAGATTAGTGTTGTCCGCAAATACAGAGATTTAACTGTTTACCCCATCCACCAGGTCGTTTATGAACAAATTAAACAGGATTGGTCCCAGCACAGAACCCTGTGGGAACCCACTTCTCACCCCTGACCATACTGAGTATTCTCCATTTATCACCACCCTCTGAACTCACCCTTGTAGCCAGTTTTCAATCTATGTACTTACCCTATGGTCCATGCCAACGGACCTTACTTTGTACAGTAAACGTTTATGGGGAACTGTGTCAAATGCTTTTGCAAAATCCAGATACACCACATCTACAGGCCTTCCTTTATCTAGATGGCAGCTCACCTCCTCATAGAAGGTTAATAGATTGGTTTGGCAAGAACAATTCTTCATGAATCCATGCTGATTACTGCTAATGATACTGTTTTCATTACTAAAATCTTGTATATAGTCCCTTATCATCCCCTCCAAGAGCTTGCATATTATTGATGTTAGGCTAAATGGTCTGTAATTCTCAGGGATATATTTTGTCCCTTTTTAAAATATTGGCGCTACATTGGCTTTTCCCCAATCAGCTGGTACCATTCCAGTCAGTAGACTGTCAGTAAAAATTAGGAACGATGGTCTAGCAATTACTTGACTGAGTTCCCTAAGTACCCTCGGGTGCAAGCCATCCGGTCCCAGTGATTTATTAACCGCTTCCCGACCAGCCACTGCAGTTATACTGCAGCAGGTTGGCTCCCCTGCATGAGCCCTCGTAGCTGTACATCGGCTCTTTAAGACACTGTAGCAGGCGCGCGCGTGTTGCCGGAAGCGCCTGCAGCATGTCTCCAGAGCTGATGCGTGTGCCCGGCAGGTGCGATGACCGCTGGGCACCTGCGATCGCTCGTGACAGAGCGAGAACCGGGATCTACTAAGTAGAAACACTGATCTCTCTCCTCCTCTAGTCAGCCACGTTCCCCCCACAATTAGAACACACATAGGGAACACAGTTAACCCCTTGATCACCCCCTAACACAGTTAACCCCTTCCCTGCCAGTGACATTTAAACAGTAATCAGTGGCTATTTGTAGCACTGATCGCTGTATAAATGTCAATGGTCCCAAAAAAAATTCAAAAGTGTCCACTTTGTCTGCTGCAATGTCTCAGTTCCGATAAAAATCACAGATCGCTGCCATTACTAGTGAAAAAAAAAAAAATAATAAAAATGTTATAAATCTATCCCCTATTTTGTAGACACTATAACTTTTGCGCAAAACAATCAATACACGCTTATTGCGATTTTATTTTGCCAAAAATATGTAGAAGAATATATATCAGCCTAAACTGATGAAGACATTTAAAAAAAAAAAAAAAATTGGGGATATCTATTATGGCAAAAAGTACAACATATTGTGTTTTTTTTTTTAATTGTCGCTCTTTTTTTGTTTATAGCGCAAAAAAAAATAAAACCTGCAGAGGTGATCAAATGCCACCAAACGAAAGCTCTATTTGTGGGGAAAAAAGGACATACATTTTGTTTGGGTACAACGTTGCACGACCGCACAACTATCAGTTAAAGCAACGCAGTGCCATAGCGCAAAAAATGTCCTGGTCATTAACCACTTGCTGACCAGCCGTTATGTTACGTCGCTTTGCCCTGTGGCCACTTCTCCCCCAGAGCCGATGCAAGCGCCTAGCGGTCACGATCACCGCAGGGCTCCCGTGATCGCTGCTGACACACCGAGAACTGGGATCTGTGTGTGTAAACACACAGTTTCCGGTTCTCTGAGGGGAGAAGAGACAGATCTTCTGTTCATACAGAGTATGAACAGCGATCTGTCATCTCCCCTACACAGTCCCCTCCCCCCTTCAGTTAGAACACACTCCTGTCAGCTAAGAACAGGAAACCGAGGCTACAGTTTGCAGAGGCTCACCAAAATTGCACAATAAAAGATTGGTCTGATGAGTCTCAATTTCATCTGCGACATTCAGATGGTAGGGTCAGAATAAACAACATGAAAGCATGGGTCCACCCCAGGGACGATCCGTCCCGGGGTACACGGGGTGCAGTGCACCCAGGCGCCACAGAGGTGGGGGCGCTGGAGCGCCAGAGTGCTCCGCTCCCTCCTCTCTCCTTGTCCGTAGGCGGCGCGGCTCTCTCCGCCTGTCACAGCCGCGGCCGCGGTGACGCCACGGGGGGGGCGCTCCGTGGCCGAGCCCGACTTGTTTAGAACAGAGCGTGTGTGATGCTGGTGCTGGTGGGCGGGAGGCGGAAGTTAAACACAAGAGGAGTCCTGTGTTTAACTTCCGCCTTCTGCCCACCAGCACAAGCATCACACACGCTCTGTTCTCCACCCGGGCGGCGCGGCTGCACACTGTCCTCTCCAGCTGCCGCCCGGGTGGTTTTAATTAGCCTAGTGGTGGGGGGTGGTTTGTCTAGGGGGGGTCTATACCAATGTGGGGGGGTGGTTTGTCCTGGGGGGGTCTATACTAATGTGGGGGGGGGGTTTGTCTAGGGGGGGTCTATACTAATGTGGGGGGGGGGTTGTCCTGGGGGGGTCTATACTAATGTGGGGGGGGTTTGTCTAGGGGGGGGTCTATACTAATGTGGGGGGGGGGCTGTCCTGGGGGGTCTATACTAATGTGGGGGGGGTTTGTCCTGGGGGGTCTATACTAATGTGGGGGGGGGGTTTGTCCTGGGGGGTCTATACTAATGTGGGGGGGGTTGTCCTGGGGGGGTCTATACTAATGTGGGGGGGTGGTTTGTCCTGGGGGGGTCTATACTAATGTGGGGGGGTTTGTCCTGGGGGGGGTCTATACTAATGTGGGGGGGTGGTTTGTCCTGGGGGGGGTCTATACCAATGTGGGGTGGGGGGGTTTGTCCTGGGGGTCTATACTAATGTGGGGGGGGGTTTTGTCCTGGGGGGTCTATACTAATGTGGGGGGGGTTTGTCCTGGGGGGTCTATACTAATGTGGGGGGGGGGTTGTCCTGGGGGGTCTATACTAATGTGGGGGGGTTGTCCTGGGGGGTCTATACTAATGTGGGGGGGTGGTTTGTCCTGGGGGGGTCTATACTAATGTGGGGGGGTGGTTTGTCCTGGGGGGGTCTATACTAATGTGGGGGGGGTTCGTCCTAGGGGGTCTACTAATGTGGGGGGTTTGTCCTGGGGGGGTCTATACTAATATGGGGGGGTTTGTCCTGGGGGGGTCTATACTAATGTGGGGGGGTGGTTTGTCCTGGGGGGTCTATTCCAATGTGGGGGGTGGTTTGTCCTGGGGGGTCTATATTAATGTAGGGGTGGTTTGTCCTGGGGGGTCTATATTAATGTAGGGGGGTTGTCCTAGGGGGGTCTATACTAATGTATGGGGGCTGGTTTGTCCTGGGGGTCTATACTAATGTGGGGAGTGGTTCGTCCTGGGGGTCTATACTAATGTGGGGGGGGTGGTTTGTCCTGGGGGGGTCTATACTAATGTGGGGGGTGGTTCGGCCTGGGGGGTCTATACTAATGTGGGGGGGTGGTTTGTCCTGGGGGGTCTATACTAATGTGGGGGGTTCGTCCTGGGGGGTCTATACTAATGTGGGGGGGGGGGGGTGGTTTGTCCTGAGGGGGTCTATACTAATGTGGGGGGGTGGTTTGTCCTGGGGGTCTATACTAATGTGGGTGGCGGGCTGGTTTGTCCTGGGGGGTTTATACTAATGTAGGGGGGGTTTGTCCTGGGGGGTCTATACTAATGGGGGGGTTTGTCCTGGGGGGGGCTATACTAATGTGGGGGGGTCTATACTAATGTGGGGGGGTTGTCTAAGGGGGGTCTATACTAATGGAGGGGGTGGTTTGTCCTGGGGGATCTGTACTAATGGAGGGGGTGGTTTGTTCTGGGGGGTCTGTACTAATGGAGGAGGGGTGGTTTGTTCTGGGGGGTTTGTACTAATGTAGGGGGGGAAGGTTTGTCCTGAGGGGGGGTCTATACTGATAAAGGGGGGTGTTTTGTCCTGGGGGTCTATACTGATGGGGGGGGGGTCTGTCCTGAGGGAGGTGTTTATACTTAGTGAAGGGTCTGCACTGACGGAGGGGGGGTCTATACTTAATGGAGTGGGGTCTGTACTGAGGGACGACTATAGTTGGTGGAGGGGGTGATACCATGTTTTACTGCACCAGGTGACACCAACCCTAGTGATGCCACTGCAGCTGCGGGCTCTTATTTCCCCTCTCCCTCACCTCCTCGTGCGCTGCTGTACTAATGAGGGGCGCACTATGTTTCTTCCCCCACCTTCATAACGGCCAGGGAAGAAAAAACAAAGGAGCAAAGAAAAGGATTGTGGGACATGTGGTCCCAAGGACTGGCAGCCCCACTGTAACACGGAAACTGCAGCCCACACAGCATGCTCAGCTGAATGGGAGAGAGAAAGCCAGGAGCCCGGGGAAGCTTTCAGGGAAGGGCACCCAGGACTCCAGAGGGAGAGGGCAGTGCTGAGAGAACACCATCAGAGAGAGAAAAAGCCACACAGCCTGGCGCCATCCCTGGTGGAGAAAGGAATGGAGTCATTGCAGGAATACAGATCTGGGCTCTACCCAGCGGAGTCGCCACGGGCAATTCAGAGTGAACTGACTCCTGATCAGAGGAACCGTTGTTGCTGTATCGCTCGGTCAGGTGAGAGGGCCGATCAGCCATTATTTACTACCATCTCTTGTAACATGTCTGCAGTCTCTGACCATCTCTTGTAACATGTCTGCAGTCTCTGACCATCTCCTGTATTGTGTGCAGCCTGACCGTCTCCTGTACTATGATTGCAGTCTCTGACCGTCTCTAGTATCATGTCTACAGTCTCTGACCATCTCCTGTACTATGTCTGGGGGCTCTTTCTAATAGACTCTCTAACAGAAGCCCCCTCTGTGTGCATCAGAGAGACTCCCCTCCAGGTCTCATTAGTGTACGCTCTTCCTGTATTTTATTTATTGGTTAAAGATCATGGGAGGATCCCAGGGTAACGAAGACTTCTTACGGGAACATCTCTGTGTTGAAGTCGTTGTCATAGAAACATTTGTAAAGGGGAGGAGTTGGTAAGATGACCACGCCCACGTGGGGGCGCCAGAAATATTTCTGCACCCAGGCGTCTGTGACCCTAGGATCGGCCCTGGTCCACCCTGCCTAGTATCAACAGCTTAGGCTGGTGGTGCTGTAATTGTGTGGGGGATATTTTCTTGGCATACTTTGGGGTCCTTAGCACCAAATGAGCATCTTTTAAACACAAAGTTCTACCTGAATATTGTTGCTGACCATGTCTATCCGTTTATGACTACAGTGTACCCATCCTCTGATGGCTACTTCCAGCAGGATAATGCACCATGTCACAAGCTCAAATCATCTCAAACTGGTTTCTCCACAGTCACCAAAGTCACCAAAGTGATGCTATCATGTCAATATGGACCAAAATCTCTGTTCTGAAGGCAAAAGGAGGTCCAACCCAGTACTAGCAAGGTGTACTGGGGAGTGCATATCCTCATACACTGATATATATTGTCTAGTGTGAAACCTTGTACATGCATTCTCCAACAGGGAACCTGAGATTTTCTTTTTTGTGTCCTAGAGTCACTGGGGTTTTGTGCCTCTTTATGAAGAGCTCTTTGTCAATTACCTATAGCTTAAGTTTTGGTTAAAGGTTTTAAATCCTCCAAAATTCCTATTCAACGGGGCACCTGACAAGGTTGCCCCTTGTCTCCGCTATTGTTGGAACTGCCCATAGAACCCCTGGTTATTGTGATCCGGTCCAATCCTGACATAAATGGTATTACTTGCGGCCAATAAGAACATAAATGCAAAATGTTTGCGGATGATGTTCTTATGTATATATCCGCTCCCTTGCTAACCTTACTACAAATATTCTCGAAGCTCTCAGGCTGCATGTTAAATTGAAATAAAACTGTGGCTTTGAACATTCATTTACATCAATCTGTAGCTGATCTGGTCCGCACTAAGTTTGACTTTAACTGGACTTCTATATCACTGCCTTACCTGGGTATCTATTTGACATTGTCAATCAATACCTTATATAAAGCTAATAACCTGTCACTTTTCAGACAGCTGCGAGAGTATCTAGATAGCTGGTCAACCTACGCTCTTAGTTAAGCAGAATCCATTCCATTAAAATGAATTTGCTCCACGGCTATTTTACTATTTCAGAACATTACCTATAGCAATCCCCAGTCTGGGGCCATATAAAACCTAGGATAAATAGATTGACAAAATTTACTTCAAAATCACGTGGTAGACTGAGACTTCACAATTTGCTACAGTGGACCAGTGCTCCTTTGGGTATCTATTGAACCTGATGAGGCCTGGGAGAAGCCCTCTTCACTACCCCGGTCAACCCTTCCTCTTTTCTTTTCCTGTTCTTTATCCTGCCTCTTTTTCTCCTAAAAAGCTTGAACGAGTACAATGTTGCATAATTTTTGGTGTACTACACTAATGATGTTCTTTTTTAAGTTTGTTTTAAGCTTTGCTATGTTGGTACGAGTGTAAATCCAATGTTTTGCTCTCCCTTCTTTATGGCAACTCTACTGTCGCTGAATAATCTAGTGACAAAGTGTTTTTGACCGCTAATGCCGCGTACACACGAGCGGATTTTCCGTCTGAAAAATCTTGGATGTTTTTTCCGACGGAATTCCGCTCAAGCTTGGCTTGCATACACACGGTCACACAAAAGTTTGCTAAACTTTCGACCGTCATGAACGCGGTGACATACAACACTACGACGAGCTGAGAAAATGAAGTTCAATGCTTCCAAACGTGTCGAAATTTTGCACATTGGAATTGGTAAAGATTAAACGGAATTTCCTATCTAAACTTTTTCAGACCGAAAAATTGAGAACCAGCTCTCAATCTTTTGCTGGCTGGAATTCTGCCAGCAAAATTCAGATGGAGCATACACACAGGACTTTTGCTGGTGGAATTTTCGATCGTGTGTACGCGGCATAAGGGTTTTTTTTTTAACTACTGGGCACTGGATGCTTGGTATTTGACAATGAATTGTTGTAAGATTTACCATTGTACTAATCATGGTTAATTGTTATATGGGTCCAAATGAGGGAAGGTGGATGAACCTGTCACCAACTTCAATGTGTGTAAAAGAGACACTCGTCACCACGTAGTAAAATAATCTGCTTACCAGATGTCTGGAACTAATATGCGTGTTGTAACAACCAAAGGCACATCTCCAGTATGCAGCTTATGCACAAGATCTCACAGAGGCAAATGAAAGGTCGTAAGTAGTGTTCCCACTATATAAACTTCTCCGGATTCTCACAGCATTCAGTTTATCAGCCAACGATACCCAGTGAAGGAAAATAAGTAGCCAATAGTGAAGCCCATAATAACATTTAAAAGAAGTTTATTTGTAGTAACTTACAGTTAAAATTCAGAGGTGCATGCATCACAAAAAAACGATTGGCTGCCAGCATTCAGGCAGGTTGACACTAGCACTCTTAATGCTGCAGCCAATAACAGTACTGGGGCTTGAATTCAGTGGGAGAATTTCCCCTCGTTTTCGCCCCCTTTGTTTTTTATCTTTATTTTTCATTTTAGTTGTTTTCCTAGCCCCATTGGATATCATTTTAGGAAAGATTAGATATAGAGGGAATCAAATGTATTGATTTATCTTGTGTTGTATATACATAGGTTTGAAATGGTAATCAATGGAAAGATTGTCCATTTAAGTTTTTGTCCTTGTTTAAAAAAAGAGAAAAATAAAGAAATGATATAAAAAAAAAAAAGATTGTTTGGGGGGTGTTTGTGCTATCCTGGTATTTTAGGGCCTCAAAAACTGTGATAGGTAGTCAGGGAACCAAATGTGCAAATTATGCCCTTTGAAAGTCTGAAGGTGCTCATGGGACTTTGGGCCCCCATACGCAGCTAGACATTTTGGGCACTAACTTTACAGGTACCTAGTGGTGACTATGGAAAAAATAGCTCATGGCTAGCAATCAGGGAATGCTTGTGCACTAGAAATACAATCAGGACTGGCAATAATTATAAAAATTATACTGACACTGCACTTGTTATGGGGAGGGTCTAAACTAAGGTGCTGGTAGTGATCTGGGCTCATCCTGCCAACACTGCTTTTTTGGGGACACTATGATATTGGGGACACTAGTATAGTTCTGACCATGACCAGGATACTTCTCCATCAGACCATATAATAGTAATGGCTGTGATCAGCAACTTATAGTGTGTTTGTGATCTGAGACTGGCGCTTACTGACACTGGCTGGGAGGGACACTAAATGACACTATCTGACATCGTTAGTGACACTAATATGGTGATCAATGATAATACTGTGCACTGTCACTGCACCAATGACAATGGCTGGGGGACAAGGGTGACCAGGAAGGCAATCAAGGAGTTGACTGTGTGCCTAACAAATGTATTTGTGCTGATTTTATTCACAGACTGGCTAGATTTTCTCCCTGATCTCAGTTCTGAATGGTAAGTGAGTTTAGGGAGAAGAACCAGCCAGATCTGTGTTCACTAATACACTGATCTCTGTACTGTGATTGGCCACATCTATCGGCAGGTTCACAGCCAGAAGGGAGTACAGCATGCGCCTGTACTCCCGGACGTTCCCCTGTGACATATGGGTACTTTTAAGGGGAACAACAGAGCCACCGACCAGGAGCAAAAGTACAACTGTTGGTTGGCAAGTGTTTAAGAAGTGGATTCAGAGCTCATAGATATAGTATACAAATATTTGAAAAATAAGTAAAAATTATATACGTACCCTTTTACCTGTGTTATGAGGGGCATTCTTGCTTAGTGGTATTCTAGTGCTCAAATACAAGTGTGTGGCTATAGTAAAAAATGCTTAATTGAAGATTTCAGAGGGCCGATTGTGTTAGTTGCAACATTGTATATCCATCAATTTGTTTATTCTCTTAGGAGTGGCAGGGAATCTTTGTCTCATAAGGTGACTGCAGCTACAGCACAATACAAAAGGAGTCATTGAAGGCTAGAGGATTGCTGGTCTGAGTTGCAATTTTGTATGTTCATCTGTTTATCCCCTTGGGAGCAATGGTGTTTCCATGTCTCTTAACATGGTTGTAAACCCTTGCATATACCCAGTGAAGTGAATAGCCTCAGATGATACACAAAGATGAAACAAATCCTTCTGTGAAAGTGTAGCACCCTCTAGTGTGTCCTACTAGTAGTGAGAGTAGGCAAACTATACTCTGACTCATGTCTAGCCTGTGAGTCTGTAATTGGGTCAATGTTACTAGAGGTTAGGCAGGCAGGACTCATACAGACAGCTCTCTGGTGCCTCCCCCTGGATCTAGAGATTTGGAGAACATTCTAGGTGAAAGCAAGGAGGAGCTGCTCTGTATTTTTATGGGCCCTTAGCCAATCCCCAGGAGATGGCCTGGCACTGGACTGAGTCGGATGGAAGATGGAGAAGCACAGTCTGTCGGTGGCCCTTTAGGGACCCCTGCTGGGGAGGAATTTTACCTTGGGCTGGAGCTCAGGAGGCTGGCCTGGAAGGATCCAACCACCTGGAGAGGCAGCAGGAGCAAGGTAAGACAGTGAGTAGTTCAGCACGTTGCCGGGGCATACAAGGGGAGAGACTGCCAGCTGTAGCAGTGCTCTCTTTAAGACAGCAATGTGCTCAAGTCTTCATCTAACCTTGTCCTGGGAAATCTCCATGTGTGTGTGTCAGTCAGGAGGACTGAGAAGAGGAAGCAGCCAGGTGGGCTGGTGGCAGCCAGGTGGGCTAGCATTTCTGCAAGCAGTAGAGCTAGAATCAGTGTCTACGGGGAGGCAGAAGGTGGTGTGAGATGCTGTTCACTTCACGTGTGCTACTTTACAAAGGGACTGCGAGTTCCTAGCCCAGGGGTCTTCAAACTATGGCCCTCCAGTTGTTCAGGAACTACAATTCCCATCATGCCTAGTCATGTCTGTGAATGTCAGAGTGTTACAATGCCTCATGGGATGTGTAGTTCTGCAACAGCTGGAGGGCCGTAGTTTGAGGATCCCTGTCCTAGCCTGTAATGGGCAGTTGCTGAGCTAGTAAATGACTGTATGTTCCACCAGGAGTGATCCAGCAGGAGCAGTACAAAAGGGAACCAAATTTGCGCAGGAAGAAGAAGAATCTGTAAATAGGGAGGAAATTTTCCTGGTTTGTTTGTTGAATATTTTCAAGTTTGGGCATCCCATAATCCCTTACCCCATCCAAGTTATCCCCTTATAAAAACAACAAAAACAAGCAAAAGGATTGATTCCTGTGTCTGGATGCAAGACGGAAATGCTGTGTGACTGGCTGTGCAGCAGTAGGGACCCTGACATCAGCAAATCCTAGGGGGGTAGTGCTATATAATACTTGTTTATCTGAGGTCTTCTCTTTTCTACACCAAAGTGCTTAATTTAGATAAAATCCTTCTGTGTCTGTCAGGAGCAAGGAAGAGGGGGGGGGGGGGGGAGCTGCAGTTAGAGCTATTGTAGAGTGTGTGAGAGCTGATTTGATAAAAAGGAACCCCCCCATCTTCACACACAGCACAGGAACAAGGAAGAATACAGAGCTGTGTTGTGAATAGACAAGCTGTGTGCTGAGCTCTCATTTTATCTCTGGTGTCGGGAGAACTTGTCAGAAGTGACACATGCTTATAACAAGGAAGAAAGCACCAGAGAGAAATGACACTCAGAGCTTTGGCGAGAGACAAGTAAACACTAGAGATATATTTTCAGATATGTTCAGATTTCCTGACTGAGGTTTACAATCACTTCAAGGTAACTTTGGTTGCTACATAATACCATGTATAAGGTTGAGAGATCTAAGTACTAGGTGCTGTATTGTTAGCCAGCAGCAGGACATTTTGACATCTATACCAACACTTATATTTTACAAATAGATTTAGCTATTTTGTGCATTTTTTCAGTTTGCTGGCTGAACTCCCAGCATTAGGAAAGAATGATAATTTTGACAGCTCTGAGAGTTACATGATTCTAAAAGTTAGCAGCACATGTGTGTCCACTTATTGAGCAAAGGGAAATCATGGTAATCTCAATGAAGGGGCATAGAAACCAGTACTCTGGCCACCATTATCCCAATGACCAAGCCAGGAATGGTGAATTGCATTAATGAGGGGTGGTTGCTGGGTGGGGACAATATGGATACAGTTGTATCTTTGACAGTTCAATAAAGAGCTTTTGGAAGAGGTGAACATTGGAATGTGGCTTCTTTACATCCGTGTTCTTTGAGCACTGGCATCTCTCTGAATGGTGGAACTGGACATTTGATGATGTGTATCATAATTGTATGGATCTTCTAGTGCTGGAATTATTTTTACTTGATGCACAGAGCGTGCATCACACCATTCTGATGAAGCACCCACTATTCTGAAATGCTCTAATCTGGCTATGTCTGCACCTAGGCACAGACTCACATATTCGGACTGAGCTGATGTCCTGAATAAGTTATTCCTAAGATAGTAATATTTTTATTTTTTTAATTTTACTTTCTTTCTTTTACCTGCACATGTATTATCAAAGTATTTTTGAATGACAAATCTGCTTTTATTATACTATTAATAGTATTTTTCAGAATTACCAAATTTATGTTACTTCTTTACAAATGGGTTTGAGTCACTAGTGTGTCAGTAAATTGGCATTTCATTTAGTTTAATTATTTTGAACAATTTGATGAAATGGTGATTCCTCATTACAACTCCAGGATTTAGTTCTTTGTGCAAGCTTGTCTAGTAGAGCACATTCATATATTATACAACCACCCTGTCACCCTGTATTTATTATGGAAATGTGACTTTTTCGTGTTCTCATTTATTCATTTTCCAAAGTGATCCACTAGTTTTATAGCCCATACCCATTAACCTGAAATAGAATTATGTCAAGTGAAATATATTAAATGGAAGCTTTTTTTTTTTTAGCGTACAAAGACAAAAGCATTTGAAGCACTTGATCTGGTTTATTTGTGAAAGATAACTGATTTTTATTCATATGGTATATAAAGCTGTGTTCTCCATATACAACATTTTTTTTTTTTAAGTGATTTATTTACTTGGGTCTCAGCCTGACTATAGGATTATGCAAAATAAGAAATACAGTAAAGTAAATAAAAAAAAAAATCACCCCTTTTAGCAAAAGCAACTGGAAATTTACAGCAACCCTGATAGCAGACAATCTGGTGATTGGCCAAAAGAAAAGCTAAGCAAATCCCTTTTTCCTGACTGACTCCATAGCAGCCTACGTATGGGTTAATCCCGCCTCTTATACCTCATAGGACCCCACTCCCATAAATCTTTGCTCCTAATCAGAGACCGTGTTCCTTTTTTGTCTTCCTCCTTAAGGATTGAAGTAGTAGTTCTTACCTCAAGGAGTCATGAATCCGGATCTGGTTCCTGTTGCTGTTCGCACGCATGATGGATTTTGGTGTCTGGAGTCCAATAGCCCAGCTACTAGCAGGGTGGACATGGGGATGAAGAGCATTGCCATGAAGAGCTTACTATCCAGCCACTGGCTGGCAAGCGGCAGTATGGCCATTCGTCCTAGCTACTAGCGGGAGGCCTTTTCCCTGAAATAATCCCCAGTGACGTGCCTGTGGACGGGAGCCAGGTCGGGTGGTCGGCGTGCTGGAGCGGTAATGTATGGCAGCCTGTTTATATTTGTTATGTGTGCCATTTCCGTGTGTATGGCGGCTGGAGCGCATCTGCGTTCCAAATCGCCGCTTTCCCTGTACTGCGCAGCCACACAGTCTCGATTGAGATGGAGGCTTGGTCGGCGCATGCGCAGTGCGGAAGAATGGCGGCGTTCGCGCATGCGCACGAGCGCCGTGGGGGTGACGCTGACAGCGTCGTGACATCATCCAGGCGGCAGATTTGAATGCCTGTTAGATTTGGACAGGCTTGCTGCTGTATTCATTTCAAAACAAATTTACAATGTTGCTGTGCTTTACAGAGGTAAGAGGCTTTAATGCCTTATTCCCTATTACTTTTTACTAGATTTAATGCATTGGGAATGTGATTATATTTTAATTATTTAATTTAATTAAATTGAATTTTAATTATTTAATTTTTTTATGGGTGTTGTTGAAGCCTGTCCGAATTTGTTATTATGGATGTTTCGCTGCCCCCTTGTGGCCAGCCCTTGCGCCACAGGTAGGACGGAATTTTTTTTGCCATTCCTTTCTGCCTGTTTGTTGGGGTTGGTTAGCAAATTTTTTTCCTTTATTATTATTTTTAGCCCTTCCGTACCGGATCTTCGTTCGTCAGCACACAAAGATAATGTACAGTCTGGGTCACGACGTGACCATTCAAAATCAAGTTCTGGACGTCCTAAGTCCTCTTCCAGACACCGCTCTGAAAAATCAAGGTCTGGGTCTCGGCACTATTCCCACTACCATTCTGGTCGCTCAGAAGAAAGATCCTGTTGGGGATGTAGAGCGAAAGTGCCAGGAGATAAATCGCTATGAAGGATGCACTGAGGTGGGAGGAGCCTGTGGAAGCACCCTCTAAACAGAGGAAATACGTTAAGCATCTTAAAAAAGAGTGCTCAAATTTCCTTTCCTGGGTGAACTGGGAGAAATTATCTCGGATTATGGAGCAAAGTGGAGACAAAGAATTCTCTTATCTCTAAAGTGGCCAGAATATATCCGTTTAAAGGTGAGTAGGTTAAGCCTTGATGAGGCTGGTAAGACATGTCACGCTCCCACTGGAAGACACTATCTCTTTCAAGGATGGTCTTGAGAGGGAAATTGATACGGATTTGAAGCGTATATACATCACGGCTGGGATGGCCTGTAAGCCAGCATTGGCCTTGGCAGCATTATCCAAAGCAATGGAGTGTTGGACGGATGATATGGGTGCAACCTTGGGAAGTATGTCCGAAGAAGCCCTCAAGAGCTCTCCAATATGCGAGATGAAAAGGGCACGTGTCATGCTGTCTTCCATTACAGCTCAGCAAGCTTTATGGCTACGCCCTTGGGTGGCGGATCCGGCCTCTAAACAGGCCTGGTGCAAAATTCCCTTTGAGGGTTCTTCTCTCTTTGGGAATAAGCTTGATTCAGTCATCACTCGTGCTACCGGCAGGAAGTCTGGGTTCTTACCCCAGGACCGCCGTCTGTTTGCCCAGAAGAGAGTCCAGTCTAGGTCAGACCCGGAACGTGCTAGGGATGCACGCCGTTACAGACCGGGTCGGGATTTAGGAAGAACTGGAGGAGAAACCAGCCTTCTGACCAGAAGCCTTCAAAATCTACATCTTCTGGGGGCCGCGAAGCGGCAAAGTCTTTGATATAGCGCCTGTCCAGGCGGAGCAAGTAGAGGCTCGTTTACTACGCTTCTGCCACGTCTGGGCAGCCTCGATACAAGACTACTGGGTCATAAAGACAGTCTCTCTGGGACATGCCTGGGTGTTCAACAATCCACCCATACATCGGTTCATTCCCACAAGCCTTCCTTTGTCGGAAGAGAAGAGAGAGGTTCTATTGACCTACACGGACTCCCTTATCACCCAAGGTGCCGCCATTCCAGTCCTGTCCGAGGAAAGGTTTTAAGGGATTTACTCCCCCCTCTTTATGATTCTCAAAAAGAGCGGTTCCTGGAGGCCAGTTATCGACCTGACTTACCTGAACTCCTTTATAAAAAAGGGAAAGTTCAAGATGGAGACATTGTTGACCTTTCGCCAGACAATCCAACCAGGCGATTGGCTAGTGTCAATAGACCAAAAAGATGCGTACTTCCATGTACCAATAGCGAAGGACTTCCAAAAATATCTCCAATTCTCGGTGGGTCAGAAACTCCAATTCATATGTATCCCGTTCGGGCTTACGACATCGCCACGGGTGTTTTCCAAGCTCTTACTGGCAGTGGTCGCCTTGATCAGAGTCAGAGGTATTTGGTTACATCACTACCTCGACGACCTACTCTTACTGTCTCAGGACAGAGAACAACTACTGTTACACTGGGAGCAAGTCATATCTACTCTGACAGAATTCGGCTGGCTATTGAACCAAGAAAAGCGTCATCTGGAGCACACCCAGTCTCTAGTTTTCCTAGGGGCACAGTTCGACACAGTGAAGAGCACTATCTCTCTTCCTTTAGAGAAGATCCCAGTAGTTCGGGACAGGATTCATCGGGCAATGTCAGCTCCTCTTCTCAGGGCCTCCCAGTGCCTCAAGATAATAGGCACCATGGTAGCAACAGCCCCCATGGTAAAATGGGCGCAATGGAGGATGCGGCCCTTTCAGAAAGGCTTCCTCCAACAATGGAATCCAAGTTCACAGGATCACTGGATCCGGATAACTCCCTCCATGCGGGAGAGTCTCCCCTGGTGGCTGCAACGAAGGAATCTTCTCAACTGCCATTCAATAGCTCCAGTCTCCTGGATAACGGTAACAACAGATGCCAGCAGCAGAGGCTAGGGCGCTCTGTGTCTGTCGGAGGTAGCCCAGGGCAGGTGGGTTTTCCCACCTCAGGGGGTGGTCTTGAATGTATTGGAGATTGGAGCTGCCTTCCAGGCCCTTCGAGTTTTTCTCCATCTCAAATCGGGAGCCTCAGTCCTTATGAGATTGGACAACACGACGGCAGTGTCGTACATCAAAAGACAGGGGGGCACTCGCAGTCTCTCCCTTTTGAAGGAAGTGAATCCAATTATGTCCTGGGCTCAGGCGAACTCGAAGGACCCGACGGCAGTATATCTTCCTAGAGTCCAAAATGTCCAGGCGGATTTTCTTTCAAGAACCTCCTTGGACAACAACGAGTGGTCTCTCCACTCGGAAGTCTTCGACTGGATCCTGTCATTGGGAATGGTTCCGGAAGTGGACCTGTTTGCATCTCCTTGCAATGCCAAGATGAGGAATTATTATACCAGGTATCGCTGTCCCCAAGCCATGGGAGTGGATGCTCTCACGGATCAGTGGAATTTCCACAAGGCCTATGCCTTTCCACCAGTTCCGATCATTCTTCAGTTCCTTTTGAGACTCAGACAGGAGACGGCAGAGATAGTGGCAATCATCCCATACTGGCCCAACAGGCCATGGTTTCCGCTCCTGTTGCAGTTGAGTTACCGGGACCCAGTTCCGCTTCCCTCCAGATTGGATCTTCTTCTACAGGGAACATCCCTTCATCCGTGTCCGTCCCATCTCCATTTGATGGTCTGGTGGTTGAGAGGAAGAGGCTGGAAGCATTAGGTTGCCCAAGTTCAGCAATTGCTACCCTGCTGAACGCTAGAATGCAAGGTACAAATAAAGTTTACCAGAGAATCTGGTTTAAGTTTATGGACTATGTCTCCCCTTCCGGGAGTTCCTATAGTAATCCAGAAATAAAGGATGTACTAGGATTTCTCCAGACAGGGTTGGATCTCCATTTGTCTGTAAACTCCCTGCGAGTTCAAGTTTTGGCAATATCTGCTTTTACTGGTATTTCCTGGGCAAGGAATTCCCATTACCAGACAATTTTTCAGAGGAGCATCAAGGCTTAGGCCCCAGAGGAAACCAAGGTTCTCTAAATGGGATCTTCCTTGTGCTAGATTTTTTCTCAGAAGATTCTTTCCAACGGATGGATGAACTATCCATGAAGGACATTTCCCTTAAAACAGCCTTTCTAGTAGCCATAACATCGGCTAAAAGAGTGTCAGAAATCAGTGCTCTAGGTTCTAAAGAGCCTTTCCTTACCTTCTTCCCTGATCGGGTAGTTTTGGTTCCAATGCTAGGATCAAATCCTAAAGTATCATCAGTGTTTCATGAGAACCAGGAAATTGTTCTCCCAACCTTTCAGTCAGAGGATTCTTAAACTAACCATCCTTTGGATGTCGGTGAGGTCTTGAAAAGCTACTTAGAAGCTACTGCACCTTTCAGAAGATCAGATCATCTGTTTGTCTACTTTTATGGAAAGAACAGGGGTTTGCCTGCTTCCTCTAGAACCATTGCAAGTTGGACTGTCCAAGCTATCCAAAGGGCATATGCGGCTAAAGGACTGGTTCCAGAAACAGCGACTGCTCATTCTACCAGGAGTATGTTAACATCATGGGCGGCCTCCCGACACGTATCGGCGGAGGTGATCTGCAAAGCAGCCTCTTGGTCGTCAATAAATACTTTCATGAGGCACTATTGTGTTGAGCCAGCGGCTCTCTCCTCTGTGAATTTTGGTTTAAATGTTTATCTGTTTGAACGGGGCCGATTAAACCTTTCTCTGTTGAACCAGCAATTTGTGCCCACCCGAGTCTGTATGGCTAGTTAGTTCCCATACGTAGGCTGCCATGGAGTCAGTCAGGAAAACGGAAAATTTATATCAAATACTTACCGTAATTTTCCTTTCCTGATGGACTCCATGGCAGCCGGAGTCTCCCTCCCATTTGCTGGAGTAGGCTAAGTTATAGAACGCGGTCTCTGATTAGGAGCAAAGATTTATGGGAGTGGGGTCCTATGAGGTATGAGAGGCGGGATTAACCCATACGTAGGCTGCCATGGAGTCCATCAGGAAAGGAAAATTACGGTAAGTATTTGATATAAATTTTCCCTTATTTTTCTCAGGTAATTCCCATGCCCACAGCCATGTATACAGGATAAGCAAGTAGACATATGTGTGCCAGACATACAGACAAGACCCTGTCCATTGGCTGGATCTTTTCGTGACATGCTATCACTGCCTCTATGTCTATGACCATTTTTAGTAAAAAGCTTAATTCCAGGCAAACATATTATGATTCAATTAAAACATATGTGAACTGTCGTACCAGATACATGATTTGTATTTCTGTTTAACCAGTCTTTTGATCTGATCTGGGCACATCTTACCAATTATCACATCTAGATCATGGACTTCTATGCAGTTAAAGGATAAGTTCACTATTTTCAGGTAAAAATAATGTGCATTTACCATTTCTTTTTTCTAGGAGCCTGGAAAGCATTGCACTCACGATCAGCAGATCGCTGATGCCATGAAGGACTCCTGCAGACTGTCAAGATGAGCTGTCTGCCCCATACATTGTATGGCCAAGCAGTTTCATGCTGACAAGAAGACGCAATAAATTACCGCAGCCAGGGCCACTGATAGAAATCATGGGGCCCCGTACAACCTACCTGACAGGGCCCCCTTCAGTCTCACCCCCCAACCCCGACACTGGCCCCATCCCTGGCCCCTCCCCTGAACCCGCCTCGAAAAAATAATCCCTTGTAACAATCGGACAGGCTGATTGTACCCAAGTGAATCTATCACTTGGGTACAATCAGCCTACCCATAGATGGTTTTAATCTTAGCCGGGCCCTGCTAAACCAGGCAAGATTCTATTCATATATGGCTGGCTTAACTGACTAACTGACACCAACAGTGACACTAATATAATGATTAGCTAAGGGAGAGGAGCGCAGAGTATATGGCAGTGGGTAGTGTGTGCAGGAGAAGAGTGTGGAGTATATGGTGGTGGGTAGCATGTGCATGATGGTGTCAGTAGGGTAGTGGAAAGTGTCAGTAGAGCAATAGACAGTGTCAATTTGTTCTCATGTTTATTTTATTTTTATTTTTTTACTATTTTTTTTGTATTTTTTTTTTTACAAGTATTTTGTGAGTGTAGTGGATGGTGTCAGTAGAGCAGTGGATGGTGTTAGTAGTTTTTTATTTCTATTAACTTATTTTATATTATTTTCTACAACTTTATTAAAATTTTAGTTTTTTTAATAATATTTTTCACAGTGCTTCGGTTGGGGGTGGGGAGTGCTGTGGACAGTTATGGCTGGACGGTGTCAGTAGAGCAGTGGACAGGGTCAGTAGTTTTATCTTTTTTTTATTTATACAGTTTTTACAAATGTATTCATTTCTTTTTTTTTACAATTTTATTTCTTCTCATTTTTTTTCACAATACTTTTTTGGGGGGAGGAGGTTGGCAATGGATTGTATCAGTAGGGCAGTGGATGGTGTCAGTAGAGAAGTGGACGGTGTCAGTATTTTTTATTTTTTATTATTTTTTTATTTTTTTACTATTTAATTTTTTATAATTTTTGTTTTAGCATTTTTTTATTTTTTTTTTACAATGCCCTCCGTTTTTTTGTGGGGGAGTGGATGGTGTCAGTGGTTTTCTTGCTTTATTTTTTATTCTTTTTACAATTTAACTTTTAAATATTTATTTATTACAATTCTTCTTTCTTTCTTTTTTTTATCAGCACTGTTGGGGGGGGGGGGGGGGGGTTTGGTTAGATATCAGGGGTCTAAACAGACCTCTGACATTTCCTCTTTGAGACAGAGAAAGGGACTGAGGACACAGATCCCCCTAGTCCCTTTCTCTGCAGCCTCAGCTTCACTGAAGATGATTGGACAGGAGACAGAGGCATGTTTATGATGTCATGTCATATGCCTTATGACAGAGATTTTGCACAGTGGTTGAGTTTAGTACTACACACCTAGCGGGGAGAGTCTCATCTGAGAAAAAGGACACATCTGAGCAAAAAGAAAAAAAGCTTAAGGCTCGGTTCCTAAGACGGATACGTCTCAAAGCAGGGGTCCGGTGCGTGCTGGTTCACTGTTTCAGGTCTGATTTCAGCCCAAATTTTGGGCTGAATTCGCACCTGAAACAGACCGAAAGACGCACAGCATTTTTCTGCAGAACGCACCAGACCTGTTGTGGAGATTTGTGAACTGGCTCAATAGAAAGTCGGTCAAAATCTCCTGCTATTGTGAATTGGATACAGGGATCCTGCATCCAATTCGCAATGGTGTGAACCCAGCCTGAAAGAAAAGTTGTGCTGTCTGTTCCATTTAAACCTCTGCCACATGGTGAGCATGCTCCCTGATTGTACTGAGCAGAGCAGTTATAGCACCCTGTTTGGCTCTAGACACCCACTTTGTCAGTTAAAGTCATTTTGTAAAAATTATAACAGAATGCTGATATCAAGAGACATTCAGGTATTTATGCTAATTGTATAAAAAAATACATATTTATTTATTACAGGTACTTATGTATTACAGGTACTTATGGTACGCTGTCAATTTACGCAGCACTTTACACATATTTATTATATATTTACATCAGTCCCTGCCCTCAAGAAGCCTACAATCTAAGTTCCCAATTTAAACCAAAGCCAATTAACCTACCAGTATGTCTTTGGAGTGTGGGGAGGAAACCGGAGTACCCAGAGGTAACCCACGCAGACAAAGGGAGAACATGCAAGCTCTGTGCAGGTAGTGCCGTGGGTGGTTGGGTCAAACCGACAACTCTATTGCTGCTAGGTGGAAGTGCTAACCAGTGATATTTTTTTTAATGAATACACAACAAAATAAAAATATTTTCTTTTATATTTGCTCAGAGTTCAGATAAAAAAAATTAATTTCCTGACAGACTCCATGGCAGCCTACATGTGGGATTACCTCGCCTCCTCTCCAATGCTATAGGACCCCATACCCATACATTTCAGCTCATGTCCAGAGACTTCATTTCTTTTTTGTCCTCCTCTATGGACTCTACACGCTTAACTGAAGGATTGGCCTCCCAAGCTTTAGGAATAAGCCCCAGCACAAGCAGGCTGTATTCGGGCATCATGAATGAAGCAGTGTCAGTAAGCCCAGGGCCCAGCCACAGGCGGGCAAGCGGCAGTCAGGCAGAATGCCCCGGTGTTGGCCGGTGGCCTATGTCTGCCCATGATGGACACCCTCTAGGTGCAGATGACTACCAAGGTTCAAAGATGGAGCACGGCTACAAGCATCCATGGCAACAGTCTGTGTTTATTTGTGCCCTTTGTTTTTCCCTTCTCCCTGGTGCTAGTTTTCAGCCTCTCATGGCAGCTGGAGGTCTCCTGTGTTCCAGGCCGCCACTTTACTTCTAGGTGCAGGTCGTGGGTGTCTCTGTGCATGCGTGAGGCCTTGGGTGGAACCGATTTAAAGGGCAAGGAATTATGTGTGACAACTCACACTAATATCCCATAATCACTGTTTACCTTGTGTAGGTAGTGTCACTCTAGTCAATACTGCATATAAACCAAAAATGTTTTCCCACTATAAACAGCATACAGTGTAGGAATTAGAGAAAAGAATTATTTATTAAATGATTAAAATTCATATTTCATCCTCCATTGGAGGTAAATTGGTTAGCACCAAAACAAGATGTAAATCCAGTGGCTACTGTGCTAAATAGTCAGTGGATAGAACACAAACAACAATGAACATAAACAAAACACAATTACACATAAACATGTATACGATCGTCCGGACACCAGATAATCTATGCACAGGTGGTCATGCCACGGCATACCGCCAATATACGGCTTGATCGCCTGTGCAGGGGTCCCTGGGGGCCCGAGCCACTGAGGTGGATAAATGGTGGTATAAGTGGGATAGAGAGAAAAGGGCTAGATGCATGATGGTTGTTATTGAAAATGATGGTGTCCCCTGAATAGCAATGTGGATGTACAACCTGTACACAAGGATAATGTTCATCAACAGATAATGAGATCTTGTAATCCTGTAGTACACAGCAATAGTCCTTATCACGGATCTATAGGAGACTGTGTGGTATCCCGCATGTGAGCAGATAGAACACTGGAGCTGGGGGGTGAGAGAAAGACCTTGCACCACTGAATAAATAGCCTCATCAAAGCAATTCAAACTGTCATTTTCTATCAGCACACCGGTCATGTAGCAAGAAAAACATGCACTCCATATTCAATATAGGATATGTAGTGGTTAGGGTAGTTAGCCTTGTCATTCCACCATACAATGTATGTAAGAGTGTTGTCCCTGTATGGGTCAACATAAGGTGCAAACACCGGCTATACAATACCCTCCTGGGACAATGCTCTCCTCGATTGATGGCCTTGGATGGTAAACTCCTCTACAGCTCCTATGTTCTCTTAATGCAAATCCTCCAGATGCCATCTGGTATAGGCGCTGGATAGTATTTTTGGGGACCCGGCAGCAGCGCAGGCACCTGTCGATCGGCGGTGTCGGCACATGCGCTATGGAGGCGCAGCACTGACGTCACTAGGGCGGGGGATTTAAACAGCTGTCAGCCCCTGCCTCATTGGGCTCATTTTTGACAGCTTCCCCAAGCCCTGCATGTCCATCACAGGGTACCCCCTCTGTCCATCTGTCAGTGCTGGGTGGGGGAGGGGGTGGGAATTCTCTTAAAATGGAAGTACCAAAGTTTTTTTTTTTTCCTCTCACCTCGCAGTGTGGCGGACAGGACCGCCCTCCTCCCCTTCCGTACCAAGTCACCACCTCCTTGCGGCCAGCCCTCATGCATAAGGTATGTGTGGGGGAGGCAGTGCCCAGCCGGGCGCACCTGAGGTCGGCCTATGAACGCATTTGATCTAATGTCTCTCCCTCTTTTCTCTCTCCCTTGTCTTTGTCAAAGCCCTTCCAGTTCAAATCTCCAGACTTCAGCATGGGAAGATAGGGACCTTGCCAAGCCGCAACATCGACAGTTGCCATCCAGATTCAGACGCCATGACTCTCCGTCTAGGATCCAACATCAGGGGAGAAGTTCCAATTCCTCCTCCAGACACCGCTCCCACCGCCATAAAACCCCTCTGAACAGAGAGTTTTCTGGGGATGTAGGACTTAGGTCCCAGAGGGCAAGTCGGTATGCGAGCCATGTTTTGCCTGGGGCTGTTGGGGAAAGAGAGACAGACAACTAGCAAATTAAGTCTCTCGTAAAAGCATGTGGTGCAACAGTCCCTGAAGGAAATGTGTATGACCCACATGCATAGCCAGACTGCCACCAGGTCAGGCTCTACTATCAGGGATGCTCAAGAGGACCTGGATTCATCCGAGCCTAGCTATGCATCCACCAGATCCTCAAATAGTAAGGTGGAGGGATATTAATTCCTGGGGGGCTTTGACTTCACCCTAGTCTCGTCCTTGATTAAAGCAATCAAGGAAGCCCTGAAGTGGGAAGAATAAGCGACTCCCCCGGTAAAACAAAGGAAATTCGTCAAACACTTGGGAAAAGAATGCTCCAGCTTCCTGCTTTTGGCTGAACTGAAGGATATCATTCTGAAAGAGTGGGGCAAGGTAGACAAGAGAACCTCCCTGTCAAACAAAACCATGAGGCTCTATCCCTTTAAGGGTGAAGCACCTGAAGGTTGTGCCTCTAGTTGATGCAGCCATAATGAGACTGACAAAGCATGTCACTCTTCCCCTAGAAGATGCCGCATCCTTCAAAGATGGCCCTAAGAGAAGGATCAATGGGGACCTCAAAAGCATCTATGTGATGGCAGGGATGGCCTGCAAACCAGCATTGGCTCTGGCAGCCATTTCCAAGGCAATATAAACCTGGACGGAAAATGTTGACTCAGTACTCAGAAGCATCTCAGAAGAAGTAGCCAGAAAGGCGCGAGGGCGCAATTGGCGCCAAAACGGGCTTTAAAAGCCCAGCAGTGACACTCAGCCAGTGCTGTGTTGTCTCAGCTATCCTGCTTGCCAACTACCTGAAACCTGATCTGAACCAGTGATTTCCCGTTATCGACCCGGCTCTGTTTGGACTACCCTGCCTTCTCCTATCCGACCCGGCCTGCCTGACTCTGCCTACATCTGCTTCTCGTTACCGACTCCTGCCTGCCCACCGACTCTGGCATTGCCTGCTCCTCTCATCTGTTTGATCTGCTGTTGCCAACCGGACTGTTTGACCTTGCCTTGCCAATTTCCGTCTGTCTGATCCGCCTGCTGCCTGGTTCTGTTGTATCCAGCTTCCTCATCCACTGCTGCAGACTCACACCCTGCCACCTGTATACGGATACTTCTGGAGGACCTCCTTGTGGATCCCAACACCTTCCTCTACAAACAATCCAGGCACTCCTACCCCACTGTGCTCACGTGACCACTGTCCCCACTCCAGTGGACCGTGAACCAGCGCTGTATGAGAGGTCTTCTCCTACAAGTCAGGCTCTACGTCCAGGTACGTAACAGTACAACACAGCCATGACTGAGCCTGCAGGAGAGACCTCCCCCATGACAGAGATTTGCTCATACCTGTCAGCCCTCACCCAGGCCGTAAAATCCCTACAGGACGGTTACACCAGACTGGAAGGTCAAGTTCAGAATCTCATCAACCCTGTAAACGTGGCTCCTGCTCCCGTTGCCGCCCCTGCTCAGGCTGCTTCTTCTCCTTCTGTTGTTATGCTTCCACCTGAGCCAAGGGTCCCCATACCTGAGAGGTCTTCGGGGGATCGAACAAAGTTCCGGGCCTTCCGCAGCGCTTGTCAACTTTATTTCGCCCTGCAACCCCGGACTTTCTCACTCCAAGCCACTAAAGTGGGGTTTGTGGTCTCCCTGCTATTAGGAGAACCACAAATCTGGGCGCACTGACTTCTCGAAGAGGACTCTATCTTGATCCAGTCATTAGCGGCCTTCTTTGAAGCTATGTCCCAGCTTTATGAAGACCCCGAGCGGGTAGCCACAGCAGAAGCTACCTTGACTACGCTCCAGCAGGGTCGTCGGGCGGCCGAGGATTACATCTCAGACTTTAGACGTTGGAGCGCAGATACTCAATGGAACGATGCGGCTCTTCGGCATCAGTTCCGCATGGTCCTATCCGAAGGACTGAAAGATGAACTGGCCCGGGTAGGCATACCTGATACTCTTGAGGCTTTAATCACTCTAACAATTCAGATTGATCGCCGCCTCCGGGAACGTCGCACTGAACGGTCCTTTCAACATAACCGCCCTACTTGGATGACTGCTAAAGCTCCAATTCCTGCTGCCCGCTACCTACCTCCACCCAACTTTCAACCGACCAGCTCTGTACCTGATACCTCTGAGCCGATGCAGTTGGGACTGATCCGACCCACCTTAACCCCAGAGGAGCGCACACGTCGCCATCAGTTGAATCTCTGCCTTTACTGTGGGGCAACAGGACATTACGTGCGCAACTGCCCGGTTAAGATGCGTAAGTGCTCTTCCTCTGTTCCTGACAGTCTTTCAGCCTTATCTGCTAACGCAACCCACATTGCTCTCCCTCTTTCATTACAGCTCCAAGGAAGGACAATTCTAGTCAAGGCAATTATTGATTCTGGAGCATGCAGCTGCTTCATTGACTCCGCCTTCGTCAGTCAACACAACATCCCCTTACAGAATAAGACCCACCGACTTTCAGTCTTTTTGGCCGATGGCTCCCACATCAGCGCTGGGCAGGTGACCCAAGAGACTTTTCCCTTACCTGTCACCACCTCCTCCCAGCATAAGGAGCTCCTGATCCTTGATGCCATCTCTTCCCCGTTGTTTCCAATCATTCTGGGCATTCCCTGGCTTCAGGCCCATAATCCCTCCATCAATTGGACTACCAGAGAGATCAGGTTCTTGTCCCCCTACTGCCAAGAACACTGTCAACATGAATCTACCCAATCACCTGTCACCTTATTATGCATGGACATTGACCAGAACCTACGCCAATCAGTACCCGAACCGTATCATGGGTTCCTCAATGTATTCAGCAAAAAGGGAGCAGACTCTCTTCCACCCCATCGATCATACGACTGCCCAATTGAACTTCTGCCCGGGGCCGAGATTCCTTTTGGGCGCATTTTTCCTTTATCAGAGAAAGAACAGGAAGCATTAAAGGTCTACATCAACGAAAACCTGGAAAAAGGGTTCATCTGCCCATCCACCTCCCCAGCTGGTGCCGGAATATTTTTTGTGACCAAAAAGGATCAGACCCTCCGCCCGTGTGTAGACTATCGGGAATTGAATAAAATCACGGTCAAGAACCGTTACCCGCTGCCCCTAATACCCGAATTATTCCAGAAACTAAGGTCTGCTATTATCTTCACAAAACTTGATCTAAGAGGGGCCTACAATCTGGTCCGCATTCGGGCCGGGCATGAGTGGAAGACAGCGTTCCGAACGCGGTTCAGGCACTATGAATATCTGGTCATGCCCTTCGGTCTATGTAATGCACCTGCCACTTTCCAACATCTTATTAACGACGTATTCAGAGACTTCATAGATGTTTTTGTAATTGTTTATTTGGATGATATTTCGTTTTTTTCTGAATCACTCAGCCAGCACCGAGAACATGTCTGCAGAGTCCTTGACCGTCTTTGCCTGCATGGACTATACGCAAAGGCAGAGAAGTGCGAGTTCGAGCAACGAGAGATTCAATTTTTGGGCTTGATAATCTCTTCAACCGGTATTAAAATGGATCCTCAAAAAGTGTCTGCAGTTTTAGACAGGCCCGCACAGGTAGATAAGAAAGGCATACAACGTTTCATTGGCTTCCCAAACTTTTACAGGAAATTTATCAGGGGATTCTCTGCCATCATCGCACCTATTACACAGTTGACCAAACAAAACGTCAGATTTCATTGGAGTTCGGAAGCTCAGGACGCATTTGAGAAACTTAAGAGACTTTTTACATCAGCTCCAATTCTCAGCCATCCTAATCCATCCTTGCCCTTTTTACTAGAAGTAGACGCATCCGAAGTAGCGGTGGGAGCGGTCATTTCTCAAAGACAGGGTAAGGAGGACTTGATACACCCTGTAGGATTTTTCTCTCGAAAATGATCTCCGGCTGAGAGAAATTATAACGTTGGGGATCAGGAACTTCTTGCCATCAAGACAGCTTTGGAAGAGTGGAGGTATCTGTTAGAGGGCGCGGTCCATCCGGTATTAATATATACCGACCATAAAAACTTAGAATATCTGAGATCTGCTAAGCGCTTGAGACCCCGGCAGGCTCGTTGGGCCTTGTTTTTCACCCGCTTCTGTTTCCACATCACCTATCGGCCTGGATCAAAGAACGTCAAACCAGACGCATTGTCACGCATGCATGACAATCCAAGAGACTCACCTGCTCCTGACACTATTTTGCCCACAAGTAACTTCTTGCTTTTACAGACAGACCTCCTATCTCTGATCAAGGAAGCTTCCACCAACTCTCCAAGGCCCCCAGGAACCACCTTGACATCACGAGATGGCTTGCTATGGAAGGGAAGCCAAATCTTTGTTCCGGAAAGTATCCGAGTTAAGGTACTAACGTTGCTTCATGACCATCCCTTAGCAGGGCATTTCGGGGTTCGGAAAACTCTTGAGCTTATACGACGTACATTTTGGTGGCCCAACTTAAAAGAGTTTTGTGGGAGATACGTCAGTTCCTGACCTGTCTGCATACGGAACAAGACTTCGAGGAACCGAGCCTGGGGCCTGCTAAAACCTTTACCTATACCGGACAGACCCTGGAAAATGATTTCTATGGACTTTATAGTCGAATTACCTCGCTCTGAGGGGTGCACATCCATTTTCGTGGTTGTGGACCGCCTATCTAAAATGGCCCATTTCGTGCCCTTGAAGGGAACCCCATCTGCTGCGGAGACTGCCCGTGTGTTCATCAAGGAGATCGTCAGACTACACGGAGTACCTGCAAATATAGTCTCCGACAGAGGGGTGCAGTTTACCTCACGCTTCTGAAAGGCACTTTGTGAGATCTTGAAGATCGAGCTTGCCCTCTCCTCAGCCTATCACCCTCAAACCAACGGGCAGACAGAGAGGACCAACCAAACCCTCGAGCAGTACATCAGATGCTTTACTTCTTTTACACAGGACAATTGGGTTTCCCTGCTGCCTCTAGCGGAATTCGCCTATAATAATACCAGTCACTCGGCCACTAACCAATCCCCCTTTTTTGCCAACTATGGTTTCCACCTAACCTTTTTACCAGATATTTTTTCAGAATCTCCAGTTCCGGCAGTCCAGGAGATGGTAGAATTCCTCAACCGCAACAACCGGGTGCTACAAGAAGCTGTGTCCAAGGCCCAGACGGACAGTAAGAGAAATTTCGACCAAAGAAGGAGGGGGGAGCTGGTTCTGCAACCTGGAGATCAGGTATGGCTGTCTACGGACAACATTAAGCTGATTTGTCCCTCTAAGAAGCTTGCACCTAAATTTATGGGACCTTTTCCTGTCAAGAGGAGAATTAACGAGGTTGCCTATGAGCTATCTTTGCCTGACTCTCTTAAAGTTCACCCAGTATTCCACGTGTCTTTGTTGAAACCTGCTATGCCTAATCCTTTCCCTGACAGAGGAACCAGCCCGCCTGAACCTGTTCTAGTGGATGGTAACCAGGAATATGAGGTGGAGTCGATCCTCAATTGTAGAAAAAGACACGGGCAAGTACAATTTTTGGTCAAATGGAAAGGGTACGGCCCAGAAAGCAATTCCTGGGAACCGGACAGTAACATACATGCTAAACGTTTAGTTCGTACCTACTTGACTTCCCACCCTATAAAAGCAAGTCGCCTGGGCATCCGGAGGCTGCCCCTTGTGGGGGGGGGGCAATGTCAAGGACTTACCAGACGTTTCCGGGCTCTCCGTGCGCACGCAGGTGCGCGGCGGGCGCGCGCGTGCACGTTAGCGTGCGCGTGCACGTTGGTGTGCGCGGCGGCGTGCACGTGCGCATGCGCGAGGGCACAATTGGCGCCAAAACGGGCTTTAAAAGCCCAGCAGTGACACTCAGCCAGTGCTGTGTTGTCTCAGCTATCCTGCTTGCCAACTACCTGAAACCTGATCTGAACCAGTGATTTCCCGTTATCGACCCGGCTCTGTTTGGACTACCCTGCCTTCTCCTATCCGACCCGGCCTGCCTGACTCTGCCTACATCTGCTTCTCGTTACCGACTCCTGCCTGCCCACCGACGCTGCCATTACCTGCTCCTCTCATCTGTTTGATCTGCTGTTGCCAACCGGACTGTTTGACCTTGCCTTGCCAATTTCCGTCTGTCTGATCCGCCTGCTGCCTGGTTCTGTTGTATCCAGCTTCCTCATCCACTGCTGCAGACTCACACCCTGCCACCTGTATACGGATACTTCTGGAGGACCTCCTTGTGGATCCCAACACCTTCCTCTACAAACAATCCAGGCACTCCTACCCCACTGTGCTCACGTGACCACTGTCCCCACTCCAGTGGACCGTGAACCAGCGATGTATGAGAGGTCTTCTCCTACAAGTCAGGCTCTACGTCCAGGTACGTAACATGTACAAGAGTTAAAGCTGGTGTCAGCCTTCCTGGGTGAAGCCTCCATCGACATCATCCACCTGTTGGCCTGGACTATGCTCACTTCGGTTACTGCCAAGCGAGCTTTGTGGCTGCATTCCTGGCTTGCTGATCCCACTTCTAAGCAGGCTAGGTGTAGGATCCCCTTTGAGGGGTCCTCACTGATTGGCAATAAACTGGACAGCGCCATAGTCCAGGCCACTGGTTGGAAGTTGGAGTTTATGCCCCAGAAAAAATGCCTGTTTGGCCAGAAGAGCCCCCAGCCAAGAAGACAAAGCTCAGAACGGACAATTGATGCACGTTTCTATAGGCCAGGACAGGACTTCAGGAGAAACTGGAAAGGGGACAGACATCCTTCCAGAAGACTGCCAAGACTTCGGTCGTGGGCCCTCCAAGTCGTTTTGAGATTAGGCCCGTTCAGACATGTCAGGTGGGGGCATGCCTGCAGACATTGGTGGCTCAGGGTGCCATAGTGCCCGTTCCCAAGGGAGCGAAGGGTTCCAAGGCATGTACTTGCCTCTCTTCCTTGTTCTGAAGAAAAACAGCTCATGGGACCCAGTGATAGACCTCACGTATCTGAACAAGTTTGTCAAAAATTTCAAATTTAAAATAGAGACCCTGTCTACAATTCAACAAGCAATCCAGACAGTCAATTGGCTAGTCTCCATAGACTTAAAAGATGCCTACTTCCACGTCCCCGTTGCAGAAGAGTTACACAAATACCTCTGGTTCGCAGTCGAGTAAGATCATCTCCAGTTCACCTGCCTCCCTTTTGGACTCTCAACTTCACCTCAGGTCTTTTCAAAATTTCTTCTGGCCATGGTAGCCCTCATCAGGACCAAGGGCATATGCCTACATCATTAGCTTGACGATCATCTCTTACTAGCACAAGACAGAGAGCAGCTGCTACATCACAGAGCTCAAGTCATTTCCACACTTCTAGAGTTTGGCTGGTTACTGAACTTAGAGAAAAATCACCTAGAACCGACACAACGCTTAGTCTACCTAGGGGCTCAGTTCAACACAGTCAAGAACACTATCTCCCTGCCTCTGGAGAAGATCCCGGTAGTACAGGACAGAGTACGCCTGGCCCTAGCTTCCTCACGTTTGAGGGTTCCTCAATGACTCAAAATTATAGGCACAATGGTCTCAGTGGCCCCCATGGTCAAATTGGCCCTTTGGCGGTTACGCCCCTTCCAGAAAGGGATTCTCCAGCAGTGGGAGCCTCTTCTGGTGGCTGCAGCGCAGGAACCTGCTCAGATGCCACTCAATCACCCCCATTTCCTGGGTCACAATTACGACCGATGCCAGCAATACAGAATGGGGGCTTACTGCAGATCAGAGATTGCCCAGGGCAGATGGGATCTCCGTCTTCACATCCCGGTGTTGAATGTCCTGGAACTGTGGGCAGCTTTCTGCGCTCTCCTGGCCTTCCGCCACCTGATAGTGGGAAAATCCGTACTGCTAAGAATGGACAACACCACAGCAGTCTCCTACGTGAAGAGACAGGGAGGGACTCTGAGCCTTCCCCTACTTCAGGAAGTAGAGCCGATTATGACATGGGCCCAGAAGAATCTGGCAGACATCTCGGCAGCCTATGTTCCCAGTGCCCAGAACATCCAGGCAGACTTTCTGTCCCATACCCGACTAGACAACAACGAATGGTCTCTCCATGCAGAGACATTCAAGTGGATCCTGTCCTTGGGAGTCCATTACAAAGTGGATCTGTTTGCATCCCCCTGCAACTTCAAATTTCAGAAGTTTTGTGCAGTCTAGTGGAACTTCAACAAAGCATATGCTTTTCCTCCGATTCCTGCAGAGACTCCGAGCAGAAGCCATCGAGGTAGTGGCAGTAGCTCCATACTAGCCAAACAGGACTTGGTTTCCCCTACTTATGCATGCTTCAAAAATATAAAATAAAGTTGCTTCTTTCAAATATAAGTTCAAGACTTGCTATAAGATGGCTGCTGTTTCCTTTGTCCTGAAAGCATGTGTAAAATTGTCTGAATGCTGAATCCTGTAGTAGTTAGCAGTGTTGGAGGAAGTGTGTAAGAGACCGTCTTCAAAGAGGCTCTGTCCTTATATCAAGCCTGGTTTCTTTGCCAAAATTTGCGCCGAAAAATACACCTATTTCTCTAATTTCTCTCCCTAAAAAAAATTCTGTTTCAAGTAATACACATATGTGTTTTTTTAGGCATTGGAAGGTCACACATCTTAACACCAAAAGACTATTACTCTCAATAGAAAACTATATACATTCTTTGGTGCTATGTGGTTGCATGATTATGCACTACATATACAAACTTCTTCTATGGTTGGGGAAAAGCACGGTATTGGCTGAAATATTGCAATCTGACATCCATATGCTCAAGCTCTAACAAGCAGGGCCCTCTGATTCCTACTATATTAAATTATATTGTAATTGCACTGTCTACCCTTATGCTGTAAAGAGCTGTGTAAACTGTTGGCGCTATTAATAATCCTGTATAATAATAATAACTAACATTCTAGCCATGGAGACAAACTATAAATTGACGTCCACATAGTATCTGGCTATCACTAGAATTGACCATTATGTCTTGAAGTACACCAATCAGTGCTTTGGTGGGCAGATGGGCACTTTTTGCCATGTATGGTGGATCTGTCCTGTAGTATGCCAACTTTGGAATGTTTTTGAGATGATCCCTGAATTTCTGAGACTATGGGTTCCTTTTTTAGCTCAGTACGCTCTTTTGAATCCTAAACCCCTGGCATTTCCAAATTAGATTTTAAGTTGCCTCTGCATGTTTTAACAGCAGCAAAGCGGATAATTGCGAAGGCCTCTCTCTAGGTGAACAGAATCTAGGATCAATTTTATCCTTTTACATGAAAAAATATAATCAAACCTCAATGACAGACTAGGCCAATTTCAAGCTGGCTACCCTGGACTTCCTGTTTCCTTCACGCAGGAAGTGACCCACAGTAGACCTCCTACCACTGTGAGGGGGTAGGCGAGCTTGTCCACCATTCACCACCACTGCTCCCTAATGTCCATGCTTCCTTTTTTTTTTTTGTTTCCCCCCCCCCCCCCCTTTGCCCACACCTGCCCCTTTGACCCATTGCCTAAGATTATTGGGTGACACTTCCTTTGAATTATTCTCTTTGATGTATACCACAACTCATTCAACCAAATTTGTTTGTATGGCTATATGGAAACTTTGTAACTTACCTGTAATTTTGTTCTGTTATACAGCAGATACGCTGTGAAAATGTACCAGTTCATTTCCTCTTTTTGTTTTTTATTATATGTTTATATACCAAATAAAAATAAAAGGTAATCAACGCAAACAATCCTAAAATAATAATAATAATTGCAGCTGAACCCATAAGATCAATTACATAACACCTTCTAGTGAGCATATACAGTATCTCACATAAGTAAGTACACTCCTCACATTTTTGTAAATATTTTAATATAGCTTTACATGTGACAGCACTGAAGAAATTACACTTTGCTACAGTGTAAAGTAGTGAGTGTACAGCTTGTATAACAGTGTCAATTTGCTGTCCCCTCAAAATAACTCAACACACGGCCATTAATGTCTAAACCGCTGGCAACAAAAGTGAGTACACCCCTAAGTGCAAATGTCCAAGTTGGGCCCAAAGTGTCAATATTTTGTGTGGCCACCATTATTTTCCAGCACTGCCTTAACCCTCTTGGGCATGGAGTTCACCAGAGTTTCACAGGTTGCCACTGGAGTCCTCTTCCACTCCTCCATGATGACATCATAGAGCTGGTGGATGTTAGAGACCTTGCGCTCCTCCACCTTCTGTTTGGGGATTCCCCACAGATGCTCAATAGGGTTTAGGTATGGAGACATGCTTGGCCATTCCATCACCTTTACCCTCAGCTTCTTTAGAGTGGTTGTCTTGGAGGTGTGTTTGGGGTCAATATCATGTTGGAATATTGCCCTGTGGCTCAGTCTCCGAAGGGAGGGGTTCATGCTCTACTTCAGTATGTCACAGTACATGTTGGCATTCATGGTTCCCTCAATGAACTGTAGCTCCCCAGTGCCGGCAGCACTCATGCAGCCCCAGACCATGACATTGCCACCACCATGCTTGACTGTAGGCAAGACACACTTGTCTTTGTACTCCTCGCCTGGTTGCCACCACACATGCTTGACACCATCTGAACCAAATACGTTTATCTTGGTCTCATCAGACCACAGGTCATGGTTCCATTAATCCATGTCCTTAGTCTGCTTATCTTCAGCAAACTGTTTGTGGGCTTTCTTGTGCATCAGCTTTAGAAGAGGCTTCCTTCTGGGATGACAGCCATGCAGACCAATTCGATGCAGGGTGCGGCGTATGATCTGAGCACTGACAGGCTGACCCCCCACTCCTTCAACCTCTGCAACAATGCTGGCAGCACTCATACGTATATTTCTAAAAGACAACCTCTGGATATGACGCTGAGCATGTGCACTCAGCTTCTTTGGTCAACCATGGCGAGGCCTGTTCTGAGTGGAACCTGTCCTGTTAAACCGCTGTATGGTCTTGGCCACCATGCTGCAGCTCAGTTTCAGGGTCTTGGCAATCTTCTTATAGCCTATGCCATCTTTAGAGCAACAATTCTTTTTTTCAGATCCTCATAGAGTTGTTTGCCATGAGGTGCCATGTGACCAGTATGAGAGAGTGAGAGAGCGATAACACCAAATGACACCTGAGGCCTTGTAACACTAACAAGTCACATGACACCGGGGAGGGAAAATGGCTAATTGGGCCCAATAATACAAAAATAAATTGTAAAATAATAATGAAAAAAATTAACATGTAAAAAAAAAAAGAATTCTGACACTGTCTATTGCACTACTGAGACCATCCACTGCCCTACTGACACCATCCACTAGCCCCCAAAAAGCATTTTGAAAAAATGAAAAAAATAATACTAAAAAATGAAGTTGTAAAAAAATTGTAATATTGACTAGGGCCCACTTTTTATCTTGCACACAGGCCCACTGATTTCATGATATGCCCCTGGTTCACATATACTTTACTATGGCCACATCTTCCCCAAAACTGGGGTTCAGTGTTTCCTAATCCTCCATTGGTGATCAGTGTCCATGTTTTCTAACCAACACCGTCCCTGGCATTGGTAAAAATTAGTCATGGTAAAATTAAACCCCACAGCATTGGTGATCACGTACCTGATCCCACAGTCCCATGCCACTCTCTCTCTCTCTCTCTGAGAAAGGCTGGCAACTCTGATGCTATTAAGTAATAGAACTTTATTTGTTACATGAATGCACAGGTACAGGCTATATGCTGATGCGTTTTGGCTATGAAGCCTTCATCAAAGCCTCCGCCATGTTAGGCACCTCTGGCTCAGTGGATTGAGCTTCCAGTGTTTATACAAAATTACTGTACAGGCAGTCCCTGAGTTACGAACACCCGAGTTACGAACGACTCCTACTTACGAACGGCCTCAAATGCCAGCCACTTGTGCTCCACGCTGGTCCTGGATACCTCCGGACACATCCCATACTGCAGTACTACATGTACTGCATGGCCAGAAGAGCCCCAGATAACATAACAAGAGCCCGTAACATCCCACTTCCATGCACAGGCGGACGTTACACTTACGAATGCAGTGTTCCGACCGGAAGTTACACTTACAAATGCAGTGTTGCGACTTACGAATAACTTCGACTTACGAACAAACCTACAGTCCCTATTGTGTTCGTAACTCGGGGACTTCCTGTACAAGTGGTTTTGTCATGTTACAACAAAAATGGTAAATGTATTTTATTGGGATTTTTATGTGATAGACCAACACAAAGTGCCACATAATTGTGAAGTGGAAGGAAAATGATAAATCGTTTTCTACATTTTTTACAAATAAATATATGAAACGTGTGACGTGCAATTGTATTCAGCCCCCTTTACTCTGATACCCCTAACTAAAATCTAGTGGAACCAATTGCCTTCAGAATCCCCTTAATTAGTAAATAGAGTCCATCTGTGTGTAATTTAATCTCAGTATAAATACAGCTATTCTGTGAAGCTCTCAGAGGTTTGTTGGAGAACCTTAGTGAACAAACAGCATCATGAAGGCCAAGGAACACACCAGATAGGTGAGGGATAAAGTTGTGAAGAAGTTTAAACCAGGGTTAGGTTATAAAAAAAATATCCCAAGCTTTGAACTTCTCACAGAGCACTGTTCAATCCATCATCCGAAAATGGAAAGAGTATGGCACAACTGCAAACCTACAAAGACATGGCCATCCACCTAAACTGACAATCTGGGCAAGGAGAGCATTAATCAGAGAAGCAGCCAAGAAGCCCATGGTAACTCTGGAGGAGCTGCAAAGATCCACAGCTCAGGTGAGAGAATCTGTCCACAGGAAAACTATTAGTTGTGCACTCCACAAATCTGGCCTTTATGGAAGAGTGGCAAGAAGAAAGCCATTGTTGAAAGAAAGCCATAAGAAGCCCTGTTTGCAGTTTGTGTGATGCCATGTGGGGGAAACAGCAAACATGTGGAAGAAGGTGCTCCAGTGAGGTGAGACCAAAATTAAACTTTTTGGCCTTAAAGCAAAACCCTATGTGTGGCGGAAAACTAACACTGCACATTACCTTGAACACACCATCTCCACCGTGAAACATGGTAGTGGCAGCAACATGTTGTAGGGATGCTTTTCTTTAGCAGGGACAGGGAAGCTAGTGAGAATTAATGGGAAGATGGATGGAGAGAAATATAGGGCAATCTTAGAAGAAAACCTGTTAGAGTCTGGAAAGCCTTGAGACTTGGATGGAGGTTCATCTTCCAGCAGGACAACCACCCTAAACATGCAGCCAGAGCTACAATGGAAGGGTTTAGATAAAATCAAATGTATGTGTTAGAATGGCCCAGTCAAAGTCCAGACCTAAATCCAATTGAGAATCTGTGGCAAGACTTGAAAATTGCTGTTCACAGACACTCTCTATTAAATCTGACAGAGCTTAAGCTATTTTGTAAAGAAGAATGGGCAAAATTTTCACTCTCTAGATGTGCAAAGCTGGTAGAGAAATACCCAAAAACACTTGCAACTGTACATGCAGCGAAAGGTGGTTCTACAAAGTATTGAGGTGGTGAATAAAAATGCACACCACACTTTTCACATATTTATTTGTAAAAAAAAATTAAAAAACCATTGATCATTTTGCTTCCACTTCACAATTATGTGGCACTTTGTGTTGGTCTATCACATTAAATCCCAATAAAAGACATTTACGTTTTTGGTTGTAACATAACAAAATGTGGAAAATCTCAAGGGGTATGAATATATTTTCAAGGCACTGTATATTAGATGTTATTTCTAAATAACCACTATTCTTATTTTATACAGACTAAATCTGTTCCATCTTTACTTTAATTATAGGAGTTTCCATAGATTATCATAATGGATGCTAAATATACTGTATTTTGAATACATGAATAGCCTGCAGAACAAAAACTCTAATTAGGAAGCACTATTTTTTTGTAGTAATTGATTAAATATTCTGAATAAAACATGAAAATGGAATAAAATAGTTAACCATATTCAGAAGTGTTCTAATAATTTGTTTTTGGAGATATATTTAGTGTAGTATTCTATATGTAATAAAGACATGTTTAATTTATTTTTAGTTGCACAAACAGTATACATTAAAAATAATCTAATTTCAGCATTCAACGCTACAGAGCCAACTAAACAAATTGATTAATGCATTCACAAAATATTTTCTTCCTTATTTCTTGTTTTGACTAACTTTCCTATTGTTATAGTCTCTTTGAAAACAGAAGCTGGGAATAAATGTGTCAACTCAAAGGTTTTAGGAAAAGAATTTGTAGTTGTCATATCAGTCAAACTAAATGCATGGTGTTAAGCTGGAAAGAGTATTAAGTTTAGAACAGTGCTACAATCAAACCAAAATTTCAGAGAGGTCAAGCCATTATTTAAACCCTTAAGCTTCAATAAAACCTGGGCACATATGATATACTCTTGTGTTTCGGCGCTACAATAAATTTTAAATACTATAAACTATTGCAATGTACCTTTTAACACGGTAATACATTCTTAGCTGAAGTTGGATCACTAGCAAGAAATGTCAAGTTGCAGAACTAAATGGAATTGTGCATTATATATTACAGCACACTGGGAAAGAAGCCATAACCAATTCCTTAAGGGAAAAGGCAGTATTTCAATGTGCTGGGTGCTTCATTTACGGTAACTTACACAGGTAAGTATTTACAGAGAAAGTTGAAGTTGAACACATGAAAAAAGATAAATGCAAATCATACATGAAAACGAGAAGGAAGATTTATAGCTTCAAGTGTTTTTTTTTTTCTTTTTTAAGGAATTCCTTATTTATTTTACGAATCCTAAACCCTTTCAGTTCTTTCCTACCAAGACACAGAGTTACCGAACAATACAAAAAGATGAAATTAAAGGGGTTGTAAAGGTTAATTTTTTATTTTCTAAATAGGTTCCTTTAAGCTAGTGCATTGTTGGTTCACTTACCTTTTCCTTCGATTTCCCTTCTAAATGTTTTTTTTCTTTGTTTTCTTTGTCTGAATTTCCCACTTCCTGTTCCTCCTCAGTAAGCTGTTCAGTAAGCTGTTCTGGCTGACTAAACACCGCTTGGATGATGGTGTGAAGTTTAGTGAGGAGAAACAGGAAGTGAGAAATTCAGACAAAGAAAAAAAAATTTAGAAGGGAAATCGAAGGAAATGGTAAGTAAACCAACAATGCACTAGCTTAAAGGAACCTATTTAGAAAATAAAAAATGAATCTTTACAAACCCTTTAAAGTGTCCATGATGATACAAGAATGCCTGAGAAGGACAAGTTGTGACAGCTGAATCTCCTCACAA
This sequence comes from Lithobates sylvaticus, assembly GCA_028564925.1. Lineage (NCBI taxonomy): Eukaryota > Metazoa > Chordata > Amphibia > Anura > Ranidae > Lithobates > Lithobates sylvaticus. Next base: position 239,497,312 of record CM053030.1, read on the forward strand.
CAGTTGGATATGCCCCAGCGTAGCCTTTTCCTAGCGTTTAGGCTCCATCCAGTCACCAATCCTAGGGAGGGGAGCCACTTAATTTCCCTTTTAGGTTAACATCCACAGTGATGCCATGCTTCCAGCAGTCGAGGCTTAGTTTGTGTAAAGGAGATTCAAGGGACCTTCAATCATGATAATATGTAGTGAACAAATAAACAATTATTACAATCTCATTACAGATTCTAATATCATGTTCCTAACTAAAAAGGGGACATTTTCTGGTTTAAGAAAAGGTCCAAGATAGTTTAAAAGAGCTTCCCTATCCTTGCAATGCCATTTAAAGCCAAATACACCATTAAAAAGATTCAAGGGCCCTTTAATCATCATAATATGTAGTGAACAAATAAACAATTATTACAATCGCATTACAGATTCTAATATTATGTCCATAACTAAAAAGGCGACATTTTCCAGTACAGGAAAAGGTCAAGAAAAGTTTAAAGGAGCTTCCCTATCCTTTCGGTGCCCTTTAAAGCCAAATACACCATTAAAAATAACCTTAATTTCAACCTCCCCACTGAATCCAATGCATGACATGTCAAAATGTCAATTTTTTCACATTCTGTGTTGCTTATTATTATTCAATAGATTTTACAAGATATTAGCATATAGTGTTGGGCGAGCGGTTCAGCCTGAACATGAGTTTGGGACAAATATTGGCTGTTTGCCCTGTATGGAAACACCCGGATTTACGCCCCGCCAAACACCCTGCAATGCACTGTGTGTTTTACAGTGCATTCTGCTCCCTGATTGGGTAAAACTTTGACCAATCAAGGCACAGTAAAAACTGGTTGTTAAGAAGCAAGACGGGGGAGCTGGCCACAGCGTCCTTAACAACCGATGATTTATCAGCTGTCAATGGGCTTCCCCGCTGACAGCTGAATAAAAATAAAAAGAACATTTGCGGGTAAAAATAGCAAAAAAAAACTGGTCTGGTGTGGATTTTAAGGGTAACCCCATGCCAAATTTTCTTAAAAAAATGGCATGGGGTCCCCTATAAAATCCATACCAAACCCTTATCTGAACATGCAGTCTGGTAGGTCAGGAAAGGGGGGGGGTGGCGATCGAGCGTCCCTCCTGAACCATACCAGGCCACATGCCCTCAACATGGGGGGTGGGTGATGGGGACAAGGGCCTCATCCCCACAAACCTGGCTGTGGTTGTGTGGATCTGTGGGCATGGGCCTTATCGGAATCTGGAAGCCCCCCTTTAATAAGGGGGCCTCAGATCCCGCCCCCCCATGTGAATGAGTATGGGGTACATAATACTCTTACCAGTCACCAAAAAAGTGTCAAAAAGTAAAAAAGCTACATTTTTGACAATTCCTTTATAAAAAAAAAAAAAAAAAAAAGTGTCCCCCAATGTACAGTAGGGAATGCCGGGGCCAATTTGCGATGTCACCTGGTGGCACTGCCCCCCTTGCGACATCACCAACCGGTGCATGCTAGGTCAGTTACTTCACAAGGGGGTGGTGCCCCCTGGTGACATCGCCAGATGGCCCCGCCCTTACCTATATAAGAACTGTCAAACGGCAAGCCAGCCATTCGGCGGTTTTCCTTCAGGGCGGGCAGAGCGTTTTTTTTTTTCCGAGTTGGTGGTGCTGATTGAGGATGGATTTACATATTTTTTAATAAAGGAATTGTCAAAAATTGTCTCTGTGTTTTTATTACTTTTGACACATTTTTAGTGAACTACTCATTCACAACAGGGGGCGAGATCTGGGGGCCCCCTTGTTAAAGGGGCTTGCAGATTCCGATAAGCCCCTCACTCGCAGAACCCCACAACCACAGTCCAGGGTAGTGGGGAAACAAAGCAGAGAAGAAGGTGCTTCTAAGTGCAGTAATAAAATACTTTTAATGACAAGGGAGGCTTAAAAACACTTACAAGATGGAAGTAAAAAAACAAGCATATCAATGAATCCATAACGTCCAGCAGGATGCCTCCTGGGAAATAAGGCAGCTGCAGGTGGAAGTTCCAGCCGCCCAGCGGTGGTAAATACTGTCTCTCTGTTCCAAGATTGAGGGCCATTCTGTCAGGACCAGCATGGAATTCAGGCAGTTGGAAGTGACACCAGAGTGGGAGGTACATATTTGGTTTGGAGCGACTTGGGCATGCCTGGATTCCATGCTGGTCCTGACACTTTCCCCTGTTCGGGAGTTCTGCTGCAAACCGAACAGGGGAGTGTTCAGCCCATCTCTATTAGCATATACTAAAAAGCAGGTTTCCCCACTTAACAAAATACTGCCAAAGAAACTTTTGTAGATCAAGCTCTTAGCCCCCGTACACATGGTCGGAAATTCCGACCACAAAATCCTTGGGATTTTTTCCAACGGATTTTGTCCGACACTGGTGTTGCATACACATGGTCGGACACAGTTGTTGGAAAATCCGATCATTCTGAACGTGGTGACGTTCGTTGCGTACGACGGAACTACATAGAGGCTAGTAGCCAATAGCTTTGGTCTCGTAATTTGATCTGAGCATGCGTGCCACTTTGTCCGTCGGAATTCTCTACACAAAATCAGAAAAAGTCCGATCGGATTTTGTTGAAAATTTGAGAGCAGGATCTCAAATTTTTTCCATCGGAAATTCCGACGGAAAAAGTCAGATGGAGCCCACACGCGGCCGGATTTTCCAACAACATGGTCCAATCGGACATTTTCCGTCGGAATTTCCGACCGTGTGTACGGGGCATTAGTCTTAGTAGGAAAAAAGGGATTAGGAATCAGGGTTATATAAATAGGATCCTTAATATTTATTTAGAATAATTAGATGCTACAGGTATAATATCCCTATTTCTTTAATTAATATGATCGGGGCTAAAAATAAATTTTCTCTTTTTCTGACAACTATAAAAATTTAAGCTAGAAATATTTGTTAGTACAGCTTATTTTTGCTAAGGATATATTGGGTAATAATATGGTTAATAATCTACAAAATTAAGAATACCGGAGTTGTAAAGTCATTCTATGCATTAAGATAAAAAGCCTTCTGTGTGCAGCAGCCCCCCTCAGCCCCCTATACTTAACTGAGCCCCATCTATGTCCAGCAATGTCCGTGAGTGTCTTGGCCGTCCGAGACTCTCCCTCCTGATTGGCTGAGACACAGCAGCGGTACTGTTGGCTCCCACTGCTGTCAAATTCAATCAGGAGAGAAGGGGGGAGCGGCCAGGCCAGGCCACGGCTCCATGTCTGAATGGTCAAAGGGAGCTGTGACTTGGCTCAGGTGCGCCCATAGCAAGCTGCTTGCTGTGGGGGCACTCAACAGGAGGGAGAGGCCAGGGGCACAGAAGAGGCACCCGAGAAGATTAGGATTGGGGCTGCTCTGTGCACAGGGCAGGTAAGTATAACATGTTTGTTATTTTTATAGAAAAAAAAATTAGACTTTACAATCACTTTAACATTGAAACATACTTTTACCATATTGGATTGTATATTTTTGCCTATTGCATATTCTTGAATATATTGTATTACATATAAATAGCATATGCATAATGATTCTATTTTATGATTTTTTTAAATTAGAATAAGAAGCTATATTCGGTTGATTGGTTACTTTGCACAGCTAAGTCTAAAGCCTCATTAACACTGATTTGTTTTAACCACTTCACCCCCGGAAGGATTTGCCCCTTTCTGACCAGGCCATTTTTTGCAATACAGCATTGTGTCGCTTTAACTTACAACTGAGCGGTTGTGCGATGTTGTACCCAAACAAAATCGATGTCTTTTTTTCCCCACAAATAGAGCTGTCTTTTGGTGATATTTGATGCTAGGCCTCGTGCGTGGCCCTCCTCCGAAGAGTCCTCCCCTGGTCGCTTGTCGAGTTGCTGGGCCTCTCCAATCCCAGGCACAGCATCATTTTTTAGGATTTTAAATAACTCAGCTGGGATACCATCACTTCAGCTATTTTGTTATTAGCAATGCTTTCTACTGTAGGGCCCACTTGACTTCACTCAGGATATCCGGTTTAAGGTCAGTGACTGCATCATCGTGGTTATATGGGACATTCAGATCATTCTTGTATAATTCTTCTGCTTCTGTCAGGTCCTTGCCATTTTTGTCTATTATCATGTCCATCTTTGCACAAAACTTTCCCTTGATATTTCCAATTTTCTTGAAAAGCTCTTTAGTTTTTTCCATTCTGTTGTTTTCCTCTAATGCCGTGTACACACGGTCGGAATTCTCGTCGGAAAAAGCTCTGATGGTTTTCCCGTCGGAATTCCGATGGAATTTCGCTCAAACTGTCTTGCCTACACACGGTCACACCAAATTCCGACGGTCAATAACACCACGCCTTAAAAAAAATTTGACTACACTATAAAAGGGAAGTTTAATGCTTCTGAGCATGCGTTGAATTGTTTCCGAGCATGCGTCGGAATTTTGCGTGTCGGAATTGCATACAAACGATCGGAAAATCCGATAGAAAGGTTTTCCGTCGGAAAAATTAAGAACAGGTTCTCATTCCAAAGTCCGTCGGAAATTCTGACAGAAAAAGACCGATGGGCATACACACGGTAGGAAACTCAGATGAAAAGCTCCCATCGGACTGTTTCCATCGGAAATTCTCACCGTGTGTACGCCGCATCATTCTTTTCATTGATTGTTTAAGAGGTCTTTTTGTCTCTTCTTGCTATACTGTGGAAGTCTGCATTCAGTTGGGTATATTTTCCCCTTTCTCCCTTGCCTTTTGCCATTCTTCTTTGTTCAGCTATTTGTATGGCCTCATCAGATAGCCACTTTGCTTTCTTGCACTTCTTCTTTGGGATAGTTTTAATTGCTGCGTCCTGTACGATGTTACACACTTCCTTCCATAGTTCTTCAGACACTCTGTCTATCAGATCTAATCCTTTAAATCTGTTTGTCACCTCCACTGAGTATTCACAAGGGATCTGATTTAAATCATATCTGAAATGCCTAGTGACATTTCCCACTTTCTTCAATTTAAGCCTGAATTTTGCAATAAGAAGCTCGTGGTCTGTGCCACAGTCAGCTCCAGGTCTTGTTTTGACTGACTGTATAGAGCTTCTCCATCTTTGGCTGCAGAGAATATAATTGATCTGATTTATGTATTGACCATCCCCTATCTCCATGTATAGTCGCCTCTTTGGTTGTTGGAATAGAGTGTTTGTTATTACCAGTGTGTTCTCTTGACAAAACTCTATTAGCCTTTGTCCTGCTTCAATTTGTACTCCAAGGCCATATTTACCTGTTATTCCGGATATGCTTTGACTTCTTACATTAGCATTACAATCTCCCATTATGAGAAGTATACCTTTTTTTGGAGTTAGTTCTAAAAGGTGTTGTAGATCCTCAAAAAAAAATCAGTCAACGTCAGCTTCTTCAGCATCAGAGGTTGGTGCATAAACTTGGATTATTGTGATGTCGAGTGGTTTGCCTTGGATATGAACTGAGATCATCCTTTATAATGTTAACCTCTTCCTGCACATGCTATAGCCGAAAGCCAGCTACAGCGCGGGCCTAAATTGCCGGGAGGGCGTCCATGCAAATCCTCCCATGCATGAGCTGCCAACCTCTTACCATGTCATCAGCTGTCAGCCAATGACAGCTGATCACGTGATGTAAATAGAGCTGGTAATGGGATATTTTTTTTTCTCACAGTAACAGCGTGAGAAGAAAAAAAAGCTGATCACTGGCTTCTGTCAGAGGGACATCGGTTCCGAACACGGAGAGCCACATCTGTGCCCACCAGTGCCACCTACCAGTGCAAATCAGTGATGCCTATCAATGCCCACCAGTGCCACCTATCAATACACACCAGTGCCACCTATCAGTGGCGGTCAGTGCTGCCAATCAGTGCCCATCAGTGCCTCATCATCAGTGCTTCCTATCAGTGTCACCTACCAGTGCATGTCAGTGCCCATCAGTGCCACCTATCAGTGCCACTTGTCAGTGCACTTCAGTGCCACCTATTAGTGCCATTCAGTGCCGCCCATCAGTGCCCACTAGTGACGCCTAATCAGTGCCCACAGTGCCGCCTTATCAGTACCTATCAGTGCCCATCAGTGCAGCCTTTCAGTACCCATCAGGGCAGCCTATCAGTGCCTATCAGTGCCCATCAGTGCAGCCTCATCAGCGCACATCAATGAAGTAGAAAAATGACCTGTTTGCAAAATTTTATAACAAACTATGAAAACTGTTTTTTTTTCAAGATTTTCTGTCTTTTTTTGTTTGTTTAGCAAAAAATAAAACCCCAGTAGTGATTAAATATCACAAAAAGAAAGCTCTATTTGTGTGAAAAAAAATGATAAAAATTGAATTTGTGTACAGTGTAGCATGACCACGCAATTGTCATTCAAAATGCAACAGTGCTAAAAGCTGAACATTTGCCTGGGCAGGAAGGGGGTTTAAGTGGCCAGTAGACAAGTGGTTAATACTGAGGGTGAAAAATCAAAGCAGCTTCCTTACACTTTTGGGAACTGGCTGCAGGGTTTCTGTGCTCTGTAAAAAAATAAAATAATAATTCCAGAATTAGCCCCTTCCCTATTCATTTTTGTGGATCTCATTTGGGCAGCCTACAAAATATATGGAGGGCAGTGCTGTTTAACTTTGATACCCAGTTTTGTCTAAAAACGGCTGCCTATAAAGAACCGCGTTTTGACTGCCAAACTGCTAGTCTATGGTTATTACTCATCCATTAAAATGCATGTGATCCCACTGTAGATACACTCATAAATATAGTAATGGCAGGACTGCAAGTTATACTCAGGGTGCCTTGCCGAGGCCTTGAAGCTTATGCATACGTTTGCAAATGCGTGCTAACTAAACCCCTGTTTTTAACGTAGACTGTTGGACAGGTTAATTTGGTTGGTTAACAGACTGGTTGGTAAGTTGAGCTTGGAATTTTGTCTGTTTTTTTATGCGTTTGTCCATCCATGTGCTCCTTACTGTAAAGGTGAGTTATAGGTGGGGGCAGGGGCCTTTTCTTTGTTACTGGTGTAAATATGGTCAGGGGACAGGCTGGGCACCTTTGCTGCCATGTGCTGGGTGTCCAGTGTGCCCTCTGTGCCTTTAAGGAGGACTGGGTGGCCTCCTGGCCCACCTTCCCCTCATCTATCCATTAGAATGCACGGGATCCCACTGAGAATACACTAATACATTTATTAGTGGTAGGACTGCAAATTATACACAGGGTGCCTTGCAGAGGCCTTGCAGCTTATGCGTGTGTTTGCAAATGCGTGCTAACTAAACCCCTGTTTTTAACGTAGACTGTTGGACAGGCTAGATCAGTTGGTTAGCAGACTGGTTGGTAAGTTGAGCTTGAAATTTTCTCTGGTTTTGACTTTTTTTGGTTATTATTACTCATGTGCCTGCATAGATGCTCCGTAATGGCCGCTTAAGCCGGGAGCTCCGCATCACCCCTATCCCACGAGCAACACAGCGGACACAGAGCGGCCCATCGTGGTCCAACCGACCCCTCTCTGCACACAGGGACCCCAGCGGGAACACACCGGAATGTCGATACCGGATGCCAAGCAAGATCTCGGGCCTAATTCAACAAGTCTGGGGAAGCCGGGTGTACCAAGATGGCTGCCGCACAAACCTCCTCGCAGCTACACGTGGTCTCCGGGGACAGAAAGCAAGACCACAGGCAAGTGCTCGCCCCAGCTACCCTCACGTACTCCCAAGTGACACAGGGACTGACACCATACCCCCAAGCCCCTTCACCAGCCTACACTGAATCTCTTATAGGACGCAGCATGGAGCACTATGCCCTCTCTCCTGCAGGGCCTGCCATATCACCTCTGCACGTTACACCCTCCCCCAACATAATGAACCAGGATTCATTCTCCCCAGAGGGAGACCATTTCCTCAAACTGTCAGCCCTCCTGGAAAGGGGCCTTGCTAATACAGCTGCCCAGATAACAAGAGAGATAGCAAGAGACATGAAAACTGACTTTGCCCATCTGGGCTCCAGAATGGAAGCAATAGAGAGCAAGCTGGATATCACTGTCTCCCGCAATAATCAAAATGCTGCTTAAATCCAGACCCTTCAGGAACAACTAGACACTGCCCTATCCAGGATCGACGACCTCGAGAACAGGTCCAGGAGGTATAATCTAAGGATCCGAGGTATCCCTGAGACCATTACGGATGTCCCCACAGTGGTTCAGGAACTTATTAAAGGTTTTAATACCAAACATCCAGCCACACCGCCTGAAGTTGGACAGAGCTCACAGGGCCCTCCGAACACCTAGAAAAGACGGCTCACCTAGGGATATCTTAGTGAAACCACACTTTTACGGCGTCAAAGAGGAAGTAATGAGGCAGTCTAGAATTCAGCAACAGGTCTCTTACCATGGTCACCAAATCCAAATTTATGCTGACTTATCCCCTGCCACTATTCAAAAGAGGCGAGCCCTCAAACCACTACTCACAGTCCTCTTCCGTCAGGAGATTAAGTACCGGTGGACCTTCCCCTTCGCAGTGAAATTCGCCATCCAGGGTAAATCCTACGCTTTCTCCAACCTACCAGAAGGTGAGAGACTTCTCCTTCACCTCAAATTGATATCCCAAGAAGCTCCTATGGATGTCTCAGATGTCCTATGGCTGTCTCAGTGGCCGCTGCAGTCTCAACCAAGCGTCCTCCACCGACAAGTCCAGTCTCCCCCCTTTGAGTTTCCAGAAAGACCAAGAAATCAAAGGATGGTAGACCCCCTTAATATGGCCTCCCGGGACTTTCCTCCGTCGACCACTTGGGACGGATGTCTCTCTACTGTAGAAGGGGCTTCGAGCTCCTACCCTAACCCATGACCAAGCAGGCCCTCTATTGTTGGTTCTTGTGCCTTTTTTTTTTCCCCCCTTTTTTTTTTTAAGTGACTGTGGTCTTTTTCAGGGCTCTCTTTTTTGGAGCTAGGATTATCCTTCTTTAAGGCTTGCGTCAGGTCTGACAACCTTTCTAGACTTCTCAGTACAAGACCAGCTTGAGACGCCCAGAGGTGTTCCTCCCGACTGGAACCTTACAGATGAAGACCTTACAGATGAAGACTCCGACCCAGTCATCTCAACCCCCTTTGGCGGGCGACCCAATACCTCCCAGGAACTTAATAGTATAACTCAAGATTTTTCTGGCACGTTATTTAGGAGGTTTATTGAGAGTTGGGCAAATTGCTCATGAGAGGTGTCTCCTCCTCCCCCCCCTTTTTTTTCTTTCTTTATTTTATATAATTATCTGTACATTGTGTCAATTTAGTTTACCAGTTCACTTATATGCCAGGGTTAGGGGTGATACCCTTGCGCCTCCATCCATCCCTCGGAAGCAGGTCCCTGCCTTTGCGGGATGGGTAGTCGGCCCTCACCAAGGGGTCGCTGATGTTTCTTCTCACGTCTCTGGTAGGTCAACTCCGCACCAGACGCCTTCGATCATCTTAGAAGATGTTGCTTATTTGTTTATATGTTCCCTGACCCCCCCCCCTTTTCTAACCTCTTTCTTCTTTGGAGCTAGTTGACGGGCCATATATGGCTTACAATCCCGAACCCAGACCGCATATCTCCCGCTCCTTCTCTTAGGGTCCGCCGGGAGAAGACATCAAAGGGTAAGATACTTTTGTTCCAGCAGCTTTTCACTCATACGTTCCAATGTCCAATCTAAACCAGAATTGTAGGGACCTTAGGGTGGCCACTCATAACGCTCAGGGGCTGAACTTCCCCAGGAAAAGGAGATTAGCCTTTGAGCACTACCACTCCCTAAAACTAGATGTCGTCCTCCTCCAAGAAACGCATTTCCCTATTCGATACAACCCCAAATTCCTCCACTCTCACTACCCCAACTTTTACATAGCAAATACTGAAAACAAAACTAGAGGGGTAGCTGTCCTCTTCTCTAAGACTTGCAAATTTGTCCATTCCTCAACATACAAAGACCCTAAGGGGAGATACATTCTTGTCAAGGGCTCGATCGAGGGCAACTTATTTTCAATAATCTCCTACTACGCCCCCAACAAGGGCCAAACAAATTTTTTCCAAGTGTTTCTCAAAACCCTACTCCCCCTCGTGGAAGGTAAGGTTATCTTCGGCGGGGACTCAAATATAGGTTTAGATCAAGGACTTGACAAGTCTAAACCCCCTAAGACCCAGCTGACACGACCTACTAAAGCCAGTTTGAACATAGCGAGAACCCTCCATGCCCATGGCCTGGTAGATATCTTGAGAGAGTTGAACCCAACCAAACGGTACTACACTCACTTCTCTCCCCCCCACCAACCCTATGCCAGGATAGATCACATCCTTGTGCCCCCTAACCTTATTCCCTCAACGCACAAAGCTTCCATCATTGATACCGCCTGGTCTGACCACTCGCTGGTCTGCATATCCGTACGTAATACCATTACTAAGGCGTCAGGGACACACTGGCGTCTCAATGAATCCCTACTGAGTGACCCCATCATTTCTAAGGACATAGAGAATTCCCTAAAGGAATACTTCCTCCTTAATAATGTAGGGGATATCTCCCCTGAAACACTTTGGGCGGCCCATAAAGTGGTTATTAGGGGGGAAATAATAGGCATTGCGACCCGTATCAAAGGAGAGCGGATGTTAAATATCAATGACCTAGAAAATAAATTTAAAACCCTGAAAACCCAACATAAAAAATATCCTTCCAAAGCCCTAGCAGAAAAATTGGATGCTACCAGGTTGGAACTTAACCTAGCCCTGACTGCTAAAGCAGAGAAGAACATCCGCTGGAGTGGGGCTAAATTTTACAACCAAAAAGATAAAATTGGGACTATGCTAGCATCCAAGTTATCTCCTCGAACTCGCACCCACTTTTTTCCCAAGATCAGGGTTACAGGACATACCCTTTCAGCCAACCCCAATAAAATACTTAAAGCATTCCAAGAATTTTACTCCAAACTGTATAGCTTGACCCAAGCAGACGATAGCCACAGGTTCTCTACCTTTTTTCGGGATCTGCCCTTACCAAAAACTCTCTACCGAACACAGGGATATCATGGAGGCAGATTTTTTAGCTGAGGAAATAAAGGAGGTCATAAAGTCTCTCAAAACAGGCTCAGCTCCAGGTCCTGATGGTCTCTCAGTGCCATATTACAAGGCCTTTTTGGACACCCTAGCACCTTTTATGGCAAAATTCTTTAACATAAAAGCTAAAGGTACTCCTTTAGATCCTCAGCTTAACACCACCTATATAACGGTAATCCCTAAACCTAACAAGAACCCGGAGGAGGTAGAAAACTATAGGCCCATATCCCTAATAAACAACAACCTTAAGATACTAACTAAAATATTAGCCAACCGGCTAGCCTCCTTTATTGGGCGTTATGTTCATAAGGACCAAGTAGGATTTATACCTGGTCGACAAGGGCCAGACCAAATTAGGAGAGCCATTGATGTTGTATCCCTACTCCAATCGAACTGGGATGGGGGTCCCAAGCAAGAAGGGATGCTTTTATCCCTTGACCTACACAAGGCATTCGATTCCATCGAATGGCCCTACATTTTCTCTCTTATGGAGCATTTGGGATTCGGAAGCAGATTCTTAGGCATTCTTCACTGCTTATGCTCCACCCCGAAAGCGATGATTCGCCTCCTAGGACATTACTCTCCAACGTTCAATATCTTTAGGGGAACCAGACAGGGATGCCCTCTCTCCCCACTAATTTTTGCTCTCGCCATCGAAACACTAGCGATAGCCATACGCTCTAACCCCAACATCCATGGTGTCTCATGTGGTACCCAGATGCATAAATGCAGTCTTTTTGCAGACGACATGCTGCTCTTTCTGACCTCCCCCATCACGTCCCTCCCTAATCTCTGCAAAACACTAAAAGACGCAGTTCATTTGGGGAGGAGCAGGATACAGGTTACCCCGTGATACACTCTTCAGACTTAAAAAGAAGGGTGGACTTGGCCTACCAAAATTGCTTTGGTATTTCCAAGCAGCTAGACTCGCCCAATTGTCCACCGTATACTCCAAATTAGAGAAACCTGATTGGATACAATAGAGAGACAAGCTACCCCTACATACACCCTAGACTTCTTACTCTGGATCCCCTCGAAGGACCGTCCCCCCATACTATGTCCTATCCTCTCACAATCCCTCTCCCTTTGGGACAGAATGAAAACCGAGACTTCTCTAACCTCGACTATCCACCCCCTAGCACACATCTTCAACAACCCAGACTTTACACCAGGGAGAGACATCAAATCCTTTAAATGGTGGCTGGACAAGGGGTTGTATCGAATAGGACACTACTTCACGGCCTCGGGTCCAATTACTTCGAGCGATAACTAGAGATCCCGACCACGGAACACTTCAGGTTTAAACAGATACAACATTTTCTCCATAAAATTTGGAGAGGGAAACCCATTCCTCCTCGATTCACAGACTACAAGCTTTGGCTCGGACAAGCCACAGACCAGAGAGGTGGAATCTCCGTAATCTATCAGTCACTAGCCAAGAAGGAATGCAAGGCCACATTCATGACAGCCTGGGAAAATGACCTTCAGATACAATGGGACCTGGAGACCTGGTTTTCTTCCTATTCTAGAACTTACAAGGGGATTAGAAATATCTCCCTAATTGAGGCCAATCTCAAAGTGATGACCTTACCCCGGCCAAACTAGCTCATATGTTCCCTTCCACTAGTCCCCTCTGCTTCAGAGGATGCGAAACGGTAGGTTCTATGGCCCACATCTGGTGGGAATGTGTTAAAATTAGGCCCTTCTGGAAGAGGATTTTTAATTTAATCCATAAAGTGACAGGTCTCCAGATCCCAAGAACCCCGGCGGTGGCCCTCCTAATGCCTCCATTCCCAAGACTCACAAATTTAATCGCATCTTAATTCACTTCATCCTGTTGGGCGCCAAATTGACTTTAGCTAAGGCCTGGAAACAGCCTAGAGTCTCCTTTATGGCCGCCAAAAATAAGATTTCATGGATCATGTCCCAAGAAAAATTGACAAGCACCTTGCTCGATTGTACAGAACGGTTCATATCCATATGGGAACTATGGGCTCTGTATGTAGGCATTGCACTCCACCCGGGATGCCCAGCCTAACAACAACTTTTCATCTGTATTAGACAGATCTATGCCCCGTTGACTGGCTCTACCCCCTCTTCTCTACCCCCTTCTCTGCTCTTTTTCCCATCCCCCTCCCCAGCCTGTCTTATGTTGCAGGGTTTGATTAGTAGTTCAGTTTTCTTTTTTCTTTTTTTATAGGCCATTGCTTATATTTAGATTGAATTTGAGGCCACTTTGTCTTGTAGATACTAGGTCAAAAAGACCACAACCCGTGGCTCTCAAGCTAGGTACCCATGTCTCTAAGTTTCCGGATATGAGCTAGCCTTCGAGGTTGGTTCACTTGGGGTCATCGGGGGAGGCTATCCCGGCACAGTTAGTTCCCATTAGGGGTGCTGGGGTGGCCCCTCCAGGACTCTGAACCCCCCCTTTTTAATTTTTGCCTGCAATCCTTGTCAGACTAGTGGTACCATAGTAGGACTATTTGCTTCGTTATATTTGTGGTCTGTTCAACATATCCTTCATTGGAGAATTAGCTTTGGCCTTTTGTATAATGTATACAGCACATTTGTCTTTGTTGTTTCTGTTCTTCTTGGAAAAAGAATAAAACTATTTGAAAGTAAAAACTAGTGTTCCCTTTTCAGTGTTGCCCACACAGCGGTCAACTGTTTCTGAATGGGAAATACAGTATACCACCTGCCAAACCAGGTTCCAAGGTCGACCCTCCTAAGATATAGGATGTCAGTGAATGTCCCAAGGATGTTGCACTGGCTAGACCGCTACCAACTCAGTAGGGAGGCTTGGATCTTACAATTGGTATTTGATTGGGGTTTTGGATCCCCTTTGTGCCATCAGATGAGTCTACTATGTCTGCTAATCTAAAATTAGCACTACAGTTTAAATCGTTTAAATGTTTAAATCGCTGTTAGAGCTCTTTCCTATTGTGGTGACAGTGAAATTATCGGTGGAAATTGCAGAATAGGCAAATGTTTTGTTTTGGAGTGTGGTACAAGTGATAACTAAATATCAAGTCACGCTATAGATAAATAGTGACAAATATGGTACTAAAACCTTATTTCAACCAAACAATGAGGTGGAAAATGAATCACATAGTGTATAATAAATAGTCCATTCAGATTGATAGTTGTTCTCCACTGTGCAAATATCACACAAAACACCCAGGAATAGTGATAAAAAAAACAAAGTCTGCCTTCCATCTCCACACAAACTGCCGCTTACCGGCTCCTGTGGATCTCTTAATTATAAGAGATCATACATGCCTGTGGTTTGATACCCAGCCTGGGCCTTTGATTGCACACAGTGCATTAATTATACACACAGTGCATTAATTATACACTATGTGATTAGTTTTCCACCTCATTGTTTGATTGAAATAATGTTTTAGTACCATATTTGTCACTATTTATCTACAGCGCGACTTGATATTTAGAAATTGTTTATTGATGTGTGTGTCTCACAGAGAAGTCTCTGTGGTTCACATTCACCATTTTTGCATTTTATCACTTATTTGGTGTTACCTATTGTTTTAGGATAGCGCAGTAATCACATACTATATACACAAGTGATAACTGCCTCCCTGCACGCTCTCTGCACGCTCTCCACATTTGTTCTCCCTGTTGTGTTTTTCTGGTGCTTGGATGTCTGCAGTTGACTGGTTGCAGGCAACTCATGTTTCAGGTGTAATTAATTCCATTGCTGGTTTTTCTCTTCTTCACAGTTTTACTACTTCTGATCTTTGGCTTTGACGGCTGTGGGTCTTCCTTCTTTTTGTGGACTCTCGTTTCTGACTCTTGTTGGACCCCTTCCATGCCTCCCCTACCGGAACTCTTGGATAACCTGCCGGCAAATTTGGGAAGAATGGGTGCCGTTACTTGGCGATGAATTCTCCCTTTCTTCCCCACAGGACAGGCATCTGGCTGTTTTCTCATACCTCCTCTACTTGCAGGATAAAGTTGTGGCTGGTTTGATAATGGGTACCGCTCTCTCTGTGGTATTGTTTAGACTATTCATACTATTCAGCTTGGAGGTCATCTCCAGAAGTTTCTTATTTGAAGGGTTTGGAAACATTTGACTTGCTTCCCTGATTCTCGGCATCTGTTTTCTGTGCACATCTTAACAGATATCCTCTCCATTTTGCCCTCTGTCTGTTTCTGCAGTTAAGGCCCTCTTGTTTTCAGTTGCCTTTTCTTGGGCATTCTTTGTCACCTTTAAGATTAGTGAACTTGTCACGCTCAGGTGGTGGTAACTTGGCAGAGGATGTGATGACCACAGAATCCTTTGTTTTGATCATTCTGCATTTTTTTTTTAAATGACAGGTTGTCAACAGGGAAGCAGAATATTTTGAATGCTTATGCCCCCCCCCCCCCCCCTTTTGCCTAGTGAGCTTGGCTTCCAATTTTTCTCCCGTTCTCCCTCCTTCCACGTTTTTTCTGGTCCACGCAGCTTCTTTCAGCCTCAGCAAATTCCATTTTTTATTTTTTTTTACGCTTTGTCCTTTCTCAGCTGGTCTTACCTTCATCTGATTTGTCCCATGCACTCTTTCTGCATTTGTGAAGCCTTTGCTGCCTGTTGAATGGGTTTGTTCAGATGAGAGATAATTCATTTAGGTAGATGGAACCATCTCCTTTTTTGCTATATGTTCGTCCTCACCTTTTGTTCTGTTTTCAGGTTCCTCCCCAGCGTTACTTTGGATCATCAGTGACTCCTTTGTTTATTGGGCCTCTTGCCATGCCAAATTTTGACATGGGGGGAACCTTGGATTTTCTTTTGCAGTTTTCGTTGTTGCAGTTTTCGTGGCCTCCGCTGGTTGCTGCTATTACCTGTCTCATTATGGGGTAACAATGTAGGGCATTACTGGTCTGTAGATTCTATCTCCTCCATTATGCGTGTTATTGCTGAATGTTGTGACACTGTTACTAATCTATTGTTTGGTCCAATATTGTTCCTTGTCTGATTTAGGCCAGTTTCACCCCATGGTCAAAATATTGACCCTTTGGGCCCAATTTGGACATTTTCACTTAGGGGTGTATTCACTTGTGTTGCCAGTGGTTTAGACATGAATGGCTGTGTGTTGACTTATTTTAAGGGGACAGCAAATTTACACTGCTATACAAGCTGTACTCACTACTTTACATTGTAGCAAAGTATAATTTCTTCAGTGTTGTCACATGAAAAGATATACTAAAATAATTACAAAAATGTGAGGGGTGTATTCACTTTTGTCAGATACTGTAGTTTAACACCTCAGTCTGTCACTATCAAGCCACTGTTTTCCCCATTATTCACCATGGTGCACTATTATTTGATTGACACAACTTTCACTGATTGGTTAATAATTGAGGCAAGTCACAAGGCTTTCAAACATATCTGTGAATTTTATTTTATTTTTACTTTAGATATCTTTTGCAAATTTTGCTTAGGCGAAGTAGAGGCTTATTTTAGCACAATTGTGGCAAAAGCAAAATCAGTAACTTCCCTACAGATTTTTTTTTTTTCAATTTCACTTTGCTGTATAGTTATTATCATTGATGCGATTTCAGCTGATTCTTTTTAATCACTAGAGGCTCCCTGCTGTATATGCATGTAGTAATCTATAAAATGTGCATAGCACATCCCAGCCTAAAAGGTACCATATACAAAAAGAGGCCCCATTCTGGAAATTATTTCCCACATTATTACGCTTGTAGAAAATTGCCAGCCTGCCTGAGCTGACCTGTGTCACTCACTGGCTAGGCAGTGCTTCTACGTCTTAGGAACTGACATTTCTGCAACCCGGCATTCCCCATCATAGGGTATAATGCAATGCCCATCTACCTAAATGCCATGTGTCCAACAGCAAGTTAGCAAGTTATGGAAGGTAAAGGAGACCTATATCAAATCATTATAAGAAGAACACAGGCTTTCAAGCGTGATATCAAGGTGTGCGATTTCGAAAAGTCGCAAAAAAGTTTTGCTAAAACACAACACAAATTGAAATGAGTGTGTACTAGTGGTGGTTATATGAATGAAAGGCTATGCACTATAGACATTTCTTCGATACAGGACAGGTTGCATAATATGTGATAATTATGATTTTATCACTAAGGAGAAAGGGTAACGGCAGGCTTAATGGATTAACATCAAGCAATTTCTCATGCAATGGTCCACAATATATAAGAATGAAATGGTGAACAAACAATAAAATTAATATAAGGGGTGGGAAGAGTCCATCTTCAGGGTATGGTTCCCAAATGGTGAGATGCGACTGTATTCATATGATCCCCAGGGAGATGAAATATATCACTCTAGATGTTCAATCAGCTCATTGGTCTCTATACAGATTTTCTCATATGTAAACATGCAGGTAACGATCAAGATACCCTTACCAGATCAGTTGGACCCACAGACCTTTCGGTGGTGAGTCAAAGGTGCCTGAACCGGATTTACCGGATTTGTGGGAACGATGTTGCAGTCAGCCAAATCATCTGAGGATGTTTTTTCTGGGTAGATATACCCACTTACTCACCAGCAGCTGGTTGAAAGATCCCGGTAGAGGGGTAATATGGGGGGTCCTTATTGTGGTCCTCACCAGAAATAGCTCAAAAAAGGAGAAATAAAAAAAGGAAGCAACTCCTCATAGCGTAACTCCAACAACCAAATTGGCGTTTATTTATTGTAAAGATTTTTTCAATCTGTTAAAAATGTAAAAGTATAAAAGAACTAAGTTCCAGATCATTGATACATTTGTCCCCCATTGGAGAGGGAGTCAAGTATAAGGGGCGTATCCAAATTGGGAGCTACACGCCCCATGGCCTCAATATATCCAAATTGGAGGGTTATATTGAGCCTTTTGGGTTTCGCTTTTACATCTAAAATTCATACCACTTAAAAGAGCTACATATTGTGCTGGCTGGGCGGACGTTAGCTGTAGACAAATATAAACCTCAGGAATGATTCCTGCTATACCTTAGTTTTTGGCCCATTAGGAAATATTTTCACTTAAAGGCTTGTGTAAGATCTTTTTTTTGTTTTTATTTTTGTTTCCTCAATATAGATTGGGGCGTATCAATGCATATAAATAGATCATAGGCATAGTTTTTTTCCTCTCTATTTAGATGTCTGTTATCATATATCATATTGAGCAACCTTTTTTTCTAATCTTTTCTTCCCAACCGATGGTTCGCTTACGTATGGTTGGATGGGGAATGAGGACCATCTAGGCAAATTCATACCACTTATAAGAGTATTTTGCTGTATTCACGTTTCTCACCTCTTTGCCATCTGAAGTAGTATTTAATGTGTCTAAAATGTGGTTTCTGCATAATGTATAAAGTATGATACATATTGTGCTGGCTGGCGGATCCTTATTTTCTGTTAGCTGTAGACAAAATATAAACCTCAGGATGATTCCTGCTATACCTTAGTTTTGGCCCATTAGGAAATATTTTCACTTAAAGACCTACAACTAGCTTGTGTAAGATCTTTTTTGTTTTTATTTTTGTTTCCATATATCTCTCTCTTTCTATCTTTTGTATCGCTCTATTATGGGGCGTTTTACAAGAAACCCCCAAAAAATTGGAAAACAGTACCCTGGGTTGTGACAATGTACATGCAAACACACACTGCATTTAGGTTTCCACTATAAGTATACAGAAGATGGAAAAGGTTACAGTATATCATAGTATGATGAAGTATTGTAGATGGAGAAAGAATGAACAGTCTGGTTGTGGTTTGGGAGCACAAAAATTGAGCATTGCTGAATATTGGTCAAAGGTTCCACTGTATGCTGTATTTACAAGATGTAAAAACTTAAAGCCTATTACGGTATTAGGTAATGATACAGAAAGTGGAGGAGTTAACAGTCTGTTTGGGTAGTTGAAGTTTTACACAACACATAAAATCTTAAATTATACTGTGGTAAAAAATATACTGGCAATTTATTAGGGTGAAAGAGAGAGATACCGAAGCAATTAATCACAGTACAGACCAGTAGGTGAGGGCATTCTTGAAATAAAAAAATTATCTTCCACTTTCACTGGAAACGATGGCATGTATGTACAGGTATTTAGTGGGGTCAATTTGTAAATCTACCTATAAGGCTGTTGTTTTGTGGCTTTCTTTAGACCTGTTGGGCGGTTCTGCTAAAAAGGTAACTGTCAGAGGTATAAAATGGAAAGACATTGGATGATCAGCATTTGCTTGGGTTGGGTGCCGGCAAAAAGGTTTCTCGATTTTTGTATGGCTATGGGAATTCTTAATTAAATAGTTAATCTTTCCACATAAAGTTGTTATATTGAAGTAATTTACAACCTAAAACCAAGCATTTCTCCTAAACCAGAAAATGCATCAATGTAAGTAAAGCAAATCCCAACCGTTCCAATGTTTCCTACTACGGTTTTAAATGTTGGATACAATGCTAGCAGTTAATCATAGTTTAAGTGTTTTTACTCAATTAAAATAGAACCTTTGCCATAAATAAGACCTCCTTCTCCCTCATTTCTCATTCTCTCTTTGCATATACACCGTAAGGACAGCCATGAAACAATTTCAGTTAGTGTTCAATGCTTTCCCTTCACAGGTTCCTTTTGCCATGTAAGGCTAACCATTATTAGCGCAGTCTGGGATTCCAGCACCCATCATCAGAAGCCACATGCAGGCAATAATTGGGGTCAACTTTGGAGTGAAGTTTGGGTACTGACAGACCTACTTTGAAGGTCCATGCATAATGGCTTAAAAAATGCTGCTTCTACAGGAGTTTTGTGTTTGGCCTGTAAAAGCAGCTCAATGTTATCCTATGGGAGAGATTTATTAAACCTGGTGTACACAGAACCTGGTGCAGCTGTGCATAGTTGCTTCTTACTTCAATTAAACTTTGACAATAACCTTGAAGCTGACAAGTTACTATGCACAACTGCACCTTATTCTGTGTGTCCACCAGTTTTAGTAAATCTCCCCCTGAGAAAGTTCAAAACAAATCTTAGAAATGATTATATTACTGAAAGGGTAGTTGATGCTTGGAATAAACTTCCAACAGAGGTAGTGAGACAGTCAACAGTAAATGACTTCAAACATGCTTGGGACAAAGATCTATTGTCAGACATTAAACGAAAAAAAGATGGGCAGACTCGATGGACTA
This sequence comes from Lithobates sylvaticus, assembly GCA_028564925.1. NCBI lineage: Eukaryota > Metazoa > Chordata > Amphibia > Anura > Ranidae > Lithobates > Lithobates sylvaticus. The sequence goes on from CM053030.1 coordinate 239,517,485, forward strand.
CAGTACTTGATCTTTTTCTGCTGTCACTTTTCTATGTTTCTATGTATCCATGCACATTAGGATGTTTAGAGGCATTTTTTAAAGGATAAGTTATATTGTTAAAAAAATAATAATGCACATTTTTTGCAGGTAAAACAAATGTTCATTTTAGGGGTCGACCAATATTGTTTTTTTAGGGCTGATACCCATTTTCTGGCCACCTTTCAGGCTGATAGCCGATATCAGGTGCCAATATTCTGTACATCACTGTCACCTGCCACCGAGATGCAGCGTGTCACTTGCCACTGTCACCTACCACCCAGATGCAGTATGTCACTTGCCACCAGATGTAGAATGTCACTTGTCACCGCCACCTGCCACCCATATGCAGCTTGTCACCATCACCTGCCACCAGAGGCGTAGCTTGAAGCTTGTAGGGCCCGATGCAAAAGTTGACCTGGGCCCCCCCACTACCACCCACCATTTCCACCATGTGTACAGATACACCCACGGCACACCAAGATACTCAAAGTGGCTTAAGAGTTTAGAGTTCCCAGAGTTCCTCCTTACATTAGAGGACAGGGATCACCCCTGGAGAATCAGAGGACAGGGATCACTGCTGGAGAATCATAGAACAGGGACCCCTGGCAGGTCATATGGCAGATCTACTTTCCCATTCTAGCATTGTAAACAGCCCCCCCTCCCCACAATACACAGGGCTGAAATCACATTCCTTTACACACAGTCTATCAGCCTACATAGGGTGTATCTGGCTTTTATGTTGCCGTTCTGACCTGTGAAATCCCCTGGTTGGAACGGCAGTGTAGTTGCAGTAGGCAAAAAAACCCTATGCAGATCATGGCTGACTAACTGTGTTGTAAAGGAATGGCATTTCAGCCCTGCGGAGGAGGAGCAGTATAGAGTGCTGTACTGGGAAAGAAGCTCAGTAGCGGGCATAGCATCCAGAGCTGAGGGGGTGGTCAGGAGGAGGGGGGGCAAAACTTATATCTGGGGGGGCAAAGCCATGTGACATGAAATCTGGAGCCTGCAGCCCATCAGGAGGTGTTAAGGGATTTGTTTTAGCAATTTCTAAAGGTTTATCTGTCAGTGTTGGCAGGTGTTGGGGGAAGGTCCCCTCCCGGAGGTGCGTGTCCTTTCCCCAGTTATCAGGGAAGTGGAGTAAGTAGACATCCCCGGGTTGGGGGTACAAAGAATCCCAGCTGGTGACTAGCAGACACTGAGCAGTGTCTTACCTCACCAGTGACATCGGTCCCATCATGGCTACAGGATGGCACTCTCCTCCTCTTAACTCGCTGAGCTTGGTTACCATTCCATGTTGCCAGCACACCACACAGACACTTCCCCATCCTGGGCTGTTCTCACCCCATGCTCTTCTCCATTCAGGAAATGGCTCACAGCTTCTCCCCAGCCAATGAGAACAGAGGGGTGTGGACTGTGGAAGGCAAAGTGGAAGCCCAGTACTGGAACATGGCTATGGGGCCCTAGGGCAGATCGGAGCTGGACTTTGGGGAGGATATGATAATATGACAGGGAGGCTGCAGGGGCCCTCTGGAGCTAGTGGCAGGGTTGCGATTGTGACCCCTGCAACCTCTTATGCAACGCCCATGCCTGCCACTCATATGCAGCTTGTCACGTCACCTGCCACCCAAATGCAGCATGTCATTTGCAACTGTCACCTGCCACTCATATGCAGCTTGTCACTACTTACACTACTTCTGGTAGCCTGTCCTCAGTGGCATCCAATCGGGTAAACTTCCCCATGTGGGCGGGCTGTGAGAGATGACATACCTATCTCTGTGCTCACCTGTGGATGCAGCTCTGTCAAGAGCAGCCTTTGTGGCCCTGCTGTAGGGGGGGGAACAGCAGTGATGCGAGGCGGGCAGTGAGAGATTATGTCATCTCTCTGCTGCCTGCCACACAAGACAGAGACTGCAGCAAGCGCCGTGTGGGGACAGGGGGAGGAGGTCTGACCAATATCGGTAATATCGTTACGTATCTGACCAATACCGATAATTTGAAAAATGTGAATATCGGCCCCTGATAATCGGCCGTGCCAATAATCGGTGAACCCCTCGTGCATTTATTTATTTCTTTTTTTACTTGGAGTAAAGCATTGCACCTGCGATTAGCAGGTCGCAAGTGCCATGCAGGACTCCTGCAAAATTGTGAGTGTATCTGTCTGCTTGTACATCCCACTGGTAGGTAGATACACACTGACAGGAAGAGACAATGAACTACCAGAGCATTCAACTGCGCCATGGTAGTTAATTAAAGTGGAAGTAAACCCCCCTATCGTTTTCAGCCAAGGAAGCTGCCATCTTTGACTCTGTTTAATCTTCAACTGCCACGGTGCTGCACATGTGATCTTTATGACACCAGCTATTGGATGGTTTGACTGTTTGGTTGAGAGCACAGCCAATGTGCAGTTAGCATTCCCGGCATGCCTTTTTTTTTTTAAACTGTTAAATCGATGGGTTTACTTCCGCTTTAAGAACTACAAGCCGATAGGCGCAAAGGCTGTCAGTAACTGTAGTGACACCATTCACAGAACTTTGTGGATGAACCTTATTTTCAAACAGTGACAGTGGGTGCTAGAGAAGATGCCTGGCATGTATGTGCACCCTTAGTGCAGGCATACACATCATCAGAGTGTAATGTGTGTTATATACATTTATACATGCTAATTTGTTACAGAAGATTGCCATGAGTGGCTGGCAACAAAGGACAATTATCTGAAGACAAGGCCATGATACTATCTTATATCAGAGGCAGCCCCTAACTTTTAGCATAAGCTTTGATGGACTTTTCATGTAAAATTTGGAATCAATCATGATTTGTTATTTTTTTCAAATTACAAAATCCTCATAAGTTACAGAACAGGCATAGAGCAGATGCAAGTCATCTTTTAAATAGTGACAAGAAAATTGTAGTATTTTGGTTTAAAGGCATATTTTTGGGATCATTTAAAGCAGTATGTGTCATTTCATTATAATTGCTTAGATGTGATGCATACTCTGGGTGACACTTGAAATCATGCATATAATAACGAAGAGAAATTATGCAAAAACTACAATATCATTTTCAAAGCTCCCTGACATATTAATTGTGATTAATAAATTAATAAAACAAATTGTGAAACAATTTAAAAGTTTAATTTACAATTTTCCAGGCAAGTAAGCCTTTTCTTGTGTTCAGAACTGGTATGCTAGCTAAAAATAACACAGAATAAATCAAGCTTTTCTCTAGATGGTTTCCTGGGTAAAGATTCTGTGGATTATTTAAAAGATAAGTATGGGATTATAAAACAAAAAAAACAAACATACTAACCTAGAAGGCTGCAGCAGCAATCCCAGTTGCAGCTGTCCTCTGCCACCTCTAAGACCAAGAACAGAGCATCAACCACCGCTGCCCACTCAGCTCCCAGTCTTCAGCCTGCAGAGAACCAGTGACTGTCAATAACCGGCTCTCTGCTCTACCCCTCCAGCCCAGCTCCCTCACTGGAGCGCTGGGCTGTGCAGGGGGCAAAGGGGCTTGCTTAGGCTCTCAGCAGCTTACTGGGAGGATGAGCCAGCTGCCGGTCCAAGCTTCTGGTCGGGATCTTTTCAGAGCCTGGACTGGGTCTGTGACATCAGCTGATAGCAGGCTTTAGCCTAGCTGAAAACAGGACACTGGAGTGCAGAACTAACTGCACTCCTGTAAACCATAGAAAAATAGCCCAAAAAAGTTTTGGCTATACTTCTCCTTTAACCACTTCCCGACCGGCACGCGACGATGTACGTCGGCAGAATGGCACGGAAAGGAGATAAGGGCGTACAGGTACATCCCTTTAAGAATGCCGATGTGCCATCGCATGCGCACTACAAGCGTTGCGCGCCGGTTGTGACCCCCATGAGTCCGGTCGCGGTTCCCGCGGACTCGATCGCCACAGGGATACCAGCGATCATCTCACGGGAAGGCTGAACGGGGAGATGCAGAAGTAAACAGCATCTCCCCGTTCTGCCTAGCAACACGTGACACTGATCTCTGCTCCCTGTGATTGGAGCAAAGATCAGTGTTCACTAAAACACAGCCACGCCCCCCACAGTTAGTAACACGCCCCTGGGAACACTTAACCCCTACACTGCCACCCCCTGGTTAACCTCTTCACTGCCAGTGGAATCAGTGCATTTAAATAGCACTGATTTCTGTATAAATGACAATGGTCCCAAAAATGTGTCAAAAATGTCCAATGTGTCCGCCATAATGTCGCAGTCACAATAAAAATCGCTGATCGCCGCCATTACTAGTAAAAAAAAAATAAGAAAGATGCTATTTTGTAAACGCTATAACTTTTGCGCAAACCAATCAATATTCGTTTATTGCGATTTTTTTAACCAAAAATATGTAGAAGAATACGTATCGGCTTAAACTGAGGAAAAAAAATTTTTGGGGATATTTTTGGGGGATATTTATTATAGCAAAAAGTAAAAAATAATGTGTTTTTTTCAAAATTGTCACTCTTTTTTTGTTTATAGCGCAAAAAATAAAAACTGCAGGGGCGATCAAATACCACCAAAAGAAAGCTCTATTTGTGGGAAAAAAAGGACGTCAATTTTGTTTGGGAGCCATATCGCACGGCCGCGCAATTGTCAGTTAAAACGACGCAGTGCTGAATCGCAAAAAGTGGTCTGGTCTTAAGCCAGCAAAATGGTCCGGTCTGAAAGTGGTTAATATGCCAAAGTGCATTGTACAAAATATTAACTAACAGCAACCATCAAGGGTTCAGCTTCAATTGGACCACCTGACTACAGTAAAATAAAAATTGTTGGTTGCTGCAGTTTGCACACAGTTGAAAGGTCAAATAGCTTCATGAATAAAGACAATCGTGTTCAATCTGAATAACCATTTACTATATGTGCAAGTCAAAAAAAAAGAGAAAAACACAATTTTAGTTTGCACATGCTTGAATGACTGCGTCATCATTCACTAAGCTAAGTGAAAGTTCAAAATAGACATGCAGTAAAAGTTTTCTTTCCTAAAAATTAACTCTATAGTCTTTGCTCTTTTTACTGCAATATTTAAAGTTGCTTTTCATCCTATCTTATGTTACGAAAAACAATAGCAAAGTGTCAAAAAAAAGCGTTGAAAGGCATATCATCCAAATAATGGGCCAGACCCCAAAAACCTTCAGCTCTAGCCAAGGTTTATTGCAATGACAGCAAAACACTCACCCACCAAAGCTATGCCCCCAACCTGTTTCAACAGTATGGCTTAATCATGTGAAAATGCATTTGTTGCTATGTTAATGAACCTGTGAAAACATATAAGATATACACTGTCACCTCTGTCCTTCATGCTAAGCTTACAGCAAGCCCATCAAAAAAAAAAAAAAATACACCCCATTCTAATTCTAATTCTAAGCACAGTTCAGTAACTTTACTTACATTTACCATCTCTCCTCCAACCATTATGTGCACTACTTTTTCTTAAAGTTGTGGTGCTTCCAGACATGTGGAAACATGCGACATGTCTCCAGCTTCCAAAAAAAATCAGCTCTTTAATACTGAGTGGCCGATTGGCAGATCCTACTGCTGTCGGTACAAATAATGTGTTATTAGGTTTTCAGATTAATATACAGTAGTTGTGGCTAACTTTGTGGGTGCAGCAGTGGGAATTTGAGAAGTAATAAACTTATGCATTTCACAAGTTTACTTAAAGCTGTAAAGACCAATTAGACAGAACTGCAAATTCAGACCTTCATTGCTTTGAAGTGAAAGATAGCAAAGCCACCAGAGCTTTTGCAGCAGTTAAACCACCAATATGAAAGCAAAACATGTACTCTTATGACTGAGTTGACTACCTGGCCCCAACAACATGCAAAAGAAATGAAAATACTACAATCTGTCTCTGTAATAAAAATAAATGGCTTAAAAAAGGTGTATTCTGCATCATTCATTCTATTTTGTCTCAAATGCTGCTTTATGCAAGGACTATACTGTTAGAATAATGAGGTCTGAGGGCCCTATACTGGAAATGGGGAATAAAGCCTGGTACAAATTATTTGTTTTTTTCCGTTCAACCCAGCGGGTTAATCTAAAAAAAAAAAAAATCTGTCAGCTCTGGTCGGAGACGCTTTACTAACTATGCAAAGTTAGTATAGCAATCTCCCCTGCTGAGCTATTGTGTTCTGACAGGGGGACAGCCCCCACCAGAACACTCCGATCAGTGCTCTCTGCCTCTGGTGGAGAGTGCTGATCGGGAGTCGGACGGTTGCTAGTTTTCTAGCATTCACGTCTGACAGAAGCCGGCCAAGCGGCCAGCTTCTGTCGGACAGACTGACACACACGTGGGCCGAATGTTGGCTGTTTTATTTTTTAATGGCAAATCACTCCCGACAATAGGCCCATGTGTACACAACTTAAAGTGTTGTATTCAAAATGTATAATTCTGCAACCAAATAATATGATTTAACAGTCCAACTACAGTCAAAAAGCAGTCTAAAGCCCCATACACACGGTCGGACAATCCGCGGACCAGGTCGGTCGGATCCTGTCCGTCATACTTTGTCTGATGTTGGTTTTGCGTACACACGGTCGGACAAAGTTGTCGGAAAATCCGATCATTCTGAACGTGGTGACGTTTGTTGCCTACGACGGGACTACGTAGAGTCTAGTAGCCAATAGCTTTGGTCTTGTAATGTGATCTGAGCATGCGTAGCACTTTGTCCGGTCGGACAACCGTACACACGATCGGATTTGGTGTGATCGGACCGGGTTGTCGGCAAATCTATCCAGCAGGAGATAAGACTTTGTCCGTCGGACAATCCGACGTACACTGTCCGATGGTGCATACACACGGTCTGATTTTTCAACAACATTGTCCGATCGGACAGAATCCATGAAAAAGTCCGACCGTGTGTATGGGGCTTAAGATAAATCCTGTTTAGTCCATTACCATTTAAGCAAGCCTGCTGATGACAGTTGTAATAATGGCTAATAAAATCTTTAGCAGTAACATAAATATTACTTAACCAGAACAGGGATAACTAGGGCCTTTTTAAGGAGTTCTATCCTACATCACATTACAACACTTCTGTCACAGCATGTTTTGCCAAGACACATTATCAAGGTGTCTCTTAAGCTAATAACCTTAGCACAACAGATTAGAACTATATACATTGTTATAACATATTGAGAAGTGCAGAAAGCTGTTGGATTAGCTGCTTCTTCTGAGAAAGTCACATAGGAGGTGCATTATGTTTAGTCTCTATCAAACTGTGAGTTGTGTCCAGAATATAATGAGAATGAAGTTCCTATGCTCAAGAAGGGCTCTATGAAGGGAAAAGCTGGACAAGATCAGGGTCGAGAAATTCTTTTTTGTGACACCCTGTAAATTATTTTTTTTGACACCCTGTTAAAGTGCCTCATATAAAGAAAGATGCATGCAAGTTTGGAACAGCGGTATGTGACAAAATTTTGTGTGAAATTTGGGTAAAAGTGCATCAGAAACTTTGGAAATGGTGAAGAAAGCTTATGGAGAAGCTGCGCTATCATCTGAACAAGTGTACTGAAGGCACAAGGCCTTCAAGGAAGGTTGAGAAGGTGTTGAAGACGAACAATCAGGACACCCCTCTTCGTCAAAAACAGAGTAGAATGTGGATGCAGTGAGGTCTGTCCTCCACTGTGACCAATGGCTCACTATCAGAATGATTGCAGAGGAAACAAGAATTACCAAGTCAATTGTTCATGAAATTATTATACAGTGCTTTGGAAAAGTAATCACCCCCCTTGGCTTTTTACCTATTTTGTTACATTACAGCCTTTAGTTCAATGTTTTTTTACTCTGAATTATTTGTGATGGATCAGAACACAATAGAAATAAAAAATTGATAATTGGCATGTGCGTATGTATTCACCCCCTTTGTTATAAAGCCCATAAAAAGCTCTGGTGCAACCAATTACCTTCAGAAGTCACATAATTAGTGAAATGATGTCCACCTGTGTGCATTCTAAGTGCCACATGATCTGTCATTACATTAACACACCTTTTTGAAAGGCCCCAGAGGCTGCAACACCTAAGCAAGAGGCACCACTAACCAAACACTGCCACAAAGACCAAGGAACTCTCCGAACAAGTAAGGGACAATGTTGTTGAGAAGTACAAGTCAGGTTATAAAAAGATATTCAAATCTTTGATGATGCCTGTGAGCACCATCAAATCTATCATAACCAAATGGAAAGAACATGGCACAACAGCAAACCTGCCAAGAGACGGCCACACACCAACTCACGGACCGGGCAAGGAGGGCATTAATCAGAGAGGCAGCACAGAGACCTAAGGTAACCCTGGAGGAACCGCAGAGTTCCACAGCAGAGACTGGAGTATCTGTACATAGGACGACAATAAGCCATACGCTCTATAGAGTTAGACTTTATGGCAGAGTGGCCATGTGGGAGACTCCCAAAATGTATGGAGGAAGGTGCTCTGGTCTGATGAGACTAAAATTGAACTTTTTGGCCATCAAAGAAAACGCTATGTCTGGCACAAACCCAACACATCACATCACCCAAAGAACACCTTTCCCACAGTGAAACATGGTGGTGGCAAACTGGTCAGAGTTGAGGGAAAGATGGATGGTGCTAAATACAGGAATATTTTCAAGCAAAACCTGTACCGCTCTGTGTGTGATTTGAGGCTAGGACGGAGGTTCACCTTCCAGCAGGACAATGACCCCAAACACACTGCTAAAGCAACACTTGAGTGGTTTAAGGGGAAACATGTAAATGTGTTGGAATGGCCTAGTCAAAGCCCAGACCTCAATCCAATAGAAAATGTGTGGTCAGACTTAAAGATTGCTGTTCACAAGCACAAACCATCCAACTTGAAGGAGCTGGAGCAGTTTTGCAAGGAGGAATGGGCAAAAATACCAGTGGTAAGATGTGGCATGCTCATACAGACTTATCAAAAGCGACTTGGAGCTATGATAGCCGCAAAAGGAGGCTCTACAAAGTATTGACTTTAGGGGGGTGAATAGTTAAGCACATTGACTTTTTCTGTTATTTTGTCCTATTTGTTGTTTGCTTCACAATTAAAAAAAAAAAAAAAAAAAAACATCTTCAAAGTTGTGGGCATGTTCTGTAAATTAAATGATGCAAATCCTCAAACAATCCATGTTAATTCCAAGTTGGCAACAAAACACGAAAAATGCAGAGGGAGGTGAATACTTTTGCAAGGCACTGTATATTAAATATATTTTTTATTACTATATTTATGCATATATTTATTTATTTATATATATATATATATATGTATATATATATATATATATATATATATATATATATATATATATATATATATATATATATTATATATTAACATTTAGATTTGGTGCAATATATATATATATATATATATATTCTTGTTTGTTTTGTTTTTGCGATCAATGTATCTTTATTAATGTACTGTTCGTCTGAGGATTGTATATGGATATTATATATTGTATGTTTTATTTATATTTTGTAAATGGATATCCATTTTAGGTTTTTCCCCTTTTTTTCTTTCTTCCTTTTTCCTTTTTCTTTTCCTTTCTCTTCCTCCCTTACCCTTTCTTTTTGACAATATACATTGGGGGTTATTTACGAAAGGCAAATCCACTTTGCACTGCAAGTGTACTTGGAAGTGCAGTCGCTCTAAATCTAAGGAGTAGATCTGAAATGAGTGGAAGCTCTGCAGATTTTATCATCCAATCATGTGCAAGCTAAAATGGTGTTTTTTATTTTCCTTGCATGTCCCCCTCAGATCTACAGTGACTTTACTTCCAAGTGTACTTGCAGTGCAAAGTGGATTTTCCTTTAGTAAATAACCTCTATTGCGTATCTTTTCATGCAACTTTTCGCTTTATCTGTTTATCTCCTTGAGGTATTTTTCTAGTCAAGGTGTGTGTGTCCCCTTTTTTATATTTATTCAATTTGTAATTTACACCACATCAAAAGAGAGAACAAAGAGAGAAAAAATATATATACAATGCTGTGAAAAAGTATTTGCCCCCTTTCTGATTTTTTTTTTTTGCATATTTGTTACACTTAAATGACTCAGAACATCAAACTAATTTTATCATTACACTAAGATAACCCGAGTAAAAACAAAATGCAGTTTTTAAATGATGGTTTCATTTATTAGGGCAAAAAAGATGTCTATACCTGCCTGGCTTTATGTGAAAAAGTAATTGTTCCCTAAACCTAATAACTGGTTTTGCCACCCTTGGCGGCAACAACTGCAATCAAGCATTTACGATAACTGGCAATGAGTCGTTTACATTGCTGTGGAGAAATTTTGGCCCACTCTTCTTTGCAGAATTGGTTTAATTCAGCCACATTGGAGGATTCTCCAGCATGAACGGCCTGTGTAAGGTCATGATACAGCATCTCAATTGGATTTAAGTCTGGGCTTTGACTAGGCCACTCCAAAAAAAAAAAAAAATTAAAAGCCAAAAGCTACACATACTGCATCTGCTGGCTTTTAACAATAGGACACTTGCATGTCCTGGAGTCTAGCAGTGTCGGCACCGCAGCTGATGTTTCCATCAGCTGTAGGGTGCTGCCGTCGCCATTGCGGGTTAGGGTACCCGGCAGTGTAGCCTTACGTCTTCACGCCGGGAACCCTACTGCGCATGCACGAGGCCCCGCTATTCTCTCCTACTGGCCCGGCAACAGGGAGAGGAGGAGGGAGGGGGAGGGAGCCCCGTGGTGATGTCACGGGCCGCAGCTCGGACTCCCGGAAGTGGGAACAGGATACCTGTTAAAGACAGGTATCCTGTCCCCCCTCCCCCCAAAAGGTGCTAATTGTGGCACCAGGGGGGAGAGAGAAGTCAAATGAGCAGAAGTTCCACTTTTGGGTGGTAATTCGGTTTAAGTCCTTTTCATTTTTAATGTAAATTATTTTCCTGCTGTCAATTTTTGTAATATCTTTTGCATAAATTTTCTTGTCTTCTTATTAAAAACAGTATTTAAAAATCATTAAGCTGATTCTCTAAGAGCCCTTTTACACTGAGCCACCTGCCATGTCAGCATTTCGGCCGCTAGCAGGGCACTTTTACCCCCCGCTAGCGGCCGAGAAAGGGATAAAACCGCCCGCAATAGCGGCGGTATTGCAGCGCTGCCCCATTGATTTCAATGGGGAGCAGCAGTGGAGGAGGGGTAAACACACCGCTCCTTCACCGCTCCAAAGAAGCTGCTGGCAGGACTTTTCCCGACATCCTGCCAGCGCACCGCTCCAGTGTGAAAGCCAGAGGGCTTTCACACTGGAGACAATGAAGCAGCAGTTTTAGGGCGGATTGCAGGCGCTATTTCTAACGCTATAGCGCCTGCAAAACTCCCTCGGTGTGAAAGGGGTCTTAAAGGTATTGTATACATTTAAATGTTTCCTTTGTTTTAACTAGGTATTAGTGTATATATAGTCCCTCTGTTGCTTGTAGAAGAGAACCAGAAAGAATAGCTTTTTGCTTCTCTCCTAACTGTATTTGTGATTTAAAAATGTGGATGTGCCATATTTTCCTTTAAACTGGGACAAGACTGAAGCTTATTGGCACCCCTCATCAATTATGTAAGGCCAATCCTGATAGCCTATCTATAGATGGCTCTGTACTTGAGCTTCAGTCCAAATTGAAAAATCTAGGGGTGATATTTGATGCTAGTTTAACCTTTGATCCACATGTAATAAAAGTTAGTAAGGTTTTTGGTATTTGGGGCGCTCTAAGTTTATAACAATCTAAAAATAATTAAGACTATTATACAATATAAAAAAACACTCTCAAAAGAGGTGTAAGTGCCTCCAATTATGATGTGCGTGTTCCTGGTGCAAAGCTCATAGACAGGGTGGTGTGGACCTCCTGTTATATCATATAGATAGTGATTGATACAAAAATTGATATAGTGATAGAAAAAATATAAAAACAATGTCTATTAGTGCTATTTAGATGTGTGTTGCACACACTACAAAGAAAAATAATATTTTAGTGCTCCCACATATTAAACATTAATCTCTAGGTATATATGTACTCAGAAAACAACAAACAGTGAACCACAGCAGTGGTAAATAAGAGTCACACCTCAGGGTGACCCCACCTCTCCTTAATAAAGTCCAAAACCAAAGTCCACCATTAGCCTGGACATGGATATATGCGTTGGTGATAAATAGTGTCTCTGAAAACGTTATTTTTGAAGAAATATATATACAAAAAAAATCAGCATAGAACCACACAAAACTATGTAAAAAAGAAAAGTTCATAAGATAGTTCGTAACAGTTGAATGTTGAATTGCACTTTTTCTTATTGACTGTGAATCCCTTCACCGCATAAAAACTCTTCTTTCACCCAGGTGATAATAATAGTAAAGCTGGCCGCTTACCAAAAGATGTTGATTGTTTTAACTAAAAAACAATCGCATGCGCTTGTTACAGGGCACAGCCTGTTTGGATACACCAAAAGACACAAATTGGAGACACCTCCTCCTCCTCCTCTCAGATTGGCTCAGATCAGGTCATGGATAGGTAAATATGTGGAATTAAAAAGATACTTCATAGTGTAACTTTGCTTTTTTTATTTTTAAAACCAATAAAACAAAAAGCCAAATGGCCACTCACATTTCCCGGTGCCCCCCCGGCACTGGGGCTGCTCGCTTTGTTAAAAAACAGTGGTAGGTTGGATATAGGAAGCTCTCCCTCTGAAAAGGATTCCAGGGGCGATCGGCGTGCGTGTCACCTCCTCGCGCCGTCAACCAGCAACAACCGGATATCCTGGGAAGCTTACGTTCAATGTGATCAGGTACCGCCTCCGACGTACGTTTCGTAATTTTACGTCATCAGGGGGGCGTACCTGATCACTGGGGAATGCCTAATAATATAGTGACTCCCATTGGTATGTCAGCCAATGGGAGACCTCGTAGGTTGCTCAGCCTCAGTGCCAACTGGACTCCGTTTTGCGGACCTGCCGCTCATGCTATACAATTTATGGTCATACATAGTTAGAAAGCCTTACAAAGACCTTAAAAACATACATTTAACTTTTGTATCAATCCTACCACTAATTCTTGACTCTTGATTATGCTACTAGAGTATTCTATAATTATACTTTGGGCAGTGTTAATAATGTCCAGAGATAATATGCAAGAAACCTAATTTGTCCTTAATTATATAAATTTATATTTGTATTTTATGCCATCTTAATTAGTTCATAATGTAGGTCTTAGTTCGCTTAATTTTATATGTCACCTTTATTACAGTATTAAAAAAAGATTTATAGAATAAAATAAAAAAATATAAAAATATTTTTTATTTTTAGTGCTCCACTAGATGGCGCTCATCCTTGACCTGTCATAGGTATCTATGGGAATCACTACCAAATGACCTCTATTGCTTGGTCATGATAAACGATTTTTATAAGTGATAAAATAAAGATTTTTATTTTTAATTCTTAGCAGACTCAAAAAAATCCCCTCCTCCCCCATATGGTTCATGGTCTAATCATTTATCAGGAAAAATAGTTTATGTTCTAATCGTTTGTCAAGAAACAGTTCAGATCTAATTCTATGTTCATACCTAACGGTTGCATTGTGTTGAGTATGTATAGCCACTTTGTCTCGTTTTGGGAGACTTCTTTTCTCATGTCTGTTCCCCTCCAGTGTCTTGAGACCTTATCTATCCCATAGAAACGACACTGGGTGGGATCAGCATTGTGATATTTCTCGAAGTGTCTCGAAACACTGTGGTTGGGGAATTTTTTCTTTATATTAGTTAGGTGTTCATTTATTCTGGTTTTAAGTTGTCTAGTAGTCCGGCCCACATATTGCATTGGGCACGGACACTCAAGGACATACGTCACATGATCTGAGTGGCAGGTGATCAGGGGTTTGATCTTGTGTATATTCTTAGTTGTGCAAGATTGAAAATGTGAAATCTTTTTTTGGGTTCCTGGTTTCCTAGTCAGCCGACATGCCTTACATCTTGTACAATAATGAAAACCAGATCCCCCCAGGAAGGTGGTCACCCTCCTGGGGGGGTCTGGCACATTGGGGGCAATTTTATTCCTTAATCCTGGGGCTCTTCTGTAAATAAATTTTGGTTGTTGAGTGATATTTAGGTCTTTGTCTTGTAACAAAATGGGCCAATGCTTTTTAAAAACTGCTTCGATTTGTCTATACTGCCTGTTATACCCTGTAATGAAGGCCAAGGAACCTTTGTATTCAGGTTTGGCTTTAGTTGTTAACAGGGTACTCCTATCCATCTGTGACACCTGAGATACAGCTTTCCTGAGGGTATTGTGATTGTAACCCTTTTCCATAAAACGAGCTGTTAATATTTGTGCTTGCTCTTGAAAGTCACTGGAAGATACACAGTTACGTTTCAGACGCATAAACTGTCCTTTGGGTATCGCTCCCAACCACCGTGGGTGGTGGCAACTGTTAATGGGGACATAACCATTCCGGTCCGTACTCTTAAAGAACGTCTTGGTGGTAAAAAGACCTTCTTTAATGGTAATGGTTAGATCTAGGTAATTGACTTCTTTACCCATATGTTCCATGGTGAACCTTAGGCCATAGGCATTATTGTTCATTCTTACTAAATAGCTCGTAAATTCATCTACATCCCCCTGCCAGAAAAGGATGATATCATCTATGTACCTTTTGTAAAACAAAAGGGACTCGTTTGGTTGGTTGAAAATGGTCTCAGATTCCCACTTGTTGAGGACGATATTTGCCACACTTGGGGCGTAACGTGCCCCCATAGCAACGCCCCCTACTTGATTATAATAATCATTGTTCGCCCAAAAGTAGTTGTTACCCATTGTTACGTTTAAACCTTTGACTAAATAGCGACACACCCATTTACACATACCAATCTAAGAAATAATTCCACCTTCAACCCCCAGAAAGGAAAACATCACCACATAGAAGTGTTTAAAACTATGGTTCAGAATGATATTAAAAATTTAGAGATTAAAAAATATGCGGACACAGCAAAAATATGGGAGGGCATAAAATCCATTGAGGATAACAAGGGAATTGTTGTCAGGGCGGCAGATAAAGGAGGGGGTTTGGTCATTCTGACACGTGAATATTACTATCAGGAAATGAATAGGCAGTTGCAAGACCCCACCACTTATCAAAAACTGAGGGGGGATCCAACACCCAAACTAAAAATTCTACTAAAGGAGTGGGTTAAAGAAGGAGTATCCAAACAGTTCCTAAATAAAAAAGAGGCGGGTTATTTGGTCCCGCAAGTCCCTAAACTTCCGGTACTATATCTACTACCAAAGATACATAAGAACAAAGACCAACCACCAGGGCGGCCAATTATTAGTGGAATCAATTCACTATTCTCCCGGCTGGGGGAGTATTTGGATTGTTTCCTCAAACCCCTTGTTTCATTGAGCCCCTCTTATCTAAAAGACAGTCGAGAATTACTAGTTTCATTACAACAATTAAAAGCCACACCCAATACCGTCATGGTCACTGTGGACATAGAATCCTTATATACTAACATCAGACATGGTGATGCACTGGTGGCAGTACAATGGGCTCTAACAAGGCAATCCAAGTTAAAAAAGGCACATATTAGCTATTTAGTCAAAGGTTTAAACGTAACAATGGGTAACAACTACTTTTGGGCGAACAATGATTATTATAATCAAGTAGGGGGCGTTGCTATGGGGGCACGTTACGCCCCAAGTGTGGCAAATATCGTCCTCAACAAGTGGGAATCTGAGACCATTTTCAACCAACCAAACGAGTCCCTTTTGTTTTACAAAAGGTACATAGATGATATCATCCTTTTCTGGCAGGGGGATGTAGATGAATTTACGAGCTATTTAGTAAGAATGAACAATAATGCCTATGGCCTAAGGTTCACCATGGAACATATGGGTAAAGAAGTCAATTACCTAGATCTAACCATTACCATTAAAGAAGGTCTTTTTACCACCAAGACGTTCTTTAAGAGTACGGACCGGAATGGTTATGTCCCCATTAACAGTTGCCACCACCCACGGTGGTTGGGAGCGATACCCAAAGGACAGTTTATGCGTCTGAAACGTAACTGTGTATCTTCCAGTGACTTTCAAGAGCAAGCACAAATATTAACAGCTCGTTTTATGGAAAAGGGTTACAATCACAATACCCTCAGGAAAGCTGTATCTCAGGTGTCACAGATGGATAGGAGTACCCTGTTAACAACTAAAGCCAAACCTGAATACAAAGGTTCCTTGGCCTTCATTACAGGGTATAACAGGCAGTATAGACAAATCGAAGCAGTTTTTAAAAAGCATTGGCCCATTTTGTTACAAGACAAAGACCTAAATATCACTCAACAACCAAAATTTATTTACAGAAGAGCCCCAGGATTAAGGAATAAAATTGCCCCCAATGTGCCAGACCCCCCCAGGAGGGTGACCACCTTCCTGGGGGGATCTGGTTTTCATTATTGTACAAGATGTAAGGCATGTCGGCTGACTAGGAAACCAGGAACCCAAAAAAAGATTTCACATTTTCAATCTTGCACAACTAAGAATATACACAAGATCAAACCCCTGATCACCTGCCACTCAGATCATGTGACGTATGTCCTTGAGTGTCCGTGCCCAATGCAATATGTGGGCCGGACTACTAGACAACTTAAAACCAGAATAAATGAACACCTAACTAATATAAAGAAAAAATTCCCCAACCACAGTGTTTCGAGACACTTCGAGAAATATCACAATGCTGATCCCACCCAGTGTCGTTTCTATGGGATAGATAAGGTCTCAAGACACTGGAGGGGAACAGACATGAGAAAAGAAGTCTCCCAAAACGAGACAAAGTGGCTATACATACTCAACACAATGCAACCGTTAGGTATGAACATAGAATTAGATCTGAACTGTTTCTTGACAAACGATTAGAACATAAACTATTTTTCCTGATAAATGATTAGACCATGAACCATATGGGGGAGGAGGGGATTTTTTTGAGTCTGCTAAGAATTAAAAATAAAAATCTTTATTTTATCACTTATAAAAATCGTTTATCATGACCAAGCAATAGAGGTCATTTGGTAGTGATTCCCATAGATACCTATGACAGGTCAAGGATGAGCGCCATCTAGTGGAGCACTAAAAATAAAAAATATTTTTATATTTTTTTATTTTATTCTATAAATCTTTTTTTAATACTGTAATAAAGGTGACATATAAAATTAAGCGAACTAAGACCTACATTATGAACTAATTAAGATGGCATAAAATACAAATATAAATTTATATAATTAAGGACAAATTAGGTTTCTTGCATATTATCTCTGGACATTATTAACACTGCCCAAAGTATAATTATAGAATACTCTAGTAGCATAATCAAGATCCAGTCAAGAATTAGTGGTAGGATTGATACAAAAGTTAAATGTATGTTTTTAAGGTCTTTGTAAGGCTTTCTAACTATGTATGACCATAAATTGTATAGCATGAGCGGCAGGTCCGCAAAACGGAGTCCAGTTGGCACTGAGGCTGCGCAACCTACGAGGTCTCCCATTGGCTGACATACCAATGGGAGTCACTATATTATTAGGCATTCCCCAGTGATCAGGTACGCCCCCCTGATGACGTAAAATTACGAAACGTACGTCGGAGGCGGTACCTGATCACATTGAACGTAAGCTTCCCAGGATATCCGGTTGTTGCTGGTTGACGGCGCGAGGAGGTGACACGCACGCCGATCGCCCCTGGAATCCTTTCAGAGGGAGAGCTTCCTATATCCAACCTACCACTGTTTTTTAACAAAGCGAGCAGCCCCAGTGCCGGGCGGGCACCGGGAAATGTGAGTGGCCATTTGGCTTTTTGTTTTATTGGTTTTAAAAATAAAAAAAGCAAAGTTACACTATGAAGTATCTTTTTAATTCCACATATTTACCTATCCATGACCTGATCTGAGCCAATCTGAGAGGAGGAGGAGGAGGTGTCTCCAATTTGTGTCTTTTGGTGTATCCAAACAGACTGTGCCCTGTAACAAGCGCATGCGATTGTTTTTTAGTTAAAACAATCAACATCTTTTGGTAAGCGGCCAGCTTTACTATTATTATCACCTGGGTGAAAGAAGAGTTTTTATGCGGTGAAGGGATTCACAGTCAATAAGAAAAAGTGCAATTCAACATTCAACTGTTACGAACTATCTTATGAACTTTTCTTTTTTACATAGTTTTGTGTGGTTCTATGCTGATTTTTTTTGTATATATATTTCTTCAAAAATAACGTTTTCAGAGACACTATTTATCACCAACGCATATATCCATGTCCAGGCTAATGGTGGACTTTGGTTTTGGACTTTATTAAGGAGAGGTGGGGTCACCCTGAGGTGTGACTCTTATTTACCACTGCTGTGGTTCACTGTTTGTTGTTTTCTGAGTACATATATACCTAGAGATTAATGTTTAATATGTGGGAGCACTAAAATATTATTTTTCTTTGTAGTGTGTGCAACACACATCTAAATAGCACTAATAGACATTGTTTTTATATTTTTTCTATCACTATATCAATTTTTGTATCAATCACTATCTATATGATATAACAGGAGGTCCACACCACCCTGTCTATGAGCTTTGCACCAGGAACACGCACATCATAATTGGAGGCACTTACACCTCTTTTGAGAGTGTTTTTTTATATTGTATAATAGTCTTAATTATTTTTAGATTGTTATAAACTTAGAGCGCCCCAAATACCAAAAACCTTACTACTCATCAAATCTACGGATTTCAAAGGGAGCAGCTGCATTTAATCAACATTCAACCAAGGGGGGGTGACAATTTCTAGAGTTTTTTAGAGCACTTTGTCACCACCGTATATCAATATCTTATATTTTATTATATATATTTTCTGATATAAAAAAAAAAAAAAATTTTTTGATTTTATATTTACTCCCTTCCAAGTGCGGGGTTGAGATAACCCATTTATAGGGATATCTACACTTACCATGTAATAAAAGTTGTAGAACATCTTTTCAACTTGAGAAACATTGCTCAGCTGCGTCCTATGCGAGGACAGCACAACTTCCTGTTCTGGGTCACCCTGCATCCAATGTATTCCTTTGCCATCCCCTATGTGTTGCAATACAAACGTGAAAAAGCTAATATGATGACACATATCACCTGCATGTTGGAGCTCTGTCTGCTGTCTGCTGCTCTGTCTGCTTGTGTCTGTGTCAGATCGAATTAATGTTTAGCTGTCACCTGCATAAGCACTAGACTGAGAGACACAGGGATCATGCAATATGTAGATTCTCCATAGGAAGTGTCAGATCTTACACTACAGTCAGAGGTCATGCATTAATCATTTGCAGAGCCATTCTATATGCCCCATGTTTCAATACAAACAGAAACTGCTGTCACAAGAATGTAAAGATTTACACTAGGATAGGCTGTGTGTATAGGGCAACAAATGACACAATGAAACCACATCAATGCACATCTTGTGCAGATACAAACTATAAGGTGATTTGGGATCAGCATTACAGCCAAGCGATTAGAAATTTCCCCACAAGGTCACCAATGTCATTTCCAGTATTTCTCATATTACAGGTTTACTTTAAAGCTAAAATTTAGGGAGATTTTTAAACAAGACACCAGTGGCTTAAGGCAGACCTCAAGATTTCCACTTGTCTGCTTGCATTTGTGAGTAAAAAAAACTTGAGGATGAGTGTGGGGCTGCCTCGGAGGGGGGAGAGTGAGCGCCGCTAGCAGAAGGTATTGAATGGAAGCTGTTTTCCTGGGAAAAAGAGAGGAGAGGAAGAGGAGGTGGGACTTCGTTTGACTAGGGCCGCTGGGCAATTCAAATACATGCTGTGTCACAGTGGGAGATCCCTGCTTTGTATGATCCGGCAGGCTCTCCTCTCTCTGATTTATTTGCTTCGCTGATGGGCACTGGTGAGGCTGCACTGATGGGCACTGGTGAGGCTGCACTGATGGGCAATGGTGAGGCTGCACTGATGGGCACTGGTGAGGCTGCACTGATGGGTACTGGTGAGGCTGCATTAATGGGCACTGATCAGGCTGCATTGATGGGTACTGATCAGGCTGCATTGATGGGCACTAGTGAGGCTGCATTGATGGGCACTGGTGAGGCTGCATTGATGGGCACTGGTGAGGCTGCATTGATGGGCACTGGTGAGGCTGCATTAATGGGCACTTGTGAGGCTGAATTGATGGGCACTGGTGAGGCTGCACTGATTGTCACTGATGAGGCAGCACTGATGGGCACTGATAAGCCACACTGATGATGCTGCACTGGTGAGTCTGCATTGATAGGCAAATACAAGCCTGCATTGATGGGCACTGATCAGGCTGCATTGATGGGCACTGGTGAGACTGCATTGATGGGCACTGGTGAGACTGCATTGATGGGCACTGGTGAGGCTGCTTTGATGGGCACTGATTATCTGCATTGATGGGCACTGATCAGGCTGCATTGATGGGCACTGGTGAGGCTGCACTGATGGGCACTGATGAGGCGGCACAAATGGGCACTGATGTGCTACACTGATGATGCTGCACTGATGAGCACTGGTGAGGCTGAATTGATGGGTACTGATCAGGCTGTATTGATGGGCACTGATGAGTCTGCATTGATAGGCACTGGCGAGGCTGTATTGATGGGCACTGATGAGGCTAAGCTGATGGTCACTGATCAGGCTGCATTGATGGGCACTGGAAAGGCTGCAATGATGGGCACTGATCAGGCTGCATTAGTAAGCACTGGTGAGGCTGCACTGATTGGCACTGGTAAGGCTGCAAAGATGGGCACTTATGAGGCAGCACTGGTGGGCACTGAAAAGCTGCACTGATGGGTACTGGTGAGGCTGCATTGATGGGCACTGATCAGGCTGCATTGATGGGCACTGGTGTGTCTGCATTGATAGGCACTGATGAGGCTGCATTGATGGGCACTGATGAGGTAGCACCGATGCTGTACTGATTAGCACTGGTGAGGCTACATTGATGGGCATTAGTGAGGCTGCATTGATGGGCACTGGTGAGGCTGCACTGAAAAGCTGCACTGATGATGAACCACTGATGGGCACTGGTGAGGCTGCTTTGATGGGCACTGATCAGTCTGTATTGATGGGCACTGATGAGGCTGCGCTGATGGGCACTGGTGAGGCTGCATTGATGGGCACTGATCAGGCTGCATTGATGGGCACTAGTGAGGCTGCATTGATGAGCACTAGTGAGGCTGCACTGATGGGCACTGGTGAGGCTGCGCTGATTGGCACTGATGAGGAGGCACTGATGGGCACTGGTGAGGCTGCATTGATGGGCACTGGTGAGGCTGTATTGATGGGCACTGGTGAGACTGCATTGATGGGCACTGTTGAGGCTACATTGATGAACACTGATGATGCTGCACTGATGGGAATTGATAGGCTGCACTGATAAAGTTGTTGTTATTATTTATTTTTGTAACTTAATTCTGTATGAAACATTTAACAGTGTCATTTCATGAGATAATTTATGAGGACATGTGTTAGGGGGAGCAGGGTAGGGATCTGCATTGATAGGCACTGGTGAGTCTGTAATGATGGGCACTGATGAGGCTGCGTTGATGGGCACTGATCAGGCTGCATTGATGGGCACTAGTGAGGCTGCATTGATGGGCACTGGTGAGGCTGCATAGATGGGCACTGATGAGGCGGCACTGATGGGCACTGATAAGCTGCACTGATGATACTGCACTGATAAAGTTCT
This sequence comes from Lithobates sylvaticus, assembly GCA_028564925.1. Lineage (NCBI taxonomy): Eukaryota > Metazoa > Chordata > Amphibia > Anura > Ranidae > Lithobates > Lithobates sylvaticus. Next base: position 239,539,233 of record CM053030.1, read on the forward strand.
TGTTAATATTTATTTTTATAACTTAATTCTGCATGAAACATTTAATTTCATGAGATAATTTATGAGGGTGTGCTTAGGGGGAGCAGGGTAGGGGTTGGGTGGGGCAACTGGTGGCGAGTAACTTTAAAGGCCTGGCTAGTAGCTCAGGACTTGACATTTTGAGCCCTGGCTTAAGGTATGTATTTATTAAAAAATGAAAGAGGAACTCCACCCAAGGGAAAGTTCTGCTTGTCTGCCCCCCCCCCCTCCGCTGCCAGGTTTCGCACCTTTTTGTGGGGGAGGGGAATGGGTACCTGGTTTTGACAGGTACCCTCCTTCCCCCCACAGCCGGCCCATAGACAAAACGCAGCGCAATTCGCGCATGCGCAGTAGGAAACTGGCTGTGAAGCCGCAAGGCTTCACTGCCAGTTTCCCTTAGCCAAAATGGCAGCCCCGGCACTAGAGAGCCCATATAATAATTGGCTTGAGTGAGGACATCGCTAGATGCCTGGGCAGGTAAGTGCCCTAATAGTAAGTCAGCAGCTACAGTATTTTTAGCTGCTGACTTTAAAAAAAAAATTATGGAGGGGGGCAGAATTCCTCTTTAACATTCCCTAACATTCAATCCTAAGAAAACAACATTCAATCATGAGTGCTAACATTCACTAATAGAGAAAATAGCCCAACACTATAGGCTAAGAAAATTTAACCAACAGGGGAAATAAGATAAAAGACTTCTGCACTGTGTACATCTATGGAGAATCCTGGGTGAATGACCGAACTAATGAGTGTTCTGCCAAGCCAAGTGTATTGTTCCCACTGCTAAATGTGACAGCTTCCTACTGGTTGTTAGGGGTTCAGCACCCTCCGGCGTCCTAAAAAACAGTGAGTCATCCTTGTCAAGCTCATTCAGCTGTCAGCCAGGGTAGTTGACCCAGGAAAAATCTGATTGTCTCCTGGGGGAATCAGGAAGGGATTTTTTTCCCCACTGGAGCAAAATGTATTATGTTTTGTTGGGGTTGTTTTGCCTTTCTCTGGATCATTTGTGGGTATAGGATTTTGTATTTGTATATGGAGGTTTTCTATTTGTGTGTGTGTGTGTTTAATTTGCTATTGGTTGAACTTGATGGATGCGTGTTTTTTTCAACCAGACTATGTAACTTGTACACTTTTGAACATTTGATTGGGAAACTAGCACTGTAAGTTGTTTTATTATTTGGTCTATCCTTTCACTGATTAATAACCAGCAGGACACTCCTGCTAAGAAAATTGGTCTTGAAGATATGGAGTAACAGACAGAGAGTTTGCACCTTGTTACAGTCAAGTTATTAGAGTTATTAAAGAACAAATAAATGAGCACATGGCTTCTAAAGTAAAGTAAAGGCAATTGTGTGGGCATCCAATTTTTACACTATCAAAGTTACCCCATTATGGAAAAAAATAATTCCTCCCCAGAGGCTCTCAGGTTGTTAGTGAACTGGAAACGAATGCCCAGCCTAATGGTACAATGAACTGACATTCATGGTACCCCAGACCAGCAGGCCACCAATCCTGAATTTAGGATCTGGATTGGAGTACTGGAGTAGAAAATAAATACTTTACTCAATTTCGGAGCAATTTAATTCTTTTTGATAACTGGTACTTTTTATCAACAAGCCCTGTCTACAGTGATGGCCCGTCCATTAGGGGTGCCAAAGCGCCACACCCTCTATCCATGGCTGCCACCCCCATGCTCTATCCATGTCCGCTATTCTGAAAGGACACTACCACCCCCTATTCATGCGTTCAGCCGCTATCGGAACGCCAGGCGCATGAATTACAGTGACAGGGGTGTTTTTTTTTAACCCCCTTGATTAGAGCCAGAGGCTCTAATAGGATTCAAATTAGGGTGGGCTCGTGGCGCAGGGCATTGTGCCAGGAGCCCACCCAGGTGTTACAACAGCAAATTAATATTCGCTATTGAAACACTGATCCTCAATCCGGCCAATCAGAAGCAGGTCTGAGACCCATTTTCCAATTGGCAGAAAAAAGATTTGGCTGCCGAGGAGGAGGGAGGAAACGGAAGCAGCGGCAATACCCGTAGAAAGCAGGGGAAGGCAAAGCCGCTACCGCCGAGCAAGGGAAGCCAGAGGTGAAGCCCGGGAGATGAGCTGTGCACCACAGATGGGGTGAGTGCACCAGATCCACGCGACTGCAGACCAACCAACCGACCGGGGGGGGTCCTGTGGTACTGTTTGCCACCCTACACTGATATAGCCAGAGAGGTGTCCATCTGATTACAACCACAGAATTAGAAGCTCAGGTAGTTGCAATTTGGGACCACACTTTACAGAGTAATTCGACTCAGCGGGGTGGCTGCACATTACTTACGTACTTAAAAATGCATGCAGCAAAAAGCTCTGTTTTTAATATGAGATGGTGTAACAGATTTATGTGCTGGGTTGTCGGAGAGTTTGCTAATGCATATTTGTTTGGTTTGGTATAAAGCCCTGCCCATGCACACATATCATTTTATTTTAAACTGATCTGAACTGCTGCCATTAGACTTGTAAAAGCATACTTACGTGAAGTTTAATATTATAACTTATTATTCATGCAAATAATCTTTTCTTTTTTATTTTCTTCTGTGGGATGCAGAATCAGTCCCAATATGATAATCAGAGGTACCAGGTAATAATCTACAGTATATCCCATTTTGTGAAAAATGTAAGGTCTTTTTGGAGTGTATTTTTATAATATTGCAAATATCATCTTTCAAATAATTATTTTTTTCATAAATTTTCATATTTACCTATATTTCAGCCACAGCTAACCCCACTGGAGCATTTATCGTGTATATAAATACATGCCACAATTATAATTCAAATGTGATTGAAAAAAGCTGAAGAGCATAAATCTAGCAATACCCTTGGATACAGGTTTCTATTCTGTATAGATAAATAATTCAGATATTTTTCACACTACTTATAAAATATTAAGTTATGTTTAGATGAGGGATGTCAATAATAAATCGCTTGGTATTTAAACAACATCCATAATTGATTATTAATTAAAGAAGTTTTAGACCCATGCAGTAAAGCTTGTTTGTAAGCCAAAAATAGTGGATGACTTGGATCTGGGTGGAAATTCTGAGTTATTCCTACTGTATATCTTCGTAACACTACTTATGATCTAAAACTGTGCCAAAGAAAGAATGAGAAAATGGAATTACTCCTAGGCAACAGCTATTAGAAATGAAGGCGTCAATGTAATCTTTTTCTGAAAATTAAACATTTTTACATGCTTGAACGCATGCATGCAGATTTGTCCAGTATGCAGAGGGAAGCATACATTTGCACATGCAGAATTTTTGAGCTATAATATTGTAATATATCAGTTATATACATGGCACGTTCTTACCTCTGCTTCCAGGCACAGAAGGGCAGCATTGGGATAGTACCAGAAGAACAAATATTCAGTTTAAACAGGACTCCATACCTAAAGGGTAATTCTGCTTTTCTGTCCACCTCCTCTTCACCTTTTGGCACATCCTTTTTTTTGGGAGGAGTTCACCCCCCGCCCGCAGCGTGGCCCGGTCATGTGCAGTGGGAAGCTGGCTGTGAAGCCACAAGGAGTCACAGTCAACTTCCCACCGTTAGCATAGTGGCACAGAGGACCTGAAGCATAGCGAAGAACCAACCCAGGTGAGGACAGACTAGGATCCCTTAACAGGTAAGTGTCCTTTTATTAAAAGTCAGCAGCTACAGAATTTGTAGCTGCAGATTAAAAATTTTTTGGCGGGGGAACTGAAGAACCTCTTTAACCACTTCAATACAGGGCACTTATACACCTTCCTGCCCAGATCAATTTTCAGCTTTCAGCGCTGTCGCACTTTGAATGACAATTGCGCGGTCATGCTACACTGTACCAAAACTAACTTTTTATAATTTTGTTTCCACAAATAGAGCTTTCTTTTGGTGGTATTTGATCACCTCTGGGATTTTTATTTTCTTCTAAACCAAATTTTTTTAAAAAAATTATGTTTTTTTGTTTCATTTACAAAACTTTGGAAATAAGTACGTTTTCTCCTTCACTGATGGGCACTGATGGGGCTGCACTGACGGGCACTGATAAGGCGGCACTGATGGGCACCGATTAGGTGGCACCAATAAGGTGGCACTGATGAGGTGGCATTGATGGGCACTGATTATGGGCACTAATATGGCACTGATAGGCGGCACTGATGGGCACTTATAGGTGGCACTGATATGCGGCACGGATGGCACTGATAAGCGGCACTGATGGGCACTGATAGGCGACATGGATGGGCACTGATAGGTGGCCCGGATGGGCATGGATGGGCACTGATAGGTGGCACTGATGTACAGCGGCTCAATATTCTGAAGCCGTCATATGACGTCTGGTCAGGATATTGAAACCGCTTTGCCTCCATCATTTTGCTATATGGCGTGCGGCAAGTGGTTAATCTGACTTCTGATTACAATTGTTTTCTAGATGTTATATAGCCCTTCAGAAATCCTATAAATTAAATCATTAAAAAGTTAAAGAGTAACTCCACTTTTGTTGAGAAAAACCCAATTCCCTCTGGGTAATCAATGTACAATGTAAGGATGTCAACAAGCTTTTTTGCAGATTTCTCCTGGTTTGTGCTGTGAAGAAATAGCCATTTATTTGACCATGTCCCTTGCACACTGTGAATGGGTAGGGGATCTGGTTCATTATAATCACCTGTTGCACTCTCAGTGTTCGGATGAAAAAAGTTGCAGTGTGCATCCCTTTAGAAGTAATTAAACCTTAGGGAGTATCTCACTAACAGATTTCTTTTGCAGTTGATGCCTAAATGCTGACTTGCATGTTAGTGCAGACTTCTGGGAAAATAGGTGAGTGAATCGCACAAGCAGGAAATTACATTTTTGGAGGCATTCTGTAACCAATGGTCTACAGAATGCCCCGAGGTTGCCAAATTGAATTGTATTTTTCAGAAAATTACACAGCTGAAGATTGAAATGGAAAGGTCACTTTTAATAACATTAACTTCCAATATGGTCTGTGCAACAATTGTTTATGCTATTTTTTTGTATTGCTACCCTTTATTTTCCTAACGTTTGAATGTACATTATTTTACATTTTTTAAGGACAAGGCATGAGAGTGATAGAAAATTGGAACTCAGTAGCAGTTACCAATATAAATCCTTAAAGCGGTTGTATAGTCTTTTTTTTTTACTTTTACCTACAGGTAAGCCTATATTAAGGCTTACCTGTAGGTAAAATTAATATCTCCTAAACCTGTACAGTTTAGGAGATATTTATGTTTAATGCAGAGGCTGACGTCATGCGGCACATGCGCGTTTAAGACCCGGCTGAAGGTACGGCAGCACTGCTAGACCTTGCCGGGAAAAAGCTGTGATACCCAGAAGACACGCGAGGCAACATGTCAGCTCCCTTGGTGTAGATCGGGTGAGATACCGGTGCCTCGTTCTAAGGTGAGTATTTTATAATGAGCTAGTATGCGCTGCATACTAGCTCTATATGCCTTTGCGTTGCAGGTTTTTTTGTTTAAAAAAAAAAAGGTGCAGGTTTACTCCCGCTTTAACCTCCATCTAGTAAAATTATTGGAAACATTGCATTTTTTTTTAATTAACCACTTCAATACCGGGCCATAGTCAAATGACGTCCACAGATGGGATCTCCCATCCTGGGTGGGCGTCATATGACGTCCTCGGTATCTCGTCGCTCCTGCAGGCCGGGGGCCCGCAGCGTGGCGATCGTGGATGAGCTGTGTCCCTCGGACACAGCCCATCCCCGATCTGAGTGATTGGCATCTCCGAGCCACCCCCGGTACACGTGACCGGCGGTGTCCAATCACCGCCGGTCACATGTACTGCCTCTGTGAACGGCGCTCGTGCACGCCCCTAGGGCGCGTGCAGAGCGGCGATCGGGGACGAGGCTTGTCACTCTGACACAGCCCAACCCCGATCGCAGTAAAGAGCCAATGAAAGTGGCTCTTTACCACGTGACCGGCTGTGTCCAATCACAGCCGGTCACAGAATGTCAACAGACCGCGGTAACGAGATGTTACCGGGTTCTCCTCCTCACACACCAATCGTGTGTGAGGAGGAGGTGGCGGTAACATCTCGTTACCCCTTAGTGTACACCAACCACACTGATTACCCCCCCACCTAATAAAGAGGACTTGTCACCAGCCATCAAAGTACTTGTCACCAGCCATCAAAGTACCTGTCACCAGCCATCAAAGTACATGTCACCAGCCATCAAAGTACCTGTCATCACCTGTCACAGCCCATCTGAGTACCCGAGTACCTGTCACAGCCCATCTGAGTACCCGAGTACCTGTCACAGCCCATCTGAGTACCCGAGTACCCGTCACAGCCCATCTGAGTACCCAAGTACCCGTCACAGCCCATCTGAGTACCCGAGTACCTGTCACAGCCCATCTGAGTACCCGAGTACCTGAGTATCCGAGTATCTGAGTACCTGTCACAGTCCATCTGAGTATCCGAGTACCTGTCACAGCCCATCTGAGTATCCGAGTATCCGAGTACCTGTCACAGCCCATCTGAGTATCCGAGTACCTGAGTACCTGTCACAGTCCATCTGAGTACCTGTCACAGTCCATCTGAGTATCCGAGTACCTGTCACAGCCCATCTGGTTACGCGAGTACCTGTCACAGCCCATCTGAGTACCTGTCACAGCCCATCTGAGTACCTGAGTACCTGTCACAGTCCATCTGAGTATCCGAGTACCTGAGTACCTGTCACAGCCCATCTGAGTACCTGTCACAGCCCATCTGAGTACCCGAATACCTGAGTACCTGTCACAGTCCATCTGAGTACCCGAGTACCTGTCACAGTCCATCTGAGTACCTGAGTACCTGTCACAGTTCATCTGAGTACCTGTCACAGTTCATCTGAGTACCCGAATACCTGTCACAGTCTATCTGAGTACCCGAGTACCTGTCACAGCCCATCTGAGTACCCGAGTACCTGTCACAGTCCATCTGATTACCTGTCACAGTTCATCTGAGTACCCGAATACCTGTCAAGTCCATCTGAGTACCCAAGTACCTGTCACCAGCCCATCGGAGTACCCGAGTACCTGTCACCTGTGGTATCGCCATACTCAGGAGGAGTAGCAAAATGTGTTTTGGGATGTATTTTTTGCTATATACATGCTATGTGTTAGAAAAATCTTATAAATGGACAACTTTGTGTAAAAAAAAAAGATTTTCATTTTCTTTCCACGTTTTCTGAAGACTAGTGTAAAAAAAATAACTGTTCAAAAGACTCATAATGCTTCATAGAATATACTTTGGGGTGTTTGTTTTGTGAGTAATTCCATTGTCCTGGTGCTCCAGGGCCTTCACAAATGTAATAGGTCACTAGGAAATTAGAGGTGTCATTTATGCTCCTAGAACGCCTGACAGTTCTCGATGCATGTTGGGCCTTTGTATGTGGTCAGGCTGTGTAAAAGTCACACACATGTGGTATTGCCACACTCGGGAGGAGTAGCAGAATGTATTTTGGGGTGTCATTTTTGCTATGTACATGCTTTGAGTTAGAAATATCTTATAAACTGACCACTTTGTGTAAAAAAAAAAAAAATGTTTTAATTTTCTTTCCACGTTTTCCGAAGACTTGTGGAAAAAAATGAACTGTTCAAAAGACTCATTATGCCTCATAGAATAGACGTTGGGGTGTTTGCTTTCCAAAATGGTGTCATTTTGTGGGTAATTCCATTGTCCTGGTGCTCCAGGGCCATCACAAATGTAATAGGTCGTGTCATTAGCGGTGTAATTTATGCTCCTAGAACCCCTGATGGTGCTCCTTGCATGTTGGACCTCTCTGTGTGGCCAGGCTGTGTAAAAGTCCCACACATGTGGTATCGCCATACTTGGGAGGAGTTGCAGAATGTATTGTGGGGTATAATTGGAAGTATGGATATGCTGTGTGTGAGAAATAACTTGTTATTTTGACAATTTTGTAAAAAAAAAAAAAAAAAAAAAAAAAAACATTCTTCTTTTTCCCAAGAATTGTGGGAAAAAATGACAACTTCAAAAAACTCACCATGCCCCTTACTAAATACCTTGGACTGTCTACTTTTCAAAAAGGGGTAATTTGGGGGGTATTTGTACTTTCCTGACATTTCAGAGCCTCAAGAAAGAGATAGGCTGTCAGTGCATAAGGTGTGATCAGATGTGATCAATTTTCAATGATTTGCACCATAGCTTGTAGACTCTATAACTTTCAAGGAGACTAAACAATATCCACTAATTTGGGTTATTTTTTTACCAAAGAGATGTAGCAGTATAAATTTTGGCCCAAAATCTGGATCTGTATGAGTTTTCAGTTAGACAGAAGCAGTCAAAAGCCCCCCCCGCCCAATTGGATGCAACTTAAGCTAAGAACTGGGATACAGATTGGAGCTCCCAAAGGAGGAAGGTCACCAGGGACCCCAAAGACCCATTTAACCCATGCTGTAACCTTACAGCTGTAAGGTAAGGGGCCAACTGTACCACCCCCACCAGGATCACAGAGCATTGCTAGAAATCGCACGACATAGTCACAGTCAAAACCATCACATATTCAACTGGAAAAATATTTTCTTGCACTTCACTCTGGGAACGAACTGTTACCTGCACCCATGTTTTTATGGACTTTATTTATTTTACTGTGATGCGATTTTAGCTTGCGACTTATTTTTTATATATTTTAACAATATATATATTTTTTCTCACTCCTTTTTATATTTCTATTATTCACTCCAGTCACTTTAAAGATATGGTTTTATATTTATTCTTTTAGCATTTTCCAATATTGGTTACTGCATTTTATCGCCTTTACTGCGTTTTTTCAACCACCTTTATTGTTCACATTTCTTTGGATTTTGAAGATTCACGTTGATTTTATATCACAGTCACCATCCACTATTTTATCAATTTTACTGTGTTATTTATTATGTTTTGATGCATTTTACCAATATGTGATACATTTTCACAATTCTTGGTACACTTTTATGTGAATTTATTTCTACTATTTTATTCACCACCATTTTGGTCATTTAAATATCACTCCTCTCACCTGCTCTCAGTTTAGTTTAATTTAACTTCCTGCGCGCCACTACTCCCCTTCTTTCAAATTTTGGCCCAAATTTATGAAAAAAAAATGAATTATTTGCAAAATGTTATCATAGAAACTAAAAAAAAGTGTTGTTTTTTCAAAATTTTCGCTCTTTTTTCACTTATGTCGCAAAAAATAAAAAACCCAGTGGTGATTAAATACCACCAAAAGAAAGCTCTATTTGTATGAAAAAAATTATAAAAATTTTGTTTGGGTACAGTGTTGCGTGACTGAATAATTGGCATTCAAAGTGTGAGAGCGCTGAAAGCTAAAAATTGGTCTGGGAAGGAAGGGTGTATAAATGCCCTGTATTGAAGTGGTTAAATAGATACAAAAAGACAGAAAAACAAACATTATTTGAAGCTTTATGGAGCTTAATTACAGAACAATTTAGAACATTAACTCAATTGACCTTATTTTGAGTTTTTTTTTATGTAATGCATTGCAGTAAGGCTCGATTCACACTAGCGTGTTTTTTGATGCATTTTGCAGAAATGCAGGGACATTTTTTAACATGGGTTCCTATGGAACATGTTCACATCAATGCATTTTTGTGCCTCTGCATTTTTGGAAAGGGTCGGGGACTTTTTTTCATGCAAAATGCAGCGTTTTGCATGTAATAGAAGTCAATGGACCCACATTTACAACGCAAGTACTGCGTTTTTACTGCGTTTTTACCGCGATTTGCAGCGATTTGCATTTCGCGGCAAAATCGCGGTAAAAACGCATGTCCAAAAACTCGGCAAGCACCGCAAAAAGCACTGCAAAACCGCTCTAAAGCAAAATGCATAGATGTGAATCGAGCCTAAGGGTTTACAGTTCCACACAGTATGCAGCCTAAAAAGTTGTGCTTTGTAGCTGCACAGTTAGCCTAGGTTCATATTGATGCGATTTGGCATGCAATTTGACATGTCAAATCGGCGGCTATTGCTGGCAATGGCACCGTTCAAATCGGTGTGACGCTGACTTTGCAGCGCCACACTGATTCCCAAAAGTAGTTTCTGTACTACTTTTGGCGACTTCGGGTGTGATTTTAATAGACAGCTGGGCAGGAACCTGCACAAATGTCTCTGCAATCATCCCCGAAATTGGACTGACATGCGGGTATGAAATTGTGTGAGTTCAGTTGAACTTGCACGATTTCAATCCCACAGCAGTGTGAACCAGGGCTAAAAGGGGCAGCACAGTGGTGTAGTGGTTAGAAATTTCACCTAGCAGCAAAAAGGGTCGCTGATTCAAATCCCGACCACAACACCATCTGCCTTGAGTTTGCATGTTCTCCCTGTGCCTGCGTGGGTTTACTCTGGTTTCCTCCCACACTCTAAGGACATGCTGGTAGGTTAATTGGAACCTGTCTAAATTGGCCCTAGTATATGTATGATTGTGTGTTAGGGACCTTGGGTTGTAAGCTCCTTGAGGGTAGGGACTGATGTGAATGTACAATGTATATTTAAAGCACTGCGTAAATTGACAGCACTATAAAAGTACCTGAAATAATAATAATAAAGGAGAAGTATAGCCAAAGCTTTTTTGGCTGTACTTCTCCTATGGATCCCAGATGTGTAGTTCGTTCTGCACTCTTGTGACCATTTTCAGCTGACAGCCACTGTCGGCTGACATCACAGAGTCGGTCCAGGCTCTGAAAAGGTCCTGATAATTTGGTTGGGATCCACCCAGATGCCTAGATCAGCAGCTGGTTCAGCCTCTCAGTGAACTTCTGAGAGCCTGAGCCAGCCGCTCCCGCCTTCTCCCCAGCCCAGCACTCCAGTGAGCACTGAAGGGGCAAATCAAAGATCTGGTGACTGACAATCACCAGGTCTCTGCAGCCTGAAGACCGAGAGCTGAGCTATCAGCTATGTTTATTCACGCGGCTCTCTGTCTTAGAACCTCCCCTGCAGGTACTTAGACCACAATATATAGGGGTTATAACCCTTCCACAGTCTATGCAAAAATTGACTTTGGATACACCATAAAGTTTATATTTTGAACTGTTTGAGCATACTATATATTCATTTGTTAAGTTCATTAACTTTTGAAGCTGGACAAATAAAAAACACAGGAAATCAGAAATACAATCTGTTTCCTAGAACACCTAGAATAACCTGGAACCTAGAACCCATAGAACACATGCAAATTAATGTGTGCTGCTGAAACTAACTTTCTCATACCCCATTCATTTTTATTACCTGATCCTTCATTTTGTACAACATTTGGCTACTGGCAAAAATACAGAGATCCTTAATAATAATACAGTTTGAAAATTTGGTAACATTTGGAAAAACAGCATTTTGCTTAGATCTAATGTTGATAGTAACACGTCTAAAGATCAACTAACACTGAAAACCTGTTGCTGATTAACATGAGCCCGGTAAAGGCTTTAATTTTGTAACACAGAATGAGATTTATATATATTGATGACACAAAATTATTTTTGGATAACGTCTATATATTTATACTAAATGTATCAATACTTAAGTGCCTTTAATAACTGCTGTTATCATCTATAAAAATATTTCAGAGCTAAATACATTTCATGCCATTTCTTTTTTTTCTCTCCATTCTATTCATTACACTAATTTCTAATCATAGCATCTAGCACCACCTTGTGTACAAAAAAAGGTAATGCATATTTGACTCAACTATTTTTAGAGCAGGTAGAAAAACGGAAAATTGTATACTCACCTTTCCGTAATTTTCCTTTCCTGACGCACCCCATGGCAGCACACACATTGGGTTGTGACTCCGCCTCCACAACCTGATAGGACTGGTTAGCTATAAGATTTGAAGAGGAGTCCCCTGTTGCATTCTCGGTAACTATCACCTTAGAGGGGTGGGTCCTGTGTGCTGCCATGGGGTGCGTCAGGAAAGGAAAATTACGGAAAGGTGAGTATACAATTTTCCGTTTTCCTGACGCACCATGGCAGCACACACATTGGGAAATAACTCGCTACATGGGTGGTTGCTTGCAAGAAAAAAATTTATTAACTTAGGTACAAGGTATGGATGAATTTGTTTGGATAATTGATTTTCCGAACTCGGCTGTAGTTAACTGAGCCGGGTCTATACGGTAGTGAGCCATGAAGGTGGTCTTTGAGGACCAGGTTGCTGCCCTGCAAATGGTCTCTGGTGAAACCTTACAATATGCTGCCCAGGAGGTTGCTACTGCTCTTGTCGAGTGGGCCTTCAGCTGCTCTGGTATTGGGAGATGCTGAATGGAGTAGGCTTTTTTTATAACCTTCACCAGCCAAGATGCTATGGTTCTTGAGGATGCTGCCTGGCCTTTCTTTGTGCCGTGTGGTATGACCAGGAGGCGTTCCGTTTTTCTAAATGTGCGCGTAAACTCCAGGTAGGAGGAGATGGCTGACTTGACGTCTAAGGGATGGGGATTCCCTTCACCGTTAAGGAGTACTGGAAGGTTGATTTCTGATCTGAAATGGAATGTAGTTGCCACTTTGGGCACAAATTGCTCCGATGGTCTGAGGATGACTCTGTCTGGGTAAAATACCAGATGTGGCTCTTTGATTAACAGGGCCTGGAGTTCCGAGACCCTCCTGGCCGACGTAATTGCCAGTAGGAAAGCTACTTTTAGAGTTAAGTCCCACAGGGATGTTAAATCCAGAGGAAAAAAGGGTTCTTTTGAGAGTGCTTCTAGTACAACTGGTAGGTCCCAAGTCGGGAAGATTGGTTTTCTGGGAGGCTTGATCTTCAGACATCCTTTTTGGAATTGAATCACTAGAGGATTTGCGGCCCATTTGACGCCTGTCATGGCGGACAGCGCAGAGACCTGGACTTTCAAGGTGCTAGAACTTAGGCCCTTTTCTAGTCCTAGTTGTAGGAATTCTAGGACTTGAGAGACAGAAGGGGATATTGGATCCAAGGATTGCTGGAGAGAAAAGGTGGAAAATCTTTCCCAGATTTTACTGTATACATTGTTGGTTGACTTTTTCCTGGCTTGCTGTAATGTGGATATTACTCTAAGCGAGCACCCTTGATCCAACAACCTCTCCCTCTCAACCTCCAAGCCACTAGATGAAGGCGTTCTGGGGATGGATGCAGGAACTGTCCCTGCGAGAGTAGGTCCGGGTATAGTGGAAGCGGAAGAGGCTCTTCGGTGTTGAGTTGCAGGATGGTTGCAAACCAAGGCCTCCTCGGCCAGAATGGCAGTACCGCCACTACCGTGGATGTCGAGTTCCTCAATCTGGCCAAGAATCTGGCTATTAAAGGGACTGGAGGGAATATGTACCCTAGCTGGAATTCCCAAGGATGGTGTAGGCAATCGATCCCAGTTGCTGTCGGGTATGCTATTCTGGCTAGGAAGCGAGGACATTTGCTGTTCTCTGGTGTTGCTGCTAAATCTATATCCGGCGTTCCCCATCTGCGTGTTAACAGAGCAAAAGCCTGATTGCTGAGGGACCACTCGTTGTTTGAAACAAACACACGGCTTAGGTCGTCCGCAAGTTGGTTTTGTGCCGCTGGGACGTATATTGCTCTCAGATCCGTTAGATGGACTTGTGCCCATTCGAGTATGGGTCGCAGTTCCTGCATGAGAGTGTTGCTTCGGGTACCTCCCTGTCTCTGCACGTAGTTTACTGCTACCGTGTTGTCCATTCGGAGAAGGACGCTTTTTCCTGTGAGGAGGTGTGAAAAGGTTCGAAGGGCTTGCCAGGCGGCCCTGAGCTCTAGGACATTGGAAACTGTGCCCTGTGGTCGAAAGGGCCAGTGGCCTTGTACTCCCTGGTGTTGGTAATGTGCACCCCACCCATGGAAGCTGGCATCCGTCGTTACTACTTCTGGTAGTGGGGGTACAATAGGGCGATGACGTGTCAGGTTGGTGGTTTTGGTCCACCATCTTGCAGAATTCTTCACTGCCTGCGTGATCACTATTCGTTGATTCATCGAATGACCTTTCCATTGTTTCAGGAACGAGTTCTGGAAAATCCTCGAGTTCCACTGGGACCACTGGATCATTAGGAAGGTGGAGGACATTGACCCCAGAATGCTTAGGCATGATCTTGCGGATAAGTAGTCTGCTGTCAGGAGTCTTCCCACTTTGCCGATAAGTGGGTGCAGTTTCTCTTGGGGAAGGCCCACCGTGTTGGAACTGGTGTCTAATTCGGCTCCTAAGAAGACCATCTTCTATGTTGGTATCAGGCTGCTCCTTTTCCAGTTTATTAGCCAACCAAACTGTTGGAGCGTAGAGATTAATACGGCTCGATGTTGTAAAAGCATTTCTTGACTGTCCGCCAGGAGGATAATGTCGTCTAAATAGTGTAGGGCTCTTAGTCCCTTCTCCCTCAGATGTGCTATAACTGGAAGCAGTACCTTCGTGAAGGTCCTGGGTGCCGTTGAAATCCCGAATGGGAGGCTTTGAAACTGGAAATGTTGTTGGCCGATAGCGAAGCGCAGGTATTTTTGAAAGGTTTTGTGGACTGGTATGTGTAAATAAGCGTCGGACAAATCGACTGAGAGCATCCAGTCTCCTACCCCTATTGCTAGCAGTATGGACTGAAGACTCTCCATCTTGAATGATTCGACTTGTATTGATCGATTGAGTCGTTTCAGGTCTAACACTGGTCTTAGATCGCCCGTTTTTTTTGTGACTAGAAAAAGGGGGGAGTAGAAACCTGCACCTCTCTGTTCCTTTGGAACTTCTGTAATTGCTTGCTTCTGTAGAAGCTCTATGATGTATTTGACTAGAAGCTTGCGCTTCAGGATTGAAGATGGAAGTCTGGTGACCCTGTAATAATTTTGAGGAGGAGTGTGTTTGAACCTCCACCTGTGGCCTTCTTGAATGGTGGTGATCGTCCAATGATCTTGAATGTGATCTATCCAAATTTGGGCGAATAGCCTCAGCCTCGCTCCTACTATTGCGGGCTGGGCGGTCGTGGCATCAAAAGGACTTTGGTTGGTCCCCGGGGGTTGTGCCTTTAGCCTTTTGTAATCTGACAAAGGATGGCTGCGTACCCCGCCAGTTCCGCTTGAACTCCTTGCCTGGTCTGTATGCTCTTGCATCTCGGTACCTCTCGGGCAGATGGCGTCTGAAGGAGGGGTTTTTTTGCTTTGGCCTTCTATCCGACGGGATAAGGCCTGATTTTCCTCCCGTGACCTTAGAAATTGCCGAGTCCAGCTTGGGGCCGAAAAGGTTGATACCGTCGTAGGGGATCCTACACCAGCTGGACTTAGAAGTTGTGTCCGCCACCCAGGGCTTTAACCATAGTGCTCTTCGAGCGGTCACTGAGGACAACATTGCTCTCGCTGAGGACCTGATTACATCCACCGCTGCTTCTGCTACAAAGTCCCCTGCCAGGTTAAGTTCTTGTAGGGCGGATATGATCTTTTCTTGATCCGCCGCCTCCAGTAGCAGTTTCTCTGTGCTGGTGGCCCAGCATGAGATGGCTCTACCTACTGCTGCCAAAGTGATTGCTGGCCTGCAAGCTCCCCCTGCCGCTGAATAGGTCTTTTTAAGGTCAAGGTCTATCTTGCGGTCCATCACGTCCTTAAAAGTTACTGCGTCTTCTATTGGCAGGGTTACGTGGCGTGCTAATCGCATAAGTGAGGAATCCACTACCGGGGCTGTAACGAGGGGGCTCACCGATGTTTCCTTCAGCGGGTAGAGCTTACTTAGCCTATTGTTTAACCCTGATTTTTTATCTGGTTTCTGCCACTCGTCTTTTATGAGTTTGTCGAGTTCCTCGATGAACGGGAATGTTTCCGGGTCCTTCTTGAGGTTTGGAAAATATTTTCTGAGCTTCGGGGGGGATTCCCCCTGCTCCTCCCATCCAATCGCCTCCTTTACCGATTTTGCGAACGGTTCTATGAACGCGAAATCAAAGGCCGTGGGTGGTAACACTTCCTCTTCCTCTAGGGAATCCTCCTGTTCTTGTTGGGAATAGGAGGTAGAGGCTGAATTAGCGGGTCCGACCGGTTCGTATGCTACTTGCATAATTGATTCCTTTACTGATTCCCTTATTATATTGGATGCCTCTCTTGCATCGGATTCCTTGTCCCGGGTTGCTTCCTCTAAACATGCTTGGCATGCTAGTTTGCCGGGTAGGGCTTGCGCTCCGCAGACCCAACAGGTGTTAGGCGCAGGACGTGTATGTCCTCCGTCGCGCTGTGGGTGAGCAGAAGATGAGCTTCTGTGGTGAGAGGATCTTGACCGACTCCTATGGGAGTGTGAATGCCTTGAGGGGGAGCGCTCTTTTCTTTTAGAATGCGATGACCCCGATGATCTGCCGGAACTGCCAGAGAAAGAATGGCGTTAGTGGCAATGCTCTCTTTTTCTCCTCTTCTTTACTTACCTAGTCATTGTTGCCCCCTTACCTTATAGTTCGCGGCTGGTCTGCTGGAGCAGCGGCCTCCATAGGAAGAGGTAAGGTATACCTGAGAGGAAAAAAGGTGTATGTGTTTTTTTTTTTTTTTTTTTTAAAAGCATTGCAGAGTATGCAGCAGGTGCTGGTTTAAGTAACAGAGAGATAAGGTATTGCTTACCAGAGACTGAAGGAAATGTAGCCAACAGGACAGCGTTTTGGAGTGGAGAGTGTTTGTTTGCAGCATGTCAGTGAAAAGAAAGCTCAGATCGCCTTTTAAATTTGCCGCCGTCGCGGGAGTGATGACGTCACTGCCGCGCATGCGCCGTAGCGGTCCGCGACACTCGGCGCCATTTTGGAAGCTGGCAGCTATGGGAATAGCGCTTGTGTCACTTCCTGAGCGCCGAGGGAGTACTGTGCGGCCGCCATGATGGAGGAGGCAAGCCGGCCGAGGCACTACAAGGTCCAGCGCGGCCGAGAGGGGGATTTAAAACACAGGATGTGCAGAGGTGAACTTGCAGTAATGTAAACAATAGATAAGAGAGAAGATAAAAGAGAAAAAAGTAAGACAGGATGACCGCTGCATACCGTATAAAACCTATTTAAGGTTTGTCAGGCATCCACTTCTTTTTAGCCCCTGAGACCACCAGAGTGGGGCTTCCCTTCGTTTTAGCTCATTTAGAGACTGTACAGACAGGGCTTCCAGCTAGGAGAGGCTGAACCTAGTGGGGCGAAGCGGTAAGGGGGGGTCCCATATTCTAACCGATCCTTCTTGATCAAAAAACGATCGACTATCAGGTGAGGAAAAAAAAGGAGAATGCAACAGGGGACTCCTCTTCAAATCTTATAGCTAACCAGTCCTATCAGGTTGTGGAGGCGGAGTCACAACCCAATGTGTGTGCTGCCATGGTGCGTCAGGAAAAAGTTTTACAAAGATGCACAATGTACCTTTTCTGACAGACTCCATGACAGCCTACGTATGGGTCAATCCCGTACATTACAGCCTTTAATGTTTTTGTTTTTTTTAATCTGAATTATATGTGATGGATCAGAACACAATAATTTAAGTTGGTGAAGTAAAATTAGAAAAATATATACATAAAACAATTTTTCTGAAAAAAAAAAATGATAATTGGCAGGTGTGTACTGTATGTATTCACCCCCTTTGTTATGAAGCCCATAAAAGACTCTGGTGCAACCAATTACCTTCAGAAGTCACATAATTAGTGAAATGATGTCTACCTGTGTGCAATCTAAGTGTCACATGATCTGTCATTACATATACACACCTTTTTGAAAGGCCCCAGAGGCTGCAACACCTAAGCAAGAGACACCACTAACCAAACACTGCCATGAAGACCAAGGAACTCTCCAAACAAGTAAGGGATAATTTTGTTGAGAAGTACAAGTCAGGGTTAGGTTATAAAAAAAAAATATCTAAATCTTTGATGATCCCTAGGAGCACCATCAAATCTATCATAACCAAATGGAAAGAACATGGCACAACAGCAAACCTATAGAAAAACAGGGGGGGGGGGGCGCACCGACCTTGCGCATTACCAAAGATAAAATGTATTTAAATAGTAAAGCAAGAGTCATACTCATGAACAAACGTTTAAAAAGGCTTAACATAGCTCCACAAAATCGGAACTGTATCTTCTGCAACCTGGACCGGGTATAAGAAGGAACCAGATGGTATCACAAACGGCTTATGCGTTACGAGGGAGTACCCTCTTCATCAGAGCCTCAGCGATAGCCGCTATACACAGTCCAGGTTGCAGAAGATACAGTTATGATTTTGTGGAGCTATGTTAAGCCTTTTTAAACATTTGTTTGTGAGTATGACTCTTACTTTTACTATTTAAATACATTTTATCTTTGGTAATGCGCAAAGCCAGTGCACCCCCTTGTGAGGAGGGCAGCAAGACCTTTTCATATTCTATCCAAAGGGTTGGCTACACCACTTACATATGGACTAAGCTCCTGTGCGTAGGAGATTTTTTTGTGTTGTTTGGAACAACAGCAAACCTACCAAGAGACAGCCACACACCAAAACTCACGGACCGGGCAAGGAGGGCGTTAATCAGAGAGGCAGCACAGAGACCTAAGGTAACCCTAGAGGAGCTGCAGAGTTCCACAGAAGAGACTGGAGTATCTGTACATAGGACGACAATAAGCCGTACGCTCCATAGATTTGGGCTTTATGGTGGCCAGAAGAAAGCCATTACTTTGAGCAAAAAACAAAATGGCACGTTTTGAGTTTGCGAAAAGGCATGTGGGAGACTCCCAAAATGTATGGAGGAAGGTGCTCTGGTCTGCATGAGACTAAAATTAAACTTTTTGGCCATCAAAGGAAATGCTATGTCTGGTGCAAACCCAGCACATCACATCACCCAAAGAAAACCATGATTTTTCAGCAGTAGGGACTGGGATACTGGTCAGAGTTGAGGGAAAGATGGATTGTGCTAAATATAGGCATATTCTTGAGCAAAATTTGTACCACTCTGTGTGTGATTTGAGGCTAGGATGGAGGTTCACCTTCCAGCAGGACAATGACCCCCAAACACACTGTTAAAGCAACACATGCGTGGTTTAAGGGGAAACATGTAAATGTGTTGGAATGGCCTAGTTAAAGCCCAGACCTCAATCCAATAGAAAATCTGTGGTCAGACTTAAAGATTGCTGTTCACGAGTGCAAACCATCCAACTTGAAGGAGCTGGAGCAGTTTTGCAAGGAGGAATGGGCAAAAATCCCAGTGGTAAGATGTGGCAAGCTCATAAAGACAAATCCAAAGCGACTTGGAGCTGTGATGGCCGCAAAAGGTGGCTCTACAAAGTATTGACTTTAGAGGGGTGAATAGTTATGCACATTGACTTCTTCTGTTAATTTGTCCTATTTGTTGTTTGCTTCACAATAAAAAAAAAAACATCTTCAAAGTTGTGGGCATGTTCTGTAAATTAAATGATGCAAATCCTCAAACAATCCATGTTAATTCCAGGTTGTGAGGCAACAAAACACGAAGGGGGTGAATACTTTTGCAAGGCACTGTACGTCATAGGACCCTTCTCCCATAAATCTTTGCTACAAGCCAGAGGCCATGTTCCTTTTTTTGTCCTCCTCCTAGAACCATAATGAAGTCCTACCTTTTATGAAGATTCTGAGATTCAGGCCTGGTGGTGTGCACGCAATTTCTTTATGGTGGTGCTTTGTCTTGAGTCCAGCAATCCTTAGCTATTAGCAGGGGGGATATACGGGCAATATCTGCAATGCCACGAGGAGCTTACTAGCCTGGCCATTGGCAGGCAAGCGGTATTATGGCCAAACATTCCAGCTATTAGTGGGAGGCCTCCTTACCACACTCCCCGGTCATGCAGCGTGTACAGCATCAGCGTCGCGATAGTGCCGATAGTGGTAAAGTATAAGTATCATGGCAGCTGTTATCTGTGTTGTCTGTGCTTTCTTTTACAGGAGTAACGCTGGTGCCCATTGCTATGGCAGCTGGAACGCAGATGCGTTCCAATCCGTTGTCCCTGAGTGCTCAGAGCCCTCTGCACAGCCGCTGTCCGTAAGTGGGATAGAGGCTTGGTTTGCGCATGTGCGGCATTGGCAACATGGCGTCAGTAGCGCACGGCGGCAAAGATGGTCCCGGAGCAGGAGTGCTGTGGGGCGTGGTGACTGCCATGGATGTGTCATCACCCCCCTGCGGCCAACCCTTATGCTGCAAGTAGGATTGATTTAAAAAGAGTACTTTTTTTGGTTTATCCTGCCAGTTTGTTTGGGGTTATTCACCAGGAGCGTGTTATCTCTTCCTTTCCTCTCAGCCCTTCTAGGTCTGAACACCAACATATGGCACACGAAGATAAAGACCATCCTTGGTCACAACACCATCACTCTTCATCAAGTTCAAGACACCATAGATTATCCTCTAGATCTGGCATCACAGGGAAGAGCCTAAAGCTATGTTTGGGCACCATTCTCACCACCATTCCAGCTGCTCTGAAAAGAAAGCTTTCTGGGCATGGGGGGCTCAGGTCCATGAAGGTCCACGAGGGTAAATCCCTCTGTGAGCCATGCTATACCCAAGCTGTGAGGGAAAGAGAAGGTGGAGACCAACAAGTGGAAACACTGGTCAGAAAGGTGGTTCAGGAATCCCTAAGCAGAACGGAATTTCGGTCGTACCAATAGTCCTTCTGTTGACACAGCATCAGCCCCTGCGAGGGATGACCCTGAGGGATGACCCTGAGGCTCCAGGTCCCTCTCATCATAGCCACTCCTTAAGCGAAGCCTCAGACAGTGAGGTGGAAGTGGATGACCCTGGCGAGGGTTTTGATTTTCCCCCTAGTCAAAGAAGCTTTGAGGTGGGAAGAGCCAGTGGAAGCACCCTCTAAGCAAAGGAAGTATTTCAAACACCTCAATAAAGAGCACCCAAACTTCCCCTTCCTTGGTGAAATTATTACAGATGAATGGGGTGGCGTTGAGAAGAAAAATTAGCTACTTACAAAAATAGCAAAAATGTACCCATTTAAGAGCGAAGATGTGAAACATCTAGAGTCGGGTCCTCTCATTGACGCAGCCCTAATGAGATCGGTGAGGCACGTCGCGCTCTCACTGGAGCACACTGTTTCTTTTAGGGATGGCTTGGAGAGGAAGATCAATACCGACCTCAAACGCATTTATATTACAGCCGGTATGGCCTGTAAACCAGCCCTGGCCCTTGCAGCCCTGTCCAAAGCGATGAAGGCCTGGACGGATGAAGTGGATGCATCCTTAGGAAGAGTCTCTGAAGAGATGGCCAGGAGTTCACTGGTACATGAACTAAAGCTGGCGTCAGTCTTTCTGGGGGAAGCCTCATTTGACATAATTCGCCTGGTGGCACGAGTCATGATGTCATCCGTCACAGTTAAGCGTGCCTTGTGGCTGCGCCCATGGGTAGCTGATCCTGCCTCTAAGCAGGCATGGTGCAGGATTCCCTTTGCGGCTCCTCTCTCTTTGGGAACAAGCTAGATAGTGCCATCACCCATGCCACGGGGGGCAAGTAAGGGTTCTTACCCCAGGATGGTCGCCTGCTAGGTCAGAGAAGAGTTCAACCCAGGCAAGATCCGGATCATGCAAAAGATGCTCGCCACTATAGACCTGGCCGTGAGGAAGAGGAAGAACTGGAAGAGAAACCAGCCTTCAGGCCAAAAATTCTCAAAGGAAGCATTTTCCGGTGGACGTGAAGCCTCTAAGTCATTTTGATATAGGGCGTGTCCAGGCGGAGAAAGTTGGGGCTCGTTTACTCCATTTTCAACACGTCTGGGCAGCCTCGATGAAAGATTACTGGACCGTCAAAATCTCCTCAGGACATGCCTGGACGTTCAGCAGTCCACCCACACTCCGGTTTGTACCCACAGTCTTGTCTTACTCAGGAGAGAAAAAGCAAGTCCTTCTGTCATACGCAGACTCTCTAGTGGATCAGGGCGCCGCCATACAAGATCCAACTGATTTCAAGGGATCTACTCGCCCCTCTTCATTGTCTCTAGTGGATCAGGGCGCCGCCATACAAGATCCAACTGATTTCAAGGGATCTCCTGGAGGCCAGTTATAGACCTGACCTTTCATCAAGAAGAAGAAATTCAAGATGGAGACACTGCTCACAATTAGGGATGAGCCCGATGTTCGAATCAAACATCGGCCATTCGTCCGTTCGACGAAACCAGAACTCTGTGGGCTGTTTGCATCAAATTTGTGTGATACGAACGGCCCACAGTGCACTGCGCCAGATGCAGTGCATTGCTGACTGATGATTGGCCAAGCATGCACTATGACCCCGCATGCTTGGTCAATCACAGAGCCGGCAGCGTGGAGAGCCATAATTGTTATATACAATTATAGCTCAGGGGGTTTAGTACACGCCACACACTATATAAGGCCGCCATCGTGGCGGCCTTGTGTAGTATGTTGCGGTGGTCAGGGAGAGAGCTAGATAGGTAGGGACAGTGTGAGATATACTCAGGCTTCTGCAGGAGTTAGTGTGTCTTCTGTGCCTCCAGCACAGCCCAGTATACATCTGTATCTACCCATATTAGCTGGTGTTCTCTGATACAGCCATCTGCAGGAGTTAGTGTGTCTTCTGTGCCTCCAGCACAATATACACCTGTATCTACCCATATTAGCTGGTGTTCTCTGATACAGCCATCTGCAGGAGTTAGTGTGTCTTCTGTGCCTCCAGCACAATATACACCTGTATCTACCCATATTAGCTGGTGTTCTCTGATACAGCCATCTGCAGGAGTTAGCGTGTCTTCTGTGCCTCCAGCACAATATACACCTGTATCTACCCATATTAGCTGGTGTTCTCTGATACAGCCATCTCCAGGAGTTAGTGTGTCTTCTGTGCCTCCAGCACAGCCCAGTATACACCTGTATCTACCCATATTAGCTGGTGTTCTCTGATAAAGCCATCTGCAGGAGTTGGTGTGTCTTCTGTGCCTCCAGCACAATATACACCTGTATCTACCCATATTAGCTGGTGTTCTCCGATACAGCCATCTGCAGGAGTTAGTGTGTGTTCTGTGCCTCCAGCAATGCCCAGTATACACCTGGATCTACCCATATTAGCTGGTGTTCTCTGATACAGCCATCTGCAGGAGTTAGTGTGGACGTGAAGCCTCTAAGTCATTTTGATATAGGGCGTGTCCAGGCGGAGAAAGTTGGGGCTCGTTTACTCCATTTTCAACACGTCTGGGCAGCCTCGATGAAAGATTACTGGACCGTCAAAATCTCCTCAGGACATGCCTGGACATTCAGCAGTCCACCCACACTCCGGTTTGTACCCACAGTCTTGTCTTACTCAGGAGAGAAAAAGCAAGTCCCTCTGTCATACGCAGACTCTCTAGTCTCAGGGCGCCGCCATACAAGTTCCAACTGATTTCAAGGGGTCTACTCGCCCCTCTTCATTGTCCTGAAAAATAATGGCTCCTGGAGGCCAGTTATAGACCTGACCTTTCATCAAGAAGAAGAAATTCAAGATGGAGACGCTGCTCACAATTAGGGATGAGCCCGGTGTTCGATTCAAACCCATGTTCGAATCAAACATTGGCCATTCGTCCGTTCGACGAAACCAGAACTCTGTGGGCCGTTTGCATCAAATTTGTGTGATACGAACGGCCCACAGTGCACTGCGCCAGACGCAGTGCATTGCTGACTGATGATTGGCCAAGCATGCACTATGACCCCACATGCTTGGCCAATCACAGAGCCGGCAGCGTGGAGAGCCATAATTGGCCACAGGCAGGATGCCTGTGGCCAATTATAGCTCAGGGGGTTTAGTACACGCCACACACTATATAAGGCCGCCATCGTGGCGGCCTTGTGTAGTATGTTGCGGTGGTCAGGGAGAGAGCTAGATAGGTAGGGACAGTGTGAGATATACTCAGGCTTCTGCAGGAGTTAGTGTGTCTTCTGTGCCTCCAGCACAGCCCAGTATACACCTGTATCTACCCATATTAGCTGGTGTTCTCTGATACAGCCATCTGCAGGAGTTAGTGTGTCTTCTGTGCCTCCAGCACAATATACACCTGTATCTACCCATATTAGCTGGTGTTCTCTGATACAGCCATCTGCAGGAGTTAGTGTGTCTTCTGTGCCTCCAGCACAATATACACCTGTATCTACCCATATTAGCTGGTGTTCTCTGATACAGCCATCTGCAGGAGTTAGCGTGTCTTCTGTGCCTCCAGCACAATATACACCTGTATCTACCCATATTAGCTGGTGTTCTCTGATACAGCCATCTGCAGGAGTTAGTGTGTCTTCTGTGCCTCCAGCACAATATACACCTGTATCTACCCATATTAGCTGGTGTTCTCTGATAAAGCCATCTGCAGGAGTTGGTGTGTCTTCTGTGCCTCCAGCACAATATACACCTGTATCTACCCATATTAGCTGGTGTTCTCCGATACAGCCATCTGCAGGAGTTAGTGTGTGTTCTGTGCCTCCAGCAATGCCCAGTATACACCTGGATCTACCCATATTAGCTGGTGTTCTCTGATACAGCCATCTGCAGGAGTTAGTGTGTGTTCTGTGCCTCCAGCACAGCCCAGTATACACCTGTATCTACCCATATTAGCTGGTGTTCTCTGATACAGCCATCTGCAGGAGTTAGTGTGTCTTCTGTGCCTCCAGCACAGCCCAGTATACACCTGTATCTACCCATATTAGCTGGTGTTCTCTGATACAGCCATCTGCAGGAGTTAGTGTGTGTTCTGTGCCTCCAGCACAGCCAAGTATACACCTGTATCTACCCATATTAGCTGGTGTTCTCTGATACAGCCATCTGCAGGAGTTAGTGTGTGTTCTGTGCCTCCAGCACAGCCCAGTATACACCTGTATCTACCCATATTAGCTGGTGTTCTCTGATACAGCCATCTGCATGAGTTAGTGTGTCTTCTGTGCCTCGAGCACAATATACACCTGTATCTACCCATATTAGCTGGTGTTCTCTGATACAGCCATCTGCAGGAGTTAGTGTGTGTTCTGTGCCTCCAGCACAATGTACACTACCCAATTGCTGGGTTTCCCATCTCCCTGCAGGCCATTACAATGTCTGGAAGGCCAACAAGGAGAGGCAGACAGTCACAAGCCAATAAAAAAGGGCAAGCAGGCTCTGTGTCTAGAGACAACAGTGCTGGTCGTGGATGCAGTGCATTGTCATCAGCACGTGGCCATGGGACACGCTTGTCCTTATTTTCGGCAGCTGGACGTGTTGAGCCGCATCATGCCGAAGACTTGGTAGAGTGGATGACCAAGCCCTCCTCATCCTCCTCATCCTCTCTCACCCAGGCTCAGGGTACTGGCAAAGCAGCTGCCAACGCGTCCTCTTCCCTCGTCTCAATGTCATCAGTCACTCCTTCCCTAGACCCACCATGTCCTCCTGAGGAGTCCCCCGAACTATTTGACCACAGTGTTGGGTACATGCTCCAGGAGGATGCCCAGTGTTTTGAAGGCTCTGATGATGATACCCAGCTAGAGGAAGGCAGTAGCGTGAGCGCAGAGAGAGGGGATGCTCAAGGACAGCAATCTGGCAGTCATGTTCCACCAGCTGCAGCATACTGCCAGGTTTGCTCCAGTGGTGAAGAGGGAGGGGATGATGAGGTCACTGAATCCACGGGGGTGCCTGATATGAGAGAGGAGGAGGCCCATCTCCAACGAGGCAGGATGCCCTCTGGGGGCCAGCTTAAGTGCAGCACACCGACTGAATCACACTGCAAAGTTCTTTGGTATGGGCCTTTTTGGAGACCAGTGCATCAGTGGTGCACTGCTATTTGCAACATATGTCTCAAGCGTATCTCGCGTGGCCAAAACATCAGCCGTTTGGGCACCACAAGCATGTCCAGACATATGTTGACCTGCCATGCAGCTCGTTGGCAAGTGTACCTTAAATGCCCACACCAAAGAACAAAGCTGACCTCTCCTTGCTCCTTATCAGCTGGGATCTCCAACCCCACTATACCTTCAGTCCTCTCTGAAAGCTGCACTGAGAGGAATAAAGGTGTAGAATTAGGTGTGTCACAGCCAAGTACTTGCGGGCACTCTGCTAGCAGTACACCGATGTCCGATTGTACCAGGCAAATTTCCCTGCCCCAGCTGCTGGACCATCGAAAGAAGTTCACTCCCAGCCATCAACATGCCCAGCGGTTGAATGCTAGCTTGGCTAAATTGCTAGCACTTCAACTGCTGCCTTTTCAGTTGGTAGACTCGGCCCCCTTCCGTGAGTTTGTGCAATGTGCGGTTCCTCAGTGGCAGGTTCCCAAACGCCACTTTTTCTCACGGAAGGCGATTACAGCTCTCTACCGGCATGTGGAAGGCAATGTCCATGCCTTGCGGGACAGGGCGGTCAGCGGTAAGGTGCATATTACCGCTGACTCATGGTCCAGCAGGCATGGACAGGGACGTTACCTATCTTTCACAGCCCATTGGGTCACTCTTTTGGCAGCTGGGAATGATGCAGTACAAGGTGCAGTAGTGTTGGAGGTTGTTCCGCCACCACACCTCCAAAATGCTACTACTGGTTGTGACACACCTCTCTCCTCCACCCCCTCCTCTTCTTCTTCCTCCATGGCCTCTTCCTGTGCTTTGTCCTCGGAACCAGCGGTGCTCCGTAGGCATTCAAGGCGCTACGCAAGTACGCAGGCAAAAAGATGCCATGCCGTGCTTGAGCTGGTGTGTTTGGGGGATAGGAGCCACACTGGGGCAGAGGTTCTGTCAGCTCTGCAGGGGCAGGCCGAAAGGTGGTTGACGCCACGCCAGCTTAAGCCAGGAATGGTGGTTTGCGACAATGGCACCAACCTCCTCTCCGCCCAGCGATAGGGACTACTGACCCATGTGCCCTGTATGGCTCACGTCCTTAACCTGGTGATGCAGCGGTTCTTGGGCAGGCTGGCCCACGCTGCAAAAGGAGTTGAACCTGCCCAAGAACCGCCTTATATGTGACATGCCCACCAGGTGGAACTCAACGTTGGCCATGCTGCAGTGACTGCACACCCAGCAGAGGGCCATCAATGAGTACCTGTGCGACTATGGCACCAGGACAGGGTCAGGGGAGCTCGGATTTTTTTCACCACGCCAGTGGAGCATGATCAGGGATGCATTCATTGTCCTGTCACCATTTGAGGAGGCCATGAGGATGGTGAGCAGTGACAGTGCATGCATCAGGGACACTGTACCTCTTGTCCACCTGTTGGAGCATACGCTGCATGGAATAATGGACAGGGCACTTGAGGCAGAACAGAGGCAGGAAGAGAAGGACTTCCTTGCCTCTCAAGGCCCCCTTTATCCAGACAGTTCCTTCTGTCCCACCCATCACACAGGAAGAGGAGGAGGAGGAGGATTGTGTCAGCATGGGGGTAGAGCCTGGCACTCAGCATCAGCAGTCTTTTAGGGATGATTTACAGTCCCAAGAAACCGGTGGACTTGTACGTGGCTGGGAGGAGGTGGCTGTGGATCAAGTCGTCCTTAGTGACCCAGAGGACTCCGGACCGAATGCCTCAGCGAATGCCTCAGCTACGCTGCATGGTCTCCCTGATACTGCAAAGCCTGCGGAAGGATCCTCGTATTCTTCGGATCAAGGAGAGGGACCATTACTGGCTGGCCACTCTCCTTGATCCACGGTACAAGGGTAAGGTTGCGGACCTTCTCTTGCCGTCGCAGAGGGAGCAGAGGATGAGATATCTCTGGGAGGCCTTGCAGAAAGGTCTGTGCAACGTTTTCCCAGAGACTGGGAGGTTACAAACTCCTGGTCCTGGACAACGAGTTGCTGAGGCTTCGGTCAGTAGCAGAAGGAGCGGTGGAGAAAGTGACCGTCAGACACTTTTTTAGTCCGCAGCCCCAAGGTATGATCGGTTCCAGCAACCATCGCCAGCGTCTGATATACATGGTGCAGGAATACCTATGGGCAAGGTCAGACTTGGACACCTTTCCCACCGAAAATCCTCTGGCTTACTGGGTCTTGAGGATGGATCACTGGCCAGAGCTTTCACAGTATGCAATTGAGCTACTGGCCTGTCCTGCATCCAGCGTTCTTTCGGAACGCACATTCGGTGCTGCTGGAGGCTTTGTCACCGATAACAGGGTGCGCCTGTCCACCGACTCGGTTGATCGACTGACCTTCATAAAGATGAATCAGTCTTGGATCACCACCAGCTACCAGGCACCTGAAGCTGATGTAACAGAATAATTTATTTTGAAATGTCACATCCCTTCAAGACTGCCTATGCTGATGCTGAGTGACTGTCCTGTTATGTTGACTGACTATCCTCTTCCTCCTCAATGATCCTGATGATAGCTTGGAAGAACATTTTTGTTTCTGGGTACCACAACCAGTGGCTAAGGCCCAATTTTTCATCCCCTGTTTAACAGGGGCGTGTAATTACAATTTTTTATGCAATGCTTTACAACAGGTCTGATTGCTGTGCTCCAAGTACAGTATCTGTGAGCGGTTGCAGTGTTGTGGCACCAGCACCAGTGGCTAAGGCCCAATTTTTCAGCCCCTGTTTAACAGGGGCGTGTAATTACAATTTTTTATGCAATGCTTTGCAACAGGTCTCATTGCTGTGCTCCAAGTACAGAATCTGTGAGGGGTTGCAGTGTTGTGGCACCAGCACCAGTGGCTAAGGCCCAATTT
This sequence comes from Lithobates sylvaticus, assembly GCA_028564925.1. Classification (NCBI taxonomy): domain Eukaryota; kingdom Metazoa; phylum Chordata; class Amphibia; order Anura; family Ranidae; genus Lithobates; species Lithobates sylvaticus. The sequence continues at coordinate 239,567,824 of CM053030.1, forward strand.
TTCAGCCCCTGTTGAACAGGGGCGTGTAATTACAATTTTTGATGCAATACTTTGCAACAGGGCTCATTGCTGTGCCCCAAGTACAGTAACTGTGAGGGGTTGCAGTGTTGGGGCACCAGAACCAGTGCCTAAGGCCCAATTTTTCTGCCCTGTTTAACAGGGGCATGCAATTACAAATTTTGATCTAATAATTCACAGAAGGGCCCATTCCTGAACCCACCAAGAGTAACTGTGAGGGCTTACAGTGTTGTGGCAACACAGTCCACCACCACCACCACCAAGGCCCAATTTTTCTGCCCTGTTCAACAATGGCATGTAATTACAATTCCTGATATAATAGTTCACAGCAGGGCGTTCCAGCGCCCACCAAGAGTAACTGTGAGAGCTTACAGTGTTGTGGCAACACCAACATCTAAGGGGAAAATTTCTGCAGAGTATATATGGCAGGCCCATACTTTCAAACATCCAACTTACAAACGACTCCTACTTGCAAACGGAAGGAGACAACAGGAAGTGAGAGGAAATCTACCCCTAGGAAGGGAAATTCTATCCTGTAAGAGTTAATATGGGGAAAAGGTGTCTCCTCTCTACTGATGCTTTATCACCAATCCTTGTTTCAATAAAAAACCCACTTTTCCAAAAACATTTGTCATTGGGACGGAAAGTGAGGTGAAATGTTCTGAACAGGTGCACAGACAGCAAAGCAAATGTTACAGGGGTGATAACCCTTCCCTATGTTCTCCAAAAAGCTTAAACATAGATTTTTTGGGCTGCAGCTACACTTAAAAATGTACCTGTTCCAAATTACAAACAGATTCTACTTAAGAACAAACCTACAGTCCCTGTCTTGTTTGCACCGCCTGCATACTGCTGTTCAGAGTATATAGGGTTTTAGGTATAGGGTTTTATTTTAGGTGCCGGGTTCCCCTTAATATCCATACAAGACCCAAAGGGGCTGGTAATGGGCTGGGGGGGGGGGGGTGGGGGGGGGTGATGGGGTAGCCCTGACATTATTTTTCTCAAAGATTTTCATCCATATTGCCAGGAAAGACATGACATTAAAGCCGCAAGCAGTTTTAAATGGCTTTTTTTCCTTTACAAATGTCATTTTGTGCAGGGACAGTTCTAAACACGGGAAACACATGCCACTTCACAGGCATACTTTAGACACCCCCCCCCCCCAGGTACGATATTTAAAGGAATATTTCACTTTTTTTTTTCACTTTATGCATCATTAAAATGACTGCTCCAGAAAAAATGTCAGTTTTTAAAACTTCTTTTTGCATTGATACATGTCCCCTGGGGCAGAACCCGGGTCCCCAAACCCTTTGTAGGACAATAACATGCATATTGGCCCTTATAATTAGCACTTTAGATTGCGAACGTTCGCGTTCATTGTAACTAATAGGGTTCCAACATTCGTGCAAACTTTCGGTCCGTTCGCAGGTTCTGGTGCGAACCGAACCGGGGGGTGTTCGGCTCATCCCTACTCACAATCCGTCAGGCAATTCAGCCAGGCGACTGGCTTGTGTCCCTAGAACTGAAGGATGCCTATTTTCATGTACCGATAGCAGAGTTCCAGAAGTATCTTGGATTTGCGGTAGACCAAGTGCACCTTCAATTTACATGTCTCCCATTCAGGCTTACAACATCGTCTCAGGTATTTTCAAAGCTCTTATTGGCTGTCGTGGCACTAATCAGGATCAGAGGTATCCTGCTACATCACTATCTGGACGACCTACTGTTACTTTCTTGAGATAGGGAGCAGCTGTTAGTCCATCGATCTCAGGTCATCTCCATTCTGACCGAGTTCGGTTGGCTGTTAAATAGGAAAAAGAGCCACCTAGAACCTACACAGTCCATGATATGTGTTCTGCCCTCACAATGTGTTCAAAGTACAAGGCTTGGCAGACAGCTAACAGCTTCCCAATAAAGACTCAGGAGGAAGGGCTAATAGTTGAAATCTTTACTGAGAATAAGTTTTTTGTAAAAAGACTTATGCTTCCAAGGCCTGTATTAAGAAATAGTGGAGGGCTTTAGCATGCTTCCTTCACTGTAGAAAGATTATCTGATATGACTGCTGGGCAGGAAGTGGGAGGAATATACTACAGTTCCTGTTAGTAATGGATGCCAATTTAAAGCAACAGTACAATTAGTAAATGTATACCTTATAATCAGAACACTCCCCACCTGGCATAATGAACATTATACCACTATGTTTCCTTTTTAAGAAGTAAAACAACTTCAGAGATAGGCCTAAAGTACACCTTAGAGGTGCCCTGTCTCATCACTTTAACTTTGACCTTTCCAACCTTACTATCATTACTAGGTACAGTCTCAACAATGAGTCCAACTGGCCATTCGTTTCTGTGGACCTGAGCGTCTTTTAGTAGGACAACATCTCCGACTTGCAGGTTAGGCTTGTCAACTTGCCATTTTCTGCGTGACTGGAGCGTCACCAGGTACTCTTGTTTCCATCTATTCCAGAAGATGTCTGCAAGACTCTGAACTTGCTTCCATTGCTTGGTGTAAAGACTACGGGCATTTCTGGATCGGTAGACACTGGAACTAAGGGTCGAGCGTTCATGATAGCCATGACTTCAGCCATAAGTGTGGTGAGAACTTCATGTTGAACACATCTGATGATGATGATTCTGGCTTGCATAAGATTGCTATTACACTTGTCAGTGTTTGTAGCTCTGCAGAAGGATTTGGCTAGGTGAATAAACTTTCTTATTGTTCGTATGAGAGACTTCCAGCTGGAGAATCTTTCAAACCTGTGTGCGCTAAAATTGCCTCTAGTAGTTATGGTACTGAATGCTGTAACTTGTACCTGTACCTTTTCTGGTTCTATAAGTTCAAAAGTCTCTAACTGAGTGGTCTCTTCAGGTTCTGATCTAGTCAGAAAAGATGGACCTGAGAACCAGTTAGTGGGCTTGAGGACAGCCGCTGGTACAAGTCTAGTCCCATGATCGGCTGGATTTTTATCCGTACTGATGTAGTTCCACTGTTCTGGGCGCGTGGACTTTCTGATGCATATCACTCTGTTTGACACGTACATGTAGTATCTTCTCGAAGCATTGTGAATATATCCTAACACAATCTTGCTGTCTGTGTAAAACTTCACTGCATGAATTACAATGTCCAGTTCAGCAATGATCAAGTCTGCCATCTCCACTGCTAAGACAGCAGCACAAAGCTCCAAACGTGGAACAGTGTGAGCAGGACGTGGAGCTAGTTTGGACTTTCCCATGATAAACCCAACGTAACTTTGTCCTTCAAAGTCCATTACTCTAAGGTAGGCTACAGCTGCTATAGCCAAGGTAGATGCATCTGAGAATACACACAATTCTCTTTGCTTCGTGGCAGACAGAGAAACAGGGACATATGACCTTTGGATGATAAGTTGTTCAAGCTCTATTACTGAGTCCTTCCACAACTTCCACTGCATTTCTTTCTCCTTAGGTAGAGGTGTATCCCATTCACTTTGTTCATGTTCAGTAGCAATTTCTCTCATAAGAGCCTTGCCTTGCATGGTTATGGGGGCTACAAATCCTAGGGGGTCATAAAGGCTGTTGACCGTGGACAAGACACCTCTTCTCGTGAATGGCTTCTCTTCTCTGGATACTCTAAATGTAAAGCTGTCGGTTTTCAGATCCCAACTGAGCCCTAAACTTCTTTGAAGGGGCAGTGAATCTGTTCCTAGATCCAGGTCCTTGAGGTCTTTTGCACGGTCCTCTGAGGGAAAAGCTTCCATGACTTTGCTGCTGTTGGACGCTATCTTGTGTAACCTTACGTTAGATTCTGCTAACATCTCCCTTGTTCTTTTCAGGATGTCGATAGCCTCTTCGTTGCTAGAGAAAGAAGCGAGTTCATCGTCCACATAAAAGTTTCTCATAACAAACTGTTTGGCATCTGTGCCGTGTTCTTTTTCACCTTCCTGTGCTGCTCGTCTCAGGTTGTAGATAGCTACAGCTAGAGAGGGGCTGTTCCCGAACACATGTACCTTCATCCTGTATTCTGTGACATCTTTGTTAAAGTCATTGTTTTCATACCACAGGAACCTCAGGTAGTCTCTGTGATCTTTGCAGACAAGGAAACAGTAGAACATTTGTTGTACATCTGCTGTTACTGCAACGGGTTCTTTTCGGAACCTGATGAGGACTCCAAGGAGTGTATTATTCAGGTCAGGTCCACTGAGGAGGACATCGTTTAGGGAAAGGCCTTCATACTTTGCACTGGAGTCAAATACTACTCGTATCTGTCCTGGTTTCTGAGGATGATACACTCCAAATATTGGTAAGTACCAACATTCTTGTTTTTCTTCCAATGGTGGTGCTTTTTCAGCTTGACCACTGTCGAAGATCTTCTGCATGAAATCATGGAAGTGTTCCTTCATATTTGTCTTTCTGTCTAGAGTGCGTCGCAATGAGGTGAGACGCTTCACTGCTTGTCCTTTGTTGTTAGGAAGGTGATGTCGGGGTGAACGGAAAGGTAGAGGAGCTACCCAGCTGTTTGACTCATCTATAAAGACTTCTCTGTCCATTATCTCAAGGAAGAGGCTATCTTCAACAGATGGTGCTGGTTTGTCATCATCTCGCGTTCTTTCAAACACCTTGCATCCTAGCTCATCTGTATCTTTAGATGAGGTGATAGCCTCCATGTAACTCCGAACTTTCTGCTGTTGTATTGGGTTGACTAGTCTTTCTTTAATCTGTATCCTGTTGGTACAGGGGCTAAGACATGATGTGCGGCCATTTTGCAACATGTTTGTTTTGTAGACATTCACATTTGACGGCTTGTGAGCTCCATCCAGACATACATCACCAATGATGACCCATCCAAGGTCAAGACGTTGTGCAAATGGTGCATTGTGTGGCCCATTGTATTGCTCTCTGACCTTGTGCACTCTCAGTATGTCTCTTCCAAGTAGGAGGATAATTGCAGCACCTGGGTCTAGTACTGGAATCTTGTCTGATATTTGCATCAGATGAGGGTAGTGACGTGCAATTTCAGGTGTGGGTATCTCTGATCTATCATCTGGTATCATATCACATTCTATGAGAGTGGGCAGAGTCAGCTGCGTTTTCCCATCTAATGATTCAATGTTGTAGTTGTTTGTTCTTCTCCCTGATGTCTCCACAACTCCTGAGCATGTCTTCAAAGTATATGGAGTTGGACTTCCTCTGTCACCGAAGAGGTCAAAGAACTCTGTTCTTGCCAAAGATCTGTTACTTTGTTCATCTAAGACCGCATACATTCTGATTGCCTTCTCTCTGAGGCCTGCAGGATACACCTTGACTAAACATATCTTGGAGCATGATCTAGAGCTAAATGTGTTTGTGCAGATTTCAGTGCACTTTGAGGTTATTGCTGGTAATGCACTCTCTTTTTTCTCCCCACCATGATCTTCTTGGGTTACCGGATTCTCTGTTTTCCATGGTGCTGGTCCTGGGTGTAAAGCAGACAGATGGTTGTCATTATTGCATTCTTTGCATTGAATTGTTTTCACACAGTCTTTAGCAAGATGTTGAGTTGAACCACAGCATCTGAAACAAATGCGTTTGTCCTTAAGATAAGATTTGCGCTCCTCTATTGTCTTGCTTCTGAAACTGCGACATGTTCTCAGTGGGTGAGGCTTGTTATGTAGTGGACACTGCTTATCTGGGTCCTCAATTTTCACTCCTGAGCTTTTATCCTGGTTGGCCTCAAACTCAGTCGGTACTTCTGTCTTGCGTACAGACACCGTTGCTCTGCGTTCTTTATTCTGCACTGAAGGTTGTTTCTCTGTCTTTACAGAACTGGAGCCTCCCATGTTCAAAAAGGCAAAGCTTGGGTCATTGCGTATTTTAGCTTGATTCACAATGAATTTGGCGAGGAAGGAGAAAGGTGGAAATGCCACCTGATGATCTTCCTTGTATTTTGATGCTTGCGTGACCCATCTTTCTTGTAAGCTGTAAGGAAGCTTCTCGATTACCGGTTTGACTCCACGTGCTGTATCCAAATATGAGAGGCCTGGCAGGTATCCACCAGCCTTTGCCGCTTCCAGCTCTAAAAGTATGTCACCAAGCTCTCTCAGCTTCTGATTGTCTTTGTTTGTTATTTTTGGATGATTTTCAATTTTCTTTATAAGTGCATCTTAAATTACTTCAGGTGACCCATAGCAGTCTTCCAATCTCTGCCATAACATTGTAAGCCCTGCTGTCGCATCATGAACATGTACCGACCTGATTCTTTTGGCTTGTTTAGTGGACTCTGGTCCGAGCCATTTGGAGAGTAGGTCAAGCTTTTCCCTGTCTTTCATATTTAAGTCTTGGGTGCTGCTTAGAAAAGATGACTTCCAGGCCCAATAGTTTTCTGGACGGTCATCAAACTTCAGTAGACCAGAGCTCACCATTTCACGGCGTATCAAGTATTTTGTCACATCTGTGGCTCCTGCTGCCTCAGGTGGGAATTTTCTGGGAACAAACACAGGGCATGTCTGTGGCTGGTAAGACGGTTGGGATGCTTGGTTGAATCCACTATAGTCGTGTGGTTGTTCTTGTCTACTGCAAGTCTTTCTGCTGTAGGCCAGATTTATATTTTCCAGAGGAGGGATTATGTCACCATTCGTTCGATTTCCTGAAGGACCAACAGATTGGTCTCTGAGTATGTAACTACTTGGCTTGTTATAGTAAAGTTCTGGTTCAGTCTTGTAGCATCGAGCGCTATCAAAGTTGTCTGCTGCTAGCGGGACCTTTGACGATTCCAATGCATCATTAGACTGTTGATCTGTGCACATGGTCGCATGCAATTGCACATACTCACTGGTGCGTTGGATTGCACTGAGTGGTGTCATTTGGGTATCTATCACAGAGCGCTCTCTGTACTGTTCTTCAGCAGCTCTCATGAGCACCTCGGCTTCAGCAAAGGCTGCTGAAGCAGTTTTTTCTTGCTTGATAATATGTAAAGATGCTTTCACCTCTGCTTTTCTTCTAAGTGCTTCAGCTTTACTTTTAGCTTTAATCAAATGATGTTCTTCATCTATGCAGCCCTGTTCTCTTATCATTTCAGCTTCACGTATTGCAAAGGAAGCCAGTGCACGCGCGGCTTCTGCTTTTGCATGGGCCTTGGCAGCTGCAGCACTGGTGGACGACAGGTTAGAGCAGCTTGAATGTCTAGAGCTAGTGCGCTTGGACCTGGCAGATTCAGCACTAGCTGATGTCTGATCCAACTGACTAGAGACTCTGGAGCTTGTGCAGCGTGACCTGTTGGTTGGCATATTGTGTATGCTTTCCTCTGCTTGTGTATGCTGAGGGATGACTGGTGCAGTATCCTTGTCTGTTTGCTGCATGATGAAACAGATTACTTCTCTGTAGTGTCTGTGGCTGTAGAGGTTAGCTGATGATGGGCAGAATGAATCCACTCTTCTTTAAACTAGGCCCGCTGTGTTAAAAGTCTTTTTACTGTTCTGCCCTCACAATGTGTTCAAAATACAAGGCTTGGCAGACAGCTAACAGCTTCCCAATAAAGACTCAGGAGGAAGGGCTAATAGTTGAAATCTTTACTGAGAATAAGTTTTTTGTAAAAAGACTTATGCTTCCAAGGCCTGTATTAAGAAATAGTGGAGGGCTTTAGCATGCTTCCTTCACTGTAGAAAGATTATCTGATATGACTGCTGGGCAGGAAGTGGGAGGAATATACTACAGTTCCTGTTAGTAATGGATGCCAATTTAAAGCAACAGTACAATTAGTAAATATATACCTTATAATCAGAACAATATGCCTCGGGCACAATTCAACACACTGAAGAGCACCATCTCATTGCCCCTGGAGAAATGTCCAGTGATTCGGGACAGAATTCATCTTGCAATGCCTCTTCTCATCTCTGGGCCTCTCAGTGTCTGAAGATCATCGGCACCATGGTGGCCACAGCGCCTATGGTGAAATGGGCACAGTGGAAGATGTGGCCCTTCCTCCAGCAGTGGGATCTGGGGTCCCGAGACCATTCTGTCAGGATAACCCCGTCCATGCGGGAGATCCTTCCTTGGTGGCTGCAGCAGAAAAATCTCCTCAACTGCTACTCTATAGCACCTGTTTCCTGGATTACAGTGACAACAGATGCCAGCAACAGAGGCTGGGCGCTCGCTGTCTGCAGGAAGTAGCCCAAGGCAAATGGAGCTTTCCATCCCGAGGGGTAGTCTAGAATATTCTGGAGCTCCGCGCAGTGCTCTGCGTTCTACAGGCATTTCACCACTTGACCGGGGGAACCCTTAGTCCTCCTAAGACTGGACAATACAACAGCAGTGTCATACATCAAGAGGCAGGGAAGTACTCACAGTCTCTCACTGCTGAAGGAAGTGGAGCCTATCATGACCTGGGCCCAAGTGAACTTGGCAAATCTGACAGCTGTCGATCTCCCTGGAGATCAGAACGTCCAGGCAGACTCATTGTCTAGAGATACTCTCGAAAGAAACGAATGGGCTCTCTACATCAAGGTCTTCAATTGGGTCCTGTCACTGGGAATCATCCCAGAGGTAAACCTGTTTGCCTCCCTGTGCAATTCCAAATTGAAGAGGTACTACACGAGGTGTCATTGTTCCCCGGCTTTCGGGGTGGATGCCCTGACGGACCAGTGGAGTTTTTACAGGGCCTATGGTTTTCCCCCGGTTCCTGTCATTCTCCGGTTCCTGTTGAGACTCAGGTGGGAAGAAGCGGAGATAGTGGCAATAGTCCCATACTGGCCAAACAGGCCATGGTTTCCTCTGCTGATGCAACTCAGCTTCTGGGACCCAGTTCCTCTGCCCTCCAGGACAGATCTTCTGTCGCAAAGGACGACTCTACATCCATGCCTGCACCATCTGCACCTGATGGCTTGGTTTTTGAGAGGGGAAGGCTGGAGGCCCTAGGTTGTCCAAGCAGTGCTATATCTACATTGCTGAATGCCAGAAGAGCAGGTACCAAAAGAGTCCACAAAAGGATCTGGTCAAAATTTGCAGACTACGTTTCCACCACTGAAGGTTCCTGCAATAATCCAAAGATACAGGATATCCTAGGTTTTCTACAAAGGGGCCTGGATCTTTCCTTGTCAGTCAGCTCCTTACAGGTTCAAGTCTCTGCAATTTCTGCCTTTGCGGGCATATCCTGGGCTAGACAACCTCTTACTAGGCAGTTCTTCAGCAATAAGGCTCAGACCTCAGAGAAAGGCAATATTTTCCAAGTGGGATTTTCCCCTTGTCCTGTATTTCTTTTCAGGAAGAGAGATGGAACACATGGATCAGCTTTCTATCAATGAACCTTCTATAAAAGTTGCCTTCCTGGTGGCCATAACATTGGCCAAGAGGGTCTCTAGAATAAAAGGAGTCATTTTTCCCGTCCCGTTTTGGTTCCTATGCTGGGTTCAAACCCCAAGGTATCATCTGTCTTTCATGAGGATCATGAGATTGCCCTCTAGATCAGGGGTCTCAAACTGGTGGCCCTCCAGCTGTTAAAACTACAAGTCCCATGAGGCATTGCAAGGCTGACAGCCCATGAGACATTACAAGCATGACTCCCACAGGCAGAGGCATGCTGGGGCTTGTAGTTTCACAACAGCTGGAGGGCCGCCAGTTGAGACCCCTGCTCTAGATGTTGGAGAAGCTCTGAAACAGTATTTAGAAACCACAGCTCCTTTTCGCCAGTCTGTTCATTCTCTTCCATGGGAAAAACAAAGGCTTGCGTGCCTCTTCCAGACTTTTTTTTTCTTTTTCTCTTTAATGCACAATAAAAAAAATTGTGCAGAATAATACTTAGCTATGTGTTTTACTTCAAATTACAGTTTGGGAGTAGGCAGTTAGATTTTAAAAAATACAATGTAAAATTGACAAGGGACACCAACATAGTTGTACATTTGATCTTATAAACTAGGGGATAATGGTGTTGTGGTAACTTGCACAAATAAAAAAAAAACATAATATTATTCTTGATATCACTAGAAAAAAAAAGCTTTTGAAAATTCGTTTTCAATAACTCCATCAGTATCACCAGCAAAACAGTTTCATTATTATCCCATTAAAGAACAAGAGAATTGTGCGTTGCTTTTGGAGATTTCATAATTTGCCACATTACGAATGTTAATTCTCCATTACAAACGCTAGTTTACAAGACCGACCGATTCTGCTTCCGAGCATGCGTGTTTGTACTTTGGACTTGTGTACACACGATCAGAAAATCCAACAACACACATTTGTTGGCAGAAAATTTGAAGACATGTTAGCCAAATGTCCGATGGAGCATACATACGGTCGAATTTTACACCAACAGCCTGACATCCAACATTTCCCATCAGAAAATCCTATTGTGTGTACGGGGCTTCAGGCTTTGTGACTGCTCATTTAACCAGGAACGTTTCTACATCATAAGCGTTGCCCCAGAAGTGATTTGCAAAGCGGCCTTCAATGTATAAGTTCATGGAGCACTACTGCGTAGAACCGGCCTCTTTGTCTTCTGTTAATTTTGGTTTGCATATTCTGTCTATTGATGGTGCCAATTAAACTTTTTTTTCTTTAACCAGAAATTGCCCCCCCCCCCCCCCCCACCGGTTGTGTATGGCTAGTTATTTCCCATAAGTAGGCTGCCATGGAGTCTGTCAGGTAAATGGAAAATTTCCGTAGTTTTCCCTTACTGATGGACTCCATTGTAGCAGGAGTTCCCTCCCATTTGCTGGAGTAGGCTAAGTTATGGAACACGGCATCTGGCTCGGAGCAGAGATTTATGGGAGAAGGGTCCTATTAGGCTCCATTCCCACTAGCGTGTTTTTTGATGCATTTTTCAGAAATGCAGGGACATTTTTTAACATGGGTTCCTATGGAACATGTTCACATCAATGCATTTTTGTGCCTCTGCATTTTTGGAAAGGGTTGGGGACTTTTTTCCATGCAAAATGCAGCATTTTGCATGTAATAGAAGTCAATGGACCCGCATCCAAAAGTACCGCATTTTTACCTCGATTTTTCCGCTATTTTGCCGCGATTTGCGTTTTTTTTTTTCACACTGTATATAGCTGGTTGCTAAGCAACCACAGTGTAAAAAAAATATGTAAAAAACTAAAAAAAATACAAAAACGCAAAACGCAAATCGTGGCAAAAACGCGTGTCCAAAAACGCGGCAAGCACCGCAAAAAGCACTGCAAAAACGCTCAAAAGCAAAATGCATAGATGTGAATCGAGCCTTAGGTATGAGAGGTGGGATTAAGCCATACGTAGGCTGCCATGCAGTCCATCAGGAAAGGAAAATTACAGTAAGTATTTGAAATTTTCCTTTTTTACAAATCCAATCAACATTTTACAAAAATAAAATGTAAACTAGTGGCAATGAGAATATCTTTTAACTAGGAAAAAAAAAAAAATGTTTCTTGCTCTAAATTCATTTTCGAGGATTTAAAGACATCTTTTGATTTGTGAGTTTTAGAGTAACAATCTAGCCAAAAAAAACCTTAAACATTATACCTTGCATTGCATAAACAGAGCATGGTCTGCTTGGTAAACATTTCAGTTAATTCATAAATTTCAAAATTAAATTTCCATGTTGTTTATTGTCTGCTGATCTTGAGGCTGGGTGCACACTATTGTGAATTGAGTGCGAGTTTCCCCTCATCTATTTCGCATGTCAGGAGTTTGTGACAGATTCTCAATGGCGCTGGTTCACATATCTCCGGAGCGCCTCCGGAGAGAATCTCACAGAAGTCCTGTGTGTCTTTTGGTTAATTTCAGGTCCGAATTCAGCCAAAAATTTGGACCGAAATCAGACCTGAAATGGTGAACAGGGACCCATGCTATCAGCCACGTACACACGATCAAATTTTTGTCTGGGAATCGTGTGATGTTTGCCTAAAATGGACCGTTAGTATGCTCCATCAGACAATTGTTGGCCAGCAGTTGGACAATTGTTCTGCCAACAAATGTTGGAAAGCAGGCTAGTAAATTTTCAGCGGACAATGGTCTGTTGTCAGATTTTCCTATCGTGTGTATTGTCCGTCACACAAAATTCCAAAGTACAGACATGCATGCTCGGAATCAAGGACGAGCCGGAAACTGTCGGTCTCTTAAACTAGCATTCGTAATGGAGAATTAATATTCGTGACGTGGCAAATTATGAATTGACGAAATGCAGCACACAATTCTCTTCTTCTTTAATGGGATAATAATGAAGCTGCTTTGCTGGTGATACTGATGGAGTTATGGCAAACGTATTTGAAAATTCTTTTGTTTTCTAGTGATCTCAAGAATAATATTATTATGCAAAGATACAACTATGTTGGTATCCCTTGTTAATTTTACATTGTATTTTTGAAAATGTACTGGCCTACTCCCAAACTGTCATTTGAAGTAAAACACATAGCCAAGTATTATTCTACACAATTTTTTTATTGCTATGTGGATAGAGCCAGAGAAAATGCCGCCACCTTGGGTCTATCACTCTGCGCTCATGGACTTGGATCTTTAAAGTAAATAAATCAATAAATATATAAATATATAAATATGATAAAATATGGATGTGTTAAAATGTATTCACATACACCAATAAAAGCAGCTACTGTTGTTAAAGCTGGATTTCTAGCTTAGTTAAAGATTATAGATACAACAATGATAAAGTGAATAACGCAATTAAACCTTTGTCTGTATAAGTATATAAACGTACGATAACCGTGCGAATAGATAAACAGTTACAATTTATTTATATTGGTAAAGAAACATAATAAAGAAACATTTTAGATTACCCAACATAGTATAGAGATGTTATAAATGCCATGTTGCCAGTGTTTACAAAGATAGTTCTTAGGAGATATTTAAGGCCACATGGTTCACACCAGGTATACACTGATCATCAAGGTTACCAAAACATATTAGAAAGTCCTATGAGAAAGAGAGAGAGAGGGAGAGAGAGAGGGGGGGGGGGAGAGAGAGAGAGAGTACATTACCGGCAGCTCACATCTTCAGACAAATCAGGCTAAGAGGGCTCCCAGCATCAACTCTTGGTATTTTATGTTGTTCCAATAACCCACTCCTACCAATCAAACACCTCATTGGTTCAGAAGTGCATTGTATCCTGATTGGTTACTTTGTTTGGACTAACTCCGTGTCTAAAGTCAACATTCCTGTTAATGACCCCTGGGGATAAGGAGCCATCTATTGTAAGAGAACAAGAGGTATTCAATTAACACCTGGGCACAGTCAATCTATGGAAAGAGGAAAAATTTAGCTTGCCTGTCCTAAAAATATACACATATATATATATATATATATATATATATACATACATACATATATACACATATATATATACATATCCGATGGGGCATGGCAATCCAATTCCATTTTAAATATTCAAACTCTCCACCACAGTTCCCCCTGAAGTTCATTCTTGAACTTAAGTAGTCCTTCAATGATTTTGTACCCACCCACAACAGCCCAGAAGTCCCAACCCTTCCCCACCACCACCACGGCCTCTTCTTCCTTTCTTGAACACGCCGGAACTCCTCAAGGTAGGCTTAAGACAGGAAACAAATCCAGGTGCCCTTGAGGCTTCACATCTAAACCATGAGTGTCTGTACTGCAATGTTTCATCGCCCCTCTGCCTTGGAAGAGCGGAACTCCAACATTGATGGCGGGATCCTGGCATATCTAGTCCTGTAACTTGGTGAGACCGTGTAATGGTTTCTCTGCTTGGATCGGACCGCGAGACAGCACTTTTCAGCATGGTGAAGAACAGTTCAGGGTAGTCTTACTTGTCACATTTGTCTCAAGAGATGACTTGATTGTCTTCAGGTGGTGGTTGGGCGGGCCTCCAGACCGTCGTGCATGAATACATAAAACAAACAAAAAACAGAATGTCAGTGTACAGATATTGGAGGAATGCCAGACAGGAGCAATAGTCATCAAGACTTAATACTTATAAGGGGTGCAATGGGGATGAGTAAAGTGGGCTCCCCACAGGGAACGGAGTCCAAGCAACAGACAGTATCATCCATGGCCCTTGATGGTAGGGATAGTCAACACTGCCTGTTATTGCCAGGTCCCGGGGTCCACCACACTTGCTCACGGGGCTCAGGTTAAAGCAGTAGGTAGACTAAGGGGGTAGCATTACATTAAGACATAAAAACACGGGATGTCCAGGGATACTTTTGGTTCAAAGTATGGTACACTACTGGCGGGCAGGGAAAATCCTTTTAAACAGATACATTATCTTGAGAGGATGGATGATGAAAACCCAGAGAAAAATTTAGAATGAAGCAAAAGAAACGGAAGAGAGGTGAGTAATGAAAATGAATGGAAATGTTGGAATTAATAATGGAAGGGGAAGAAAAAAAAAAACCTACAGATTTAATGCTACTCCAACCAAGACGGTTAAAGAGCATTGAATCTGGGTTAGACAAAAAACAAATATAATGGTTGGAAAAAAAACTAAAAAGAAATCAAAAAATAAAAATGAAAAATAAAAAATATCACCAAAAAAATCATAATAAAGAAATCAAAAACAAAATATAGTTTCTAAAAAAAAATTCTCCCATACTAACAATTAGCAGTATTTTTTTCCCAGGTCAGGTACACAGATATTAATAATGAGGGGGAGGAAAAAAAAAAAAAAAAAAAATGATCAAAACCTTTTTTTGGAATTTAGGTAAAACCTGACCGCATATTATTACTATAAATTGAAAAAAGCTTATCCTTAGAACAAAAAGAACAAAAAGAAAAAATATAGTTCTCGGGTCCTCTTTTAAATGCACACAATCCCCTACGTTGGTCTCTAATAGTTACCCAAATTAGGACAGCAACAGGGTGGAGTTTACTAAAGCTGTGGCCCTAAGACTGTACCTGAATTAACCTTTCCCACTAAGAAAGTCAACATTAGGAGATATCTGGATTGACCTCTTTTGATCTTGAGATCACCCAAATCGTCCACTTCACTCCTCCCATGTTCAACATTAGGACCGCTCTGGAACTCCTCCACCCCAATATGTCCAGCCAGCCCCTACCCTGACCACCACTAGGTGATCCCTAGAAACTCTTTTAATGTTACCTCAGCTAGCTCCATATCAGATAATTCCCAACTGCTATTATTTTGCACCACCCTCCTCTCCTTGGATCATAAACCCCTGAGTAGGGCCCTTCTATTCACGCCCTACACAGACTGTTGTCATTATCAGATCCTGTTGCACAAACCACCCAACTACCAAATTTTTAACTCCTCCCCGAATCCCAACAGAAGTTTCAGTAGGTGTAAGGGGAGGTCAGGTTTTCCATAAAAACCTTCCTTCAGGGGTGATTGGGGTACAACCCGGTGTTCCTGCTATATCCATGCCAAGGACAAGAGGAGATGTACAATAGACTCCCCGAGGTAGTGTACCCTGCTGATTACCATTTAACCTGATGCTGAAAACAGCACCAGTACCCTGGTAACTTTGTTTAGGACCAGTTGGGACACTACCCCGGCCTCCATTAGACACGACCCCCTCCTGTGCCAACATTGTTGCCTTTTCCCATAGCACAACACCTTCCTTTCTCCAGCACTCATTCGTACCAGTCATCTGAGGCTGTCCGGACTCAAACCATCAGAACAAGATGGACTGCAGGGTGTAACCCAGTAGCGTCTGTTAAAGGCTAGTACCCAGATTGACCGAGATATCTGCACAATGCTCCAACCCTGTCATTAGGGATGAGACCAGTGTAAGTTAGATTTTGATGATCCTGGAACTGAGTCTACCAATCCATTATGATTCATAGGCAACCTGGATACTACCCTCACCTACCCAGTGCCCCCCCTCCAGCTCCAACGGCAGTCTCCATTAAGCCTCTCTTTATCCTAAGTATGGGAAATAGTCTGAAAACCCGTATTGAAAACCACCTGCCAACAGGTACACTCGATTCTTTATAGAGGCTGCACACCTTCTCCCTCCTTTATCAATTCGGTAATCAGACTATGTTATCCTTCACCCATACAAAATAAACTGCCTATACTGCCCAGACAGGACTAACATGAATGACAGGGGCATAACGTCACTGGGGCATTGGGCTTCCTGGCCTGCATGACACAGATTAACTGAGGAGAATACGACATGCCTATACATCCTGCACAACTTTTTCTCCAGACTCAACCAAAACTATACAATACGAGGCCAGACCTATACACTTTCAACTTGTATGCAATCCGGCAGGCCCTCATACTTCACCTCTGCAGATAAATCTAAACAAAATTGAAAAAAATAAGATAAAAATTGCATAATGTGTATCCAGCTCGAGAAACTTCTGTTACCAAACACCACTGACCAAAGGGCAAAGAAGAATCCCTTGCAGCACTGAGAACGCTGAACAGTCGGGGGTACAATTCGAGCCAACCTGTGTGCTTTGAAACCCCCCAGATATTAGCGACAGATATGCCACAGACACATTAGACAATTCATAACACATCGTCACGTAAACATAGTGACACTGGACAGGATGTAGGTTGAATCTTTACTTGGGGACAAAGGTTGCTTAAGGGACATTAACATACCTTAGCCTGAGGCAATGAGCAGAGCTGGAACAGCTAGGTAACTAATTACCATAACCGCAGGGGGGTGAAACAGTCCTAAACAGTATTTTTTCCCCCCCACAAGTAATCAGTGGAGCACAGAAACTCGTTCTTTATACAGGTTGGATTAGAAAATACCACACCCACTTAGGTAGTCCAAAACACAGCTGAATGGGCTGACAACTAGAAGCATAAACCACATAATGGTGCTGAACCCAGGGAAAATAAAAAAATTGTCTACGATTTCCTTCTGGTTCTGAAAGCCGTGAAACCCAATTATCATCTGAAAAACACCAATAAAATTTAGTAATAAACATTCAATTTTTCGCCTGAAAAAAACAATGGTTAAATATCTGTAACAAGACATTAGCATATGAAACAAATATACATTTACATTACATAAACAGTGCACCTGATTTTATAATAGCAAACATTGTTGAGCTCAACTTATTATTAATATGTATTACTTAATACCACGTGGATTTTTGTTTTATGGTATACCAATAATTCCCCAAAAAAAAATATTCACCATGGTGAGGGAGAAACAAAATTAGCAACTCGCAATAAAACGTTTTTTCCATTTTTCAACAAATCATACTTCACCAGAAAATCTCTTGCCGAACTGTCTTCTGGAAAACAAACTGAGTTTAGTAAAGCACCTTTCAATTCATTATTACATATAGTTATCTTGGCTCAGGTAATTTTCATGTCAATACAGTTTGCTTTACACTCACTGACCTGGTCAGAAAGAAGGGGGGGGTCATTTGGGTTGGCTGTCAGCAGCTGCGACAACAGAAATCACAGGACACGAAATATATATGGCATATTCCACACACGCACACAATTAGCTGGGTCAAAGATGAACTCTAGACGTCACACATATTTCATATTTTCTATAATAAAAACGCTCACCTTCCAGGGATTTATCCTTGCAAAAACACCAGGAATGAAACATTGTTGGTGACAACTGGATTAGTAGCATTATTGGTACATACCTTAGGTGTGGAGGCTGTTCCCCTGATCATCACCGCCACTACTCTAGGGATGTGGTTCTATTGGCCCTGTTTGTCCCTACTTCTCAGCATTTGGTGCGCTTTCTCCTTACCTCCCACCATAAAAATATTCACATCATCAGTTCTATGCATGGATTCTACCATCCATGCGTTCCATGCATCTCTTTATTGTACCACCGGGCTTCCTAAGCTTTTGGTTTAAAAGTACCTTTTTTAGAATAATTTCTCCCTGTCCACTGATCCCACTCTTGCATATTTCACAGTCCAAGGCCCATATTTATCTATCATTTCTTCCTTCGGGGTCAAGTGGTATGGTTCCCCACGGTTAGACACCCTCTTTCAAGCGATTCGATTACCCATCCTTTACGGACAATGGACCTTGAACTGATCCCCCAACCTCGTTAGAGGTTGCCTACTTCAGAGGTAGCGACCCTCTGGACAAGAAGTGGGTAGATAGGCCCCTCCCCTATTAACGTTGCTGCCTTTTTTTCACTACTTGCCAGAGCAATATTCTCTGCCCGGCTATAGTCCTTCAAAAAATTAGCCTAGAGATTTCCTGAACCAAATAATAGTCCAATCCCTTCCGTGGACTTTTCAGAAATATTCCAAAAACAAAAAGCTTATTACTTCTGTTATCTCAAGAATGTTTAGCACAAACTTGGATAATCCGGACCCTATGCGTATTATTACAGGAGGTAGTCAACTGATGCACACCTTTGCGATATGAGTTATAGTAGTAACAACATCGCCAGTGTTTACAGATCTAATTACAAAACTTACGATTCACAGTTAGCAGTTTATAAAGAGAAAGATTCATACTAGGGCTGAAACAACTACTCGACCATAAAATCAATCGACTACTACCTTCACAATTGATCAATCGGCCCATAACACAATGGGATTAAAAGACAAAATGAGCCCTCTATTGTACAAAAAAATATAGCTTCCACAGAACTGAACCCCATACAGTAGTGACTCTCTGCTCCCCAAAAAGCCAACTCTAGCCTTCTCGACGCCATTACGTTCAAAACCACAAACAGGTCTCAACCAGCGTTAGTCTGCCCCACTCAGCTCTTTAGAGCAGGCAGGGACAGAATGAAAACTAAGGACTCTTATGACAAAAAAAAAAAAAACACAGTTCCTCCTCTGAGAATCAAACTCAACGTCCGAGTCACCTGTCACTTGTCACCTGTCACCTGTCACAAACTTGGCTAGAATTAGAGTGGTTAGTATCATTGGTTTGAAAAATTGTCACTCAGCCCATCCTCTTTTATCAATTTTCCTCATCTTTACAAAGTGGAGGAAAACATACAGGATTTAGAATGGTGCAGAGCCTCAGGAACTCCTTGGATCTGAAAAGATACTTATACACACAAGTTATTAATGTGTCATTCATAAACAATACAACATTCGTAAATTGTCAATGACATTCCTCATAACCGATAATACTTTTTTTTTACTAAAATACAACACCCACAACACGACTGTCGCGGTAGGTTCAGACTTATTCTTGTTACCACATAGAACATGACACAACTAAAACTTTAGACAAACATTTTGATACAAATGTGGGGGAGATATTTCATAGTTCCTAAATCAAAAATTTAAATTAAAACCAACCAGATGGAATTCTGCCTTCACTCTTAGCAATAAAAAACTACATACAATGGGACAGACATGAGAACATTTCAGAATATTGTATGGACCAGCCACACCAAGTTCTGGAATGGGCATCTGGATTTTAAGCACAGTTCCTCCTCTGAGAATCACAAAAGCATGTACTACACATCCATCATCCCACTCATCATTACAGATTTCTGAAGCCACAACTGAACTACTTCCAAAATATTTTTTATTCTGGGGTTTCGTACCACCAGACATCAAAAATACCCTCCACAGCTTTAAGGGGTCTCATGTCCGGAGCCCCAAACCCAGATCTCATGTGTAAGGCAGCTGTCTGACTGGTTTGGGGCCTCATCCAGGGCACCCATGCACTAATCAGATCAGTAATGCTAGTGACTTATTTTTACAGTACTGGCACCCAGCGTTTTCCGATTATTATACACGGCCTACTAGTATGCTAGTGTACTAATCCTCACATTTACTCTACTACCGGTTAAATGTGTTGTCAGACAAACTACAAAACACCATGAAATCCTCCACTATTCAAAACAAATATTATGGCTTCTCTCTGTACCTTGATATTACAATAATTTGAATGTTTCTCCAAAACAGTATTACAATATAAACCTTATTTTGTCTATCCAGACATTAGAAAAATCTATGGCTAGCATCAGCCAATAAAAATCCCCCTTGACTCACATATCCCCTGGGAAGTCAAACCACCAGTTTTAAAACCAGAATACCACACAACAGTGCAACCAAACCTTTTCCCTTCCATTGCAGGCCACAAACAATCCAAAATGACACACACCATTTTAAAAGTACGCCTCTATAAACACAAATAGCAATTCCATCCAAACACAGCGGACACAAAATGGCAGCCGGGCCAAACGAAAATCAAGACCGCAAATCGTCACTTCCTGCGTGGCCTCGCAGGAAGTGACGATTTGCGGTCCAGAGTGCGCTCCAGCCAGCCGAGATACCAGGAAGTGGAAGGGAGATCTATACACGGCGGTCTTTGGCGTGGGTTTCCGGCGGACGGAAACCTTACAGGCAGAGTGCAGTTTTATTATTATACAAAGCGGTTTATGATTTGTATTCTGGTACGCATTTTTTACTTGGGGGGGAATGGGAAGCTGAAATAAAAACTTGTTTTTCCAAACTGTACTACGCTATCCGCAATATTTTGTTTTTTCTATGCTGGATATTGTTGGAGAGGAACTACTCTGAGGTACACAGGTGGAGGAGAGGCGGACGTACTCAGGAGGTTGCAGTTACCATTGGTTTTCTGATTGATATGCCCAATTCTGTCTTTGCTCTGGTGAGTGCATCCCCAAAGGGGAGTTTTTACCAGCACGTGGTGATAAGAATTATTGTCGGGTGGAAGTCTCATCACTGTATCACAGAAAGAACTGGTTAAGCCTCACTGCATACAGACTGTATTCATGATTTGATGGATTATTTATGAACTCTTCATTTAAAATCACTTAGCGCTGCTGCGATATTTAAAGAGACAGCACCCATTCAAAGGGTGTGTGAGGACTCATTTTAGATATTGCCGTATCACCACAATTTTTTTATTGTGCATTAACCTCCTAGGCGGTAATCCCGAGTCTGGCTCGGGTTCAGTTTTTTCTGCTAGGAGCGGTAACCCCGAGCCAGACTCGGGCTGCGTTGCAGGATACAGGGGGAAGTTACTTACCTTATCCCCTGGATCCTGCGATGTCTCCCCGCTGTGTGAGCGAGCCGTCCGCTCGCTCGATTCACACAGTGCCGAGTGCCGCTGATCTTCGTTCCCTGCGACGTTCCGACGCACGGAAGCGGAGATCGGCGCCAAATTCAAAAAAGTTTAAAAACACATAACACATACAGTACTGTAATCTTACATATTACAGTACTGTATACAAAAAATACACATCCCCTTTGTCCCTAGTGGTCTGCCCAGTGCCCTGCATGTCATTTTATATAATAAAAAGATTTTTTTTCTGCCTGGAAACTGGAGATTGTCCATAGCAAACAAAAAGTGTCCCTTTATGTCAAAAGTGGTTTTAGACCAGCTAGAAAACACCAATAAAAAAATAGAATCACAATTTATCATCAAACAATAAATTTAATGACAGCGACTATTCTGCAACTGAGCAAATTTCAGTGGTTTTGATTTGATTACATTATTGAATCATTTTTATATATATTTTTATTATATTATAATTTATGATTTTGTGTTTCAAACTTTATCATACCCGGGATGTCTACTAGGTTCGGACAGATTTAAGTGAGTTATTCATAAGAATTGCATGCCTACAATATAAAAACTCCAAATTTCCATGCAAAATAATTGTACCGCTTTCAGCACTAAATTCCAGCCAGAATCATACCGCCAGGGAGGTTAAAAAAAGAAAACCAAAAAAATTAGACATGCTATATGCCAATAGAACTTAACCAAAGTGCATTATATGCATCCAAAAATATAAAAAATTTAACACATGCATGTGTCCTGCTTCTTAATATAGGGGATCAACAATGCCAAGATTTGGTGAAAGCAGGGGTCTGTCACCTGGAGATAATTCCGAAAATCATCCGGATTATTTTCCTGGAGCTCCCAAAGCAAAGGCATATGACATAATTGATCACGATTAAGCAACCAATTTTTTGTCCAAGAAATCCTCCTCCTCCTGTTCCTGGACTTGGATCAAAGCAATAACTCCATGGCCAATAATAGCACGTTCTCTCCTCCGATTCCGCAACATGGCTGGTTCAGAAACCAACTGAAATGCGCAAACTGAAATGCGCAAACTGAAAAGCACGAAATGAAAAGCGCAAATTAACACTCACCAAACTTCTACTAACACAAAATTAGCAGGAGCCCAAAGGGTGGCGCCTGACAATTGAACTTCCTCTTTATCAGCTCGTAGTACGTCTAGTACGTGTAGTACGTCACTACGTTCGTGTTTGTTGGCTGACAATTGTGTACCGTTTGTATGCAAGACAAAATCCAGGCACACGCCCTTCGGACAAAAGTCTGACGCTTTGTCTGCGGAAAATCCGATCGAGTGTATGAGGTTTTATTCTCAGAATGATTTTCTGGTATGCAACAAGCTGGCTCAGCACCCATGAATTCACAGATGATCCTGTGATCAACCACTTAACTTGACCAGTATTCACATTGTGGATTACAGAGAAAACTAGGATAAACTAAGATTTTTTATTTTTTTAACAAAGTTGAAACATCCTGGACAGCATTAGTAATTCACCATTAGCTTCCTTACTTGCCTAAAATTGCTTTTTATAGAAATACAAGGTTTCCTCCTCTATAATGGGACTATAACCACTTCAATACAAGGCACTTCCCCCCTTCCTGCCCAGACCAATTTTCAGCTTTCAGCGCTGTTGCATTTTAAATGACAATTGCATGGTCGTGTGACGTTGTACCCAAAAAAAAAATTATAATTTTTTTCCCATAAATAGAGCATTCTTTTGGTGGTATTTGATCATCACTGGGGTTTTTATTTTTTGCGCTACAAATAAAAAAGACCGAAAATGTTGAAAAAAATAAGTTTTCTTTTTTTCTGTTGCAAAAGTTTGAATATAAATAAGTTTTCTCCTTCACTGATGGGCACTGATGAGGCAGTACTGATTGGCACTGATGAGGTGGCACTGATGACGAGGCACTTATATGCAGCACTGATAGGTGGCACTGATGAGCAGCACTGATAGGTGGCACTTATATGCAGCACTGACAGGCACTGATAGGCGGCACTGATGGGCACGGATAGGCATCACTGACAGATGGCACTGTTAGGCAGCACTGATCAGGAGGCACTGACAGGCAGGGCCGGACTGGGCATAAAAACCAGCCCTGGAAATAATTCAGAGCAGCCCCAGTGGTGTAGCATGGGTTGTCATTTAGCACTCCGAGTCCCTTCCACTCGTACAGTATATTTAGCATAAGGTACCCATATGTTACCTCTTAGGATGTACCACACTTTCTCTTTGTTCTCCTTTCTTTCCCTTTTATCTCTCTCTATCCTAATGTCTTGCTTTTTTCCCCCATATATCGCTCTCTATCCATCGGTCATGTTCTTTCTCACCCGCTTTCTTTGTTCCTCCCCCTCTTTTTTTTTTATTCCTTCTCCTCCTCTTTGTTTTTTTTTCCCTCTCTCACCTCTATATCTGCACACACTGTATGTATTTACACCTATATGTATATTGCACCCAATGAATTATTGTCTTTTGGGGAGGGTGGATTCCAATGTGAAATGTGTCTTGGCCATAGCGCCCACCATAAAGCATCCTCCCTCTGTACTGGTCCAGGACTGGGGGCTGTAATATACTTCTGCTGTGGTAGATGGGGAAGTGTGTACAGTGTGTGTGTGTGTGTCTCATATGTGTGTCCTCTCCTGCAGGGATTGCAGACACATTACAGGAGATGGTCAGAGGCTGCAGATAAAGTACAGGCAGGGCTTTTTTCAGCTGGAACTTGGTGGAATTCAGTTCTACCACCTCAGGCCCTCTGCTCACCACTATCGCTTTGTGGGAGCCAAGCTGTCACTTGTAAAACACAGAAGCCGGACTTCTGTATTTACAGCTTGGCTCCCTCAGATCTAATCTCCTGAGTGGCTCCCACTGAATGCAGGATGGGGAGAAGGGGGATGCAGGTGCCCGGAGTGTGTGCAGGGCATGGCTGAGTCCCTGCACCTATTCTCTGAGAAAAAAAGCCCAGAGTACAGGAGAGGGTCAGAGACTGCAGATATAGCACAGGAGACGGTCAGAGACTGCAGATATAGCACAGGAGACGGTCAGAGACTGCAGATATAGCACAGGAGACGGTCAGAGACTGCAGATATAGCACAGGAGACGGTCAGAGACTGCAGATATAGCACAGGAGACGGTCAGAGACTGCAGATATAGCACAGGAGACGGTCAGAGACTGCAGATATAGCACAGGAGACGGTCAGAGACTGCAGATATAGCACAGGAGACGGTCAGAGACTGCAGATATAGCACAGGAGACGGTCAGAGACTGCAGATATAGCACAGGAGACGGTCAGAGACTGCAGATATAGCACAGGAGACGGTCAGAGACTGCAGATATAGCACAGGAGACGGTCAGAGACTGCAGATATAGCACAGGAGACGGTCAGAGACTGCAGATATAGCACAGGAGACGGTCAGAGACTGCAGATATAGCACAGGAGACGGTCAGAGACTGCAGATATAGCACAGGAGACGGTCAGAGACTGCAGATATAGCACAGGAGACGGTCAGAGACTGCAGATATAGCACAGGAGACGGTCAGAGACTGCAGATATAGCACAGGAGACGGTCAGAGACTGCAGATATAGCACAGGAGACGGTCAGAGACTGCAGATATAGCACAGGAGACGGTCAGAGACTGCAGATATAGCACAGGAGACGGTCAGACTGCAGATATAGCACAGGAGACGGTCAGAGACTGCAGATATAGCACAGGAGACGGTCAGAGACTGCAGATATAGCACAGGAGACGGTCAGAGACTGCAGATATAGCACAGGAGACGGTCAGAGACTGCAGATATAGCACAGGAGACGGTCAGAGACTGCAGATATAGCACAGGAGACGGTCAGAGACTGCAGATATAGCACAGGAGACGGTCAGAGACTGCAGATATAGCACAGGAGACGGTCAGAGACTGCAGATATAGCACAGGAGACGGTCAGAGACTGCAGATATAGCACAGGAGACGGTCAGAGACTGCAGATATAGCACAGGAGAGGGTCAGAGACTGCAGATATAGCACAGGAGACGGTCAGAGACTGCAGATATAGCACAGGAGACGGTCAGAGACTGCAGATATAGCACAGGAGACGGTCAGAGACTGCAGATATAGCACAGGAGAGGGTCAGAGACTGCAGATATAGCACAGGAGACGGTCAGACTGCAGATATAGCACAGGAGACGGTCAGACTGCAGATATAGCACAGGAGACGGTCAGACTGCAGATATAGCACAGGAGACGGTCAGAGACTGCAGATATAGCACAGGAGACGGTCAGAGACTGCCGATATAGCACAGGAGACGGTCAGAGACTGCAGATATAGCACAGGAGACGGTCAGAGACTGCAGATATAGAACAGGAGACGGTCAGACTGCAGATATAGCACAGGAGACGTCAGAGACTGCAGATATAGCACAGGAGAGGGTCAGAGACTGCAGATATAGCACAGGAGACGGTCAGAGACTGCAGATCACAGGAGACGGTCAGACTGCAGACATAGAATGATTGCAGATTACTGCATCTGATTGGATGGAGACTGCATCTAAAGCTGAACTCAGTGTACAGGTATATAGTATCGCAGGGTTACGCCACTCTATTTAAATCATCTCAAGTCAGTGATTTTCCTTTGAAAGTACAACCAAGTGACAGAACACAGCTTCACATCCCATTTCCAAAATACTAATTTTCTTGCAAACACTGAACTGCTCAGGATTAGTGGAGGACGGTAACCAGTTAATGGGGATGTGAAGCTTTCAGCCTGATCCAGCAGTAAATGCTACAAAAAAAACAAACAAACAATCTGTGCAGCACACACAGAGCTCTGGCTAAATAGCTGACTATAAGCTGAAATGGTTAACAGCCATGTGTCCTGGTCTCATAGAATGCTGCAGCGTCTTGCAGAGTTATTATCAGTGTGATCTGACAATGTGCAGGTCGGGTTAGCAAATAAAAAAAAAAGTAACCAGGGAGACAAGAGGGAGGGGAGGCTGATCGGTAACCTGCACACTGCCTGATCACATTTGGAAGACACTGCAGACGGCCAGCTACATATTACTGTGCTCCAGACCATCCTGTTTTTTTACATTCAGCCAGACTTGTTCCTGCAGAACTTACATTGTTGTTGTCACTCATACCTCCGTGTATCTCCCTTCTGGCGACCCCATTCAGCCTCACTCCAGCGCTTACAGTCAAATGTGAGCGGGGGAGGGCTACACTGCCTGCTGATTGGCTGTGGATGGACGGGAGGAGGAGCAAGTCCTCCCTTGTACGCCCCTAAGCAGCGCTATTGGCTGTGGGTTGCCTGCTACAAGAAATGATTAGTCCACAGCCCAGTGAACACAAACTAAGTGTCCATGCTCCCTCCCTCCTGCACGCCACATACCTGTTTGCCGCACAATAGCCACGTGCTCCTTCGGCCCTCTACTGCTAGAATTAATTTCCTCAGCCAGCCCCGCCTCCTGTTCACAGCTCCTAGCTGACAGCGGCCCCAGGGCAGTCAGCCTACCGGGAAATCTCCCGCTATCCCGGTAGGCCAGTCCGGCCCTGCTGACAGGCATTACTGAGGGGCACTGAGTGCCATCCCTATTGGGCATTGATTGGCATCCCTAGTGGTCCAGGGTGGGCATCCCTGGTGGTCCTGGGTAGGCAACCTCGATGGGTCTGCACTGATAACCAATGTACTGATTATCAGTGCAGACCCCCCTGTCAGCAGAGCAGCGATCGGCTCTCCTCTACTCGCACCTGTCAGTGCGAGTGGAGGAAAAGCCGATACATGGCTTTTTCTGTTTACACCATGATCAGCTGTGATTGGACACAGTTGATCACGTGGTAAAGAGCCTAAGTCAGAGGCTCTTTACCAAGATAGGAGATGCTGTGTGCCAGACTGACACACCACAGCCCCCGCAGGCGTGCGCTAGCGGTTTATCCTGCTGGATGTCATATGACGCCCAGTTAGGATAACTGAACCCCTTTCTAGCCATCATTCTGCATACGGAGGCGGGAAGTGGTTAAAGGCATACAAGAGTGATAAATGTTTACATTAAAAATTCAAGGTTTAATGATTCCAAATTTAGTTTACATTTTTAATGTAAACATTTATCACTCTTGTATGTTTTTAGGGCTGGTTCACACTGCTGCGTGGTGGCAAATCGCATGAGATTCACACTGCACTGCAAATCACATGCGACGTCCATGCAATGCGATTTCAGCCATACAGAGGGTATGGCTGAAATTGCATCGCATTCGGACTAAACTCACACAGAACCCTTTTTTGGTCCGCACCAGAATTGGAGCGCATGGGAGTTCACACCTATGCGATCCGATTCATGTCCGAACTGTCAGTTCGCAGTGCGATATGCAAGCTGAATTGGGGGTGTCATTAACAATGTATTGACACTCCCCACAGTTCGCATATGACAGTGTGAACTGCCGTGCGAGTCGGGAGCGGTGTGGGTACCCGCAGTGGATTTGCAGGGTTCCCGCATCACACAAGTGTGAACTGAGCTTAGAAGTCTCATTATAGAGGGGGAAACCTTGTCTTTCCATACATTCTAGGGATGTGGCTACAAAACAGCAGAGATTTAAACCTCCATTTTTTTCAAAATTGCCTTTTAAAGCAATATTTGCTGTCTTAAATAGCTACGGACATGTGTCAGATGAATGGTCCCCAACTGTGCAGTGCACTGCTCTTTCCGCTGGCCCTTACACAACTACTGTATCCTGTAGTGACATAGACATTGGAAGATGAAACTACCAAGCAGAGTGAGTGACCAGCCATTGCAGAAGCTTTCTCAGCAAGCATATCACTTCAAGGCATGGAAGATCAGTTACACTTTTCAATGGCAAAACACTCATTGTGGAATTTTCAGTCTGTGACCTCATTGGGGGACATTTTCCTTACCTGTTCCTGTCACACAAGGACAAAAAGTATTTTATAGGTTGTCACCTGGACAGAAAGTCACAGAGAGCAATTAAAACATTGTCAGAAGTTCTATCCCTTCCGCTGTGTACTAAACACATTTTCTAATTTCGTTGTCCCCATTAGAGAGATTTCCCATTACTTTGTTTGTTACCCAAACACCCAAAAAACTGCTATTGGGAGTTTCTATGTAAAGACAGCAATTGTGAAAGCTGCTTCTGTCAAAAAACGGACAATCCAACACAGTGGAGGGAGATAAATAAAAAGTCAAGTTCTATCTCAGTTGGTGCCATCTTATATTTTTTTCACACAGTTTAGAAAATTAAATTTAAAACCTGATTGGCATTGTTCCAGTTGAGAAAATGTTTGTAAGTTTTGTTAATTTCCCTTCATTGTTTATAAACATTGTTCAGACACAAGATAGCGAGAGTAACTAAGTTGCTTTTGTATCTAATCTGTTTCATTCAACAGAGGTGAGCTTTGATCTGCCTATGATGATAGTTAAAGATAATCTATCATTATAATTTCTATTTCACAGGTATGTCCCCTATGGGACAAAGTACATGTAGTATTTTGTCCTATGTTTCTAAGTGCTTTCCAACCTTAGTTATGAGGACCGACCTGTCCTCCTCCCCTGCTGCAGATGATCGGACAATCTTTAGGACCCTTTCACACGCGCGTTCCTTTTGTGCATTTTTCCTCTGTCGTTGCCAGAGTCCCAACAACCTATGACTCATCAGCTGTCAGCGGGGTTCCCCACTGACAGCTGAATGAGTCATAGGTTGTTAGATCTCCGGTGGGTGGTAGCTCCTAACAACAGATGCAAAAACTTACCGTTTGTCCATTGATATCTATTTTGGTCTGCTATATAAAAAAAGTGGTGCCCCCCCACCCCCAATCCATACCAGACCCTTATCCAAGCATGCAGCCTGGCTGGCCAAAGAAGGGAGGGGACCAGCGAGCGCCCCTCTTGACTCATACCAGGCCACATGCCCTCAACATGGAGGGCCCCCAGATTCCACCCCCCCCCCCCATATGAATGAGTAGGAGTACATTGTTTGGCCGAAGCAATGCACCTGACCGCTAGTCAGGTTTAAGGCTTTGCCCAATCAGGTCACAGTGAATAGCTGGTTGTTAAGCAGCGGGCCGGGAATCCAGCTTCCCCGCTAAATGCTGAATGAAAAATAAAAAATTTCCGGCAATACAAAAAGGTGAATAAAAAAAACAATCCTTTGGGTCTGGTATGGATTTTAAGGGGAACCCTGTGCCAATTTTTCTTTTAATAATAGCATGGGGCCCCCCCCCCCAAAATTCATACCAGACCATTATCCAAGCATGCAGCCTGACAGGCCAGGAAAGGTGGAGGACGAGCGAGTGCCTGCCTGTCCCCCTCCTGAACCATATCAGGCTTCATGCCCTCAACAGGAGGGGTGCTTTTGGGAGGGACTACAGTGGTGTGAAAAAGGCTTCATGCCCTCAACAGGAGGGGTGCTTTTGGACAGAAAGGGCTCTGCCCCCCTGCCCCAAAGTATCTTGTCTCAATTTCTCTAGCCACACCCAGGCCTGATTATTGCCACACCTGTTCACAATCAAGGCATCACTTAAATAGGAGCTGCTTGACACAGTAAGGTCCACCAGAAGATCCTTAAAAGCTACACATCATGCCGAGACCCAAAGAAATTCAGGAACAA
The DNA here is from genome assembly GCA_028564925.1 of Lithobates sylvaticus. Lineage (NCBI taxonomy): Eukaryota > Metazoa > Chordata > Amphibia > Anura > Ranidae > Lithobates > Lithobates sylvaticus. The sequence continues at coordinate 239,597,351 of CM053030.1, forward strand.
TTGAGAAAGAAAGTAATTGAGATCTATCAGTCTGGAAAGGGTTATAAAGCCATTTCCAAAGCTTTGGGAATCCAGCGAACCACAGTGAGAGCCATTATCCACAAATGGCGAAGACATGGAACAGTGGTGAACCTTCCCAGGAGTGGCCGGCCGCCCAAAATTACCCCAAGAGCGCAGCGACGACTCATCCAAGAGGTCACAAAAGACCCCACAACAACGTCCAAGGAACTGCAGGCCTCACTTGCCTCAGTTAAGGTCAGCGTTCATGCCTCCACCATCAGGAAAAGACTGGGCAAAAATGGCCTGCATGGCAGAGTTCCAAGGAGAAAACCACTGCTGAGCAAAAAGAACATCAAAGCTCGTCTCAATTTCTCCACAACACATCTTGATGATCCCCAAGACTTTTGGGACAACATTCTGTGGACCGATGAGACAAAAGTGGAACTCTTTGGAAGGTGTGTGTCCAAGTATATCTGGCGTAGAAGGAACACTGCATTTCAGAAAAAGAACATTATACCAACAGTAAAATATGGTGGTGGTAGTGTGATGGTCTGGGGCTGTTTTGCTGCTTCAGGACCTGGAAGACTTGCCGTGATAAAAGGAACTATGAATTCTGCTGTCTACCAAGAGATCCTGAAGGAGAATGTCCGACCATCTGTTCGTGTACTCAAGCTGAAACGAACTTGGGTTCTGCAGCAGGACAATGATCCTAAACACACCAGCAAGTCCACCACCGAATGGCTGAAGAAAAACAAAATGAAGACTTTGGAGTGGCCTAGCCAAAGTCCTGACCTGAATCCTATTGAGATGTTGTGGTATGACCTTAAAAAGGCCGTTCATGCTCGAAAACCCTCTAATGTAACTGAATTAGGACAATTCTGCAAAGATGAGTGGGCCAAAATTCATCCAGGACGCTGTAAAAGCCTCATTGCACGTTATCGCAAACGCTTGGTTGCAGTTGTTGCTGCTAAGGGTGGCCCAACCAGTTATTAGGTTTAGGGGGCAATCACTTTTTCACACAGGGCCATGATGGTTTGGATTTTTTTTCACCTTTAATAATAAACACCTTCATTTACAAATTGCATTTTGTGTTTACTTGTGTTGTCCTTGACTATTGTTTAAATTGGTTTGATGTTCCGAAACACTTAAGTGTGACAAACATGCAAAGGAACAGGAAATGAGGAAGGGGGCAAACACTTTTTCACACCACTGTACATGCTAATTTTTTTTGATTTTGGCATAGGGGTTCCCCTTTAAAATCCATCCCAGACCCTTAGGTCTGGGATGGATTTTAGGGGGGGGGGGGGGCCCATGCCCTTATTCTTTTAAATTTTCACCTTAAGGGTTCACCTTAAAATCCATATCAGACCCAAAGAGCCTGGTATGGATTTGGAAGGACGCCATTTTTTTCACTCCTCTGCAATGATTTTATTGTTTTTTAGAAAGTTTGCAGCTGGGAAAATCTATTTAAATGTATTTTTTTTCTTTATATATGTCAGTTTTGCTGCAGCAGGTTCTATACAAAATACAGATGTACCACTTTACAGACAGACTAAGTGGACCCCCCAGGCACTATATTTAACCACTTCAATACCAGGCACTTTACCCCCCTTCCTGCCCAAGCCAATTTTCAGCGCTGCCACTTTTTAAATGACAATTGCACGGTCATGCTACGCTGTACCCAAACAAGATTTTTATCATTTTGTTCCCACAAATAGAGCTTTCTTTTGGTGGTATTTGATCACAGTTTTTATTTTTTGCTAAACAAATAAAAAAATACAGAACATTTTGAAAAAAATATTGTTTTTCTTTGTTTCTGTTATCAAATTTTGTAAAAAAGTATGTTTTCTCCTTCACTGATGGGCACTGATAAGCTGCACTGATAAGGCAACACCAATGAGATGGCACTGACGAGTGGCACTGATATGCAGCACTGCTGGGCACATAAAAGTGTCACTGATAGGCATCACTGATGGCACTGGCAGGCATTGTTAATGGGCACTGATTGGCATATCCCTGGTGGTCTAGGGTAACATACCTGGTGGGCGTCCTTTATGGCAATCCCTATGGTGGTCCTGGGTGGGCATCTGCAGGGGGGCTGCACTGATAAACAATCAGACCCCCCCGTCAGACGCGAGTGAGAAAAAGCCAATAAATGTCTCTTCCTGTTTACATCGCGATCAGCCGTGATTGGACACGGCTGATCACGTGGTAAAGAGCCTCAATCAGAGGCTCTATACTGAGATCGGTGATGCGGTGTGATACACAGCACCACGAGGGCACACTATCGCGGCTTATCCTGCTGGACGTCACATAAGATCCAGTCAGGATAACTGAATCACCTAAAATTAAATAATAAAAATGAAAAATTCCTCTAACCACTTCATGCCCGGCCGTCATTTTGCTATAGGCCAGATGCGAAGTGGTTAAAGGAATTTTTCATTTTTATTGTTTCACTTTAAGCATCATTAAAATCACTGCTCCTTTAAAAAGAATTGTTTACAAAAAAAATTGCATTGATACATGTCCCCCAGGACAGTACATGGGCTCCCATACCCTTTTATGGCCAATAACTTGCTTATAAGCCGTCGAAAATGGGGACTTTTGATTTTTCAAATTCAGTCCTATAGACTCTAAAAGGGTTCAGGGATCGGGTCGAAACTTATTTCATGTTTGAGAGTTCTGGTGCAAACCAAACTGGGGGGTGTTTGGCCCATCACTAGTGCTTAGTCAGGGGAGATGAGAGGTCCTAATGCTCAGTGGGGAGACAAAGGGAGCACTGATGCTCACTTGGGGTAGATGGGGGATCCTGGTGCTCAGTGGGGGGGAAAGGGGGGCACTGGTGCTCAGTCGGGGAAGATGGGGGTCCTAGTGCTCAATGGGGTACATTGGATGCACTGGCAGTCAGTGGGGGAGGGGGGAACTGGTGCTCGGTACCTAGCTGCTTGAAACTATCTGGAATCTTGTAGAAGACTCATCCCCCCCCTCCCCCTCAATGTTCATCGCTGCTGATCTTTCTCCAGACAGATGCTGTGACAGCTCAGATGATCACTGCTGCCATGGACAAGCCAGGCCTGGGCTCTTCTGGAGGGAAGCCAGTGCAGTGATAGCTCAGATGACCACTGCTGCCACATTTAAACAAAGAGCCAGCAGCAAAAGAAAACTTCTTCTACTCACTTATTTGCCAGGCTCTGACAGAGGACTCATCTAATGCAGAGCCTAGCAGAGGAAATCATTGGTGGAAGTCTTCCTTTGCTGCCGCTCTTTATTTACTTGCTGTCACTGCATTGGCATCCCTCCAGACGTACCAGTCCCTGCTTGTCCTCAGGAGTAGTGATGCTTCTCTTACTACTCTTGTCAGCAGTAACGCACCTCTCAATGCAGCACCTGGGGAACATGCTGCCCCTGCCTACCCCTAGTTTCAGCCCTGGGAATCACAAAAATCAAACAAGCTGAATTTGCCTTGAACCTAAGGTTGTCTAAAATACAAATCTCACCCCTAATTAAAAATGCTATACTAAGTGCATATACAGTACACATAAGGGTCTCAGCTGCCTAAATCAGGCTCAGGCCTTTAACATCTTCGCACTAAGGATGGAATGAGTTAGACTACCTGTAAGTGTATTTATTGCATTATATAATCCAGACAGGGTACCATAGAACAGAGTGCAAGGACACTGACTTTTCTATATCTTTAAAAATGTAATTAAATGGATACCTCTGTGTTTTACTAAATATTAGAGACATTTTTATTTTTTTCATTGTTGAGTGCTAGGGAACGTTTGTAATACTAACATGGTGCACTTATAATCTAAGGTTGATTAAATGTGTTTGATCTATAAATTCATGTACTTTAGCACTAGGTGGTGCTGTTAAATAGAAAAAGACAGTTGATAAAGGATAGGTATCAAAGGAGCCATTGAAATCATGACTTTCAACTTTGCCCAATTTTACTGCCAAATCATGTCTTCTTGTGCTCTAGTATGTAAAACTATAACAAGGGAAGATATGTGAAAAAAAATGTAATTGTGGGGGAAAAAAAATGCATTTCAACTAAATGCAGAGAGATTGAAAAAGAATGCTGTTGCTATGAGAAAACCCCCCACATTAGCTTCTATGAAAAATAATGAATAATGCTATGTTTAAAAGCAATTAACTTTTTTGGCATTTTGTAAGAGAAGTTGCCCTCAACAGCTATATAACAAATAGTCAAAAATGCCAGATTCAGTTATTTCTGTAAAAAAAAAAAAAATAATTCTATAACTAGGCACCAAAAGTTAAATAATTTAACAATAGAATTACAGCTTTGTGTTCATACATTTTCACTTGCATTATCAGTTATTCTGTACTATGATTGTTATTAATAGGCACAGTAACATTCACTGATGCATACAAAAATGGACAGCTCACATTAAGATGTCGTATTGTAGAGAATTGTCACCATTTAAAACAATGTATTAAGTGTCACTAAATCAAAAAAAAAAATACAATACAATAAAAATGAAACCCATCCTAATAATTCATATAATGTGCCTGTGACCTTTGTTTAGCTAATATTCTAGCAAACAGCAGCCGGCAAACCCGCGACGTTCCTTCAGAGCTGTGTGCCACGGCCGAGACTCCCGCACGCATGTGCGGGAGTGACGTCATTGTGGCTCAGCAATTCAGAAAGCCGGAGTCCCCGAACCCAGGAGGAAGACTGGGTGAAGATAGAAGCCTCTGAAGCGGTGGCAACACGCCACTAAAGGGCTTTGTTTTAAAGGAAAGTATTTCATAATGTGCTAGTATTTTTTTAAAGACTTTACTACCGTTTTAAGGCAGTGCATTCACATACAACACTTTTTCTAATGCAAAGCACTACCATGCATTGCAGCACCCTAGAACACAGATGCATGGTCTTAATGCTTTTGGGTACCATTCAAAAATCAGTGGCACCGCAAAAATAAAGTGCATTACCAGGAGTTGTAGCAATGCAGTTAAGTGTTTAACTGCAATGCAGAAAAGTAATACAGCCTAAAAGTCAGTCAAGTAAATTTAAGTAATTGTTTCCATTACTGGAAACATTCCACATATGTAGGTGCATGCCATATCCTGTATACCATTTGCTGCATTAATATTTAAATTTTCTATCCTAGAAGAGCCAGGACTGGTGAAACTTAGCAAGCCTTTTAGGTTTTGTACCTAGTCCAGGATGCATTGCCCAAGTCATAAAAAGCAATGTTAGATATTTGCTTGATATTTTCTACTGTTTCCCTGACATACCGAGCATTAACCACTTGAGCTCCAGAAGGTTTTACCCCTTTTATGGCCAGGCCATTTTTTGCTATTTAGCACTGCACTACTTTAATGCAATAAAAAAAATTGTTGTACCCAAATTAAATTTATGCCCTTTTTTTCCCACACAAGTAGAGTTTTTTTGATGGTATTTGATGACCGCTGTTTTATTTTTTTTATTACCGTATTTATCGGCGTATAACACGCACTTTTTTCCCCTTAAAATCAGGGGAAAATTGTGGGTGCGTGTTATACGCCGATACCCGCCGATCTCCCGCTGATTTTTTTTTCTGGGAGCGAGCAGAGCCGATATTCCGAAAGCCGTGTGTATCTTCGGCTATTTTCGGCTCCTCTCGCAGTTCCGCCCACCTCCACTGATTGCGAGAGGAGCCGAGCGCCGACAACATAAAGAAATCCAAGTTCGGCTATTTTCGGCTCCTCTCGCAGTCCCGCCCCTGTCTGCGAGCAGAGCCGAGACTAGCCGAACTCGGATTCCTGTATGTTGTCAGCGCTCGGCTCCTCTCGCAATCAGTGGAGGTGGGCGGAACTGCGAGAGGAGCCGAAAATAGCCGAAAATACACGCGGCTTTCGTAATGTCACGCGGCGCTCGTTCTCCCACTCGGCGCCAAATTTAAATGGGCAACGCTCCAAATATACAGGGCAACGCTGCAAATGTACTGGGCAAGCCTGCAAAGGCACTGGGCAAGGCTGCACTGGGCAAGGCTGTACTGGGCAAGGCTTCAACAGCACTGGACAAGGCTGCACTGGGCAAGGCTGCAAATGCACTGGGCAAGGCTGCAAATGCACTGGGCAAGGCTGCACTGGCACTGGGCAAGGCTGCAAATGCACTGGGCAAGGCTGCACTGGGCAAGGCTGCAAGGATGGACAGGGCTGCACTGGGCAAAGCTGCAAGGATGGACAAGGCTGCAGATGGACACTGGACAAGGCTGCAATGATGGGCATTTAAATGTAAGTTTTTTTTCCTTAAACTTCCCTCCTTAAAGTTTTTCTCCTTAATATTCCCTCCTAAACTTGGGGTGCGTGTTATACGCCGGCACGTGTTATACCCCGATAAATACGGTATATAAAACGAACAGGACCAAAACTTTGAAAATGTTTTACTTTCTGCTATAAAACTTTTCATATTGTATTATTGTAGCGCCGACACTTTAAAGTGTGCACTATCAATGTAAATCTAGTTTTCCAGAACTGTAACAGAGTTCTGGGGGTTAATCATGTAGGCCTTTTTACTTTGGCTGAGCTGTGCTGGAGTTCTGCCTGGTCATAGGTGCAGTGAGGCACCTGTGACAGGCTGAGAACCAAGCCTGGTTGGACGTGTAAGGTACCCATCTTTCTCTGAGCCAATCAGTGGGCGCGTCTGGCCCCACTGCATAGTCTGGGAAGGGGTATTAAAGATGCTGAAGTCACATGTTCAGGTTTCAGCTTGCCCTTTGATTCCTGCTTCCGTGTGGGGTCCCGGACCCAGGAGTGTCTGCCGTCCCCGCAAGCATGGTCACGATGACCAGCCCCAGAGGCCCTCATGGTCTGGGGTGGGGATTCGTCCGTTCCCAAGCCTCGGAACTGGCTAGTTTGAGGCCCAGTAACTGAAGGAGGATTCGGAGGTATCCTGGTGTGCTCTCGGTATTGGAGGGACACGGCAACTCATACAAGCGACCAGGGGAGGACTCTTCGGAGGAGGGCCAAGAAGCTGCTGCTTGGTAAGAGCCTGGGAGCTGAGTTGTATGGACACTACAGAATCCACACATCTCACAGTATCGCCAAGAAGGCTGAGAGATCCAGGTACTGTGGGAAAGGTTCCTACTTGTCTTCAGTTACAATCTAGTCAGATGGTAGAGACTTTGCAAACTTTCCGGATTACATGTTGGCTGCTAAATCTATGGTTAGAGGTTTATCCAGCAGTGAAGCGCCCAGTTGCGAGTGGCTACTCTCTGGGCTATCTAAGAGACATTCGATTGATGTCAGCAGTTCTAAGTGCCTGAGTTTTATCACCCGTGCCCTCTATTCCCACCTGAGACTGTTATAGTTGGATGTTACCCCTGCAAAATAAAAATCCTCAAAAGGACTTTTGTGTGTCAGCTTCTGAAGTTACTGGGTACTAACCCTGGGAACCCCTAGACAACGAACGACGAGCTACGAGGAGGTAATTGGTAAGCCCAGAAAATTCAAGGTCACCCCTAGGGGTTTTGGCCGCTACATTATATATATATAATTATTTACATTTAATAATCTTCATAATTTTAGGTCAAAATGTATGCTGCTACATGTCTTTGGTAAAAAAAAAAAAAAAAAAAATCCCAATTAGTGTATATCGATTGGTCTGTGTGAACGTTAGCATCTACAGACTATGATATATACACACACTGGAATTAATTTTTTTCATATCGTAGTTAGGGCAGTGATCAACGACTTATAGCAGAACTGCGATAGTGCAGCGGGAAAACTGACACTGGGTGGGAACTAATTAACTGACACTGACATCACCAGTGACAATACTACACATCGTCACTGGCTGGGAAGGGGTTAACATCTCAGGGTAATCCAGGGGTTAAGTGTGTGCCTAACAAGTGTTAATGTGTATTATGGGCTGCCTTTTAAGAAAAAAATCTATTTGTTCTTTTTCCCTGCGCACGTACAGGTGCGGGAGCCACCCGGCCACAGGTTTAAGTCACTATATTTCCATTTCCTCTCTACAATACACACTTAACTTTAAATAAAAAGTATTTGACAGTTGCAGATCCAGGTGCCAGTCCTGGAGCATCTAGTCAGGGTTTCCATGGTTTATCAAAACATCCCCACATCAAACATTTCTCTCTCACTAGAGAGTTGCTAACCACTTTTAACCATTCTGAATAAGGTGGTGAGAAAGATAACCACTTCTAGGCTACAAGTTTTATAAGCGTAATCAAGAACGCTTGAGCGCTATCTGTGTAGTGGGAGGCACAACTTCAAACTCCATCTAAAACTAGTACACATAAACTTAAGATCTAATGGTAGAGATGCTCCTACTACCGAGCTTATTGTATTCAGTATATCACCCAGTATCTATATAAAACTTCGGACATCTCCACAACATATGAATGAGAGAGGCCCAGGCGAGCTTCCACACCTTGGAAAAGCAGCATCTGGTCATTGCCCATACAAAAATATTTTTTTTTGTGGTGTGATATACTCTATAGGAGTATAAAAAGTTGTACATTTTTGAGATGGGGATACTGAAAGTAAGGAAGCGGATTCTAAAATGTAATTCCACTGTTTACCCATCAAATCTCCTAAATACTCCACCCAACGTACTCTGCCTGGAAGATCTCCATCACCATTTAATGCCACCAAGTGTATACTGAACTATACCTCTGATAGTAGCCCCTTTGTCGAAGTAGCTGTTGTCAACAAAATGGAGAAGGGGAGCCTTACACCATTGCAATTGTGTGATTTTTAACTGAGCTGTTAAAGCGTGCCTCCAGAGTAAAATACTAGTAAAAGCATTGGTTCCCAAGAGAATACATGCCTTAAATCCTGAAAGTATTTCAATGTCAAGAAAGTATAATATTGATAAAGCCATGTAATCGCCTTCTGTTTCCAATTACTAAAAGTATCTAATCCCTTGCGCTGCTGTGGATTAATCTGCAAATTCCCCTATATTGCAATAATGACTGCAGCATCTTCCAGCGTTTTGATAGGTGAATTGTTGGGTTTTGTTGATCTGAATGAATGTTACCAGGGCCTCCTTTAGTGTAGAATGCAGGGTACAGGTCAACAATATACATTTACTACAATGATTGTCTTCTAGTGAAGCAGTTCTGTAAATGTTGCAATTAATCAGCTAAACAAATAGCTCCAAGGATGTGGTAGAGCCATTCCACCTCTATTCTTCAGTTGTAACGTACAAACGCGTATGCTAGCTTGACCGCAAAGTCCATGAACAGAGTGTCCAACTTCCTAAACCATGCCCCGCTATTCATACTAGTGAAAAATGACCAATTCTGCTTAATTTATTCGTAAATATAGAGGATGTGATATATCACAATCTCAGTTTTTGCGGACAACAAATATGCAGGGCAATAACTTCACATCAGGATATAGAAATTTTACAGGAAGACCTGAATAAAATGATGGGGTGGGCAACTACATGGCAAATGAGGTTCAATATAAAGTAATGCACTTGGGGGCTAAAAACAAACTACTCACAAATGGGGGGGGGGAGAACCTCTGGGGGAATCCAGGATGGATAAAGATCTGGGGGTCCTAGTAGAAGACTGAGCAATAGCATGCAATGTCAAGCTGCAGCTGGAAAGACGGCAGAATATTAGCATGCATTAAAAAGGATTTACTCCAGAGATAAAACTATAATCCTGCCAATTCTAAAACTCTGGTTAGGTCATATCTGAAGTATTCCGTCCAGTTCTACGTCATCGCAAGGGATGTGCTGGAGAGAGTCCAGAGAAGGTGCAAATAAATTTCTGCTTAAATTTACTACCACTTTAACTTTAACAGTTAAAGTGTTACTAAACCTACAACAGTAAAATCAGTCTGTATATGGAGCATAGCATGCTTGCTATACAAGCTGTGGAGCTTAAGTGGTTAATCCTCTGCATTGTGTAAAAAGGCTGTTTTATCCTGTATGCATTGATACTTCCCTCCCTGCACTGTATCTGGGCAAGGCCAGCTAACACAGGCAGAGTAGCCAACCTGCACATGCTCCGTTGCGTCTTAGGCCTCATTCTCAAGAGGCGGATCTGCTGCCTCGGAGTCCGCCTGCTCAGCAGGAGATCTGTTGATCTCCGCTGAGCCAGTGGATGACAGGTCCCTCTCTGCTCACTGAGCGGGGAGGGGCTTGTCGAGCTTCGCTGGTTTCTATAAAGAAATCGTATGAAACCGGACAGAATGTCCGTTTTCATCAGATCTCACCCGATCCGATAGCGATGGATCCAAAACGTAGGGCCATCCGTCTGCTTTTGGCGGATTGGATATCAGCGGACATGTCACCGCTGACATGAGTTGCTCCATAGACTAGCATGGAGCACCCCGTTCAGGTCCGCCGTCAAAACTGACAGGTGGACCTGAACGGTCCGACAGTGTGAAAGGGGCCTTCTGCTCAAGAGCATATTTACTTGTTGATCATAGCTAGCCAGGTCACCTGATATTGATACCACACATGTGGGCATGTATACAGACTGTAGTGGAAATCTCCTCTCAGCACTGGAGAAACTCTGCAGTTTATCATGTAACTGTGGTATACAGATCATCCAAAAAGGTATATAGTGGCAGTATTTTAATGTAAAAAGAGGATTTATAAGCTGTGGGCACTGTAGGGGGGGGGGGGGGGGGGGGGGGGGCGGATGAAGCATTTTTCATATTACTGGGTTTAGTAACACATTACGACCAACCTGAGTGGCCCAAGGGGTCTCAATATGTACTGGGAGGATGTTCTGCAAAAGTTACCCATTATTTCCCAACCATGCTAAAACCTCTCTCTACCATCTGTTTTGGGCTACCTGCCTCTTCTCACCCCTTAAATTCAAAATTATAGGAAAACCTATTTGTGGCCAGAAAACCTCTATCATCTCACATGAACCCCTGACCAAAAGCACCTGGATCCATATGGTTAACTCCTTAATCACCATGAATCATTTATAAATATTGATGCTAACCGATACTGTATCACCATTTGTGATATGTGGATGATTATATTTCACCCTGGACCAGATAAGTGGGATATTTACTAAACTTGGCATGTGATTACCTTTTCTTTTTCAATTTTTTCTGATACGTTTATTGATATATAAAAAGAAAAAAAAAAAAAGGAGAAACCAGATAACATTCCCACACAAGGGATATGGGAATGAAACACAAGATAGAAGTTCACGTGAAAATACAAAATAAAACATGTTATAAGGATACAAGTTATAGCCTGACACCGACCCTCAAGCCGAGGCCGGGGGTCAGTTCGTTATACCCATGGGCTAAGGCAGGCAAGGGAGAGAGTTGAGCTGGCTGCAATAATGGGGGAGAGGGGAAAAAAGGGGGGGGACACACCAGTTTGGGGTTGGTGGGGGGGATGAACAGAGCCACGGGCAAGAGGCTCAAAAACCTTATGAGTAAGAGGGATGGCAACGAAGGAGTGGGAAAGTAAAAGGAAGGTCCCCCAGGCTGGTGATGGGGGGGGTCGAATTAATTTTTAGAGTACTAGTCTCAAGTGCAAAGTAGGGAATGCATAGGACCACCATGAGGCCCGCACCTTAAGAAATTTGGCATGGAAGTCGTGGAGGATACTGGACATTTTTCATGAAGCATGAGGGTCGTCAGGATATTCTTTACCTTGGAAAATGAAAGCAGTTTTTTCCAGGCCCTTGCTTTTGTGCACTTAGCTGCAATAAATAGGTATGTGGCTAGTTTCTGCTGTGAGAGAAGGGGCTTGGGATCAGGCAATGGAGTCATGAAAATTTGGGGTCCTTGTGGAAGGGTATGTGAAAGAATGAAGATAGGAGACTGTTATGTCTAAAGACCAAAGACCCTTGACCAGAATCCCATGAGACAGGATCAAGACTACCATTATATGCAGTTCATCTCCTCGCTGAACACACACCCAGAAGCACCTGTCACTGCATGATGGGTTTGACTTGGCGATGCGGGCTGGGACCCAGTACCAGCATAAGAGAAAAAAATGTTATGGAGTAACAGCGCTGTCTAAAATAAAAAAATGTTTTTTTCCCACATGTATGTGACTGCTGTGAAAAAGTGTTCAAAAAATTGGTACGTAAATAAATAACTAAAATTCCTGCTGCAACCTTATGTGAGATACAAAAAAAGAACAAAAAAATAACATTATGTGATGACCATCAGTGTCTATTGGAACATTTGCCGTTAGTATCTACCTTATTAGTTGAGGCTTATATAGGGGATTGATACTGTACGGGAGATTGGGAATGAAATTAATCCTTCCACTCAATCTCCCGTACAGTATCAATCCCCTATATAAGCCTCAACTAATAAGGTAGATACTAACGGCAAATGTTCCAATAGAGACACTGATGGTCATCACATAATGTTATTAACCATTAGCTCTCACTTTCCATTAAATTTCCTTTTTTCCTTTTTTTGGATTTTTTTGGATTGGATGAGAGGGGTTCTCTATCCTTGACTAATTGTTTCTAATGAAATGAATTTTTAATTCCAACTAGCTCTTTATTATCTGTACAAGAATAAGGAGCCATTGTACTGATCTTTGAATGTAAATACCCTTAAAGTGTAATAGACACATTCGGGAAGGAATATTTTCTGGATGCACCCACATTAAACTGAGGGTACTCTAGAATTGACCCCAATTAGCACCTGGCCTGGATGTTTAATAGATCATCCAAATACTCCAATCGGAGGCTGTGCGGACCCAAAGGGTTAAATTTGAATGTGCAGACATCACGCTTTAACCCGCTCTTTTTAATGTTTTTAATATTATACACAATGTATCATCTATGATAACCTGTTAGGATTATTATAATCCATAGGACTTTGAGATATTGGCGTATTAATTCACCTAGATTCGAGATTTTAAATATGATAGGTCCCGATATCTGGATACTTTACCGAGTGATAACATTACAGACATTCGGTAGGCATTAAGCCAATAACACACCTAGCTAGATACTAGGACTGCCCATATATCTGAGAAGCCAATCAGTGATACAAGGAGGGCGATTGCCCTATCTAAAGATGGCCGACGAGAGCTCAGAAAGGGGCGTGTGTTGGATTGTAGTATGCATATTAGGCGGTGAGTCAGCACGCCGCCCGTGCCCCAGGAAGACGTCATCTTTTGACGAAACGGCGTAGGGTGAGCGGCGTGCTGACGTCACCTCCTTTCTCCCGTCTACTCCAGGAAGCGACGGGCAGCAAGTAAGAGAGCCGGCCGGCTCGACTAATCTTAAAACCGCTCTATTATTGTTTTAAACATGCGAGTGTGCTACTCTTAGAGATTCTTTTAATAAAGGGTAAAAAATGTTATTGCGCCATGGTGTCCCTTTCTCTTTCATGGTAAAAAACCCCTTCTGATTGAGAGTCAAGTGACCCCAGGGAAGACTCATTTTTACTGAAAAGCAAGGTGATTGTTATCTTGAGGAGTCCGGATAAAGACCCAGGCAGGGGTGTATGCCATTCGCCTATCTGGTCTCTCTTAACACAGAGACCAGATCAGCTGGTAAGCGGCTGTTTTTGTCTGTCGGTGGAGGATTTTTACTTTGGCTATCTCATCACTTGCTTCGTGTGTGCCAGGTGTTGCAACACGGGGAATTTTTATCAGCATAACCCTATAACTTTGTGGTGGACTTTTCTGCATGAATTGAACATTTTCTTGCAAAACGTTATCTTCCCTCACTTGGACCTCTGTTGTTCTCTATGATATCTTATCAGACTTCAACTCACTGAGATATATAATTTGTGTTTTGTTATTTGCAATTTTTTTACACTTATCACTGAGTGGTGGACATACAGTCCAGATCGAGTTAGCTTAAATTTTTTCTTGTTTAGTTATATATTAAACACATAAGCAGAAATAATTCTAATACATCACGATGTGGGTGGGCTAACTGATCTTTATTTTTTCAGCGCAGCCAATTTCTTTTTTTGTATTACCAGCATAAGAGAACCTTATAGGCAGCCTCCAACGTGGCAGAGCACTAACGCACTTCGCTATGCTTGACCAGGCTTTGCACCAGTCTGCAAGGTCTATGGGGGACAGGTCACATTCCCATTTAATCACATAAGAAAGGGTAGTAGAAGTGCTGCCAGCGGTGACCGAGTAGTAGTCGATTCCCAAGTAGTCCAGAGAGGAGCTAGCCCAGCGATAGGGGAAGGAAGATTGGAGATGTGAGGCCAGGGAACGCGGTAGCGTAATGTTTAGGGCAGTTGTTTTGTGTGGCCTAATTTGAAGACCATAAATAGCAGCAAAGTGGGCTAGAAGGGCCTGAAGGTTTGGTAGGGAGACTATAGGGTTGGTGAGAGTCAGGAGGGCATCATCCACCAACATGTTCAGATTTATAGCATTCTCCTGCATAGGGAACGCCATTGATGTTAGGGTCTGCCCTAAGGACAATGGCCAGCAGTTTGATTTTTTAATACGTCTTGATAAGGTTATCAAATTAAAATGCAATACACGACAAAGCCAAAAAAAAGCCAAGCAAAATGCAATAAATTCCATTTTATTTATAAAACCACACAAATTATTCAAAACTAACATTTTATATTAAATGACATTCAAACAAAATAAGGTCATTAGAAAAATACACCACTATACAATAGGATATGCATCACACTTATGTAAACCAAAATTTTTCATGTCTGTCTTGGGTATGAAAACTGTATCCCTTTTGGAGGATGGTTAATAAAAGCCACTTTATTTAAAGATCCATTTACAGCACTCCTTTGCTTTTTCAGTAAGGTGTGTAATAACATTACATTGTAGTCATAATTCCAAGTCATGCCCCAGCCGTTCAATCTCTTCCAAAAGGAAATCTATATCAAGCTCATCAGAGGCGGGGTTGGAAAACACCATTCGGAAGAAGTTAGGCTTGTCTTTAAGAGGTTGGTAACTGACCATTGCAGTTCCTTCTTCCATCATCCTTGCTTTAATTTTGGCAGCAACCTATACAATTTTTGAAATTACAAACAATGAATACTGAGTAACCGAGTTCAATTCTAAAATGGGAATTATCCTATTCAAATTACAAAAGGCTCAATTCACTAAACTATAAACATATATATTTGTCACTATAGTTCTTCTCACCCATAGGGTTGCCAGGTTTGCTGAACATATCAGTTTAGTGAATTAAGACTAAAGCTAGTTTTTGTCTAAGGCTGGCCATACATGTTCAATATTCTTGTACAGTTTTTCTTTAGATTTACCAAAAAACATAAAATATGAGGTTAAAACTAAACTTTCAATTGCATCCAATTAGGCAGGCCCTTGCGCTACATAGTTTAAAAGGTAAATCCAAAAGAAAAAAAAAAGAAAAAAAATTGTACCCGAAAAGTGAACATGTATGGCCAGCCTAAGAGTCCTAACTACAGACGATAGTGGAACTTTGGGATGCATTTATATCCTTGTTACCTAGCATACAGGTTATAAAAATCCATCCAGAGCTTTTAAGAGGAGTTAAAGACACTAGTATTTTAAGGCCCCCTTTCTGCCCCCGCCCCCCATCCCCAGACAGAGTTGACATATTGACTGTGTAGAAGGTTGACTTTAAAAGAAAAAAAATAAAAATAAAAAAATAAAAGTTTGTAACATTTTCTCATGTGCACTGCTTACTGAAGAAGGATGACAGAATAATGCCCCGTACACACGTTCTGATTATCGTACGACAGATCTTTTGCATTTTGTGGCATACAACTAAGATTGAATACAACAGTGCAAAATGTGTTAAAGATATTTGTCGTACGATTCTGGAAAATCGCATTTCAATGATGTCAAATACGTGTGACCCCTGTGTCCTTCTGGTTTATTTTTGTGTTTCCGAGCATGCGTGGTGTTTGTCGAACGACTTTTATCGGACGCATACTGTACTGATTACACGATTGTCGTACGATGGGCTGTCGCCCGACCAAAGTTTTCCTGTTTGTCCCTTCGGATTTGGTTGGACGGACTGTCGTGATAGTATGCAGCTTTCGACAGCCTAACGATCAGATTATCGAACGATCTGTTCGAAAGCGACTTTTGTCATCCGATAATCGGAACGTGTGTACGGGGCATTACGATACAGTCAGCCTCCTTTTCAGTGATGCCAATCATGTGGGAAATGAGCAGGTTGGCAGGAAAAAAAAAAATTAACATATGAACACTCAAAGCTAATCCAGAAGATGAATTACTGAACATGATCAAAAACAAGTCAAAAAGAATATATGTATTTATCTTGGATCAATACCTCATTTTATAATGTGCATTATTACAGGTTTGTCCTGGTCATAAAATGTACAGATTTGTAAATTACCGCTAGAGGCAGGGTAGCTCAGCTGCCACAATGACTGCCTAGATTACCTGTTGAACTAAGATGACAATAAAACTATAGTCTCCTGCGCTATATAGTATTATTGCTATCTGCAACAGATGTAATCCACTCTTTGGTTTATAATTCAGTAAAGTTTTCTGATCTTGCAGCCCTCCTCAGAACAATGGGTGTTCATAGAGCTGAAAAAAAAAGGAAAAAAGCGCACCCACCTAGTGCATTACCAAAAGTAGTTTAATAAAATATATATAAAAAGCAAAAGTACTACTCACAAAATGAGCATATAAAAAGGTGTTTTCAAATCATTTTATTTTTTACTCTTATATCCATTTTTATTTTTAATTCTATTCCTATTTTTATTTATTTTTTCATTTTTATTTCTATTTTTATTATTATTATTTTTTATTTTATTCTTATTTCCGTCTCTATATTTATTTTTATTGCAATAATTCATTAGAGCCACCAGGGGGAGCGGCGCCAAGTTGTGCACCCGTGTGCTGTCGCTATGCGCGCACATATCATCTACAGGTGACCGGAGGTGCGGGGTGGAACGCACAACACACCCGCACTTCCGGTTTGCTCTCCGGTCTCGCTCTTTCTGCGGGGGTGCACGAGCGCGCTAGCGCAGTGGTGCCGGGGAGAGGCGGAAGTGCGAGGTGGAACCCAGAAGCACCCACACTTAATGACTCTGGGACGGCGTGTGCTCCAGCCCCGGGGGGAAAGTGCGGACACTCAATCCTACTATATGCACCAGCGATCGCTCGTTGGGAGAGCGTTTTTGATCCTGGCGGTATCAGGCTGCATAACAATGATAATGTTAATGCATATTAATTTGGACTTGCACTTGGCGCTGTATGGTGTTGGTGTGCCGCTGTGCCTTTACCATCTACAATTGCAGTGCACCCTCCCTCTATTTCATTTATATTATAGAAGAAAGAGGGTGCACCCCCAAAACACGCCAGCCATTTCAGCCGCTTGGGGTACCATCCGATCTTCTGATCATCAGGTCTTTTCTGTAGATGAGATGAAACGCAGCTTGAATGATTTGGATTTGAAATTGCCTTTTTATATGCTCATTTTGTGAGTAGTACCTTTGCTTTTTATATATATATTTTATTAAAATTACTTTTGGTAATGCACTAGGTCATGCGCCCTCCTTTTTTCTTTGGAGAAGGAGGAAGAGGAAGAGGAAGAAGAGTTTTCAGTTGCGTTGAGAGAGACGGAGCTGTAAAAGTCGATTATTGCATAGTACTGCAATAGCATATAGCAGAGCCAGTGTTTGTAAAATCTTAATATCTCATTTTAGTTATGGCTGCTGGAGATAGAGAGCGATAATCTATCTACATTAAGTTCCAGATAAACCATTTTTCACTTTTGCAAAAAAAACAAACACACACCACAATTTTACCTTGTGCAGCTTTGCATTCCATTCTCCATCTCTTGGCATACCACGGAGACACGGTGGTATATACCAAAAGCAAACGTTACTATGCTCAGGCTATGACATAAGAAAAGAAACCCATTATTAAAATACAAAATGTTTTGTAAGCAAGTTAGAGTTGATGAGAGAGCTATACTGGAGATCAATTTACTAAAGAAGTTAATAATTTTACAATTGTGTGAACATTCTCAACTCCAAATCATGTGAAAAGCAAATTCCCGTTTGCTTATTTCAGCTGACCAAGCTTGGATAATTGAACTGAAAAACAGTTTCAACTCTTACTAAATCAGCCCCAATGTGTTTACATTGTTGTGGGTAAGCGCACTGCCACCAAAATCAGTGGCACTTGCACAAACAGATGGTGTACTTATACACACACACACACACACACACACACACAGACTTGTCTTCCCTAATTTGTATACTCCTAAAACCTTCTGAAGATCTGTTAAGCAATACACATTTGCATGCTAAATTTTAGGAAACACCCATGACACCTTAACTTTTATACATTAGAAATATCTCCCGCCCATGACACCTTAACTTTTATACATTAGAAATATCTCCTGCCCATGACACCTTAACTTTTATACATTAGAAATATCTCCTACTAGGAGAATCAAGCAAGGCAAAGCACAAAGTGTAGACTAAGAAGATGCAAGTATATATTTATTAGCTCAATTCTTACCTCATCAGGAAAGACTAGTTCAAAGTTCTCCAGTGTTTTAAGCTTTTTGTACAAGTACTCTGCCTTTTCAAGGCATTTGTTAATTTGAAGCTCAAAGCCACAAGTACCCTTAAAACAAAAATGCAAAACTCAGATTAATAGTAAAACAATTTTAGCCCTTTTATGTTAAATAAAAGTGTTTTACAGCCTTCAAAAGCAATGTCCATTGATTATATCTCAGGAAAATAGTTACAGTATAGGTCAATTTTACACTTAAAGTGTATTTCAGCTTTTGTGGACACATTGGAAAGAAGCCTACTTTTTTTTTTTTTTAACAAATAAACATCCTGTTCAAAAATCCTACAGCAATTTCCTTTTCTATGTAATGTCAAAGCCAAGATCCAGGTAAAACAAAAATCCCCCTAGCAGTTGGGCTGGCAGTAGACCGTCCTACGACATCCTCTCATCCAATTCAGGGCATCACTCTTGAGGATGTCGGAGGACCCTAGACAGATAGAAGTGCGGGAGAGAAGACTGGTGACTGGTCTAGCACCATGGAGGAGCCTGTGAGTGGACGATCCGATGAGCAGATTTCTGTACCCTGTCCCACTAGACATAAGAGAACAGGTAACCTTTGTAGTGCGGGCACAGCTCAGTTTTACACAGAGTTCAGCATTAAAGACGGGGCTGTGGAGGAATGTTTACCATCATTAACACTGTACAGTGCTTACAAATCTCAAAAATCAGTTGCAAATTAGATGTGCACACTCTGTCCTGACAAAGGGTTAAAGAATGTAAAAGCTTGGGTGCATGTTTAACTGGAAGCTATTCTAAACAAAAGCATCCTACAAAAAAATCAATTTTAAGGAAAACAATTAGAAACCGGAAATAATTCCCCCTTCCCTCTCCCTTCAACCCCTCCTCCCCTTTTCTCTTTTTTCCCTGCTCTGCACCCTTATCTCCTCATTTTCATCTTCTCAGTACTTTCCTCACATGTTCTTATACTTGGGCCTGTAGTCTGTAGGCCAGTTGTTTAGGCCAACGGCCCGCACCATGTAGCCGAGTTAATCAACCTTTGCAATATTGTTCATTAAACGGTCATGCATGCCCCCACCTTATTTGGCAATTGCAGTTTGCAGGTGCAAGAAATTTTCATTTAACGCCTGTGTGCATCTTGCCCTCTGCAAGGGTAACTTATTAAAAATTTTAAAGAAATACAATACAAGTTATTGTACCAGAAATAAGTTATTTATGAAGGTCCGCTTTAACCACTTGCCGACCTACTCACGCTGATATACGTCAGCAAAGCGGACAGGGTGCGCAAAACATACCCGTACATTGCTACGTCATCGGCTGCTAGCGGGCGCCTGCCATAGGAGTGTGTTCACGATCGTGACACGGAGATGCAAAACAAGGCATTTTCCCTGTTCTGCCTAGCAACATGACAGGGATCTACTGCTCCCAGTGATCAGGAGCAGTGATCTCTGTCATGTTCTAGTGAACCCATCCCCCCTAGAGTTAGAACACGCCCAGTTAACACACTTAACCCCTTGACTGCCCCCTAGTGTTTAACCCCTTTTTTGCCAGTGACATTTACACAGTAATCAGTGCCTTTTTATAGCACTGATTGCTGTATAAAATTTCAATGGTCCCAAAAATGTGTCAAAAAAAAAAAAAAAAAAAAAGTGTCCGATCTGTCTGTCGCAATACCGCTAAAATTTACTGATCACTAGTAAAAAAAAAAAAAATAATAAAAATGCCATAAATCTTTCCCATAGATTGTAGACACTAACTTTTGCGCAAACCAATCAAAATACGCTTATTGTGATTTTTTTTTACCAAAAATAGGTAGAATATATATTGGCCTAAACTGATGAAGAAATATGTTTTTAAAAAACATTTTGGGGATATTTATTATAGCAAAAAGTAAAAAGATGAACACAACAGGATCGAGGTGATCAAGCACCAAAGGAAAGCTCCATTTGTGGGAAAAAAGGGACGCAAATTTTGTTTGGGTACAGTATTGCATGACTGAGCAATTACCAGTTAAAGCGATGCAGTGCCAAATTGTAAAAAGTGATCTGGTCAGGAAGGGGCTGAAGTGGTTAAAGCGGAAGTTCCATTTTTGGGTGGAACTCCGCTTTAACATAATTCTGATAAAGAGATGGAGTAACAAAAACTATTGCAAATAGAAATGGTGCAAATAAACAAAAATTAACTGTGAACCTTTGTAAGTTCAGTTTATAAAAGCTCCTGCTCCCTTCATGTAGCAGTATCCCAGTGATTGAGTTTCATCTTACAGATCACTTACCTTTGCCTTCCACATAAGCCAAAGCTTAAAGATATCTACATGTCTACCACACTGGATTGTTTTGTCTCCAGTGTCATAGGTCACATCATATGGTTTGTCTGGCTGGAAGAGATAATTGGCACACATCTGGTTACAAGCTTGCAGGAGACCCTGAAATAAGAAAAGTTAAGATTTGGGAAGAAACTAGGCATGATTTATAATAAAAATGAAATCAGACTACATACAGTAGAATAAAAGGAGAAAAGAAGAAGAGGAATAATGTCATTTAGGGGTATATAGAGTATCCTGTAAAATACAAGTAGCAAGTAAAACATTAATCCACTTTTGTGAAATAATTCCAGATTCAATAGAATTATACAGGAACATGGAAAAAAATAAAAATAAAAACAGTAGATCGCTGCAACCAAGTTTTCTTTTAACAAGAAAAGCAACTAAGTATTCTTACTACAGTTGCAATTAACATACTTTTAAAATGGGTTTGTTGAAATGTGTAAATCAGTTTGATCGGTTTTGTTGCAGTTATGTATAAAAATATTAATAAATAATAATAATAATAATATAATAATAATAATAATAATATGGTCATGATTGTAATGTTTCAAGTGTTTATGCTGTGCTACAGTATGCATTTTGCGGTTTATCTTTTTCCATCCTGCACAGTACATTTTAGGAAATTACCTTTTCTTTAATGAGGATCGCAGAGCACTGCAAGGGTACACCCATCATCTTGTGAGGATTCCAGGTTACTGAATTAGCCCTAATGAAATGATAGCTCAAGTTATAGAGTGAGCACAGGAGGCATTAGTTAATAAAAAATCCTCTACAGCCTCTTCATATTATATGACATTATATCAGTGTGCTGCAAGGGCCTAGGAATCGGCCCCTGCTTCTGGAGTTTTAAATGAAATGGCAAAAAATTATTAACAGCGTACCCAAAACCAATACAAGTGTCTAGTAAAAACAGTTTCTAGTACCTTTCAATGCCATTCAGCTTAAATCTGTGTTTCTTTGAAAGCAACAATCCCCCGCCCCAAGCTGCCTGTAATACAATAAAAAAAAATATATACAAGTTTTATTTTGGATATAGCACATGCTGTCATAGTAGGACAATTGGCAAGACTCATTAAAAGCTCAATTACACTAGCACTCTGAAGAGCAGTCTGCATTGAATCGGTTTCACAGGCAGTGTCAACTCTTCACTGCCTGTTTTAACCCCTAAAAAATCTGCACCATAACACTGCATTGCACGTGGTTGCGGTATGGCCAATTTTACTTGAATTGTTTGCCTTTGACAGGTGTACCCCAGTATAAAACCCCTCACAACCACCTTTTTTTACCACCAGCCAACCAACGTGTAAATTGGACTTTAAGGCTTAGTTAGACTATTGCCGCGTACTTTGGCCAAAAAAAGTCCGCCGGCGCCCACACACGAGGGGATTATCCGCTCGACTTCGGTCCAGCGGATAATCCCGCGGGATAGTCCCTTCGTGTGTACGCGGCATTAGTTAGGTAGTTAGGGAGTCAGTAAAGCTGCAAATTATCACTTCTTTGCCGCCCCCCCCCCCCCCTGTAAAGGCAGCAGATGGGGGTGTTCACAAGCTGTATTGCTTTGCATCATGGCATGGCAAAAATGATCACCCTTGTTGCATTTAGGACAGTAGTGCCACTGAACGTGACCCATTCACACAGATGTGGTGTAGCAATTACAGGGTTAAAAACAGGTGGCATGGTGGTGACATCTCACCTCCTCACTGCCTGTCCAAAGCATCTGAAAAGCAATCCGAATGCTGATCACCTTTCAGAGGTGATCTTGTCGCACGCCTAAAATTAAAATTTTCCAAATGCAAAAAAATACTCAGTAAGGCTGACAGAATATTGTTTAGTACAACCGAAGAAATTGTAGCAGTGTATTGTCAATCACACTCACTGCCTTCTGCATCTAAAGGCCCTTACACCGCTTTGATTTTTGGATGTCAGTTGTGTTAAGACGACAAATTGTCCGCAAATCTTACCGTTAGTACGGTGCTTTCGACAGCCGATTTCACTTTCTCGTCAGACAGCTGGATGTGCAGACTATAAATTTTGTCGGATGTGAACTCAACATCTGATTTTCGTTTCATTAGTATGGTTTTTGGACAAAAATCTTAAAGAGCAAGACTACGCATGCTCAGAAATGAAATACATACAAAACTATTCAACACGTTACGTCACTTCTGACGTTGTATTCTGTCAAACGAAAATTCTCGTATTGTTAGTAACCTCTTCACTTTCGACATGAGACTAGCATCCCACAAAAATCAGACGTTCTGTTGTCCGAAAATCAAAGCTTTAGAGGCAGAACACATCTGAAGTTTTAATCCTATTAAAGAAAATATAAAAGGACACACAAAGGCCTTACATCAACATGCATCCAGAGTCCATATTTCTTACAAATGTCAGCAATCTCTGAAAAAGGATCAAAAGCGCCATACACTGTGGTCCCAGCTGTGGCACTGACATAAAATGGAACATGTCCCTGCAAAAAAAGAAACAATCATATCAGGTAATGGAACACAAAAGCATTGTGCCCATTTCAAGATTACAAAGAAAGCACATCTTAGACATCTTGTATTCGTACTCAGATGTTTAAATGTTTTTAGCAAAAGAATTGCAGAACACACTACTGTAGTACAGATGTATGCAATTTTTTTGAATGTGGTCATGGCTTTGTGTTCCAAGGGTAGCCTCACCCATAGCATTAATGTGATTAAAAGATCAATACTTTGTTTCTTAGTTCCTCACCTGCTCTTTCGCCTTTAATATTTTCTCTTCCAAGTCAGACACAATCATTTTTCCTCTGAGCGTAAAAAATAAAACATGGTTAGATTAAAGCAGGAAAAAAAATAAAACCACCACCAATGGTCTTTTTGAATGTGTGATTCAATTACGGTACCGATTATTCATATTTAAATGCTTACTTGCTTAGTGTGTGATTGTCCCAAGTAGGTTAAGAATTAAGTTAAAACGGTTGTGGGCATTGCTAAATACAACCCAAAAAATCTTCACCACAGCACCTTTATCAATTTTTTTTTTAGAAGGGAGATTAATAGAAACATTGTTATTTTGCATTTATTTTCATTAATCTGCAGATCAAAGTGGAGTGTTCGTTAACCAATTCAAAAGTAGTTTTTTTTTATTAAAATGTATTAAAATTAATCAAACCCCAATCAACTCCTTGTTCCCTCCTCTCCACTTTTGCCATTTCGTGCAGATTTTTTTTTTTAATGATCGATATATAAAAACTTGTTACGTTAAAAAATTGAAGTCCACCCTTTTTTGAAGCCGATTAGAGCCTCTGGCTCCAATCATGTGCAAAGAGAAAAAGAAAAAACCCCATTGGAATATATTGATCCGGCATGCCGCATGTAGATTAGGGGGCTGGACACATAAATGGGGGGGGGGCGACCACCGATTAGCACAAGCTCAACTTTTTATGGTTGAATTATGAAAATCCCAAAAAGGGAGTCTACTGCACCAGCCCTGGATAGAGCCTACACCCTTTTTTACATGGATTGATCTTCAGACCTACTCATCAGCAGTGCCACAAGCAAAGGAATTGGAATACCCCCATTACAAGCTTCTGATCTACAGCCACGTGGGAAGTGTTAGGTGACAGCAAAAGCTCTGCTGAATGAGACCTTATTACGAATTGGTGTAGGTTATACTGCAAATGTGTTAACACACAGTTGTTGCAACATTTATAAAACTAGGCTAAGCTGAAATGCCAAGACAAAGCAAGAGGGGACAGTTTTAAACAGGGCTTGAAAGACACATTTTTAAACAGCATTGGTTAAGTTTAGATTGTGCTTTTAACTTTAACCACTTTCACCCCCTTCCTGCTCAGGACATTTTTTCAGCATTTAGCGCTGTCGCACTTTGAATGACAAATCATTTTCTTCACACAAACCGCTTTCTTTTGATGGAATTTAATCACTGCCGTTTTATTTTTTACTAAAAAAAGACCGAAAAAAAAAATAAAGATAAAAAAGGTTTGTCAGTAAATTTTGTATACAAGTAATTTTTCTCCTTCCCCGATGTGCGCTGAGGAGGTGGCACTGATTAGGGCCAGTAATGGGCACTGATTTGTGTCACTGATGGGCATTGATTGGGGGCACTTCTGGGGCTTTACTGTAATAAGGACACTGATGATCAGTGCCCTGATTACATGCCCTGTTCTCCCCTGCAAGGAGATGCTGCTGATCGGCTCCTCACCACACACTCTGTCAGTGTGAGGCGATGAGAGCACTTCCTGTATTTACATGTGACCGGCTATGATTGGACACAGCCAATCACATATTAAAGGGCTGCGTTAGCAGCTCTTTACAGAGATCGGGGGCGCGCCATTTCCTAGCAACACGGCGTGGGAGCGAACGTTCGGGTGTGCCGTCATAGGTCTTCTACCCAGAACGAGAGCCACATCATCCCTCCGTCATTTGACAGTGGGCGGGCGGGAAGTGGTTAAAGTGTAACAAAAAAAAAAAAAAGCCAAATAAAAACGTAGTTTTGGATACAGTGGAGAGGGATTAGAACACCTGCCAGGTTTTTATTGCCGTCTGTGCCTCGCCTTCATACTTGTCCTGTTTACCATTACCGCTGAAAAGTGAAAGTAAAAGAAAATCCCAAATTTGAGTTGTCTCTAGAACAGTCAGAGTGGGGATATCTTCCAATGAGGACACTAGTTTTGGTGCCAAAAAGGGATTCCCTTATTTTTAGAGGGATTTTCATCCACTGTTTTGACTATGGAACAGAAAGACAAAAAGGAAATCTCCTCAATGTGACAGATTGAAAAAAAAAAAACTTTACAGGGGTTATAACCCTTCCCATACTATCAAAACTTAAAAAAAAAAAAAAAACATTGTCATTTTACAAATATTTAATAGAGCATACATCCATGACACCCTTTATAAAAACAGAAAATTCAATGCTTACCTTTCCATAATTTTCCTTTCCTGGTGCCCATCCATGGCAGTATACACCTGGTTGGGTTGCACTGCCCACATTCAACCCACAGGACAAATACATCTCTAAAAAGAAAAAAAGATGACCCATCCTATTCTTGTAACTAGACTCAAACCTGCCAAAACAGGGGGGGGGCATGCTCCTGAAATCAACAGTTTAATTAGACTTTATGAAACAAAGTTGCAAAGTCCTCAAAAATCGAGAGGGGAGACTGGCTAGATCCAAGCTGTAGTGGGACAAACATTGAGAACGGAGACCAGCTTGCTGTCTTGCAGGTCATTTCTGGAGAAACTTTTGCCCATGATGAAGAAATTTCTCTCGTTTCGAGTGTGCATTCACTTCCTGAGGGACAGGAAGACCACTAGCCCAGTAAGCCTCATGTATAATACCAACAATCCACCCGGCTATTGTGCGCTTTGAAGTGGCTTGTCTTTCCTCACTTGGCACCACAAATTGGTTATCTTTACGGAGTAGTAAAGTAGCAGAGATGTAGGACCTTAAAGCCCTCGTCACATCTAATTTATGCAGCTCCTCTGGGAATGCCGGTAAGACCCATTCTTGGTTGGAGTGATATATGGATGGAGCCTTCGGTTTTCCCTGATGAATAGGTTGAAGGACTACCCTGTCTAGGTATTGTGATCCTTAGACTTGTATTGCCGATAAACTGACCTGATGTAATGGCCACTAGAAAGGCTGCTTTTAAATGTGATGTTCTCCAAAGAGCAGCTTTCTGTGGGTACAAAAGATGGGGTGCAGCAAGAAAAACTAACACTAACCCAATTGGGGTAAAGATATTTCCTTGGCAGCCCTACCCTAGTACTGCTCTCAGAAAAAACATTCCACTGAAGGATTTAAGGCTCACAGTGTTCATAAGTGCAAAAAAAGTCTGAGACAGACTTTCAATGTGGTAAGGCCCAGTCCCAAGTCTAGACCTGCTTGGAGAAATTGTAGAATATACTTTTAGTGTTAATGGGTCAAAACCTTGTGCAAAATCCAGGAATTTCTGCCAAATCCTGTAATAGGTGTATTTTGTGGAAGTTTCCCTTGCTTAAAGCAGAGTTTTTATAACTTGGTTGGAACGCCTCACTCCTTCTGGTCTCCTCCGCACAACTTCAGTGCCTCAGTAGCTCTAGAAGATTGAGGGAGAGATTGGCAGAGGTACAAAATGTGAAAATAGGGAGAACCAGGGTCTCCCCATTCCAAAAAAGGAATTGCCATCATCATCACTCTCTCCCTGATGTTGTTGGAGAAAATGTAAGATTAGTGGTACCGGAGGAAAGGCATAAGCCAAATGGAAATTGCATGGCTCAGCTAGCGTATCCACCCCTGCTGACCTCTGGCAGATGATATCTCGTAGAAAAAAAAAAAAAGTCACCCGGCTGAACTGCTAGAATTACCGTTTTCAGCGACTCCATCTTGAACCATTCTATGAGAATTTGTTTGATCTTTTTAGATTCAGCACCAGTTTCCAACCTCCCATCTTTTTTCCTACTAGAAAAACTGGAGAATAAAAGTACCACTGATTCTGAAACAGGCACCACCTCTTGTTGGAGAATCAGCATTTTTACATACTGCCATAGTATCTCTGCCTTTTCTACTGATCTGGGAACCCTGGTTGGAAGAAAGGATATTCGAGGTGGCTTCCCCTTGAACTTCCAAAAATGCCCTGCTGGATGGTGGAGACCACCCACTGATGAGAGAAAGAGACCGAACTACAGCTCCATGTCTGAATGGACACACAGAGCTGCAGCTCTGCTTGGGTGCCCCCATAGCAAGCTGCTTGCTGTGAGAGCACTCAACAGAAGGGAGGGGCCAAGAGCACAGAAGAGGGACCTGAGAAGAGGAGGATCTGGGCTGCTCTGTGCTAATCCCCTGCAACAGAGCAGGCAAGTATAATGGGTTTGTTATTTTTATAGAAAAAAAAAAAAACTTTACAATCACTTTAATGCTAGATTGTCAGTGTTAAATTTATTGTTTATACTGGAATTATGCGACAAAGACTTATAGCCTAAGGGCCCAGGATACCCCAACAGATCTGGTGGAGTGGGCATGTAACAGCTCAGGAGGTGGTATTTGTTTGAGCATAAGTGAAAAAATACAAAAAACAGTTGGTGAATATCAAATCATAAAGTGAAATAAATACAAATTAAACATTGTAGCAGCTGTCGCAAAGGTGCTAGGACCTTAAGACAGATGGATAAATATAACAGCGCTTGCAGACTATGACTAAGTGAAAGTGGATAACCATAATAAAACATAACACAAAGTATATATTAAATAAAGTGCCAAGTGCTCTAAAAAGTGCATAAGTGCGCCAATATTAGTGCTGGTGCTCCACAAATAAGGACGGTGTCGTGTCACACTCCTCGTGACCCCACTCACCAAATAGCATGGACCCACAGCTTCGTAGTCTGGGGGGGTCAAAAATTTGTATAATTGAGTATAAGACAGATGGATTTCTCTGGAGCCTCTCACAATAGTGTTTTTCATAGACGTTCAAAAGGTGGTCAATTGTACTCATATGCTGGAGACAGAGGAGCTAATCGTGAAGAACTGTTAAAAGTGGAATATAATGTGCTGGCTAGGCACTTTTTACAAAAAACCCAATTCAAAACAGCCATTAGTATGGAGCTCCAGGTGCGCGGCTAATTGGAGTGCGTTCCACAGAGAGCAGTAGTTGCGTCAATGGTTGGGAAGCCGGAAGTGCGCCAATGCATTTCGCCCCTCCTCCAGGGCATCATCAAGGACATGAGTACGATTAACCGCCTATGGAAACCACCTATTGAGAGGCTCCAGAGAAATCCATTTGTCTTATACTCGATCCCATTGATCTCAGCACTTTTGACCCCAGACTGCAAAGCTGTGGGTCCATGCTATTTGGAGAGTGAGGCACAAGAGAAGAGTATGACACACAACATTATTTGTGGAGCACCAGCACTATTTTTGGAACACTTTGCACTTTAATATATACTTTTTGTGTTATCTTTATTATGGTTTTCCACTTGCACTTAGTCATAGTCTGCAAGCGCTGTTATGTTTATCCATCTATAGCTCAAGGTTCTAGCACCTTTGCAACAGCGGCTACAATATTTAACTTAATTATCAAATCAAAGTGAAATACATACAAATCGGTTGTTTTGTATGTTTGAGATAGATATATAAATATAAAATTTCACTTGTTTGAGCATAGGCTTTTGTAATCAAATTGCTTATCCACCATGCAATGGTGGATTTTTGAACCAGGGTGTCCCTTAGGAGATCCTGTGGAAGGAACAGGAGGAGCAGAGGATAGGGATGGTAGAGCAATGTACTCCATGAGATGGAATAAGTAAACCTTTTGATTATATACCTTCCTTTGGGAAGAAAAATAGTCTTGGGTTTAAAACAACCTTGTCATTGTGAAGTATGAACATAAGCTCTTTACAGGAAAGAGCTGCCAGTTCAGAAACATGCCTGACAGAGTAATCACTGGGACTGGATTGACTATGCTCAGACCAAGCAAAGAAAGATTTAAAAGATAGAAGTCTTCCTGGAAGAAGCTTTTGATGGAGAGGCCATTCCCCAAGTCCAAGCAGTGGTAGCTTGAGTTTGTCCAAATGACAGCTGCCCACTTAGTATTTGGACCAGAGAAATGGTTTATATATATGCCACTGTGGTGGAATTGTCTGGCTGCACACAAATTAAGCATCTTTGTGCGGATGCGGATCTGACCCTGGGAGCTCTGCAGTGTCTTGTTGTGGCTCACCTCTGTGCCACCTGAGATGCTGGAAAGCTCCCTGCATGATACCTTTGGACAACCTTACTTTGCATCCATTTCTAAAAAGAACCTTGATCACCCTGATCCGCCTACGAATCTCCTGTAAAGCCGAATTTTTTTAATTTTTTTTGTCTGGCACAATATAGAAAATGGGATTTCAGATCAGCTGTGCCCAGTCTTGCCACAAAGAGTTAATCCAGCTCTGAGCAATCCTCATCTTTTTTCAGTGAAATAAAAATGGACAAACTGTCAAAACGTTGTCAGTTTTTCCCCCTTGCTGTGATTGACAGATGATTTACATATATCTCGTGCACTAGCCTAAGACATGCATTATTTTTTAATTCCCACCCCGACTCCTTTCTTCAGCAGCTCTGCAAGGATTGTCTGTTCCACACCTCAGCATGATTTGGCATGCTGAAGTCATGTGGGGAATTTTCTGGGTTTTGACTGGATGTTAGTGATCATAGCAGAAGTTCAGTGTAAGAAGTACACAGGAGAAAAGGCATGTTGATAAGGGGGAGTGTAGAGGTGGGCAGGGAGTTTACTGACATCACGACTCCACCCACTGAGCCCTGGAAAACAGACCCACCCACAAAATCTGCAGTTTTTCGGGTCTCATAGCAGACAGAGGGGAAACATTTGACAGATAAGTATACATGCAGGAGGCAATAACCAATATTGCAGTAGTTTAGAAAGGATGCGAGTGGGTTTGCATCCACTTTAAGCCAATACCCTGCTCCTTTCACTCCTACTGCCACCCGCATCTTCACTACCACCTGTTTACCGACTATGCTTCTGCTTGATTTCTACCTGCTACCAGACCCCAGCTTGCTCACTTCCTCATGGGGAGAGCCTAAGAATTGTGACCTGGTAAAAGCATTTTTTTAAATGTATAATATAAGCCCATAACATGCTCATATCAAAAACCACACACAATAAAGCAGGAGTTCAAATCACATTGTTACAAACATAGCCAAAATAGTCGAGGAGCACTCAACCGAAGTGCTCGAGATTACATATACAAAATCAAACAAGTATAGGCTATGCAATACCCCTGTAATATAACAAAACTCACCAGAATCATAACTAAGAGCATTAACCGTCTTGCAAGCTATTGTTTGAATTGTGGATTATATAATATGCTTTGTAATAAAGTACTGCAATAATGAGAATGGCCTTCCATATACTATGTCATTTTGAAGGTCAATAAACATTGATAAAATGAAAAAGCAAATGGTGCAAGTACGTATTTACCCATCGTGTAAACATTGTCTAACAAAAAAAAAAAACACACATGCATCAGATCTGATTGCCAAGGAAAGAAACAATGAATCTAGCTTAACCTATTGAGAATCAACTCTGTAGGGGGCTAAACTAGGAATTTCCAACCAGTCATCCCACAGACTTGTGTCTGTTGTAAGAACTTTCCAATTCTAGGAAAGGAAATAAAAATGATCACTTTTAAAAGCAGTAAATAAGAGCAGAAGGCAGTTGTTGCAATTGCGCTGAAACCACATGATCCCGAAAGGGGCACACTGGTTATTCATTGTCCTAATCCAGTTAGCTGCAGTTTGACAACACAGAAATAGTAGCAAGAGCTGGTTGCAGGGCTGGGTCTGCTAGGTTAAAGAGGTTTTCTTGGGAACATGGTGGCAGCCGTCAGGGAAAGACACGCTATTTGGCTAATGCATTGGGTGCATAGGTATGCATATTCTTTAGAACATACAGTACAAGACAGATGGCACATTTGGCCACACGTATGAGCACATACATGCACATCCAATGCTGACAAACAGTCTAAACCTGAATGCTTCACTATTTTTTTTTGCTGTATGGTCTGTTCAGACTTGTTTCAGTTATCCAGTCCTGAAGCACATCCTTGATCCGGTTACTGATCTGGCTTCCTCTGACTTTGTTCTCGAATTTCCCTTGCCTGCATGTTTGGGCACTCTGCCTTCGCTACAAACCCCGGCCTAGACTACGGGACTACGCTTCTGCCTAATAACTCTGTAGCTCACTGCCTGATTGTGGTCGACGTCTGCCTGTTTCTGACTCGGATTCTGCTTACCTCCTGGAGTTCGTCCATTCTGCTTTCACTTGGCGGGTGTGGGACCTCACTCCACCAGCAACTGAACTTGGTGCATCACCAACTGTACCTGTACTCGTCAGATACCAGTGCTCCCAAGTTTCTACGCACAGTGTGTACACCTTAGCACTTGTGCCTTCCCTTCCCCCCTGCAGTCCCTTTCTCAACATCCAGGGGTATTCAGACAGGAACTGTGCAAGAGGCCACCCTCGTCATTTCAAGCTCTGCATACATGTGACAACTTAAGAGGAGCTCATGTTTTCCATTAGCAGAGTCCTAAAAGTAATTACATCTTCAGTAGGTACTGTGAGAGGTTTGTTTAGGACAAAGACCGCAGGTCAATTACAGGAATAGCCAGTTTTTTTCAACGACTAGCGTTCAGACTTTTGGGGGGTGAAAATCCTTCTAGGAGCGACACCAATAGTCATTGTATGACAATAATGAAGGAATGTTGTGGAAGCTTTTGTAAGTCTTCGCGCCCAAGGGGGTATTTGGAGATCAATAGTCAATCTGCATTATGCCCAGGCTTTTGTCAACAGAGGCAATAACCAAAGTCGTGAATAGGGGGCATGAGCCAGGTGTGTCTTTGCTCCCCCGCCCTGCAGTGCTGCTGGCCTCCCTTCTCTCAGCTGATGTGGGGATGTTTGAGGATGAAGATTTGGGGGGGGGGGAGAGATTAGTAACTCATTTACCAGCGCCTTCCTTTTCTAAATGAACCCAGTGAACACTCACTGTGTTCTTTCATATCTGAAGCATAGTGAACCGTTTACTGGGCTTCACTTTAACTAACAGGAAGCCGCTCAGCACAGAGCACTTACCATTCATTCATTGTCCAGTGCAGCTGAGGCTGCAAAGGCATGAGTGTTTGAGCTTTGGGGTACACACCCTAATGCAATAGGCTGTGCACACCTATTTCAATAACCTTTTCAATATTAGCAAGCACGTTGTGTGAAGTTCCCTCTTCACTATAGTTGGGGAGAGAAGACTTTTGCAGCCTTGTCCAATACTGCCTCAATGTCAGTTTCATTCCCCTCTCACTCAGCATCCTCTGAATGGCATATAAAAATGGTCCAGTTGACCAATGGGAAAAGGAGGGGAGTTTGAGTTCTGGACATAGATGGCTGAATGAAAGCCATAATTTGTCAAAGGAATTGTGAAATGGATGCAGAAAATTCTGGTTTTGTCAAACAGGCCACTTGTTACATGCCTAAAGTATAGGCTAGAATCAGATGCAGAGGACTCATGGAATGAAATCAGCAGAAAGTGAGGGGATATTTGCAATGTGAAAGATATTCTCTCACAAAACAGTTGTCATGGAAGCACGTATCTATTGGAAGATTCTTCTGGTGGCAATTCAAAGTTTCGGATTAAGGCTTCATGTACACGGCGCGATGTTCAAACTCTCCTGAACGATTTAACTTGACAGCTAGAAACCAGCACCTAAAATTTGTGTGTATGTGTGTGTATGTATATATACATGATTTATATATAGCCAACAGTTCACGCAGTCCTTTACAATGTATAGGGGGGACAACACAATTACAGTACAGTTCAATACAAAAAGGTACAGGAGGGCTCTGCTCGTAGAGCTTACATTTTAAAGGGAGGGGGTGGTGATACAAAAAAGGTAATTGCTGCAGAGAATGAATTGATGGGGGTGGGGTATATTTATTATATATAAATAATCTCCATAACCCCCGAGGGGTGGCTGAATTTTCTGGGCTTACCGATTACCTCCTCCAGCTCGTTACTAGTTGTCCTTGTCTAGGGGTTCCCAGGGTTGATACCCAGTAACTGTAGAGACCGACACTTGAATTCCTTTTTAGGATTTTTTTATTGCAGGTTAAAACAGTTGAACAAACGCAATCTCTAAGTTGGGAATAGAGGGTATAAGGATGAAGTTTTAGCTCAGGTGCTTGGAACTGCTGACTTCAATAAAAGTCTCTGTACATAATCCAGGGAATAGCCACTTGAAACTGGATTCTTTAATTGCTGGATAAATCCTTGAGCTTGGATCTAGCAACCAACAAGTAATTCTAGCTTTGCAAAGTCTCTCACACAGACTTGGTTGAAAAGCTTGATTGCAATCGGAAGGTAAAAGGTAGGAACTTTTCTTACTGTACCAGCATCTTTCAGCCGGTCCGGCGATACCGTAAGAATTGCGGATTCAATCAATGTCCATGGCAGCTCAGCTTCCAGGCTCTTACTGAGCAGCCAGCCTTGTGCGTGGCCCTCTTCTGAAGAGTCGTCCCCTGGTTGCATGTAGAGTTGCTGGGCAACCAACTTCTGGACCCGAACCACGTGACTTCAGCACCTTAACTACCCTCTCCCGGAATACACAGAGACAAACGCGTCCACTGATTGGCTCAGAGAAGAGATTGGTACCCAATGCGTCCAACCAGATTGCGTTCCA
The DNA here is from genome assembly GCA_028564925.1 of Lithobates sylvaticus. Taxonomy (NCBI): domain Eukaryota; kingdom Metazoa; phylum Chordata; class Amphibia; order Anura; family Ranidae; genus Lithobates; species Lithobates sylvaticus. Next base: position 239,631,310 of record CM053030.1, read on the forward strand.
AGGCCTGTCACAGGTGCACCCCACCTATGACCAGGCAGAACCGCAATACAGCCCAGCCAAACTGATGCCAAAGCATGATTTGGAGCAATTAACCCCAAAACTCAACTACAGTTTTGGGCAAAAACAAAATTTAAAGTTATAGCGCATACTCATCAGGAGTACCGGCGCATCTATATCTATCAAAAAAAAAAAATTTCTTCAAAATAGCCAAAAATGAAAAACGCCTGTAAACGAAATGCGAGTTACTGAACGCATGAACGCATTTTTTTGGGTTCCAAAAAAAGGCTCTAAATGCAACTGCCTAGAAACGACTATACAATGAACCTGTGTACATGTACTGATAAGATAACAGGAGAGTTCAGGAGCAGTTAAAAAAAAAAATGCCCATCTGCTCCCAAACGTCCGTTTACCAGTAGCAGTGTACATGAGGCCTTACACTCAATTTTCATTTCAGATGACATTGTTGATCAGGACATTCGAGAGGGTGAAATATCCTTAACTGGGACATAGACTGACATAAAAGAACTTGGAATTTCAGAAGTTCTAGCACCTCACCATTAAAAAAAATTGCCTTTAGTAGTTATTGTTTTGATTCCACTGCCTAATTTTCTAAAGTTCAATGCCGCAAGTTTTTTTGTTTTTTAAAATAGTCCTTGTCCTTCATACCTTCACCATGTCAACAAGGTGAAGCTGGTGCATATTGCATGTAAAAATGTTATAGTTCTCTTAAAATTAATGTTGACCATAAAAAAAAAAAACCATCACAAAAAGATTACACACTAGGTTTTATGGCTCATGCTTGATAAAGAAGGTGGGGTGAATTGTAATAGATTGGTGTTATGTGACCAGTTTAAGTCCCCAGAGGATGTATTCTTTAATAGAAGCCTGTATGTGACCCTTACCTGTCATCACACTTTACAGCAATTACATTTTCTGTCCCAATGCCAAGGACCGCAGATGTTTTTTCAAAAGAAAAGTGACTCTATAAGTAACATAACATGTTAAATTATTCAGGTGAAAGAATTCAGTTGAAAAACAAACTGTGGCGCATTCATGCAAGGAACCATAGATTAGCAGCCAACTGTTGTATAAGCACATTATGTATTTACAATATGGTTTTCTTTTATCTGACTTACTGACATTGGAGTACCAACTACCTTGGAACAGTAGACTGGCATTGTATGGGCTTAACCAGTATTCATTGACAAACAGCCTATGAGTAGCAATAAAGTAGTGACACCAATGAAGGTTGGAGGCTTGCATCAGCTAAATTTTAAAAACTAAACCATATCCTTTGTTGGCAAAATAATGTGTCCCCATGCTTCAGGCATGCTTAAAGCTGGCCATACGTGGCTTGAATAATTTTCCTAAAATTTCCTGGAAATCCAGGAAGTGTCCACTGAACAGTATCGGCAGCCAATTAGCTGCATTCGCTATTTGTATATTCCAACAGTCGTTGGTGCCTTCTGTCAGAATATGAATAGCAGTGGAAGATTCAGTCACCCACATAATTTAGTGTGGATTCCTTTAAGTTTAAACAGTCTAGTTCAAGTGGAGAAAAGTGATAAACCAAAGGGCAGCTTAATCACTTCTCAGCTTCATTAATCTCTTTAAAAAAAAATTGCAGAAAGTTTCATAGAATTTACAAAAAATGCCCACCACTATATTTACCACAAAACCTAGGCAAAAGACTCATGCCTGTTCCTGCAGACCATATAACCGTAAAGCTCAAATATAAAAATTGTGTTACATTTTTACACTTCTCGGATTGTGGTGCTATGTTTTTTTTGTTTTATATGTGGTCTAGAAGTTCTAAGCTACAGGTACTTCCTAGTCATTTGAAGAAACTGGCTTCTATTTATGGTATAATAAAAAAAGTCTACATACATGCTCTGATGTAAATAACACAATTCTTGGTAGCGCCGCCATTCCTTTTGTTTTTACTATAGGGAAAAACTTGTACCGAGCTACTAGGACACTGTAAAGGTTAGAGATGGTACCTCCTGAAAAAAAAAATGTATTTTATGCATAACAGAAAAATACAAAAAGCTATTTTTCCTACAGCTTACCTGTAAAATCCTTTTCTTGAAGTACATCACGGGACACAGAGCAGCTACAGTAATTTCTATCTGGGATGTCCCAAAGCAATGCCCCTGAGGGCAGGGAAACATAGAACTGCCACCAAAGAAAGACCTACTCTGCCATTTTTAATACGCTGAGGCCAAAGGCAGTATCGTCTACGTGATTGACATCGACCTGGTAAAAATCCTGTAGATGTATAAACCAAAGACCAAATAGTGGTCTTGTACACCTGGGCCACTGACACCCGATGACTGATGGCCCAAGGTACTCCCCCACACCTAGTAGAGAATCTCTCCCCAGAAAAAAAAAAATGGGTTGCCATTTAAACCATATGCATCATTGATAAACTGGCAGATCCACTACTAAATAGTCGACCTGTATGCCGCCTGCCCTTCCTGGGCTCTTCTGGCAGAACATACCAGGATTCCGGACTTGTGCCGACAACTCAAGTAGACTCCGAGCATCTGAACTACTTCTAAAGCGGGTAGAGATCTTTCTCCTGCTGACTGTGGATTAGGAGAAAAATAAAAAAAAGGCAAGACACTGTCCTGATTCAACTAGAAACCACTTTAGGAAATAAAAATGGATGAGGACGCAACATCACCTTATGATGCGAAACCAAGAATGGCTCCTTGCATTAAAGGGCCACCAACTCTGACCAGGACCGGATTAACATAGGGGCTATTGGAGCTGCAGCTCCAGGCCCCTTTCTCAAGATAGGCCCATTTGCCCCCCAAAAAAAAAAAAAATATTTTATTCTCTGGGCGTCAAAGAGCCCAATTCATATACCCACCAGGATTCCCTTTGACTGAGCGTCCTAATACAGTGACTACCCCTCCAATGTTTTTTTATATATTTTTTTCTAGGCCCCAAAATTACATCCCTAGTACTTTTCTATTGTGTACCATCCTGAAATGATATAGGTATTCCTCCTTTTTACCTTTAACTATTTGGTAAACATGTTTAGTCTTATATGCAGTGCCCTTTGTTCTTCCTACATATATCAAGCCAAATGATCATTGTAGGGCATATACTACCCCCTCTGTATTGCATGATATGAAATCCCTCAGTGCATATTCCTTCCCATTGTGGCCATTAGTGAACTTCTTGTTTCTTGATATTGCTCGTTAGCGCCCTGCATCTGTAGCATCTGCCACAGGCATAAAAAGCTTTTCCATTAAATGTTATGGTATTGGTTACTGGGGGTTCAACCGCGTTCCTAACCAATTGGTCTCATAAAACGTGCTACTAACTTAAATATGAATGTTTTTTCCGGGATGAGTGGTTTTAAATGGTCCTCATTTTTCAATAATTCTTTCGACCTGTTAATATTGGAGATTATAATCCATTATCAAAAGCTATTATTTGCTATCTGTAATGACTGTTCCTCATAATCACTTATAGAGGTGCAGTTTCTTTTAATCACGAGGAACTGTCCTCTCGGTATGTTGACCAACCACCATTTATGATGGCAACTATTTTTTGAAATATACAAATTCCTATCCGTAGGTTTAAAATAGGTTTTTGTAATCATTTATCATCATTAATACATTTCCAGGTCTAGAAAGTGAATCTTCATATGAAGAAAATTCCCAGGTCAATGTAATACTTTTACTATTCTGGGTCATACCCAACAGGAATGTATTGAGCTCCTGCTCACTACCATCCCAAAAAATTATCAAATCATCAATAAATCTATTATACATTTTTAGTTGACCAAGTGAATTATGCATGGCTTCTGCTTCTCACTTGGTCATGTATAAATTGGCTATGCTTGAGGAAAATCTAGCCCCCATAGCTACCCCCCTTGGATTTGAAGGTAGAATTGATCCTGGTACCAGATATAATTATGTGGTAAACAAAAATCAAGGCCTTAATAGCCCCTTTATGATTAATATTTGTATGTAGTGATGCCACGCCTGTTGGGGCCATGATAGTATTTTCTGATGCACTGATATTCTTTATAATTTGCAATACATGTTTGGTGTCCTTCAAATATGCCTTGGAGTTTGTTTTGTACCAGGGGCTGAAGGTGGCAATCCATATACTGTCCCAATCTTGAGGGCAACGAATCAATCCCATTTATAATTGGACGTTCTGGTAGGTTTGTGCTGTTTTTATGGATTTTGGGGATTGCGTATATAAAAACAGGGATCTTACATGTTTCAGGAATGAGACATTTTTCCTCTCTCATTGATAAATCCCTTCTCTTTTCCTTCCTTTATGAGTGCATCTAATTCTTTTTTATATTGTCTAGTGGGATCCCTTTTAGTACCTTATATGTCTCAGTGTCATTTAATAAATAACTCATCACTGCTTTGTATTGGAGTTTTATTCCATACCACAATCCCCCCCCCCCGCCTTTATCGGCTGGTCCGATTACCAGGTCCTCTTTTTCCAAGGTTTTGATCCCCTCCTTAATGTGACCCTGGCCTATTGGTTTCTTTATAATTTAACATTTCTAAATCCTTGGTTATAAGCTTTTTAAACATGTCCACTAGGGATGAGCCGAACACACCCCTGTTCGGTTCGCACAAGAACCTGCAAACAAACCTAAAGGTTGTGTGAACTTTAGAACCCTATTAAAGTCCATGGGACTCGAACGTTCAAAATCAAAAGTGCTCATTTTGAAGGCTAATATGCAAGTTATTGTCATAAAAACTGTTTGGGGACCTGGGTCCTGCCCCAGGGGACATGTATCAATGCAAAAAAGGCAGTTTTTTCAGGAGCAGTAAAACAATAAAAGTGTAATATTCCTTTAAATTTCATACCTGGGGGGTGTGTATAGTATGCATGTAAAGGGGCGCATGTTTCCCGTGCTTAGGACTGTCCCTGCAAAGTGTCATTTTTGCAGGAAAAAATGCTATTTAAAATCACTCGCAGCTATAATAAATTGTCGGCTCCCGTAATACAGAGAACAGTCATTGAAAGTCATGGATACAAAAAAAAAAAAAAAAAGCGTGGGCTTCCCCCGAAATTAAATTACCAGGCCCTTCAGGTCTGGTATGGATATTAAGGGGAACCCTGGGTCAAATAAAATAAAAAAAATAAAAAAAGGACGTGGGGGGTTCCTCCTAAATATCCATACCAGACCCTTCAGGTCTGGCATGGATTTTAAGGGGAACTCCATGCCAAATTTAAAAAAAAAATGGCATGGGGGTCCCCCTCAAAATCCATACCAGACCCTTTATCCGAGCACGCAACCTGGCAGGCCACAGGAAAAGAGGGGGGGGCGAGAGCACCCCCCTCCTGAACCATACCAGGCCACATGCTCTCAACATTGGGAGGATGCTTTGGGGGTCTGTGACCCCTCAAAGCACCATGTCCCCATGTTGATGAGGAGGGTCTCTGGCCAGTGGTTGTGGGGGGCTTATCAGAATCTGGAAGCCCCCTTTAACAAGGGGACCCCCAGATTCCCCCCGTTTGAAATGGTAAGGGGGTACAAAAATACCCCCACCATTTCACAAAGAAAGTGTAATAAAATTGTTAAAAAAAAAAAAACAACACACTGACACCGTTGGGAAAAGTCCTTTGCCAGAAAATCCATGCCAGACCTGAAGGGTCTGGTATGGATTTTTAGGGGGAACCCCCTCGTAATTTTTTTTTAAATTTGACCCAGGGTTCCCCTTAATAGCCATACCAGACCTGAAGGGCCTGGTAATTGAATTTCGGGGGAACCCCAAGCTTTTTTTTTTTTTTTTTTTTTTTTTTTATATATCTTTATTTATCAAAAATTTTCTATTATTACAATTTAACATACAAAACATTTATACAAAAGGTGTCAGCCTATTCCTTGTACATTCATATGCATAACCGTTTACATCCTTGTATCTTCATAGATTTGCTAACACCTTTCATCATCCTAATCCACCTCCATTTATTCCACAACTACCAACATATTCATTCTAAAATAAAAAATTGAGTGCAAGAAAAAAGAGGAAGAAGAAAGAGGAAAAAAAAAAAAAAAAAAAAAAAAAAAAAGAAAAGGGAAAGGGGGAAAACAAAAGAGGGATCCCCTATCTCTCTCTTACTAAATCCCTCCATCCTGGGTATAATATTTTAAATCGTAGCCAGGTCTGCCAAGCATTATTTGCTTCCTCTCTATTTGCATTTTCTTTTTCCATTCTTGTCTCCAGTTTACACATTTCGTCCATCTCCCTTTCCCATTCTTCTATATTAGGACCGCTACTGTTTTTCCATTTCCTGGCGATAATGGTTCGTGCTGCCGTTAAAAAGAATTTCAGGGTTCCCTTTCTCACCCTTTTTACTGATCCCATATTCATGGATAATACCGACATCAAGATGTCAGGCTTGAGTTCTATTCCTGTCATCAAAGCATATGTTTTGTATATCTGTTCCCAGAAGTTGTATACTCTAGGACAGTCAAACCATATATGTGACATGGTTCCGACGGCTTGGAGGCATCTCCAGCATATTTTGCTATTCTCAGGATTAATTTTATTCATATCTGTTGGACATCGATACCATCTTGTCAACAATTTATAGTTTCTTTCTTGGTCTCTGCTAGATTTGGATAATTTGTGAATAATTTTAAAGGCTTCCTTCCATTTCTCTTTAGGGATGTCTATTTCTAATTCTTCCTCCCACCTTTTTATATATATGATCTCTTTTATCCTGTTTTTCATTAGATATTTATATACCGTAGACAGGTTATGGGTCGGTTTCTGTTCTTCTATTAATATTTCTTCAAGGGCCAATAAAGGTCTACTTATTGCATCCTTTTTTGCTATATGGGAGATGTATTTGTTTAATTGCCAATACTGAATCCAGTTGTTTTTATATTCTATACCCATATCTTCAAACCGTATTAACCTATCATGCTCAGTTATGTCTCTTATTCTAATATCTTGTTCTTTCTTCCATTTTAGGAAGGTTCCTATTTTCATTGCTAATGGAAATTCGGGGTTATCAAATAAGGGAGTCATTGGCCCTATATATGTTGTTCCTTTGCCTAGTCTTATTAGTCCATCCCATACTTTCAGTACCCGGCCTGCAAAGTACGGCATGTCTCCGTCTGGTGGACGTCTCTTTTCTGATCCACGGCAATGACTTTAGGCTAATAGTTGAGATCTCTTTTTCCAATCTGACCCACTCTTTAGAATCTTCATTTTGGAACCAATCTATTAGTCTAGTTATTAGGGCCGCCTTTAGGTATGTCGAGATATCGGGGAGTGCCAGTCCTCCTTCCTCCTTGGAGCGGGTCAGTATTGACCTGCTTATTCTAGCAGGTTTGCCGGCCCAGATGAAGCTTCCTATATCTTTGCGTATCTGATTTAACATTTTCTTTATAGGGAAGAGTGGTATGGCCTGAAATATATATAAAATCTTAGGTAAAATATCAATTTTTATAATATTTATCTTCCCTATCCAGGAATGATTCCCTTTTGCATATTGTTGTAGTAGCTTACTTATTTTGTTTATGATTGGGAGGTAATTAAGTTCATATAATTTGTCTAAATCTTTGGGGATATAAATTCCTAAGTATTTTACCGCTAAAGGTTGCCATTTGAAGGGAAAATTAGCCCTAATGATTTCTATTTTATTTTCAGGAAGTATAATCTCCATTATTTCAGATCTATTGTAGTTTACTTTAAAATTACTAACTCTGGCAAAGTTATCAAATTCTTGTATTAAGTTGGGGAGTGTTATTACCGGGTTTGTTATATATACCAGTAGATCATCTGCGTAAACAGACAGTTTGTACTCTGTCTCCCCTACCCTCAGCCCTTGTATGTCTTTATTGTTCCGAATGGCTATTGCTAAATGTTCCATAAACAGAACATATAGTAGAGGAGACAGAGGACAACCCTGTCTAGTTCCGTTAGTTATCGTTATAGACTCAGAGATCTCTCCTGCTGCCCTAATTCTAGCGATGGGTTTTTGGTATATTACCATTATTTTTTCTAATAACTTTGGTCCTATTCCCCACTGTTTTAATGTCTCTTCGAGAAAACACCATCCCACCCTGTCAAACGCCTTTTCGGCGTCTACCGTCAATAGACAGGATGGGATGGTGTGTCTCCGAGCATAGTCAATGAGCGTTACTGTTTTGGAAGTATTATCTCTTGCTTCTCTCCCCTTTACGAAGCCCGCTTGGTCCAAGTGTATGTAGCTTGGGAGTATGGGGGTTAGTCTGTTGGCTATGATTTTTGAATATATCCTGAGGTCAATATTTGTCAGTGAAATGGGTCGGTAGCTGCTACAACTGGTAAGATCTTTTTCGGGTTTGGGTATTAGAGAGATATAGGCCTGCATTCCTTGTGTGACGAAGGGTTGATTAATTGTTACTTCATTAAATAGGCGTTTCAGGATCGGAACTAATAGATCTCTAAACATTTTGTAAAACCTTGGGGTGAAGCCATCCGGGCCTGGGCTTTTCCCTATTACTAGAGAGTCCACTACCTTTTTAATTTCGTCTTCTGTTATTTCCTCTTCGAGCTGTTCTTTTTCAGACATTGTTAGTGTTTGTATCGGGGTGTTTTTTATATATTCTTGCACCTGTTGTTGATAGGCTTCCGGATTCCTTTCTACCCAAGGATTGGGGATGTTATATAACTTAGTGTAAAAATTACGGAAAGTATCCACGATATCTTTTGGCTTATAAACATAGTTGCCTGTTTCATCTTTACAATTGAGGTTAAATTTGTTTGTTGGTGTATCTTCCTCGCCAATAGTTTCCCCGGTTTATTCCCTTGGACATAATTCAGAGACCGTATTTTATCTCGACTTAATAGGGTTTCTTCATCTAATAATAATTTCAGCTCGTTTGTTTTGGTGGTAAGTTCTCCTAATAGCTCCTGTCCCAAATTTTGCTTATGTTCTTTACTTATTCTTTCTATTTCTTTTGATAATTGAGATATTTTGTTATCTTTCATTTTTTTTAATCTAGACCCATGTTTGACAAATAGACCTCTTATAATACATTTTAGTGTTTCCCATTGGTTGGGTGGGGAGGTGTCATCTTCCAAATGGTCTACCAAAAAATTCGTTATTGCTTCTCTGATCTCTGTTAGACAAGTTTCATCAAATAGCAAAATTATCATTGAGTCTCCAAGAGTTCCTAGTTCTTTTTCCTTTGTCTATAGTCAGGGTAATGTAGATAGGTGCGTGATCTGACCATATCGCGCTACCGATCTCTGGGGAATAGATTTCGGGCAGTCCTTGTTGATTTACCAAAAGGTAGTCTAGTCGATGATAGGTTCCATGGACCTTTGACAGGAACGTATAGTCCCCATCTTGCGGGTGGGCCATTCTCCATGTATCTACCAGATGATATTTATTCAGCATTTCTAAAAAAAAATTTCTTGCCATATTTTTTTCATTTTTTGGGGGAGCTGAGGTGTCCAGTTCGGGGTCAAAAATAAAATTGAAATCTCCGCCGATTACGGTGATTCCTTCTGCTTTACTCATTAGATCTATTAGGAGTTTCGTCCCGAATTCAATTTGATCATAATTAGGCAAATATATGTTAATAAGGGTGTATTTCTTGCCAAAAATATTGACTTTCAACAACAACCCTCTGCCGTCCTTATTCCTATGAATTTCTAATATTTGATGTGGTACGGATTTGTGTATTGTGATAGCCACCCCTCTAGATTTTGAGTATGTGAAAGAGTCATGGTACCAAGTTGGATAATGCCTATTTCGAATAGTAGGTATCTGGTCTGAACAGAAATGTGTCTCCTGGAGCATAAGGATGCCAATATTTTGTCTATGGCATGACTGGAGGACTTGAAGTCTTTTAGAGGGTGCGTTTAATCCTCTGATATTGTATGAGCATATTTTTATCATGTTGGAAATTTCCGCAGGATGGAAGGAGAAGCGAGAGAGAGAGAGAGAGAGAGAGAGAGAGAGAGAGAGAGAGAGAGAGGGGGATGATTGGGGGGAAAAAAAAAAAAAAAAGGGGGGGAGGTGTGTACTATCTAGGTTGTGTACTTTTTAGTCAACTTTACATTCATTTCATTCACATTACAAACATTTATGTCCTAAATCTACGACTAATCTAAGTCAACCCTTAATCAATAAGGTCCCTATTTGGGGTACATGAGCGCGTCCCCGAGCGGGTCGGTGCCCTCCCCAATCAAATTTATTAATTGTATATTCTTTATATTTTATATTAACGAGAAGAAAAGAGGGAAGAAGAGATAAGAAGTGAGAAAAGAGAGCAATATCCTATTTGATCCTGGTGAAGAGAGGAGGGAAGGGGGGGAAGGGGAACAGGAGGAAGCGGGGGAGGGAGAAGAAAAAAAAAAAAAAAAAAAAAAAGAAGAGCAATTTAATAGAGGAAAGGGGACAGACAAATCTTTATGGCGTGACATTTTTTTCCCCCCCATCTGGTGTATATATACATAATTACATGTCTATATAAGCATATCTACCCCGTTGGTTTGAGTCTTGTCATTACCCAGATCTTTGACCCCCACCCCAGAAGAGAGGGAGAGAAAAAAGAAAAAAAAAAAAAAAAAGGGCATGGGTGTATTAAAACCGTGTTACTTGAACCGTGTTACTTGTCTCTGTTGGACCATGAAAGAGTGTCATGTACCCCCAAAGAGAGGGGTTGGGAGGAAGAAAAAAAAAAAAAAAAAAAAAAAACATTTTAATAAAAAGTGAAAATTTATACATTCGCATATTTGTGCTGTCTTTATTATCCATATTGGATAGTGAAAAAAAAAAAAAAAAAAGTATTCACATATATAGTGCCTTCTTTATTGTCCATATTGGGCAGTGCGAGAGAAAAAAGAAAAGAAAAAGAGATTTTCCTCTTTCAGGGAAGGGGACAAAACTGGGTGAGTCTTATTATTTTTATTTTGATCTCTAGCTTCTCCAGGGTACCCCCTCCACAGTATGTCTACATTCGTCCAATTTATATTCCTTTAGATATATATCCGTATACATTTCTATATCATTATTGATTTAGTTGTTACAATCTTACTTTTTTATATTCATTAACCCTCATTTTAGGAAACACACAAAAAACAATTGAAAAGAAGAAAAAAAAAAAAAAAAAAAAAAAGTGAATTCAATGGTGCTTCAGAAAAAAAAAAAAAAAGAATATAAAAATTTTGAGAGTGTACTAGTGTTTAGTGCCAAATTAATTATCCTCGGTGAACCTTGAAAATTGTTACACTCGAAAAAAAAGGGAATAAAAAAAAATAAAAAAAAAAAAAATAAAAAAAAAAAAAATAAAAAAAAAACATTTCCTCCCTTCTCCTTCCCTTTCCTTCAAAAAAGTAAGATGTGTTAGTGCTATTGATGGCATATAGAACCGTGAGAAAAAAAAAAAAAAAATAAAAAAAAAAAGTGAATTCAGTGGTGTTTCAAAAAAAAAAAAAAAAAGGGGGGGGGGGGGGGGGGGATTTCTTAGTGTTTAAATGCCATATTAAACCGTGAGCAATTATACACTCCCAAAAGAAAAAAAAAAAAAAAAAAGAAAAAATGAAAGTAAAATCAAAAGTTTCTTGGACTTTCCCCATTCTCCCCCCGACCCCCCCCCCCCCCTCTGTGTTCTGTCTATCTTCCTCTTCTTATCAATCCTTCCGAGATGTCCGAATATGTTTGCGGCCAAGCCGGTAAGTCAATCAAGGGTAGGTCTAGATTTTTTAAAAAGTCTGGAAGATCTTTTAAGTCCCGAAAGATATTTTTCTGACCGTTTTGATGGACTATTATTTGGAATGGGGTGCCCCATTTATACAGGATATTCTTTTCCTTTAATATATCCAATAGTGGTTTTAGGGCTTTCCTTTTAATCAAGGTGTGTTTGGATAAGTCCTGCAAAAAGATCAGTGGGGCCCCCTCATATTCGAAGTTCCTCTGTTTCCTAGCCTCCGCCATAATATTTTCCTTTACCCGGAAAAAATTTATTCTGGAGATTACGTCTCTGGGTTTTGCTAGATCCTTGTCTTTTGGGCCTAGTGCTCTGTGTGCTCGGTCAATTTCAATACCAGTTGTATTTGGTTGCTTTAAGATTATATTAAATATTGCTTGTAATGTGTCTTTCAATTTATCTGATGTTATTGATTCTGAAAGTCCTCTAATTCTAATGTTGTTGCGTCTAGTTCTATTCTCCATTTCATCATTAGAGTTAAACATTTGAACTAAGAATCTATCGGTCTCCCGATTTCTTTCTTCTAGGCAAAAAATTTTTTGGTTCATGTCTTCCATTTTCGTGTTTATGTTTTCCACCCTTTTTTGTGTCTCCATTACTGCTGCTTTCATAGTTTGTATCTCACTTTTATAGGAAGTCTCTAATCTGTGCACATATCTGTCCATGTCCTCTCTTGTGGGTATTGCTTTTATGTAGGATTGTATATCCCAGTTTTGTCTGTCCAGGATTTCCTCCGTGTGTGGTGTAGTATGTTGATCACTATTCTCCATGGCGATATTGGTTGCTACCCCTGAGTCTGTCGAGGAGGTCTTGGGGTCTATTATTGAGGTTTCAAAATTCTCAGGTGATAATTGTGGATTTGGATTTTTAAAAAACCCTGTTATGCCAGTTTTGGGATTCGGGCTCGCCTTCGGTATCACTGGTGGGTTTTTTTGCGACCCTCCTATAGACCCTCTTGAGTTTTTGTGCATGCGTACTTTTGGGGGGCATTCCCCAGGAGAGGGAGAGAATAATTTTAGGGCCTCTGAGTATCGGGGTGTAATTCCCCCCAGTTCAGTATGGTTTCTTCCTAATTCTCTTCCTCACTCCTCAGTCTTGCTCCCTGTTAGGTATTTCTCACAGTACCTTCAAGCCAATAATGTGGGGACTTTACGGATTCATGCAGCTATATAAATTGCATAGATTACGTTTTGATCTCCAGGGTCTAAAGCGGGATGTATCCTTCTCCTGCGTGTATCTAATGTGGAGTAAATAGGACCTCCTAAGGAGTTTAAGTGGAATGTGTACTTAAGTTCTAAGCAATATTGTGTTCTTACACAGACGTAGGATAAGATGTGCAGAGATCATTGAAATATTCAAAAATGTACCCAAAAACAAAAAAAAAAAAAGGAAAGCAGAAAAAATCCGTTTGCTATTGTTTTGGGATTTTCAACTTTTATATCTTGGTCTTTCCCAGGATTAGGGCCTTCCAGGTGTTTTCAGCAAACAATCCTATATCAGATATGGCTTTTAGTATACAGTCTATTAGGGTATTATAACCCTTATCTCAGGCATATGTTTGTATAGGTAACATCCTGAAGTATCTATGTCAATGCCAGTTATTTGTTATATAAAAAAGAAAGGATCTTACCTCCCATGTATATTTACTTAAGACTGGATCGTATCTACCTGAGTTATCCCGTGCAGTTACGCCTGTAGTGTCCCCTGTTTGCCTTTGAAAAAGTGCACGTCTCCTTTGAGGTTTCGGTTACCGCCGGGAATGACCGAGCCTCTCCGTGTGAGTCAGTATACTGACGCCTCTCCACTCAGATCCTCTTCGGCATATTCCGCTGGGGCCGTGAGACGGAGGAGCGATGGGGCACAGTCCTTCAGCCCGGTGAGGTAAGTCCTTCTCTCCTATATTCGTCGGCTTTGTCCCTGGATGTAGGGTATCTCAAGATCTTCTGGCAGGTAGACGTCCCCTATGCCGTCTTTCCTCTGAGGGTCTCGGCTGGATCAGCCTTGCTGTTTTAGGCTGTATATGCCAAGTAAGGCAGGGCTATCTCCGGTACTTTCGGTTTTGATAGCGGGGTTTGCTGGAGAGTCTGCTAGTAGTCTCGAGCCGATATGACCAGGGTGAGTGCAAACATTGCTGCTACGACTCTCCGGCTGTGCGACCAGGTTGCGTCTGTCAGGTACTCGTTAGGGAACGCCCGTTCCCCATGTTCGTTCTCGTTAGCTTGTCAGTGTCTACAGCTGGGTGATTGGGGAGGGAGAGAGCATTGCTCAACACACGTCCGCTCCGGTCAGCGTCATCCCCCCTGAGCTAATTTCGCCTCCCAAGCTTTTTTTTTTTTATCAATGACTGTTCTCTGTATTACGGGAGCCGACAATTCATTATAGCCGCGAGAGATTTAAAAAGCTTTTTTTCCTGCAAAAATGACACTTTGTGCAGGGACAGTTCTAAGCACGGGAAACATGCACCCCTTTACATGCATACTATACACACACCCCAGGTAAGAAATTTAAAGGAATATTTCACTTTTATTGTTTCACTTTAAGCATTAATAAAATCACTGCTCCTGAAAAAACTGCAGTTTTTAAAACTCTTTTTGCATTAATACATGTCCCCTGGGGCAGGACCAGGTCCCCAAACATTTTTATGACAATAACTTGTATAGGCTTTTAAAATTAGCACTTTAGATTTCTCCCATAGACTTTTACAGGGTGCTTGCGGCTTTTCGAATTTGCCGCGAACACCCCAAATTGTTCGCTGAACAAGCGAACAGGCAATGTTCGAGTCGAACATTAGTTCGACTCAAAGCTCATCCCTAATGTCCACATGTCTTATTCTGTATTTTAGGGTTAAATGTTGGACTTTAGGGCAAAATGTTTCTTTAGATCGATACTCTTTATGAACTTCTGTATCCCCAAATATGTCTCAAATTTAACGATTTTTTTCAGGGCAAATTTCAAGTAGCTGAAGCTCCTGTTTAGTCAAATCTATCCCACCGATATTAAAAATACCTTCACCTAATTTTCTTTTGGATCTTCCTCCCTCTTCTTCCCCTGGGAGGCTCCCTTTGAGGCATGGAAAACAAGGAAACCGCCTTCTGGCAATCCAATGCCTGTATCTTAAAGTTCCAGACAGAGAGAATGAACCTCTACCAAGACCAGGAGTAGTGCTGTATGTAGGGAACGTGCTTTGAACTAAACACAGCTTCCTCCTGTAGAAATATATTGAAGGAACCCCTGAAATCAACTGCTTCCTGAGCAAAGATTGAGGTACAGAGTATCGAGGCGTCTTCAGCAAGCCCAGCACTGGGGCTAGATGCTTTGTGAATCCTCTGTGGCTAACCCAAAGGGAGGATTCACAAGAAAACTGGCTTTCCACTGCTATTATAGAAATCTTTAATGAGCCGGTAAACAGCCACATTAAGATGTGCTTTTACAGATGATTAAGGACCCTGAAATCTACCTCTTGCAGAGAGGTCATCACTGAACAGTCTAGCCTATCTGAAACAGAAGGATGTTCTGCGGCTTGAGATCTTAAGATAGACCTCACGTCCCTATTTTCTTTGGAACGGCTACCATTTAATTGTCTGACAATAATGAGCCCATAACTTCTGGTCCAAGAGCAAATGCAAGGCAAAAGACTGACAACTCTGACAGACCCAGACAATCCCAAGAGGTGCGCTTAACCTACCAGGTTTCTGCCGGCTAAAGATGGAACAAACCACTGCCCTAAGATTTTCTGGTCTGAGATACACTCAAAAAACTCAGCAGCCTTTAGATGTCTCCCTCACCCAGGTGGGGAAAGCTTACAGCATCTGGTATCCCTGGGCAGTCTCCCATCTATACACCAACCAGGCTTGATCCTGTTTAGGCTTCGATCAACAGAGATCAGGCATGATCAAGGTGAAGCGGCCTCAGTATGACAAATATGAATGAGACAGGAAACACTGCAATGCCAAACACCACTGTCCATCGGAAGATGGACACCGCCAGATCCCTGAACCTGAGAGCAGTGCCCCTGCTTCCCCCCAGCTGCCTCTTTTCTGGAACTATTTAACTCGTATAACAGGTAAATAACGCAGAAACTATATTAGCCAACATAATATACAGTCCTCCAAGGATGCAGGCCTAAAACAATGTTGACTTACCTTTATGCAACCCCTTAGGTATGCAAGTACCTAGGTATGCAAACATGCAGGTATACAAGTATTCTTACCATTCATGCATTTATGTATGCAGTACAAGGTCAATAAGCACACGTGCATGTACCCCCACGTAAACAAGCACATATGCATGTAGCCCTAGGCAAATAAGCCCATATGCATGTAGTCCTATGCAAATAAGCACATATGTATGTAATCCCAGGAAAACAAGTACATATGTACACAACTTAATGTAAATAAACATACGTATGCAGTACAAATGAAGACATGCCAGCATGCGTTTAAGCAATATGCATCTATGGAAGCATGCTCTTATGCAACATGTGCCCATGGAAACAAGCATTTAAGCAATAAGCAAGCATGCGTTTATGAAACATGTTTATGCAACACATATCTATGCAGACATGTATAGACATGCATCTTTATACAACCATGTATCTTTATGCGATCATGTATATTTAAGCAAACATGTATAAACATGCATCTTTATGTGATCACGTATCTTTATACCATCACATATAACCATGCATGTTTATGCAAACATGAATAAACATGCATCTTTGTGCACCCATGATCATGCATCTTTATGCAAACATTTACACAAGTATAACCATGTATATTTATGCGAATATGTAAAAACAGGCATCCTCAGCAACCGTGCATTTCAGCTAGTTTGCAAGCAAGCACCTGCTTAACTGCAGTTGGCCCCATACTAGTCCTACAGGATTTAGCCAAGCACATATGCACTATAATGGAGCAACAACTCTTTAAATTGCACCCATGTTCATGTTTTTCCAAACGTGTATATTTAAACATGCATTTAAAGTAACAAGATTGCAAGCATGTATACTACGCTGCACCTGCTACAGAGCAGTCAACAACACTTTAAAGTTAACTGCTAACCATCCAGGGGTGTATCGACTTACAGTTGTACAGTTACCCTGGATGAACAGCAAATATGCAGCATCTAATCATGACTTGTCTGTCACAGTTCTCCCATAGTAAATACTCACACTTTGTGTCCATGGGCTGCTGCTATGTCTCCAGAGGCCTACTGAACCTGTTGCCACATGGCATTGCCGCCCTTCCTGCCTATATAAAAATAGGCCATACTGAGTGAGCCTGCGCCCTCTAGGAGCCTGGAGGAGAAACATCAGCCCACATGAGTAAGAAGTGCATAGCATGATTAAACAGCACACTGCTCCCAGTGGCCACAGTGGTTGAACAGAGAAACTGCAAAAAAAACCTAGTTAGACTTACCGGTAACAGTATTTCCAAGAGCCTTTCAGGACAACCCTGGAGAGAGCGCAGCTCCGCCCACTTTTGAGGAAACACTTCCCCGCCTCTTCCACCATGGCCTCAGTTATTGTGACCTCCGGCATACTGGAAGACAAAGCACAGAGAACACACACAAACCATGACAGATACTCAGATCTCAAAACATAGAAAACAC
The DNA here is from genome assembly GCA_028564925.1 of Lithobates sylvaticus. Classification (NCBI taxonomy): domain Eukaryota; kingdom Metazoa; phylum Chordata; class Amphibia; order Anura; family Ranidae; genus Lithobates; species Lithobates sylvaticus. The sequence goes on from CM053030.1 coordinate 239,648,627, forward strand.
AAGGGAGGGAACTAGGAGTTGTCCTGAAAGGCTCTTAGAAATACCGTCACCGGTAAGTCTAACTAGGTTTTTCTCCAGTCGCCTTTCAGGAAAACCCTGGAGAGGATAAACGAGAAGCTTACCCTAGGGTGGGACCACTGCCTGCAGTACCTTCCTGCCAAAGGCTTGATCCGCAGCTGACAGTAAGTCCAGCCACGTGGCCGCCTTGCAGATCTGGTCAGGCGTAGCACTGGCCCTTTCGGCCCAAGACACTGCTGTTGCTCTTGTGGAGTGGGCAGCAATTCTGGAGGGAGGAGATTCTTCTCTAGCTTTGTAGGCCTCCGTAATTGCCTCTCTAAGCCACCTACCTAGAGTACTTTTAGAGGCCTTTTCCCCCTTCCTAGGGCCTGAAAAGACTACAAACAGAGCATTTGACTTTCTGAATTCCCTGGTAACTGTCAGGAATTGGAGAAGGCACCTCCTTACATCCAGGGTATGAAAGGCCTCCTCACCTGTGTTAGTGGGAGCAGAGGAAAAGGTAGGCAACACTATCTGTTGAGAACGGTGAAAATCCGAGGAGACCTTGGGAAGAAAAGCTGGGTCTGTCTGCAGAACTACCCGATCAGGAAAAATTTTAAGAAAAGGCTCTGACTGCCAGAGCCTGTAACTCACTCACCCGCCTAGCCAACGGAATAGCTACTAAGAAAATTGTTTTTAAAACTAAATTTTTTAAACAATATTCTTGTAGAGGTTCAAACGGAGCTCCCTTAAAACCTTGTAACACAACAGATAAATCCCAACTGGGAAAAATTCTAAGGGGAACTGGCCTATTCTGTGCCATTGCCCTGAAAAACCTAGAAATTAAAAAAAGTTTCCCTGGAAAGAGTTTTTTCAAAATAAACTGAGAAAGCCGCTACCTGAGTCTTCAGGGTGCTGGCTGCCAAACCTTTCTCCATTCCTTCATGGAGAAATTCAAGCACTGAACTAGTACTCTTCACACCTGGAACCCCCTAGAAGCACAATAGGAGTTGTACTTCTTCCATACTTTAACCACTTTAAGACCAGCCTTGTTTTGGATTTTAGGTGTTTACATGTTTAAAACAGTTTTTTTTGCTAGAAAAAAAAAAAAAACTTGAACCCCCAAACATTATATAGTTTTTTTTCTAACACCCTAGAGAATAAAATGGCGGTCGTTGCAATACTTTTTTTCACAACGTATTTGCGCAGCGGTCTTACAAGCGCACTTTTTTTGCGAAAAATTCACTTTTTTGAATAAAAAAAAATAAGACAACAGTAAAGTTAGTCCAATTTTTTTATATATTGTGAAAGATAATGTTACGCCGAGTAAATTGATACCCAACATGTCACGCTTCAAAATTGCGCCCGCTCGTGGAATGGCAACCAAACTTTTACCCTCAAAAATCTCCATAGGCGACATTTAAAAAAATTCTACAGGTTGCATTTTTTGCGTTAGAGGAGGTCTACGGCTATAATTATTGCTCTCGCTCTACCGATCGCAGCGATACCTCACATGTGTGGTTTGACCACCGTTTTCATATGCGGGCGCTACTCACGTATGCGTTCGCTTCTGCGCACGAGCTCATCGGGACGGGGCGCTTTAAAAAACATTTTTTTTGTTTTTCTTATTTATTTTTCTTGATTTTATTTTTACAAAAAAAAAAAAAAAATTGGCTCACTTTTATTCCTATTAACAAGGAATGTAAACATCCCTTGTAATAGAAAAAAGCCTCCTCTTAAATATGAGATCTGGGGTCAAAAAGACCTCAGATCTCATATTTGGACTTCAATGAAAAAAAAAAAAAAAAAAAAAAAGTCATTTAAAAAAATGACATTTGTAAATTCCCCTTTAAGACATATGGGCGGAAGTGACGTTTTTGACGTCGCTTCCACCCTCCTATGGTATAGAGATGAGTGGCGGCCATCTTAGCATCACTCATCTCTATGCACAGGCAGGGAACGGACCCGATCACCTCCGCCGCTGCCGACGGTTCCGGTAAGCGGCGGGAGAGCGGCGGGAGGGGGGGGCACATCTCCCGCCGCCAACGGTGATGATGACCACCATTATCGGAATGCCGACCGGCGCCTGAAGAGATGGATATAATCGGTTGTGGCAGCAGCTGCTGCCGTTACCGAGATATCCCTCTTCAAAATCAGGACGTATATCGTCGTGCGCCGGTCGGAAAGTGGTTAAGGTATATGGCCCTAGTCACTTCCTTCCTGCTGGAAAGTAGGGTCCTAACTAGTCCCTCGGATAAGCCCTTAGCCTTTAAGAGGTCCTCTTCAGAAACCAGGTGGTTAACTGCAGTATGCCTGCCTCTGGATTCTGGATGGACCACTGATCCCTGCGTCAGAAGGTCCTGCCTGACTGGTAGTCTCCACGGGGGTTCTGTGGCTAGGTTTAGAAGTGCCGAAAACCAGGGTCTTTTTGGCCAGAAGGGCGTGATAAGAATCATGCTGGTTCCCTCTTCCCTGAATTTCCTCAGGACCACCCGAATTAGAGGAAAGGGGGGAAAGGCATAACACAGTTGGTAATGCCAAGGGTGAGCTAGTGCGTCTAAACCTATGGCCTGATCTTCTCGGTGAAGAGAAAAGTATCTCTGGACCTTGAAGTTTTGCTGGCTGGCAAAAAAGTCCACTTGTGGGAAGCCCCAAGTACTGGCAATCATCAGGAACACCTCCTGATTTAAGCTCCATTCCGCTTCTACCAGTCTCTTCCTGCTGAGTAGGTTGGCCAAAAGATTTAGAGAGCCCTTTAGGTGGACTGCTGACAGGGAGGCCACGTTCTTTTCTGCCCACGCAAAGAGTTGGTTGGCTAACTCCATGAGACCCCTGCTCCTGGTCCCCCCCCCCTTGCTTTAGGACATATGCCACCGTAGTCATGTTGTCTGACAGGACCTGCACATGCTGCCCCTCTACTGCGTGTTGGAAGGCCAGAAGGGCCAGCAACACAGCCTTGAGTTCTCTCCAGTTCGAAGACTTCCGAGACTCTGCCTTGGACCAAGTACCCTGGGCCGTCAGCCCCTCTAGGTGGGCTCCCCAACCCCAGGCACGCACGTCCGTTGTCAGGCGCTTGTCTAGTGGCCAGAACCAGGGAAGACCCTTTGTGAGGTTGGTTGTGTTTCGCCACCACCACAGGGCGCGTTTTACCCTTGAGGTGAGGCTGAATTTTTTCTCTAGAGAGACCTGATGAGACCAGACCTGCAGAATCTCTGCCTGGAGAGGTCTGGAATGAAATCGGGCCCACTGGACAGCTGGGATAGAGGCTGTGAGGAGTCCTAACACCCTCATGGCTGAACGGTCTGAAACCAGATGATTCGTCTGAATCTGCTTCACTGCCGTCAGGATTTTTTCCACTTTTTCTTGCGGTATAAAAACTCTGCAGGGTAGAGTTGGTTGTGTACCCCAGAAAGACTTCCTGGCTTGGAACTAGGTTAGACTTTTCTAGATTGAGAAGCCACCCCAAGTCCCTGAGGTGAGCCTGTGCTATCTGCAGATTCAACAGGACTTGCTCCCTGGAGTCCACAAAAAACGGGAGGTCGTCCAGATATGGGACCACAGAGATTCCCCTCAAACTTAGTGGTTCCAGGGCTTCCGCCATGACCTTGGTAAAGATCCTGGGGGAGGACGAAGGCCCTGAACTGCAGGTGCCAGATTGATGACCACCCTAGGTTGACTGCCAACCTGAGGAACCATTGGGAAGACTGGGCAATCGGGACATGCAAGTAGGCGTCCCTCAGATCCAGGGAGGCCATGAAGCAGTTCTTGGATAACAACCTTGTTATTGAATGGATTGTATCCATGCGGAAGTGCTTGTATCGGATTGACTGATTCAGGATCTTCAGATTCAGGATCAAATCGATACTTGCCTGAGGGTTTTTTCACTAGGAAGATGTGCGAGTAAAACCCTTGGCCTTCCTGGCCTTTCGAGACCTGGACAATCACCTCCTGTTGGATCAGATCCTGCAATAGGCTCATCAAAGCGGAGGCTTTGTCTCGGTCCTTTGGAAGGGCCGTAATGTAATATCTGCTTGGGGGGGGGGGGGGGTGTTGGAGAACTCCAGGCTGTATCCCTGCGCTACAATATTCTTCAGGAACTGGCTTGAAGAACATTGGCTCTATTGTGGGAGGAAAGCAGACAACCTCCCTCCCACTGGAGCGGAGTAGTCACTTATCTTTGGGGGGTTGATTGGAGGGGGGTTTGAAAAGTTTTCATCCTTTACCTCTACCCTTCTGGGGGTTCCAGTGACTTTTGCTGTTCTCCCCACCCTTACGGGACTGCTGAACAGGACGAAAATTCCTTTTACCCGCCTGTTTTTTCTTGGCAGGAAAAGCCTTCTTTTTATCTGCCGTTCTATCCAGAACTGTCTCCAGCTCTGGCCGGAACAGTAGATCCCCTGAAAAGGGCAGGCCACACAACCTTACCTTGGAAGCTGCGTCACCTGACCACGTCTTTAGCCAGACAGCTCTCCTGGCGGAATTCACCAGGGCCGCAGACCTGGCTGCCATTTTGATGGACTCGGCTGAGGCGTCAGCCATATACTTCACCGATTTAAAGATTAGCGGGAAAGATTCCACTAAGTCCTTACGTGGTGTTCCTGCCTCCATGTGGCTTTTCAATTTTTCTACCCAACATTCTAAATTTCTAGCCACCACCGTGGATGCCATAGCTGGCCTGAGGCTGGCAGACGCAGAATCCCATGCCCTTTTTTTTTTTTTTTTTAAAGAGTATCTGCTCTTTTATCCATGGCATCTTTGAGTACCCCCATGTCCTCAAAGGCCAAGTCTGTCCGACGTGACACCTGTGAAAAGGCTGCATCAACTCGTGGCTTTTTGTTCCATACCTCCGACTCTATCGTCAAAAGGAAAGCGTCTTTTCTGGCTTTTAGAAAGGAAAGGACCCCTCTCTGGGTCCTTCCATTCTTTTTTGGGTTTTAAATGTATGTAGCGCTATAGGGGAAATTTAGTGCCTAGAGAATAGGTACTATATGGGTATGGTAAAAAAAAGTTGAATTTGTCTTTAATGTTAAAAGGTAAAAGGAAAGGATTTTTGCCAAATGTGGCGTGGTACCGACCTCTATCTCCCTTATAAATGAATATGAATAAATATAAGAGGATATAAAAGCCTAAAACCTCATAACATGAGCACAGTAAAAATATGAAGTATAAAAACTTATGAAGTATAAAAACCGCAACTTAAACTAAGCAAATGCAAAGAGGCGAAATTGAAAATAAAAAACAATTGTGGTTATATATGGTGACAAAAACCTTGATTGGTTTAGGTGTGATATATCGTGACAAATAAATATATAAAAATAGAAAGACAAATTGTGTGATAATATCGGCTCAACAGTGGTTGAGACAGTTAGTGCCAAGTGAGAAACCTATACACCAAAGTGTATGGTAGTGAAGTCCAAAAAGAATATGGATGGTGGTCAGGTGAATGGCACAAAATCCAGCAGGTGACTTCGATGTGTTGGGCGGGGTGATGGTTGACTGATGGCTCTTAAGCCTAATGGAATAAGGCTTACCGGAAGAAATGGACTTGAAGGGGCATATGCCTCACAAGTCGCAAAGGCTTATCATTATAGGGTTGGCAGATCTCTGCTCGACTCAATGGCTCCAAAGCTCGTGTAGGTACCGCTTGTGTCAATGGTCACGAGGAGATATGTATCAGATGTAAGGGTGGGTATCAACAATCCATGTGGGAAACCGTATTGAAATATCATGGAAGGAAAAATTCACATAGCGTGATACCGTTTAAGAAAGTTTTTAATGGTATATAAAACGAATTAAAAACACTCACATTGGTAGAATAAAAACAGGCCTGTTTTTGTATTAAAGATGGCGTGGTGCTGTCGCTAAGGGTGGACCAGAGCGACGGCACCACGCCATCTTTAAGTCTGTAGACCTGCCCCCCGACCCTTGCGTTCCAGGCAACCGGAACCACTGTCGCCCCACCCGCACAGGAAGCAGCGTCACTGGTCGCTGCATCATCCGCCCACCAGGTGACATCTCCCGGAAGCCTTACCGCGCAAAACAAAGAACGGCGGCCTCCGGGAGTGTAGATACCTCGACCCCCTGCCAGCCACTGCTCCCGTGAGCTGGAGAAGGTCAAGGACTCTGGAACCCCCCCGCTCATACTAGGGGGGGGGGGGGCTGGGATGGTCTTCTGCTGAACCCAGCATAAGGTAGGCTTACCTCCCCTCCCCTCGGGAGAGAACGCAGCCCTGGTTCCCACAAGTGCTTCCACCATGGCGGAGGAAACACAATAACTGAGGCCATGGTGGAAGAGGGGCTTTAAAGGCATTTGCAAGCGTTTCCTCAAAAGTGGGCGGAGCTGTGCTCTCTCCAGGGTTGTCCTGAAAGGCGACTGGAGAAAAAAGTAGACTTACCATTCCCACTGCAGGACTCTGAACATAACAGGAGTCCAATCTTCTCCCATCACAGCAAGCTTTGTCATAAAAGACCTTCAGAGACTGGGTCCCCCTTAATCTGGGGTCCATTCCCCTGGAGCTGTATAGCACCCTGCAGAAAAAGCACCTTGGTCATAACAAACACTGCACAGGGCTCCATTATGCAGGGTGCAGCGCCAAAAGGCTGCATTACAGGCAAACCTCAAGGAAGCTTCTCTCCTTCCAATGAGGCCCAGGTACCATCCATTTTGGCTGATAGCTTTTTCAAATGGATTTGATTGAAGTCCATGATTCTTAATAGAACCATCCAGCCCTCCAAGAGCACATTTATCACATCAGTGACCACCACCTTGCAGACACTGGTGAAAATATATATATATAGGGGAAGACTTTCTGTTGGATTGATCTACCAGTGTCCATTCACCTATTGGTGGCGTATAACCCAGTTAGTAATTACTATAGCTGCGCTGTGTCCTGTTATGTATGATAAAGAAATACCATGTCAACTCTGGGTGGAGGGGGGGATAACATTTTGTAGCAATAGAGAGTTAAAAAAAAAAAAAAAATAAAAAAAAAAAAAAAAGAAAAATCAATCAGGGTGAACACATACACACTTCAAAAATCTTACCGGGTGAAAATATGCCATCCATTTCCCTTTCCCTCCATCCAATCAGCTCCTGCATTTTCTTGATTATTAACTCTTCCATAATAATAAATAATGGGGCAATCTCAAATGTAAACCTACAAAAAATAAAAAAATAAAACATACACGACAAAATATAGAATCTTACAGGTTTATGTAGCAAACATGGGTCCAGGTTTATGTAGTAAACATGGGTCATTTGATCCAATGTTCCCACCATGTTCTCTGCCGGAACTACTCCATACCAAAAAAAGGGTACTTGCTAAAGTATGGAGGTCATTCTTTGGTGCATGACACACCGTACTACTGTAGATGATAGATTTTTAGTTTCCCAGCCCTTGGGGAGCATTAGGACAATGTTCCCTCTAGAGCCTTCCTTAAAGTGGGGTGCCCCTTAAAAAAAAATGTTTAAAAGTCAGCAGCTACAAATACTGCAGCTGCTGACTTGATAATCGGACACTTACCTGTCCCAGGGAATGAAGCCCCCCCCCTCGTTCCCCCGCTCTGCTCGCGGCGCCAGCATTCTTAATGTGGGCACGAGCGGCGCACCGTGATATGCCGCACAGTCATCTGGGACCTGTCACTAGTCCCAGATGACTGACTGCGCCGAGGGGAAGTGATGTTAGTGTCCGGGCACTGAAGGAGGCAGACTATGAGGGACCCCCTATCAACAGGCATTTAGAGGCGAGTTAAAAAAAAAATTTTTTTTTTTTCCAATTATTTTTAGGATTTTTAAGCCATTTTTTTTTTTTTTTTTTTGAGGGAAACACCACTTTAAAGACATGCAAAATACTCAGGTAAAAAAAAAAAAAAAAAAAAAAAAAAAAAAAGTCAGAACATCATAATGCCATCAGCTAGCAATGAAAAACCCAGTGATGCTGGGTCTGCAGAACAAGGTTTCATTATATGCTCTGTAGAATATAGTAGGAGGTCATAAGCATTTGAATAAGTGGGTTTTCATGGTTTCTGAGTCAAGCTAGGGTAAGATTCTGAAGTGAAATATGAGCAGTGCTCAAGAGATGAAGAAATGGTCGCTAGACCACAAAATTGTAGCCACACCAGTGTGTGGTCGAGACTGCATAAATGAGGCCATGATAGAAAATGGAAAGAAGTCAACCTGATTCTAGGCCCATGGAAGGATTGTGAGGATTGGACACTTAGAGGAGCATAAGGGAGGCCTTCTGCATTGAGCGGTTAGACCCAGATGCGAAGACTGGTTTCTGTGTCTGCCAATTAGATGGTATTAATAGACAAAATTTAGAAGCTGCCAACTGCCATATGTTAGATCTGTAAAAAAGTCTGTTCAACACCTCAGATCAAAATTGACTGTACATTTTCTGACACATATATTATTTTCCAGCAGGGCGACAGGATGACAAGGCTCTAGCCCACAAGTGGTCAGACTGTATGCACACATGACTGCCTTCAAATGGCCAGCTACAGAGATCTCAGTTGTTAGTTTGTCATTTAGCAGAAGTATACTTATCACAGTTCTACAATTTGCTTTCAAAGAGCAGAAATTAGCAGTACATATTCCATTAGGCCATTATTAAAAAAATCTTTAAAGTGCAAATCTGAACCCAACCTTTGCCACCAATTTAAAAAGTTGTAGGACTTCTGGCTATGGCATAGCCAATTTCCTACACCATCACATGGCGGTTTGCCACTCCATGTACAACTATACCATCAACTTGTAGGACAGGCCATGAAGGACTCGTAGTTCCAACAGCTGGAGTGCCACAGGTTGAGCACCCATGCACTAGAGGGTGCATAGCACAGGGAAACTGGATTAAACCCTGGAGACACAAGATGAACGAACAAAAAATGATCACATAAAATAATTGAAAGACTTTGAGAATCTATGTGACCAGATGCTACTAACCCAAAGATTAAACTGGCACAACTGTACACAGGCATATTTTCCTTAGATGTGGGAAGACATTATTTCCAGCACTGCAGATGAAGCAAAACCCAGCATATAGAATCTTAGGGCTCTTGCAACAAGTGATGATCTGCGGCTTATAGATTCAGCTCACAATTCCACTTCCTCAAGCAGCTAGTCAGGCTTTGCTGCATCTATGTATGGATGGAGCAGTCCTTCAAAACAGGATGTGGACAAGTGTAGAAATAAACATTGCCAGTCAATAAATAGAGCTGTATTTATATGCTCACATACTCCTTGCCTAAAATGTCAGAGATGTTAAATACCTGTTCCATGCCTAAATCCATATAGGATGTTGAATACAGAAATGTTAGTAATTTGTTTAGATATTTGCAGAAATATTAAACAAAATATGCAAGAATGGGGGTGGGGTCAAAACAAAAACACACACCATTGCTACCTACATGTTTGTGTTTGCAGTTGCTGTTAGCCATTCACCAGCGAGGCCAATCATGTCAAGTCCACTAGAAAGTTGGTTGAAAAAACGAGGATGGCCTGAAAAGAAATATAAAAGTGATTGTGCGGGATACATACATACATGCATACCATAGTATATTGCAAGCTGCATAACTGCAGAGAATTAACATTGCACAGTGCAACATGGTACATCCTTACCATACTGAAGGTGGATGGCGCTTTTGCCAAGGTAATATTACTTGTTTACTTTTGAACAATCCGGTCACTAAAATAAATGGCTAGTAACTGGGGAGGGTAGCATGTTACCATGTATTGTGGTACCCAAAAGTGCATCGGGTTAGTGCATTGAGGTGCAATTGACTATGAATGGCATGCCAACGTGTAAAAGTATTTCTCAGCCTTTTAACCCTTTTCATTGCCAGTGCCACCAGCCTAAGGCTTACATCAGCAGCAGCTGGGGGTATTTACATTGCTGGAAGTGAGCGTGTAGCGCTGATAAATGGAAAAAAAAAGAAAAAGTCTAAATACACCTTTAAAGAAAAAAGGAGTAAAAAATAAATCGTGCTAAAAGTCCCCCAAAAAAACAAAACACACATTATGGAAATGTCCATCATGAAAATGGAGATCTCTTCTGTAAAAAGGTAAGCATAGAGTGCTCCCATCTACAAGAGGGTACAACTTGCAGATAGCTCTAGCAGTAAGGAGGGTCAATCAGAAAGCAACAATTTAAAAATTACCATGCATTAGGAAGTAAAGATATACATGAATTTTTTTGTAAAAATATAATCAGTCATGTGTAGAATACCCCCAGAAATGCAATTTCCTGCTTGGCTCACTGATTTTTCAAGAAATCTGCACTAACACAAATTTTAGGCACCCACTGTAATAGGAATTTAAATTTTGGCAAGCTACTCCCTAAGGGCTAAATACTCTTGAAGAGATGCAGACCCTGCAGCTTAGAACACTTATGCTGTGTACACACGACCAGACTTTGACAGCAAAGGTCCAACGGAAATCCGTCAGACAATTCGATCGTGTGGGGGCTCCATCGGACCTTTGCTGTCCAAAAATCTGACGGACTTTAGAATTAGATCATGTTTCAAATTTTTCGGCCGGAGCTCCGTCGAACCCAGTTCCTATTGAGAAATCCGTTCGTGTGTACGCTAGTCCGACGGACAAAAAACAACGATATGGCAGCTATTGGCTACTGGCTATGAACTTCCTTATTCTAGACCGGTTGTACGTCATCACGTTCAAATCCATCAGACTTTGGTGTGCTCGTGTTTGGCCAAGTCTGTTCAATCGGAAAGTCCATCGGAACTCCGCCGAAAGTCAGTCGGGAAGACCGTCGGACCTAGTCCGTCGAAAAGTCCGGTCATGTGTATGCGGCATAAGAGTGCACTAAGTGATAATGATCCTTCCATTCAATTTGCAAAGGACAAGGTAAAACAAAACCACTATTTCTTCAGAGCAACAAGTCAACAAGCAAAGTAAAAATTCGTCCAATTTATAGTGATCACCCAGAGGGGATGGGTTTTTCTTAAGTTTAAGTTTCTCCCTCTCTAGATCTTTTTATAGACAATTTCACAAGGGGGTATGGAAGGATAGCCTTTGACTTGTAGAGAATATAGCCCAACAATTAGATTCTTTCCCCTCAACAGCACAGAACAGAGGTATATGCAGCTTTGTAAATTTGTAAACTTTGCGGCTCTGCAATTATTTTTATTAATATACCCATTGAAGTTTATTCCCAGTTATAAAGCAAATTGAGATTTTTATTTCCCCCAAATTTTGATGAAAATTCTACAGGACGTTGCCATTTTGGTAAAATGCAAGGTCAATAGGTGGGGGGTTGGGTGGAGGCAAAATTAAGGTAAGTTTTATGGGTGCAATTGGTCTAAATGGCATCTGAGGATTATGGAAGTTCCTGGACCTGTTAAAATAAGATTGGAGAAAATTAAGTGCAGAACATGAGCTACAGAGAGTTCCTGTTTTCAATGCAAATTCATGGTTATAGCCTGTCATAAAATTACATCAGAGAAACATCTTAGAAAATGCTACATTTTGCATTACAACTCCCCCCCCCCCCCCCCCTCCAATTTATGCTCACCTTTTATGATAACGTGCATGTCAGAACTTTATTGTTCAGAAAAATGTCCAGGCTCTGTCATACTCTGCATATTTTTTGCTTGTCCTATTCTTCTGGCCACCTGTCCACCACCATAAATTTATAAATGCCAAAATGGGACTTTAACTTCTGCAGTGCCATTTATAAGCGGCACTGCCTATATGCAGTTAATTGCTGTATACGAGGCATCATGGATGGTTCAAATCATAGTCACAGTGTACAGAGCCGATCAGAGTGGATGTATGTTAACGCTTTTCTTTTCTTATCCTGAGCATCTGCCCATAACCCCTTGCATCTCCATCCTCCCACATCTCCTTCACCCTCTCTGTGCGTAGGATCTGTACATGCAGTGTAGTTCACCATTACCATGAAACATATTTTTGCCACCTTTGCACTTGCATGGCTGAGTAATGGTCATTAAAACTATCACAGGACTGAAAATGATCTGGGGTAATGAAGAGATATTAATAACTCTAGCATCTCTCAGGATACAGCATTCCATGGTTGATGGGTGAATGGAAGCACATCATTAGTACACAACTAGTACTGCACATTGAAGTTGCTCTTGGATATGCTTGCTTATTTTTAAAATATTGAATTTGATTTCTCTTTTGTATAATTATGAAGCTGCCATATCTAATAATGAAATTACATCTCTATTCAGTTTAGTTAAAATAATGGAAGAGGACTTTTAATGTTCAGTGTAGCAAATTATAGCAACCAAACTGAATTCCATGGAATACAGCAAAAACCCATTTTGGTAAAGTAAAAAAAACCCTGGTCAAAAGCAGAAGCCCAATACCTGTTTTAACACCATATTTTAGGGTATCGCTACAGTCTACAAGTATCTGCTCCAGAGGCTCTGGCTCATCTGAAAGTTCCAAGGTAAATCCTTCCAAACCTTCCAGCAGCTGGTGAGGATGGTGGAAATCCAGAACTTTGCTTTTCCCATTAAAGGTTTTTTTAATATGATTGAAGAGAATATTGAAAACATCCAACAGAAAGTCTTCAGTATATCTTTCGCCATTTCCTGCAGGGAGTAAGTCTGTAAACCAAACATCAGAAAAAAGTACAATCAAAATCGTATTGCTCTTACAACTGATAGCATTGGACATTTATAAACAGGCATTTAAAATACAACATTTACAACATGCAAAACCTTGGTATCATGTCTAGACAACATAAAGTACAAGCATTACATATAAAAGGAGCGGGAAAAAAAAAAAAAAAAAACACAACATACACCCCTCTTGCTAAGAAATAGAGCACTCCACTTTGGGTATGTGGGAGTGAACATGAAATCTAGATGCACACAAATTTAGTTAAAATGTGTAAAGGAAAACGTTTGAACAAAGTATAATTCTTTTTGACACAAAAAATAATGGCCTGAATTTAGATATTGGTTTCCTTACCCATTATACTAAAGTTTTACGACCCCCCCTGTGACCAGCTTCCCCCCTCCCTCCATTCTATAGCTCTCCCTCTGTCTTATCTCACTAACTCTGCTGCTGTCTTTATTACCATTGATTTGTAGGTGTTATTCTCTTTTCTTTTTTTTTTTTTTCTAACATTTTTTTTAAATTTTAAAAATTTGTGAACCAGTACTGCTTGGTCCTTGAAGGGGGACATACCCTGAAAGCTTGTCCTGAAAAATTGTAGGTTAGTGCAAATAAAAAAAAAAAAAAAAAAAAAAGTATCACGGACAGTACTCAATTTTCTCTGTCACAATTGCACCAATACGGCTACAATCACATGAATTAACATTGTATATGGACTATATAATTTAACCTATACCAATGTAGGGGATACTTACAAAAACGCAAGTTGAAAGTAGGCATTCCATGAGACCGGAAGTGATGTCAGAACCGGAAGCCAGTCACGTTAATGCATTTCGCCCTCCCACAGGGCGTCATCAAAAGGACCTGGTTTCCGATTGAGACAAAATACCTTAAATAGCAAAAAGGGAGTCCCCTCCCCTTCATCCCACCAATAAAATAGGCAACAGCGGCCATTTTGTTGGTTGGGAAAAATACGTCCCAATATGGATAGAGCACAAGCCATATGGGAGACAAAAACGCCATGACTTTGGTTGGAAAACTCCAACATGGTTTGAACATCAGTTCCGGTGTCATGAAAACCATACAATTCAAAATATTTAATAAATACAAAAAGAAAATACACTAAAATGAAAATAAAAATAAAGGATTAAAAGTAAAAATACAAAAAGAAATAGAAATATTAAAAAAAAAAATAAAAAAAAAAATGGATGAAATGAAAAAAATAAAATGGAGAATGTTAAACAAACTATATGTAGAAAAACGGAAAATTGTATACTTACCTTTCCGTAATTTTCCTTTCCTGTCGCATCTTCATGGCAGCATATACCTTGGGTTGTGACTCCGCCTCCACAACCTGATAGGACCACGTAACTATAAAATGGTGATACGGCCTCCGCCCCAGTATTCTCTGTATATATGAATCACCTTTTAAAAAACGGGAAAAAAGGGTGGGCAAAGTATGCTGCCATGAAGATGCGACAGGAAAGGAAAATTACGGAAAGGTAAGTATACAATTTTCCGTTTTCCTGTCGCATCATGGCAGCATATACCTTGGGGAGTAACTCGCAGACAGGGTGGGAATATGCAAGATAAGTTTATTGACAAGGAATAGAGGAATTGGCTCGGATAACGGATTTTCCGAAATCTGTAGTTGTTAGGCATGCAGAGTCCACTCTGTAGTGGGAGATGAAAGTATTCCTGGAGGACCAGGTGGCGGCTCTGCAGATGGTTTCCGCCGAGACTCTACAGTAGGCTGCCCACAAGGTCGCCACTGCCCTGGTGGAGTGTGCCCTTAAGCCGTCAGGAATTTGTATTGTGCTGAGTGAGTAGGCCTTCTTGATGGACTTGACTAGCCAAGAGGCAATAGTACGGGCCGATGCTGCCTGGCCTTTCCTGAAGCCATGAGGGATAACCAGCAGGTTTTCTGACTTCCTGATGGGTTTGGAGGCTGAAAGGTAGGCCAGGATGTTGCTCTTGACGTCCAGGGGGTGGGGATCGCCCTGGTCTGTGGTAAGGGACGGTAGGCTAATCTCCTGATTGAAATGGAAGGATGAGGATACCTTGGGAATCAGGCGGTCCGAGGGTCTCAGGATTACCCTGTCCGGGTATATGACCAGGTAGGGATCCTTGGCTAGCAGGGCCTGTATCTCAGAGACCCTTCTCGCTGAGGTTATCGCTATAAGGAAAGTAACCTTTAGTGTGAGGTCCCAAAGGGAGATGTTCTCTAGTGGGAAAAATGGTTCCTTGGATAGGGCTTCCAGAACGACCGATAGATCCCAGGCTGGAAATGAAGGCTTCCTGGGTGGTCTTAACTTGAGGCATGCTCTCTGGAACTGGATGATGAGAGGATCCTGTGCCCACCTAACCCCGGTCAGGGCGGATAGTGCTGAGACCTGCACCTTCAGAGTGCTGGAGCCGAGGCCCTTGTCCAGCCCCGATTGCAGGAACTCTAGGACCTGGGATGTCAGAAGGGAGGATGGATCCCAGCCTTTCTGATGGGCGAAAGAAATGAACTTCTCCCACACCCTCCGGTAGGTAGTGTTCGTGGTGGGTTTTCTAGCCTGGAGTAGTGTATTGATTACCCTCTGGGAGCAGCCCTGGTCTAGATACCTAGCCCTCTCAGTTTCCAGGCCATCAGGTGCAGCTTCCCCGGGTTGGGGCGGAGCAGCTGACCTTGGGAGAGCAGATCGGCTGACATCGGGAGGGGGGAGAGGGTCTGCCGTGTTCAGCTGCAGGAGGGTGGTGAACCACGGCCTCCTGGGCCAGAATGGAATTACTGCCACTACCAGTGCTGTCGTCCTCTTGAGTTTCAGGAGGAATCTCGCTATCAGGGGGGTCGGGGGGAAATGTAGCCCAGGTGAAACTCCCATGGGTGCTGGAGACAGTCTGTGCCCTCCGCAGCAGGGAAGGGGGTCCTCGACAGAAACCTCCGGCATTTTGCGTTTGCTGGGGTCGCGGCCAGGTCTATGTCGGGGAGACCCCAGGTCTGGACAATGAGGGTGAAAGCTTGAGGGCTCAGGGACCACTCGTTTGAGATGAAGTCCCTGCTGAGAGAGTCCGCCAGTATGTTCTCGGCGCCCGGAATGTAGGCTGCCCTCAGATCCAGAAGGTTTTGTTGTGCCCATTCCATCACAGGGCGCACCTCCTGCAGCATGGAGGAGCTTCTGGTGCCCCCCTGTCTGTTGATACAGGCAACAGCTACCTTGTTGTCCATCTTTAAAAGGACCCGTTTCCCTCTCAAAAGAGGACTGAAGGCTAGAAGGGCCTGGAATGCTGCCCGCATCTCTAAAACATTGGAGACAAGGTCCCGTGCTCTGAACGGCCAGCGGCCCTGTACTGCATGCTGAAGGTAGTGGGCCCCCCCATCCTTCCAGACTGGCGTCTGATGTAACGACTTCCAGAGGGGGAGAGACAATGTGTCTGTATTTGTTCAGATTGTGGGGACGAGTCCACCACTCTAGAGATCGCTGGACTTCCCAAGTGATATGGATCAACTGGGACATGGATGAGCCGTCCCATTGGAGAAGGAACGAGATCTGGAGAGGTCTCGCATTCCACTGCGCCCACTGGACCATCGGGATGGTGGCCGACAGGGAGCCTAGGAGGCTGAGGCACACTCTGGCTGATAAGGGAGTTGTTGAAATTGCCTTCCTCACTTTCCTGTCCAGAGGAGGAACCTTCTCTGGGGGTAGCTGTATGGAGTTTTGCCGGGTGTCTAGAAGGGCTCCCAGGAAGACAATCCTCTGGGTGGGCTGAGCGTTGCTCTTCCTCCAGTTGATGAGCCATCCCAGGCCCTGTAGCGTGGAGACTAGGATCTCCCTGTGCTGTATGAGGGACTCCTGGCTGTTCGAGAGGAGGAGGATGTCGTCCAGATAGTGATGGACCCTTAGACCTCTTTCCCTCAGGGAAGCAATGACCGGGAGAAGGACCTTCATAAATGTCCTGGGGGCGGTGGAGATTCCGAACGGGAGGCTCCGGAACTGATAATGGTGGTGATCTATTGAGAACCGGAGAAACTTCTGAAAGGCTATATGGATGGGGATAAGCAGGTAGGCATCTTGTAGATCTATGGACAACATCCAGTCCTCCAGGTTTATGGCCTGGAGGATCGATAGTAGGCTCTCCGTCTTGAAGGATTCTACCCGGATGGAGTGGTTGAGGATTTTTAGGTCCAGGACAGGGCGCAGGTCCCTGGATTTTTTTCTGACCAGGAACAGAGGGGAGTAAAACCCCAGACCTCTTTGTGGTCGGGGCACCTCCACTACTGCTTTCTTCTGGAGTAGCTCCTGGACGTATCCTAACAACAGCACCCTTCTTTCTCGAGAGGATGGGAGCCTGGTCGAGCAGAAATGATCCCCCGGGGGGCATCCCCTGAATGACCACCTGTGCCCGAACCGGACGGTGGCCACCGTCCAGGGGTCTCTGATAATCTCCGCCCAGAGCAGCCTGAATCTTAGGAGCCTGGCTCCCACTACTGCTGGCTGGGCGGGCGCACCTTCAAAAAGGCTTCTGGTCGGTGGACGCAGAGGTCTTGGGTTTCTGGAACCTCGAGAAGGAAGTCTGAGGGTTCTTCCAGTTCCTCCTAAACTCTCTGCCAGGCCTGTAGGCCTTGGCGTCCCTGTACCTGTCGGGGAGATTTCGTCTAGAGGGAGGAGGCCTCTGCTGTTTGGGCCTCCTGTCTGAGGGGATGAGCCCTGATTTCCCGCCAGTCACTTTGGAAATGGCTGAGTCTAGCTTTGCCCCGAAAAGGTTTTTGCCATCGTAAGGGATACGGCACCAGTTGGACTTGGAAGCCGGGTCCGCCGCCCACGGCTTCAGCCAGAGTGCCCGTCTGGCCATGACGGAGGACAGCATGGCCCTGGATGTAGATTTTATCACATCGACAGAGGCCTCTGCCACAAAGTCTCCTGCCAGGCTTAGCTCCTGCAGGGCCTTGACTAATTTGTCTTGGTCTGCTCCGTCTGTAATAAGTTTTTCGGCGCTGGCCGACCAGCTGGAGATGGCTTTTCCCACGGCCGCAAGGGCCACTGCCGGCCTGCATGCGCCACCTGCCGCTAGATAGGTTCTCTTCAGATATGTGTGTCAATCTTCCTATCTACGACGTCCCTGAAGGTCACGGCGTCCTCGATAGGGAGTGTCACATGCCTGGCCAGACGCATGAGAGATGCGTCTACTACAGGCGGGGTCACCAGAGGTTTCACCTTGGGCTCCTTAAGAGGGTATAATTTGGCAAGCCTATTGTTGAGGCTTGACTTTTTATCAGGCCTTTGCCATTCCTCCCTAATGAGGTCATCAAGCTCCTCTATGAAGGGGAAGGCCTCCGGGTCCCGTCTGAGGTTGGGGGGGGGGGGTGGAAGTACTTCTTCCGCTTTTGCTGGATCTCCTGGGGCTAATCCCAATTAATAGCCTCCTTCACAGACCTCACAAAGGGTTCGATAAGGGAAAAGTCGAAGCCCGCTGATGCCTCCAATTCTTCCTTGTCTGACTGGGAGTCCTGCTCCCTTGATGTACTCGGGGGGGGGGGGGCAGGAGAGGCGCTTCTTGTGGATGCATCCACGTCTAGAGTGGGCTGTGGGGTTGGGGCCCATGTTGGTTCTCTGAGGTCCTGGCAGCAATTGTGTCAGCCAGCGTGCGCATGTGCGGGGCCTATTTAGACAGCCTCCCCTGACACAATTGCTGCCACACACTTTAGACATTACACGGCTGCACAGCACCTTGCATCCGTCCCAACGTCATCTTCACACAAGTAAGTCCTTCATTAGGTTCACACATTCATATCATGCTTTCTTTATACGTTTCTCGTTGACACTGCTCTTTCACTGATTCATCTTTACTTTCCATCTTTACACACACAGTCTTTTTGTTTGCTTTGTTATTTTGTTGTTTGTTTGTTTTTTCACTCACCACTCAACCCCTTCTCACCCTTCACATATCGTTAGAGTTATGGCCATTTAGCTCACACACTGATTCAATTCAACATGCACACACACACGCACATCACTCCCCTAGCATACACATTTGTCACATTCCTTTTTTAATTTTCACTCATCTTTATTTTTCACACATCATCATTCATTACATTTTTTCAGATTGCCACTTTGGGCCACCTTGCTCCCCTCACATCTGCACTGGCAATTTGTGTCATGGGTCATCGGGAGGCTTGTTTGATGTGCCCCGTCTGTGCGCGACTGCAGTCACCTCAGCTCCCGGGGAAGACTATTTGGGGACCTCAGTTGCATGGTCACAGCATTTTACCCCATTGGATCCCTTTTTGTGAGTATCTTGGACGGGCTAAATTGCCTTTCCTCTATATGACCATCCAAAACTAGACTAACGCCATATCTTATATTTTTTATACTCTGCAGACATACTTAAGCATCTTCCCCTGAAGAGTGTCTCTACACGAAACGCGTCGGGCACAAGCGATGCTGACCTGTGCCTGTAATGGACACATTGATTTTTACCTGCAGTAGTTTATCAATTTCGATACCTATGTATTTATCTATTACGGTCCTACTATTTATTATCTTTACTCCCGCTGCTAGTGCTGTGTATATGACTCTTGTGTATATATATGAATTTATCTAATATAAGACTACAATCAATTGCTTTAGAAATATTATATGTATGTCAACTCCCTTACCTATCCCACACCTGTATGTTACGTGTGGATGGAGTTATTACTTACTGTATATGTGGTTTTCATTTTACCATATTTAACATGTTACTTCCAGTAATAAAATGTATATATTTTTTTCAAATTCAATTTGCCTCCACAAAGTCATCCTTCTCATTTAAAGTCCTACCTCTCCTTCCACCAAACGATACTCTGGGTTACTTTCCATGGGATCCCCAAGACGGAGTTACAACAGGTGAGTTAACGGTAAGCCCAAAAATAACCAGCAGCTCCTTCGGGGGTCAGTGCTACACCAATAAAGTCTATAATTTATATACACATACACTTGAAGTGGTTGATGCCCTAAAAAGTCCTATTTAGAGGTCTATGCCTTTTAGTGTTCCATTTGATCTGTAGGACTACCAAAAGAACATAAAATAAATAAATAAAAAAGGAAGGAGGAAAAAAAAAAAAAAAAAAAGTCATTACCGTTAACTACTTTTTCCAGGAATCTTCCAGGACGGCTTAGAGAGATAGGCTCCTCCCACCTAGCACAGGAAACACATGATCCACATTATAAAAAAGTACAAACACATGCAATAGCCCCTCAGTATTAAATAACTGAAGGCAATTCCTAAACCCTCAGTGTAGGGTTATTTTATGCTTTACATTGCTAATCCATCAGCAAAGGAGGGAGGGAACTGACGCCATCCTGGAAGATTCCTGGGAGTAGTTAACAGGTAATAACACTGTTTTTTCCAAGTCATCTTCCAGGACGGCTTACAGGAGGAGGACAAAAAAAAGAAAAAAAGAAAAAAAAAAAAAAATAGGACTACCTGATCAGGGCGGGACCACAGCCTGCAGCACTTTCCTGCTGAAAGACTGGCTGGCAAGAAGGTCCAGTCTAATGCTTTATGAAAGTCTGGAACCTGGACCAGGTTGTGGCCTTGCAAATCTGGAGGGGAGACGCTCCTGCCCTTTCAGCCCAAGAAGTGGAAAGTGCTCTTGTGGAATGAGCATTTATTCCTAGCGGTGGTGTCAAGGATGCTGCTTTGTATGCCTCCGTATGGCTGACTTCATCCATTGAGATGGTATTTTTAGATGCCCTTTTACGCTTGTTTGAACCCGCAAAACACAAACAAGCTGGTGGAACATCGCCATTTCTTGGTACGCACTATGCAAGCGATCAAGCATCTCCCGACATCCATTTTATTAAATCCAGCCTCCTTGTCATTTTTAGGATCCTCGCAAAATGAAGGTATCACGATCTCTTCAAGTTAGACGGTACTTTGGGGAGAAATGCCAGGTCCAGAGAGAGATCATTTTGTCTTGCAAAATGTTGCAGAAGGGCTCAGCCACAGAGTGCCTGTATCTCACCAACCCTCCTAGGAGACTAGGGCCACTAAAATCACTGTTTAAGGTTAAGAGCTTGATGGGCAGTTCCTCTAATGGCTCAAAATGGTGTTTTACAAAGACTTTGCAAAACCGATTACGGCTAATGATGTAAGAAATCTATTGACCAAGGGCTCTTCTGCCAGCCTTTGATTTAAAAAGCCAGTCAGAGAGCAGATACCTGCACCTTGAGGATACTGACCACAAGGTTCTGCTCCAGCTTGGAGGAAATATAGGACTGCCAGGATCATGGCTTCTGACACTCCATTGAGCAATCGCCAGGCCCCAGATCCAGATTTTATAGTAAATAAAAATTGTATTGTAAATTGCGTTAGTGGACGGCTTCCGGCTGCCAAGGATGATATTGATTACGTTTGCTGATAACCCTCTCTGCTCTAACAGCTCCCTCTCAGTAGCCAAGCCTTCAGAGAAAGACATCCCTTCTGGATGATTCACCTCTCCCCGATATATGAGGTCTGTCATGCAAGGCAGTCTCCAAGGCTCCATGATGCTGATTCAGAATGGTGCGATCAGGATAACCTTTGTGCTTGACACTCTTATCTTCCAGATGATCTTTGGAATGAGGGCAAAAGGTGGAAACTCATACACCAGGCTTGCTTCTTAGGATTGGGATAGGGCATCTAGGTCCAGACTGAGACGGTCTCTGGAGGGAGAAAAATTGCTCCACCTGCCTGTTCTGCCTTGTACCAAAAAGGTCTATCTGTGAGACTCCCCATTTCTGCACTCAAACACTGTTCGATTCAAACCATTCTGTCTGAGACAGAACCTCCCTGCTTAGGACATCCGCCAGAGTGTTGAATTCCAGTGAGTTGAAGACATGGATAGAAGAAGATTTGCCTCTGCCCATTGAAGGATTTCTTCTGCTATCCTCATAAGGCCTGCCACTCTCGTACCTCGCCACTTGTTGATGTAGGCTACGGTGGCAATATTGTCCAAAAGGACCTGCACGTATCTTCCCCTCAGTCAGACCAAAGGCTACATGAGCCTTTAGAACTGCTCTCAGCTCCCTTGTATTGGAGGAGAGGGTGGCTTCCTGCTGGCTCCAGACCCCTTGGGCCATATGTGCCTGAGTGGGCTCCCCACCCCTGACCGCTGGCATCCGTGGTAACCGTCAGAGGGTTGTGTTGGGACCAAAGTCAACCTGCAGAGAGATTTGCAGGGATTAACCACCACTTGATTGACAGTTTTACTTCCTGTGGGATCTCAGTTTGCCTCTGAAGAGATTCCTTCCATCCCAGAGAGAAAGCATGAACGCCTGAAGTGCTCGCGTATGGAACTGGGCACACTGGACTCCTGGGATGGCTGCTGTCAAACCAAGGACCCTCATTATACCTTGAATTGAATTGAGGTCTCTGTAGCCTTTTTCTTTATGTTGGATGTAGTCGAGTCTATTGAGTATCCTAGGAATACCATACTTTGAGTAGGTACTAACTGACTTCTCCTGATTGACCAGCCACCCCAGCTGCTGAAGGTGTCAGTTCTGCTCAGGTTCTGTTTCACTTCATCTGCAGAGTCTGCAAAGATCAGCAGGTCATCCAGGTAGGGAATTATGTGAAACCTGTCCGATCTCAGGGTCCACAGAGCTTCTGCCAGAATCTTTGTGAGGATGTGTGGTGCCGACAACAATCCGAAGGGCAGAGCATTGAACTGAAAATAGAGCGTCTTGAACCCATTCTTCACTGCAAACCTGAGATATTGTTGGACTCCTTTTGAATGGGGAGATGAAGATAGGCATCTTAGGTCTAATGAGACCATGAAGACCCAGGGGTTAACAAATCTCTGGTGGTGTATATTGACTCCATTTTTGAATCGTTTGTACTTTATAAAAACATGTTCACTTGCTTTAGGTTCAAAATGAGTCAGAATTTTGCTGATGGCTTTCTTAATCAAAAAAATAAAAATGTGAGAATAACCCCCTCCCCCCTTTTCTTAGAGTTGGGGGATGAAGCTTATCACCTGCTCCTCCAGCATACTCTGTAGGAGGGAAGACATAGCTGTCGATTTCTCCACGTCTTTCAAGAGAATTGTTGGGTGAAACTTTTGAGGGCAGCCCACTAGCTCCATCCTGTACCCTGACTTGATCAGATTCAGGATAAAGCCGTTGCTGGAAATGGCCTGCCACTATTGGAGGAATGACCCCAACCTCCCCCCCCCCCCCCCCCCCCCCCCCACATGGCTGACTGAGTCACTGGGAAGGGTCTTTAAGCTGGGAGGGTTTGAAAAGGAAGCCACCTCTGCCCCTTCCCCTCCTGTACTGCCACCCTCTTTTCTAGTCTTGCGTAGCTGCAAAACCCTTGTTACACTGCCGTCTGTCCCCCTGATGGTTCCCTTCTCCTGACCTCTGGAAGGAATGAAAATTTCTTTTGTTGTTTTTTGGGAAAAGGAAACCCCTTCTTTTTATCAGCTGACCTCTCTAGATCAGATTCTAGCTCTTTACCAAAGAGCAAATCTCCATAAAAAGGGGGATGGAACAGAGCTTGGTTTTTGACACTGTCACCTCCCCAGGACTTCAGCCAGATAGCTCTCCTGGCTTCATTAATCAATGCTGTAGACCTGGCTGAGAACTTTACAGACTGTGGATGCATCTTCTATATAGGCTACTGCCTTACTTAAAGTTGGCAAAGCATCCAAAATCTCTACCCTGGGGAGTGTCTGACTCCAGAAGCGTGGAGACATTTTAGCCACAAATCAAGCATACGAGGCACGCATGTACTGGCTAGGGCTGGTTTAAAGTGAGCGGAGCAGGCTTCCCAAGCTTTCTTAAAATACCCTTCCGCCTTTCTATCCATTGGCTCCTTTAGGGTGCCTGTATCCTCAAAGGAGAGCTCTGAACCATTTGAAAAACTTTAGATAGGGAAGCATCTAGTCTGGGACACTTTTCCCACAATTTTGTATCCTCCTCCTCCTTCTCTTCAGATTCTGAAGGAAGAAGACGCTTCTCCGGATTCTTCCATTCCTGAAGTACTGTCTTTTAGGGACGTATGCCCCAGAAAAGGTTCTGGTCTGCTTAGGCTGAAAGCCTGCATATAAAAAAGGTCACGTACAGACAACTCCTGGTTTTCTGGTTCTTCCAGCTCCAGGGTGTCGTATATAGCCTTTAACTCCTCCTCCATTTCCTCTGAAGGAAAAAAAAAAATCTTTGGACCTTGCTGGGTTTTTCCTCATTAAGCTCCCCTTCCTCAGTATCTGAGGCCGACTGAGCTCTCCTCCAGCTACTCCAGTACTCCCTGCTGGTGGGCTGCCCAATCCTGGGCCAGGACTATTGGCCTAGCACCGGTACCAGAAGTAAAAAGACAGGTCCTGTCTCTCCCTTGATGAGTTTATCTATGCATTCCTGACATGCACTTTTCTTCCAACCATAAGTCATTTTCTTGGTGCACATTGGGCTCATGGGCTTTGTCCTGCAATGAATCAGATGACAAATCCAGCACATTACTTCCACTGAAGTAAATAGCAATTATCAAAACACCCAGTGGATAACATAATTCTAATCTAAGAATCTTTAAAGTACCCACCACCAGAGCCTAGTATGTGCGACACCTGTCCACCATAAGCATAAACAAAATAGGCTCTGGAAAAAGAGCCCCCTGTGCCCCCACCACAGCAGGATAAGAAAAGGAAAGGAGCAGCCTGCTCCCCATTTTCTTACCTTAAGGCCTGATTCAATCAAGGCTGCCTCCAGACCTGCTTCCATGGATCCCAACATATCCATGCAGCTCCTGGAAACCTTTGGCGCCATCTTCTTATCCAGGCCCCTATTTAAAAGGAGGTGTGTAGAATCTGGGGGGTGATGTGAATCCGGTGCTGCCCTCTAGCACAGCACGCCTGTTCTCTTTTAATTACCCTTGCTAGCGCTATTTTTCACGGTGTCTGGGTGTACCAAGATGGCCGCTGCCAGCAGGCGCATCACTTCCTGCCACAAGCGACATCATCATTCCGCACTCCCAGCGTGGTCCACACGCTGAGGATAGAGAAGCCCTGAAACATGGGGATCTCTGTAAATGAGCAGCGGAGAAGAGCACCTGGAACCACATGACGGGCCACGCCTCCACCAGGAGAACACCCTGCTGTGCTTCCAGATGGACCCCACTGGGCCACCTACTCCACTCCTAACAGGTACCTCATTGAGGCTACAACCACAAAGCGGGAGAGGGGGCCCCTTACCTTCACCCCGACCACTTTTCCAGGTCTATGGGTGGCCTATGGGTCTATGGGTCTATGGGTCTATGGGTGGCCCAAGCCCGACTCATACCCCAGGAGTATTGCCCCTGTTACACTGGGTATGGATGCCAGGAGGACCCTGCCACCTAGCATTAAGGCCGTACAAAAAAAATAAAATAAACGTTGTTTGGAGTGCCTATCTGGCTGGAGGAAACAAATACTGAGGGACTATTGCATGTGTTGTACTTTTATAATAATTTGGCTCATGCGTTTCCTGTGCTTGGTGGGAGGAGCCCAACTCTCTGTAAGCCGTCCTGGAAGAAGACTTGGAAAAACTTTTCATGGAAGAGTTAGTCCAGTCTTTGAATTCAAACTGCGCATGCCCAGCGTTGCCCTTCTTGGAAGACTTCCATGAATAGATTCTAGAAGTCTAGCGTATCCCCAATTCTTCCAGCAAAGGGAAGTCATTGGTGTAGCAGCAAGGCTCTCATTGGAACATAATGCCATTTCTTATAGATTAACATGGTTCTGCGATTAAAAACACACTGGAAATAATTATTTTGCTTGTTTGTGAACATTTCATTGGCATGTCACCTTCAAAGCCACTACACTGGGGTCATTTTTAAACTCTGCAGTGAAATTACTGTTTGAAGATATATATTCAAACAAGACCTAGAATTATTTACCCAGATTAAGCTGAAAGATCCCCCCCCCCCCACCCAAAATTAAACAAGGTAGATTTAAGATTTTATCCAACTTCCACATAGGGGGGGGGACTGAGGGAGGGGGGGGGGTGTTAGCATAACAGTCCTTTATGGCAATCCTTTATTGCCCAAAAATCCTTCTGTCTGCTTTCGGTCTTGTGTAATCCCAGACAGACTTGATGTTGAGATCAGGGCTCTGTGGGAGCCAAACCCCTTCCAGGACTCCTTGTTGTTCTTTAGGCTGAAGATAGGTTATGACATTGTGTGTTTGGGGTCATTGTCCTGCTGCAGAAAAAAAACTGGGACCAATCACACTTTCCTGGTGGTTTGACATGGTGGATAATTATCTGAGTACCTGAGAACACCATTGATCCTGACCAAATCTCCAACTCAATTTTCAGAAATGCAGCCCTAAACTTGCAAGGAACCTCCTTTTTGCTACACCATTGCCTGCAGACAGACTAATTTTACCACTCTCCTGCCCTTCATGAACTGAGTAATTTATGGCATCTCCAAAGCATATGTATCAACATGAGTCATTTCACACATGGCACAAAGTTAAGATACTCGCTTCCCAGAAGTAGATTTTGCAGTGTATGAGAAGTTCTGTGTTCTATAAAAAGCAGTTAGCTTTTTCATGGATGTTCTAAAAATACTGGGTTATCTAGTTACTTTAGGAATAATTGAAAGAACAGAAAGAACAGAAGATCATTCTGTGTCGGACAAGGATCCCAGATCCTTTGGTAGCCTTTTCTGCATGGCAGCACTTCATACATTTTATCTCTTGTGACAGCTTTAACTGTGCGGTTTGTCAACTGTATTTATTAAGTTCATTATGGCCCTACAGATCTGGAAACACCAGGTGTCAACGCCAATAGTGGCATTCATGTCTGAGCAGTATAATATGTACAATATTAGATTGATCTTACAGATAGCTACTTACCTGAAGCAAATACATTTGAAAAGTCAATATGTTGCCCAGAGTGATTTTTATCCAATTTATCTCCAGTTTCCAGATTACCAATAAATGTATCCCTTAGACATTTGCTGTCTTGATAATTCTCTTCATTGTTGCTTATCTTGAGAGATTTATCTGTTAAGGAATGTATTTCGAAGAAAGGAAATTAGGGGCCATTGTTAAGTTTACTAAAGCATAAATTTACCTTAAACACTAAAATCGAATCCCTTCAGATATCATGCCCAACATGGATGACTTTTTTCTTTAATTACTTAACCACCGTGTTTTGGATATCTCATTTTCTTAATCGTTTTTTTTTTTTTTTTTTTTTTTAAAGCACTCAGTTTACCTTTCTGCCTTCTACTGCTTTCTGGCAAGGTCATCTGGGACTGTAGTTCTCTAAGCTAATAAGAAACTACAAGTCCCATGAATCATTGCATTCTGTGTGTGCCTGTATAGGAGGGGCTGGTCAGGCACTTGAACTAGCATTTTGCTTTTGCCTCCCACTGATCTCCACACTGCTGTGACTGGTGCAGGGAGAGCTTGAGAAGATGCAGACATTGGGGGTCATTTACAAAAGGCAAATCCACTTTGAACAACAAGTGCACTTGGAAGTGCAGTCGCTTTAAATCTGAGGGGTAGATCTGAAATGAGGGGAAGCTCTGCTGATTTTATCATCCAATCATGTGCAAGCTAAAATGCTGTTTTTTATTTTCCTTGCATGTCTCCCTCAGATCTACAGCGACTTTACTTCCTAGTGCACTTGTAGTGCAAAGTGGATTTGCCTTTAGTAAATAACCCCCATTGTCTCCCATAATAAAAAGAATAAGGCATGACCATTGTCCTACATTTCTGGCCAAATAGGAAGATGACCTTAACCTTTTCTCCGCAAGACACAGAATCCCCCACTTCTTCCAAAAATCTTCCATCTGTACATGTACCCCGCAAACTAACTTTAAGATCTCTACGGGGTGGTACAGAATGCCCGCAAAGTTTTATAGACAGTTTCCCTACAGATTGATGCATGAGATGTAAAGAGGCTAAAGGCTCAGCTTCACATATATTTTCATCTGGCTCCCTTATACGGCTCTTCTGGATAGAGATCAGATCAATACCTTACAAATTCAGAAACTTGTGTCCCCGATTGTCCCTCATTTTTCCTACTGCAGCATTCCTTGATCCCTCTCAAAACCTACAAGGAATCTGTACTTCACCATCTCTTGAACACAGCAAATGCCTGTATCCCCCTGAAATCACACTTGGCTGGGTTGAGGACATAAGCAGTATAGAAGACCATGTTCTCCCCTCCCAGAATAAACATGAAATCTACAAAAAAAAAAAATTATAAAAAAAATGGTTCCACTGGAATTACTAAATTTTCTGAAGGAAATGCACATCTAGCTGGAGACCCATGACATTTCAATTAATTTAGCTTGATGTGAATGGAGACCCTTGATATTCTGCTCACTTTGGCTTGCTAGCCCAAGGGATCCCCCCCCTTTCCAATTTGTACTCCTTCCTCCTATCCCCCTCCAACACTGCATTCCTTATCCTGCAAAAGAAAAAAAAAAATGGGGGTTAGTACTGTGTATCGCTCTGGATTGTCCTTCCTATTTGTCCTGAGTGGGTCTTTATTTTTGCTTGTGCAATGAAAGGATGCACACACTTTACATTGTATATGCCCTGTATTTTGGATACAATGCATTCCTCACTATGTGTAGAAGATTATTATTATTTTATTATTAATTTATTATTTTTATTAAATTTATTATTTTTATTAATATAAAATAAATAGATAAGACAAGTCCATCTAGTTAAACAAAAAAAAAAAACCCACACATACAAATTCTGTATACACAATACTATACCCACAGTTGATCCAGAGGAAGGCTAAAAGCCCCAGCAAAGCATGATCCAATTTGGTACAGCAGGGACAAAAAAAAAAAAAAAAAAATCCTTCCCCATTCTAATATTTTCCAACATTCATATGTCCAAGAGCTGAGGACAAATTGCATATATTGGAACATCATACAAGGTTTTAAATCAATAGCAGGATGTACTTTCAAGTAAGCAAAACAACCACAGTACATTTCAAGCTGTAGCATGTCAGGATTCTAAAACAGGTTAAGTGACTATTGGGATCTTATTACATTAGCTGCAACATTACCAGAAATAGAAAAGAAAAAGAAGTCTTACATTGATCACTGATAACAGTCTTAAAAGCCATTCCTGCACAGACACCACAGTTAGAAAGCCTGCACCTTCACAGAATCGTGTCCACCTATAACACAACAAAACTGATCAGAAGGTAGAATGGTACCTTTTGTACCCTTCTGCAGAGGGTGTGGCAGTCTAACAATTAGTAGCACACATTGTAGTTTCATGTTAATTCTTGTTATTGCCTTGAGCAGAAAAAGTGGTAGCTGTTACTTCACAGCAACTTTAAACTTTCCAGGAATATTCAATATGATTGATTACAAAAAAAAAAAAAAAATTGTTCTATATTTGCTTCCTTCTTTGTGACCTCAAAACAACTTTGTAAATCCTCATATATATATGCCCATTGCTGTGAAAATTGAACTTATTTTGCAGCAAAGATCTAGGATTGTGCAGCTGCATGTGTTCCTAGTTCACAGATTGCTGTCCATCAGAAGCCTCATTCAGCCAAATAAGCCATATCTAGAGAAAAACAGCACTTGGGAGCAAAGATATGCGTGGACATTTGTGGCCAGGAAGTCTATGCAAATTACTAACAGGCTAAAGCCCCATACACACGCTCGGATTATCCGAGGACCAAGTCCGTCGGATCATGTCCGTCGTACTTTGTCCGATGTTGGTTTTGCGTACACACGGTCGGACAAAGTTGTCGGAAAATCCGATCATTCTGAACGTGGTGACGTTTGTTGCCTACGACGGGACTACGTAGAGGCTAGTAGCCAATAGCTTTGGTCTTGTAATGTGATCTGAGCATGCGTAGCACTTTGTCCTTTGGAATTCGCTACACACGATCGGATTTGGTGTGATCGGACTTTGTTGTCAAAAAATCTATCCAGCAGGAGATAGGACTTTGTCCGTCGGACAATCCGATGGAAACTGTCCGATGGTGCCTACACACGGTCGGAATTCCGACAACATTGTCTGATAGGACAGAATCCATCGGAAAATCCGACCGTGTGTATGGGGCTTAACAGTGGATTCAGCTGTCTGCAGCTGGGCACTGGTGTTTGGAAGTAATAGCACACTGGTTACATAGTAACCAGCGGTTAGGGACAGATGATCACCCCCTGGAACGGCAGGTCATTTCTGGCTGTGCTGTGCAAGTACATCCAAACACAGGCGGACATCTGTGGCCATTGTCAGCCTATCATTGCTTTGTACAGTCAGCTGTCTTCACACACCTGGGTTATCGGGGGCAGTTTTTCACAAGAAACTTGGCGCACCACAGCCAATTTGGCCATGGGAATGAGGCCATAGAGTTACTGTCAAATTAATTGATGCATATCAACACTGCTAAACATCCTGGGCGTTTAAGCTTAAAAAAATAAAATGGTAATAAAAGGCTTTAATTGTATTTATAGATAAGCATTTCTACTTAGTTCAATAGAGTAGGGAAGGGTTAGAACCCCTGCTGGATTACGTATTGCTGTCTGTGTGCTGTTCAGGAGATCCCCCTTTGTGCATCTTTCCTAGAAGCACACCAGAAATGTAAAGTGATATTAAAGGCTTGTTGTTTAACCACTTGACCACTGGGCACTTAAACACCCTTAACCACTTTCAGACCGGACCATTATGCAGCCTAAAGACCAGAGGACTTTTTACAATTTCGCACTGCACTGGTTTAACTGGTAATTACGCGGTCATGCAATGTTGTACCCAAACGAAATTTGCGTCCTTTTCTTCCCACAAATAGAGCTTTCTTTTGATGGTATTTGATTGCCTCTGCGATTTTAATTTTTTGCGCTATAAACGGAAAAAGACCGAAAATTTTGAAAAAAAATTATATTTTCTATTTTTGTTATAAGAAAAATCCAATAAACTCAATTTTAGTCATACTTTTAAGCCAAAATGTATTCAGCCACATGTCTTTTGTAAAAAAAATGTCAATAAGCGTATATTTATTGGTTTGCGCAAAAGTTATAGCGTCTACAAACTAGGGTACATTTTCTGGAATTTACGCAGCTTTTAGTTTACGACTGCATCTCATTTCCTGAGGTGCTAAAATGGCAGGGAAGTACAAAACCCCCCCAAATGACCCCATTTTGGAAAGTAGACACCCTAAGGAAATTGCTAAGAGGCATTTTGAGCCCATTGAATATTTTATTTTTTTGTCCCAAGTGATTGAATAATGACAAAAAAAAAAAAAAATGTTTACAAAAAGTTGTCACTAAATGATATATTTCTCACACATGCCATGGGCATATGTGGAATTACACCCCAAAATATATTCTGCTGCTTCTTCTGAGTACGAGGATACCACATGTGTGGGACTTTTTGGGAGCCTATCTGTGTACGGGACCCCGAAAGCCAAGCACCGCCTTCAGGATTTCCAAGGGTGTAAATTTTTGATTTCACTCCTCACTACCTATCACTACCTATCACAGTTTTGAAGGCCATAAAATGCCAAGATGGCACAAACCCCCCCCCCCAAATGACCCCATTTTGGAAAGTAGACACCCCAAGCTATTTGCTGAGTGGCATGTTGAGTCCATGGAATATTTTATATTTTGCCACAAGTAGCGGGAAAAATTACAAACTTTTTTTTTTTTTTTTTTTTTTTGCCCAAAGTTGTCACTAAATGATATATTTCTCACACATGCCATGGGCATATGTGGAATTACACCCCAAAATAAATTCTGCTGCTTCTTCTGAGTACGGGGATACCACATGTGTGGGACTTTTTGGGAGCCTATCCGTGTACGGGCCCCCGAAAACCAAGCACCGCCTTCAGGATTTCTAAGGGTGTAAATTTTTGATTTCACTCCTCACTACCTATCACTACCTATCACAGTTTTGAAGGCCATAAAATGCCAAGATGGCACAAAACCCCCCAAATGACCCCATTTTGGAAAGTAGACACCCCAAGCTATTTGCTTAGTGGCATGTTGAGTCCATGGAATATTTTATATTTTGCCACAAGTAGCGGGAAAAATGACAAACTTTTTTTTTTTTTTTTTTTTTACCCAAAGTTGTCACTAAATGATATATTTCTCACACATGCCATGGGCATATGTGGAATTACACCCCAAAATAAATTCTGCTGCTACTTCTGAGTACGGGGATACCACATGTGTGGGACTTTTTGGGAGCCTATCCGTGTACGGGCCCCCGAAAACCAAGCACCGCCTTCAGGATTTCTAAGGGTGTAAATTTTTGATTTCACTCCTCACTACCTATCACTACCTATCACAGTTTTGAAGGCCATAAAATGCCATGATGGCACAAAACCCCCCCAAATGACCCCATTTTGGAAAGTAGACACCCCAAGCTATTTGCTGAGAGGCATGTTGAGTCCATGGAATATTTTATATTTTGCCACAAGTAGCGGGAAAAATTACAAACTTTTTTTTTTTTTTTTGCCCAAAGTTGTCACTAAATTATATATTGCTCACACATGCCATGGGCATATGTGGAATTACACCCCAAAATATATTCTGCTGCTTCTCCTGAATATGGGGATACTACATGTGTGGGAATTTTTGGGAGCCTATCCGTGTACGGGACCCCGAAAACCAAGCACCGCCTTCAGGATTTCTAAGGGCGTAAATTTTTGATTTCACTCCTCACTACCTATCACAGTTTTGAAGGCCATAAAATGCCCAGATGGCACAAACCCCCCCCCCCCAAATGACCCCATTTTGGAAAGTAGACACCCCAAGCTATTTTATGAGAGGCATGGTGAGTATTTTGCAGCTCTCATTTTTTTTTTAAAATGAAGAAAGAAAAGAAAAAAATTTTTTTTTTTCTTTTTTCAATTTTCAAAACTTTGTGACAAAAAGCGAGATCTGCAAAATACTCACCATACCTCTCAGCAAATAGCTTGGGGTGTCTACTTTCCAAAATGGGGTCATTTGGGGGTATTTTGTGCCATCTGGGCATTCCATGGCCTCTGAAACTGTGATAGGCAGTGAGGAGTGAATTCACACCCTTAGAAATCCTGAAGGTGGTGCTTGGTTTTTGGGGCCCCGTACGTGGCTAGGCTCCCAAAAAGTCCCACACATGTGGTATCCCCGTACTCAGGAGAAGCAGCAGAATGTATTTTGGGGTGTAGTTCCACATATGCCCATGGCATGTTTGAGCAATATATCATTTAGTGTCAACTTTGTGCAAAAAAAAAAAAAAAAATAATAATTATTATTTTTCCCGCAACTTGTGTCAAAATATAAAATATTCCATGGACTCGACATGCCTCTCAGCAAAAAGCTTGGGGTGTCTACTTTCCGAAATGGGGTCATTTGGGGGGGTTTTGAACTGTCCTGGCATTTTATGCACAACATTTAGACGCTTATGTCACACATTACCCACTCTTCTAACCACTTGAAGACAAAGCCCTTTCTGACACTTTTTGTTTACATGAGAAAATAATTTTTTTTTGCAAGAAAATTACGTTGAACCCCCAAACAATATATATTTTTTTAAAGCAAAGGCCCTACAGATTAAAATGGTGGGTGTTTCATTTTTTTTTTTTTTCACTCAGTATTTGCGCAGCGATTTTTCAAACGCATTTTTTTGGGACAAAAAAAAACACTTTTTTTTAATTTTAATGCACTAAAACACACTATCTTGCCCAAATATTTGATGAAATAAAAAATTAGATCTTAGGCCGAGTACATAGATACCAAACACGACATGCTTTAAAATTGCGCAGAAACGTGCAGCGGTGACAAACTACATACATTTTTAAAAGCATTTAAACGCCTTTACAGGTTACCACTTTCGATTTACGGAGGAGGTCTACTGCTAAAATTACTGCCCTCGATCTGACCTTCGCAGTGATACCTCACATGCATGGTGCAATTGCTGTTTACATATGACGCCAGACCGACGCTTGCGTTCGCCTTTGCGCGAGAGCAGGGGGGGACAGGGGTGCTTTTTTTTTTTTTATTATTATTATTGATTTTGCTTTTTTATTTTATTTTTCAACTGTTCCTTTCATTTATATATATTTTTTTATCATTTTTATTGCTATCTCAGGGAATGTAAATATCCCCTATGATAGCAATAGGTAGTGACAGGTACTCTTTTTTGAAAAAATTGGGGTCCATTAGACCCTAGATCTGTCGTCTGCCCTCAAAGCATCTGACCACACCAAGATCGGTGTGATAAAATACTTTCCCAATTTCCCAATGGCGCTGATTATATCCGGCGAAATATAAGTCATGAAATGCTCGTAGCTTCCGGTTTCTTAGGCCATAGAGATGATTGGAGCCATTCTGGTCTCTGATCAGCTCTATGGTCAGCTGGCGGAACCACCAGCTGCATTCTCAGGTTCCCTGTTGGGACAGGAGAGCCAGAGAAAACCATGGAAGACGGTGGGAGGGGGGGGGGCATTCCCTCCCACTGCTTGTAAAAGCAGTCTAGAGACTAATTAGCCACTAGGATTGCTTTTACATGAAAGCCGACCGCTGGCTGAAAAGAATGATACCAAGATAATGCCTAATCCTGCCGGCATCATTCTGGTATAACCACTCAAAGTCCAGCAACATACCAGTACGTTGCTGGCCCTTGTTTGGCATATATTGTAATCTTTTTTTTCATGCAGCCTGTGGGCTGAACGAAAAAAAAAGATTGATCGGTGGGTATGCCCACCATTAGAACCTCCCTTCATCCACCCACTTCTAATGATGGGCATACATGCACCATTTTGTTTTTAACTGTGGTGATGAAATCACCTCCAACAGCGCTGGAGTCACGGATTTATGTATCGTGGGAGCAAGCGCTGTTGCTGTCAAGATAAATAAATCCGCGCTGCAGCTGAATGGCGTACCTGCTAAGCAAATTATGGTTAACAATAAAACAAAGTAACATTACAGTATAACAGTAAGATTTACCATACCTGCAAAGCAAATACCAAAAAAAACATAGTAATAGTTTAATGCAACCTGTGCCTAAAATTTATATATGCCGAAGCATGGGGGCATCCTCCCGCAAAAAAGTTATGCCGCGTACACACGGTCGGAATTTTCCACGGGCAAGCCTCCGTCGGAATTTCAACCGTATGTAGGCGGCATTAGGAGCAAATCGCTCCTCCGCCCTCTGCTGCCCCTATGCTTCGGCATATATGCTCTTTTTTTTTTTAACTGTGGTGGTGAAATCACCTCCTACAGCGTTGGAGTCACGGCTTTATGTATCGTGGGAGCAAACGCTGTTGCTGTCAAGATAGATAAATCCGCGCTGCAACTGAATGGCGTACCTGAAAAAAATGGTTAACAATAAAACATTGCAGAATAGAATACAGTAAAAAGGAGAACAATAGAGAGAGAGAATAGAGAGAAAGAGAACAATAAAACAACTATTTTTTGTTTTTTTATTTTATATTTTTTTTGTTTTTTTATTTTTTACTTTTTTTTTTTAAACTTTTGTTTGTAACTGTAACAGTTCTAACGGAACTGTTGTAACGGTTCCATCGGTTTTGGTCTCAAAATGCGATGGCATTCTTGAGAACGTGTGCCTAGTCTGTGCAATGCTGTACCCTACGCTAATACTCAACTAGTGTATGGTAGCGTTCGAAACATTCACCGATGCAAAGACCAGGATTGTCAGGACAGCGGGGACAATAATAGCGGGTGTCACGCCTAAATCCGCGCTTTCTGCAGACACGACATTTTCTTTGGGGGGCTTGTTGGGTAGGGGTACTCGGGAGGACATAAATAAAATGCCGCTCATGCAGCCGGCTAACTGCATTTGGTTGGGGAATGTGAGGCGGAGCACCGTCTGGAAACAGAAGGGCTCCGATGATCTCTTCCTGGAATTTAAGGAAGGATCCAGTACGTCCTGAAGCTCCGTATAGCACATGAGCATTCAGCAAAGCCAATTGGAAAAGGTAAATAGACACTTTTTTGTACCAGCGTCTAGCCTTACGGGCAACTAGGTACGGCGCCAACAACTGGTCGTTGAGGTCCACCCCTCCCATGTTTTGGTTGTACTCGTGGACACAGAGGGGTTTCGTCACAACACCAGCCGCCGTAGTAATTTGGACCGTCGTGTCTGCATGAAGGGAGGTAAGAACGAAAACATTCTTATTATCCCTCCACTTCATAGCGAGCAAGTTATTACACTTGAAGCAGGCTCTCTCCCCCAGCCTAAGACGGGACTCTACAAGCCGCTGGGGAAAGCCCCGGCGATTAGGTCGCACGGTGCCACATGCTCCAATCTGATGATCAAACAAATGACTAAACAGTGGCACGCTCGTGTAATAATTATCCACGTACAAGTGGTACCCCTTTCCGAATAAGGGTGACACCAAGTCCCACACAATCTTGCCAGCGCTCCCTATGTAGTCAGGGCAGTTTGTCGGCTCTATGTGGCTATCTTTGCCCTCATAAACCATAAATTTACATGTATAGCCTGTGGCCCTGTCACAGAGCTTATACATCTTGACCCCGTATCTGGCACGCTTGCTGGGAAGGTATTGTTTGAATGACAAGCGGCCAGTAAACTTAATCAGGGACTCGTCAACGCAGACAACTTGATGGGGAGTAAACAAGTCTGCAAAACGTTGGTTGAAATGGTTTATGAGGGGCCGAATTTTATAGAGCCGATCGTATGCAGGGTCTCCACGAGGACGACAGAGTTCATTGTCGTTGAAGTGCATGAACCGCAAAATCTGTTCGTATCGTGCCCTGGACATGGAGGCAGAGAACACGGGCATATGGTACATTGGCTCAGTGGACCAATATGAACGCAACGTACCCATTTTAACTACGCCCATGATGAGGGAAAGGCCCAGAAAGATCTTAAATTCGGGGACCGTAATTGGTCTCCAATCTCTGGCAAGGGTGGACAACTGGGGATTAGCAGCGATGTGTTGACCAGCGTACAAATTGGTTTGGTCCACAATAGATCTATAGAGATCTTCGGTGAAAAACAGCGAAAAAAAATCAAGTGACGTAAAATCAGCTGTTTCCACCTGAATACCGGGTTGGCCAGTGAATGGGGGAAGTACGGGTTCTGCAGAAGTGGTGGGCACCCAATCAGGATTGGCAAATTCTGCAGGAAGGGCACTATGGGCACGACGGTCCTGTCTTTGTCGTCTTCTTGGTGGCAGCGGGACACTACTTGTGCTTGCCACCTCGCCAGCTGAAACTGCACTTATGGGACTCGCCACGTCACCACGTGATACTGCAGTGCTGGTTTGACTACGTCCAGGGGGTACTAGGCCGCTGGTGCTTGCCTGTTCACCAGAAGGAATAGTGGCTCTAGTACGTCTCTGCCTCCTACGAGCGACCTGCGGTTCCTGCACCTCAACAACAGAAGAAGGAGTTTGGGGTCTGGTACGCCTGACCTTAGCAGGGACCACAACTCCGCCGTCAGAGCTATCTGTCATGGAGCCGCTGTCGTCTACTGGGTCGTATTCTGAGCCTGATTCTGACAGATGAGTGACCTCCTCTTCACTATCTGTCATACTCAGAAACAAGTAGGCCTGTTCACTAGTGTACGTTTGACTTGCCATTTTGGGCTCTAAATTTAGTAGTACACTAGTGAGACTCACAGGAAAAAAAAAAGCTCCTGACTGTTAGCGACTGAATCAAAACGCTACCAAAAAACTGTAAGCGATCGCAGGGATCAGGCCTGACTCTGCGAACGCTGCAGTTATGTGTGCTTAGTGTTTTGTAAGTGACAGTGATCGATCGATACTGCACTTGGGTGGGCTGGGCGGAGGGGGAAAACGCAGGTGCTAGCAGGTATCTGGGCTGATCCCGCTAACAATGCGTTTTGGGAACCCTAAACAGCTGGGGACGCTAGTATAGATCTGATCAGATCAGATATCGATCTGTTCAGATTCTATACCACTAAGGGAGGTGTATTCTGCGTGCGTGGGTGTTAGCGGTACTGGCACTAACCCGACGCTGCCTGGGGCGACGCAGACCCTATTTGACTCTAAAACCTTACTTATATCACCCGCCGGGCGATCAGGGGGTTAAACCTTTATTAGGTAATAAACGGCGGGTGCCCTGAAACTATAAAAAATAAACTAACTGACCAGCGTCACCCTTAACAGTTATATGGTGATCACTGGTGAAAGGGTTAACTAGGGGGCACTCAGGGGGTTAAAACCTTTAGTAGGTAGTATATGGGGGGTCCCTGACCCTATAAAACGCTGCGGCAAACCTAAATACCTACCTCCCTAACTAGCGTCAACTGTGACACTAATACAGCGATCAAAAAAAAAACGATCGCTTAGTGACACTGGCGCCGGGGGGTGATCACGGGGTTAAACCTTTATTAGGGGGGGTTCCTAGACCTAAAGGGGGCTAAATCTAACTGCCCTAACAGTTATTAGGGTCACAATGCACCAATGCAGTTAACAGTAAAAAAAAAAAAAAAAACTGCTTTGGTGTCACTGTGACAGGGGGTGCAGGGGGGCAATCGGGGGGGGGGGGGCGGGGGTGTGAAAAGTGTGCCTAGAATGTTCTACTGTTAGTGTAGTGTAGTGTAGGTGTAGTGTTGTGCAACTCACGTGTCTTCTCTCCTCGGCGGAGGTTCGAAAAGACCGCCACGAGGAGAGATGACCTCACTTCCCCTGGCTCTGTACACAATACAGAGCCAGGGGAAGCATTCCATTGGCTGGGAGCGATCGCGAGGGGGGGGCACGAATGAGTGCCCCCCCCTCATCTCCGATCCCTCCCCCAATGTCCCGGACAATTTACAGACACGGGGGCGGGCCCGATCGGCCCCCCACCCGCATCTGTTAGGGATGACATCACTTCCTCTAGCCCTGTTTACATGACGGGGATAGAGGAAGTGTTTCATTGGCTGGGAGCGATGGCGAGGGGGGGGCCACGAATGAGTGGCCTCCCCCTCATCTCCGATCGCTCCCCCAACGATGCCGACCGCCGCAGGCACCGGGGGGGGCCCGATCGGGCCCCCCACCCGCAGACAGGTAGGGACGTATATATACGCCCTCCTGCCTGTACGTGCCATTCTGTCGACGTATATCGTCGTGCGGCGGTTGGCAAGTGGTTAATAACCAGACCAATTTTCAGCTTTCGTTGCTCTCACACTTTGAATGACAATTACTCAGTCATACAACACTGTACCCATATGACATTTTTGTCCTTTTTTTCACACAAATAGAGCTTTCTTTTGGTGGTATTTAATCACCGTTGGGTTTTTTTATTTTTTGCGCTATAAAAGAAAAACGACTGAAAATTCAGTAAAAAAATGAATTTTTCTTCGTTTTTGTTATAAAATTTAGCAAATTTGTAATTTTTATTGATACATTTTGGCCAAAATTTATACTGCTACATATCTTTGGTAAAAATAAGTACAAACTGGGGTATATTATTTGGTCTTTGTGAAAGTTATAGAGTCCACAAGCTATGGTGCCAATATCTGAAAATTGATCACACCTGAAGTACTGACGGCCCATCTCATTTCTTGAGACCCTAACAAGCCAGAAAAGTACAAATAACCCCCAAATGACCCCTTTTTGGAAAGAAGACATTCCAAGGTATTTAGAAAGAGGCATGGTGAGTTTTTTTAAGTTGTCATTTTTTCCCACAATTCTTTGCAATATCAAGATTTTTTTTCTTTTTCTTTTTTTTTTTCACAAAATTGTCATATTAGCAGGTTATTTCTCACACACAGCATATGCATACCACAAATTACACCCCAAAACACATTCTACTATTACTCCTGAGTATGGCGATACCACATGTGTGAGACTTTTACACAGCGTGGCCACATACAGAGGCCCAGCATGCAGGGAGCACCATCAGGTGTTCTGGAGCACCAAGGCCAATTCTGACATTTCTCTCCTACATGTAAAAATCATCATTTATTTGCTAGAAAATTACATAGAACCCCAAAACATTACATATGTTTTTTTAGCAAAGACCCTAGAGAATACAATGGCGGTCGTTGCAACTTTTTATCTAGCACGGTACTTTTTCGTACGTGTTTTTTTTGGAAAAAAAAATGTTTTGTGCTTTACAAAAAACAAAACTGTAAATTTAGCCCAATGTTTTTGCATAATGTGAAAGATGAAGTTACGCTGAGTAAATAGATACCCAACATGTCACCCTTCAAAATTGCACACGCCAGTGGAATGGCGCCAAACTTCGCTACTTAAAAATCCCCATAGGCTTTAATTTTTTTTACTGGTTACATGTTTTGAGTTACAGAGGAGGTCTAGGGCCAAAATTATTGTTCTCGCTCTAACGTTCGCAGCGATACCTCACATGTGTGGTTTGAACACCGTTTTCATATGTGGGCGGGACTTGCGTATGCGTTCACATCTGCATGCGAGCACACGGGGACAGGGGCGCTTTAAAAAATATATATATATATATTTTATTGTTCATTTTACTTTATTTATTTTAGTTTGACCCTTTTTGTCCCCCCAAAAAATTTTTTTGATCACTTTTATTCCTATTACAAGGAATGTAAACATCCCTTGTAATAGGAATATGACATGACGACAGGTCCTCTTTACAGTGAGATATGGGGTCAATAAGACCCCACATCTCACCTCTAGGCTGGAAAGCCTGGAATAAAAAAAAAAACGATCCTGGCTTTGATCGTAGCGAGTATCGCAGGGTAGGGTATCGCAGGGTATCGCAGGGTATTGTTGGGTATTGCAGAGTATCGCAGGGTATGGCAGAGTATCGCAGGGTATGGCAGAGCATCACAGGGTATGTCAGAGCATCGCAGGGTATGGCAGAGTATCGCAGGGTATTGCAGGGTATGGCAGAGTATTGCAGGGTATGGCAGAGTATTGCAGGGTATGGCAGAGTATCGCAGGGTATGGCAGAGTATCACAGGGTATGGCAGAGTATCGCAGGGTATGGCAGAGTATCGCAGTATCGCAGGGTATGGCAGAGCATTGCAGGGTATGGCAGAGCATTGCAGGGTATGGCAGAGTATTGCAGGGTATGGCAGAGTATCGCAGAGTATCGCAGAGTATTGCAGGGTATGTCACAGTATTGAGAAAATATAGGAAATTGCGCTAATCGTGAAAAGTAAAGCGGCTGCTCAAAATGTTATACCACATTAAACAATAAAGAATTAGACAGGGAGCTGCGCTATATTAAACTAAACTATAAACGTGATGGTGATATCGTGATAATCAATTGATGTGGACGTATAAGTGAATGTGTGTAATGTATATACACAATGCCTTATTGTAGGTATAGATACCAATGACTACCATAGACAAAGCGTACACAAATGTCACCTCTACCCACAGCATAAAAACAAAACATAAAAAAATGTCACATCCAGGAGACACTTAATATAAGTGACAAAAAATTGCATATATGAAAACAAAAAGGTGCACTGAACCAGTCTATGTATATTGAAAGTCCATAGCTGATAAAGTCCTAAATAAAAAAGTGTTCCTAAGATGATTGCAACAAGAGACTCAAAAAATCCTCCGTGTAAAGGACGTGATCAATGATTTCACAGCATGCTTGTGAAGTGAGTGTGCCACCACCAGAAGTACACGCTGCCTGCTTACCAGAGCTAGGTGGTCCCTTGTTTCAGGGGACCCCTGTGCGCAGATGGCCTTAACCCCAGCCAGGGATCACGAGTCCTGGAAAATCTTTATCTTGCACTGTTTGCTGTTACTGAAAAGTAAACCGGCTCACGGACAACTCAGGATCGGGGTCAGCAGAACACAGCATATATCAATACCGGAGGGAGAAATGAAGCGCTCACATAGCATAAAATCCTTATTAAATTTATTTATATAAAAGAGACAAGTGAACACTTACAGTGTTGAAGATATAAAAGCGGCAGAGTAAAGCGAGCCGGCCGGTCTCGCTCAGCAGCCCGTGGTTCCGGGACTACAACGTGAGTGCGGTGACGTCAGGGCGTCGCTCCTCCTCCCTACGCGTTTCGTCACAGATAGGACGTCGTCACGGGGCACTCCCCGTGACCCGTAGTGCCCCCTGATTAACGGCCTCCCAGAGTTAAGCAACCGCCCTGTAGCCGTTTTTCGGCTATGGGCCGGTTGTTAACTGGTTAAAAAAAAGAATAACAAACATGTCACGCTTACCTGCTTTGTGCAGTGGTTTTGCACAGAGCATCCCAGTTCCTCCTCTTCTTGGGTCCCCCATCAACGCTCCAGGCCCTTCCCTCCTGCCGAGTGCCCCCAGTGCAAGCAGCTTGCGCACTCCTGAGCCGATGCTGCGCATGTCCATTCACACACAGAGCTGCAGCTTGGCCCTGCCCTCTCACTTTCCTCATTGGCTCACTGGCTGTGATTGACAGCAGCAGGAGCCAATGGAAGAAGTGAGAGTCCTCAGATAGCCGAGGCTGTCGTGCACATTGCTGGAGCGCGATGGGGCTCAGGTAAGTATTAGGGGGGCTGGTGGGGGGTGCTGTGCAGAGAAGGTTTTTTACATGCATTATAATGCATGAAGGTAACAAATATTGAGCCTTTAGAACCACTTTAAAGCTGGGTTCACGCTTGATTCCGATGTGGCTGACAGCAGGGGTCCGGTGCGTCCCTGTTCTACGTTTCAGGGAGGAACCAGGCTCAAATTTTTGCCTGAATTTTGGACCTGAAACTGAGCCAAAAACGCATAGGACCCTTGTGCAATTCATCCTACAGCCGCCTCGGAGATGTGTGAACCAGCTCCATTGAGAGCCGGTCACAGTCTCCTGTCATGTGAATTGGATACAGGGAAACCCGCATTCAATTCGCATAAGTGTGAACCCAGCCTAAAGAAATTCTCCCAAAGTGAGGTGAATTCCCTTTGTAGACCACTGTCACTAGAACAATTTTCTCCACTGGAAAACTTACCCTCACCTCCTCCTGTTCTGGTGACTCTAAGATTTAGATTGAATTTTTTGTCCTGGTGACAACGGTCACTAGAACAAATGGAAAAAGATGAAGCTACCCAAGAGGGGCATAGTTAGCAATAACATTTTGACAGACGGTATAACATTTTTCCACTCTATCCAAAATGTACATTTTGAATTTTAAGCTGGCTATACACCAGTAGAATTTTGTTTGAAATCTTTAATTTTGAGAATAATCATATAATTTTCTAATCAGTAGTGGGGTCAAAACGACATTTATTTTCAACCGCAGTGATGAGAATATTCCAAGGAGCAGGATGGACATTCTTTCTAGAACTAGCAAATTTCTAACAGTGAATGTGGTTTTCCTTTGGTAAAGCCCAACATTTTGACGCATGCTAAATCAACATTTGTCAAACTGTCAAATGCACTGAGAAGTTGTTTGAAAATCTACTAGTGTATGGCCAGCTTTAGTTTCTGCAAACTCTGTTATGACTGGGTCCTGTGCAGAACTGCTTATATACTATAAATGGAACTTTAGAACTTTTGCTTAAAAGATTTACATCAAGCCAAAAGTACCTCTGTAACAGAGAGATTGATTTGCATAGGTAGGGTTTGTTGCAAATCACTTGCATATTTTGTTTATCTAAAGATGAAGGCTGCATGTAAGGAGGGACTCCGCTGGGGTCACCTAATGTAAGAACGGACTCCGCTGGGGACACCTGATGGCATCTGGTGGCAGACGACGTGGCTGGTGACATGCTCAGGGATCCCACTGATTCTGCATTATGGTATCTATCTATCAACCTTGTTTGACCGAGCCATCTTGCCATCGGCTGCCCATCTCTCCTCTACTGTGCTGACATTTAGAGCTGTTGCCCCTGTATCCCCTGGATAAAGCCCCTGGCTGGGTATATAACCACAAGCTCAATTAGCTTTCCTTTTGGTAAGCGTGCATTTTATTTGGTGTTTGGCACATACGGGTGGTTGAAGATCACGTTCCCTTCCAAGTTTCATTTATTCACTTATTTGTGCACCATTATGTGAATTATGGACTGTTCTTAATTTATTTGACACAATTTCAGTATTGGACATTTTCACCTTTATTGCTTTTTGTCACATTCACAATGCAATAGAGTTATATGTTTGATAATTTATCATTATCCTGTTGTATTTTGTAATTTTTGCACTATTATCAGCGCAGTTATTTCTGTTCTTTATTTGTCTTTATGTGTGTATCTCACATATTGGCTGCTGCTCAGTCTTAGTTTTTTGCTTATAGCGCATTATTTCCCATTTTTCCATTTTTCTTTATCTAAAGATGAGGTCGGATTCCTTGTTCTTTTTGAAGTTACATTCATTGGGGATGATTTTCCAAAAGGTATAGAGAATGTTAAATGATAAATATTTACAAAGCTGTGTTCTATATAAACGGATAGTGCCAAAAAATGCCGCCCTCTGGGACTATCACTCCGCGCTCCTGGATTGTGCGTACTTAAATGTGGTAGATAAAACACGTATAAATATCCAGTAATGACTACTAGATATCACTAAAGCGGCTACTATAAATACAGTATAAATCGGTAAAAAGGCAATATTAGAGTCCAGGTAAAACCAAATCCTGTAAAAGAAAGGTGCTTATCCCATTAAATATTGCAGCAGCGCTAAAATTCAGTCTTTTTAAAAGTAAATTAAAAGAGTTCATAAAACATCATGGTGTCCCGGAATATAGTCTGTATTGGTGCAGTGAACCCAAACTTCTGGAAATATCGTGATACACCTTCCACCGGATAATCAATTTTTCACCGCGTGCAGGTCACACTCCCCTTTGGGGATACACTCACCAGAAATGAAATAAATATCAGCATTTCATTCAAAAGCCCAAGGTAACTGCCATCTCCTCAGCACGGCCACTTCTTCATCATCTGCCAAACACCAGAGCGGATCCACTCCAACCCAGCATATGTATATGAAGAAAAAATGTGCGGATAGCGTAGTACAGTTTGAAC
This sequence comes from Lithobates sylvaticus, assembly GCA_028564925.1. Taxonomy (NCBI): domain Eukaryota; kingdom Metazoa; phylum Chordata; class Amphibia; order Anura; family Ranidae; genus Lithobates; species Lithobates sylvaticus. The sequence goes on from CM053030.1 coordinate 239,693,055, forward strand.
CCAACAGCTTTATTAAACATCAAATATTCCCCCTTGTAAAAAACTGCGTACCAAAATCATATGATAAAACAGCCTTATAAGTATTAAGAGTGCACTCTGCCTGTTATGCCCCTCCGTCCGCCAGAAATCGGGCGCCAAAGCGATGTGTACGACGTCCGGAAGTGACGAAACGCGTCAGGGTCGTGACCACGCAGGAAGTGACGCATGCGCTCCAGGGTGCGCTCCAGCCACCAAGCGAACCAGGAAGTGGAGGAAAACCAGCTCTACACATCGCTTTGGCGCCCGATTTCCGGCGGACGGAGGGGCATAACAGGCAGAGTGCACTCTTAATACTTATAAGGCTGTTTTATCATATGATTTTGGTACGCAGTTTTTTACAAGGGGGAATATTTGATGTTTAATAAAGCTGTTGGGTTCAAACTGTACTACGCTATCCGCACATTTTTTCTTCATATACATATGCTGGGTTGGAGTGGATCCGCTCTGGTGTTTGGCAGATGATGAAGAAGTGGCCGTGCTGAGGAGATGGCAGTTACCTTGGGCTTTTGAATGAAATGCTGATATTTGGTGCATGCGCGGATGCCTGAGCGGGCGGACGTCCTAGCTTGAGCTCCGCTCCGAGGGGGGAGAAAGCCGGAGGACTACGGGTCCCAGCGGTACCGCGAACGGTACATTTCAGCTCCACAAGCCGCTCCTAGACCCCAGGTGACTATACAATGGTCCTACGAGCTCAAAAAGCTAAAACGAAAGCTGTTTTAGCTAAAACGGCACCTGTTAGGCAGGCTTTGAAAATGGCGGCGGCAGCCTCCTCACAGAGCATCACACAGCATAGTAGAACAGCGCCCTCACAGACCACAGAGGAGAATGCTGACACAGAATCTGACCCTGAGGTATCTCAGTACAATACTAATGAAGATATGTTTAAAAGATTTGAAACTATGCTCCACAAAGCTTTAAAGAAAACATCTGATAGAATTACAGATAAACTGACTAAAGAAATTAGAGAACTGGGCCAGAGAACAGCTGAGTTAGAAATCAGAGTGGATGACCTTGATAATTTTACACAGCAAAATACCTCAGAGATTGAAAATCTAAAGGAAGAAAATATTTTATTACAGTCACGTTTAGAAGATCAGGAAAATAGGGACAGAACTTGAGAATTAGAGGAATTCCTGAGACAGTCCTCGATCTCTCGGCGACCGTAACAGCATTATTTCAGGAATTACAGCCTGGTATTCCCGTCGACAGACTGGAAATGGATAGAGTGCATAGAGCGTTAGCTCCCCGCAAAGCTAATGGCCCACCCAGAGATATAATTGCTAAATTCCATTACTATAGAACCAAATGCAACTTCTGGATTTTCCGATGGATTCTACACACGGTCGGATTTTCCGATGGATTCTGTCCTATCAGACAATGTTGTCGGAAATTCCGACCGTGTGTATGCTCCATCAGACAGTTTCCATCGGATTGTCCGATGGACAAAATCCTATCTCCTGCTGGATAGATTTTTTGACAACAAAGTCCGATCACACCAAATCCGATCGTGTGTAGCGAATTCCGACGGACAAAGTGCTACGCATGCTCAGATCACATTACAAGACCAAAGCTATTGGCTACTAGCCTCTACGTAGTCCCGTCGTAGGCAACAAACGTCACCACGTTCAGAATGATCGGATTTTCCGACAACTTTGTCCGACCGTGTGTACGCAAAACCAACATCGGACAAAATATGACAGACATGATCTGACGGACCTGGTCCTCGGATAATCCGCGCGTGTGTATGGGGCTTTAGTTTTTTGCTTATAGCGCATTATTTCCCATTTTTCCATTTTTCTTTATCTAAAGATGAGGTCGGATTCCTTGTTCTCTTTGAAGTTACATTCATTGGGGATGATTTTCCAAAAGGTATAGAGAATGTTAAATGATAAATATTTAGAAAGCTACCCAATGATGTGCAAGGAAAAGTAAAGTCTTGTACACACGCTTTGATTTTCGGACAATAGAATGTCCGATTTTTGTGGCATGCTAGTCTCATGTCGAAAGTGAAGAGGTTACTAACAATACGAGAATTTTCGTTTGAAAGACGACAACATCAGAAGTGACGTAACGCGTTGAATAGTTTTGTATATATGCTTTCATTTCTGAGCATGCGTAGTCTTGCTCTTATGATTTTTTTCATACGAAAACTGTACTAATGAAACAAAAATCAGACGTGGAGTTCACATCCAACAAAAATTTTATAGTCTGCACATCCAGCTTTTGTCTGACGAAAAAGTGAAATCGGCTGTCGAAAGCACCGTACTAACGGTAAGATTTCTTTTCTTGCACATAATTGGAAAATTTAAGTGAACACAGCTTTTCTTTATTTGTTCAACCGTTTCAGCCCCGGAAGGTTAACCCCCTCTTCATGACCAGGTCATTTTTTGCAATACGGCACTGCGTTGTTTTAACTGACAATTGCATGGTTGTGTACCAAATAAAATTGATGTCCTTTTTTTCCCACAAATAGAGCTGTTTTTGGTGGTATTTGATCATTTAAAATTTTTGCGCTATAAAAAAAAGACAATTTTGAAAAAAATATATATTTTTTTTACTTTATGCTATAAAACATACTCATTAAAATAAAAAATAAAAAATCTAATTTATTCATCAATTTAGGGTAATATGTATTATGCTACATATTTTTTGTAAAAAAAAAAATCCTACTAAGCGTACATTGATTGGTTTTCGCAAAAGTTATATCGTCTACAAACTATGGGATATATGTATGGAACTTTTATTACTTTTTTGTTTTCTTTGTTAGTAATGGCGGTGACCAGCGTTTATTTTTTTTGGGGACTGTGACATTGCGGCAGACAAATCGGGCACCTAACTGACAAATCGGGCACCTAACTGACAATTTTTAGAAACCAGTGACACTAATACAGTGATCAGTCCTAAAAAATGCACCATCACGGTATGACACTGGCTGGGAAGGGGTTAACATCAGGGGCAATCAAAGGGCTAAGTGTTCTCCTATGGAGTGCTTTCTAACTGTTTGGTGGATGCTTTGCCTGGAGGAAGACAGAGATCTGTGTTTCTGCACAAGATCTCCATTTTCCCCTCTCACAGAACGGAGGTCTGTCTTGTTTACATAGCCACCGTTCTGCCTCTCCTGAGAATGATCGGCAGGTCAGAGAGGACATTGCGTAGATACAATTATGTACAGGTATGTGATTTCGCACAGGAAAGCCACCCTGCCGCAGTATATCTGCATGGGGTGGTCCTTAGGAGGTTGAAGGTAAAAACATTTTTTTTCATAAACTTGCCAATACAGACTAGGAGACCCAATAGTTTCAAATACAATGTGCAGTTTGTAAAAATATTGCTTAAAGCAAATGCAATACCAATAGGCCTTTTCTGTCACCCATAAAACCTGTCTGAAATACTCCCAATGTTTACACTCCTACGTCCTAGCTTATTTTAAAGTGGTGTTAAAGTCTGCTATCATTTCATCTTTTTAGGGCCCCCCTGGTGGGTTATGTCATAATGTACTATTATGCACAGCATATTAGCACATTATGGTATACTAAGGCTCTGTTCACATATGCTGCGGCCACGGCTCACAGCATGGGGTCCTGTGCGTCCTTGTACACCAATTCAGGTGCAAATCAGGTCCACATTTTTGCCTGAATTTTCACCTGAAATGAACCAGAAGATGCACAGGACCCTTCTTCAATGTGGACTGGATCTATTGAGAGACGGTCACACTCTCCTGTCATGCAAATTGGATGCAGGGAAACCTCGTCTTACCTGTCAAACTGAGCCCTCTACGACTGCTTTGTGATCCATCTGGCAGGTCCCAGGCACTTCCATCTTTGCCCCCGGTCTTCCTCCTAGATTCCATAACTTCAGCCTCTTGAATGGGTGGGCCACAATGATGTCACATCACATCACAGAGGCATAGATCAGGGCCGTAAATGTTCGCTGAGCTACGCATACGTGGCTTAGTGTATATGATGGCAGATAGGCAGGAGGAAGCATTTATGACAGAAGAGACTGATAGGGTCCCTTCTGTCATAGATATCCTGTCTGTCAGCAATTGAAAAAAAATCAAGTTTACTACCATTTTCAGAACATGAGCTACAACAAAATGGCCACATGGCTCCTTCTTTGAAGACAACTAAAGAGATGATTACTTTAGGTGTCACGTTTGTGTTCTGTTCACACATACGTGGATTGTATCTGTTTACACACTGTAACATTAGCATAGTTTGTTTGTACTCTGAGTCTTCTTATGGATTGTTTTAGAAAAGGAAGGAGAAACCGAGAATTGACCTGGGGTGTGCCATGGTCACTTGGTCAGTATGCTTAAAAGGGGGCATACCCAAGTATAAATTTAAATGGAAAGTGAAAGTAAAAGAAAAAAAGAAAGTAAAAGAAAGAGAAAGAAAGAAAGAAAGGAAATGTGTGGGTGGGACACGTGAGCAAACATTGACAGGGGAGGAGGAACGGAGGGCAGCCTTTATGCAGCCTGACTCCTCCTACAAACACCGGCTGACCTGCGGTCAGCCTTACACTTGTACTCAGAGTCTTCTTATGGATTGTTTTAGAAAAGGAAGGAGAAACAGAGAATTGACCTGGGGTGTGCCGTGGTCACGTGGTCAGTATGCCTAAAAGGGGGCAAAAATAAAGACAGTAGGCTGAAGCTACCAACAGATTTATTGAAAACTGAATGTAACATTTAATCAGTCAAATTAGCAAAAGCTTGTGACATATCAACCAGTGGATTCGGGATGCATCTGGAGAAGCATGATGAATTCCACCTACCTAATTTTTTAATCACATGAACAGGGACCCCTTGGTGAGAAGCAGCGGAAGGTTCTCCTATTCTAAAAGAATGGCCAGAATATGCTTTGGGGTCCAAACCCAAATTAGACAGTAGTGTGCGGCAATGTTGCATGAACTGAGCTGTATAGAGGAAAGGCAACAGTGGACTATCCCTGGGCTTGTCCGTTGTTACCCTCACGAGGAGCTGGTCTAAGACCAAGACCGAGCACCAAGCATTACTGGTCTCAAAGAATCTGATGTCAGTGCCGACTCCCATTTGCTGTGTCTTGCAAGCGTGCAGACGCAACCGGTAGTGGTCGGGGTACCTGACTAGCTGATTGGCCAAAAGTATACCCAGGCCTCAGGAAACCATAAAAGGTCAGATGCATGGCTGCCTTAAGCACCAAGCTAGGTAGCAACCCGAAAGGAGACCTGGTGAGTATATCAGAAATGTCCCGAAATATGTGTACCGTGATGGGAAGTCTGCTAACCACAGTAGGAGGGCTATTCTTCTGAATCGGTTTAATGATAGCCTTAATGGGGTGTGCTGAAAAATTAGAAGGCCTATTGGGGTCCTGTAAAGACAAAAGGTGTTGTATACCCACCAGATAAGTTCTGATGGTGTTGTGGGCCAGTTTAAGCTGAGAGTGGCAAAAGGTAGTGAAAGCCAGTAGATACTGAATGCTGTAGCCATCAACCCTAGGATCCAGGCTGTGACATAAGCCTTTCTGGTGTTCACAGACAATGATTTGTCGATCAAGGCTGCCGCGTCGGCCCAATGGGTATCTAGTCCATCATTAATGAGGGGATGGCATGCCAGAAAAACAGTGGGTAGTTAAAACGGGACAGAGCATCCGCCTCTATATTCTCTACACCATTGATGAACCTGCAGTGTATGTGAAAGTTAAATTGGAGGGACAGCCAAATAAGCCTACTGTGGTAGTGGGGTACCCCACCAGTGTTTGGACAGAGGATTCTCAACCAGGCAGGTTGAGGGGCTCTAGTTTATTTGCTTATTTGGGAGGAAACTGGCTTTTCAGTTTCCTCATTGTTTACTAAAATCCGTTTTGGGATCTGGAGCCCGGGGATTTCGTAGCGATCCAGGTGAGATGAAATCCCCAGTCATGGGTCCAGGTCTTGAGATCCACCAGCATACTGACTGGTCAGGTGTGTGTGCTGGGCTATTTGTACACACCTGACCATGGTTCTGGGCTCCACCCTCCCGAGGAGTCCAGGCAAGCAAGGGAGAAGTGTGCATGTCTGCACAGGTCTGTCTGTCAGAGCAGACAGAGGGTCCAAGCCTGTGGGCTGGAAAAGGAAGCTGGAAAAGAGTGCTGAGGTACTGGGTGTACAGGAACTCTGTTAAAGAGCCGAGAGGGCTGAAGCACAAGTCTGAGCAGCAGTGCTGCTAAAGAGAGCCAGGTGGCTTGGTATTTTTGGTTTGACTTACATTGTTGCTGTGGAAAGCTGAAACCCCTGTGTGGGCAACTCTTCTTCTGTTTTATGGACATTTTCTTTCTTTAATAAAAGTGGGCCTACAAGCCCTTAAAACGGCATATCTGGCATGGACTCAGCTCACTGGTAAGCTCTACTCTTAAGCTAAAACATCCCCCGATGTTACACTACGTACAAAACACATGATAATTAAAGACCTGGATCTGCCTCTGTTGACAATTTCTGATGTAGCCTGATTATCCATGGAAAAAAACAGTCTGACCTGCCCACAAATGCCCCAACACCTGTGCTGCCGCAACTATGGGGTAGATTTCGAACAAAGCGGACGTCTCTGTAAACCCTGGAATAGCCAAAACCTCATCCGGCCAAGGCCCCGCCAGCCAGTGTGAGTGAAAAATAGCCGCACAACCTTTTGTGGCCGCTGCATCTGTTGAGACTTGAGGGGAAAATTCTAACTCTGCGGGGATAAACATGGTGTCACCATTTCAATTTTGGAGGAACTTGTCCCACATGTGTAATTCAGATAGAGCGGAAGGATCTAGTTTAATATGAGAATTAGAGTCGGGAACTGAGGGTAAAAAAGCCAATAATAAAAGCCCTCCCCTGGGGAATGATCCTCATCGCAAAATTCAGCATACCCAGCAGAGACTGTAACTCAACCCTGGTACAGACTTGGGAGATCGTAAACACATGTATACGATCTCTGATCCTTACTAACTTGTCTGCAGGAAGACTGGCCTGCATGGACTGAGTACAGTATCAAGCGTGATCCCCAGGAACGTAAGTTTAGTAACCGGGCATTCCATCTTCTTAACTGCCAGTGGGATGTTGAGTGCCAAGAAAACTGATGTCAGTTTCTGTAGGTCGGCAGGGGCCTGTTTACAACTCTCAATGAGGAGAAAATCATCTAAATAGTGGATAACTTCCTGACAATTGTCTTGTGCGAAAGAATCAAATAGCCAAGAGCTACTTAGAGCCAAAGGTAAGTTTGGTGACAAAATAATAAAACCCCTTCCACTCCATGCCACTGTCAGAGTGATGGCATTGTAACGCCTGATCCACTGACGCATACTTAAGTAAAAACTCCTCCGATGGAATCAAAGAGTTAAGGCTAGGTACATGCGAACAATGAGGGGCTGTCAAGTTGTAAATTAACTGTAATTTATTAGAAAACTTCCCTTTGACAAGACTCAGGGACAGGGGCGTAACTAGAAATCACAGGGCCCCATAACAAAATGTTGTATGGGCCCCCCACCCCCACCAAAAAATGGCGGTCTTAAATCAAATAGTGGGCGTGATTTAAAGGGCGTGGCTTAAAGGGGGTGTGGTTCGAGTCTGAGATGAATGAGGAAGGAAGGAAGGAAAGAACGAAAGAAAAAGAAAGAAAAGGGAATGAGGGACAACAGGCCCAGATCCTACACCACAATAGCAATACCGTATTTATCGGCGTAACACGCACCGGCGTATAACACGCACCCCAAGTTTAGGAGGGCATTTTAAGGAAAAAAAGTTTTAGGAGGGAAGTTTAGGGAAAAAAAAAACTTACATTTAAGCGTCATTTGCAGCTTGCCCAGCGTCAGTGCAGCCTTGCCCAGCGTCATTGAAAACTCCTCCGATGGAATCAAAGAGTTAAGGCTAGGTACATGCGAACAATGAGGGGCTGACAAGTTGTAAATTAACTGTAATTTATTAGAAAACTTCCCTTTGACAAGACTCAGGGGGGTTGACCCTCCAAACCCGTAAGGGTGGTTTTGAAAAAGGACCGATGACAAAGCCCTTCTCGAGTTCAGACTGAAGCAACAAATCCACCGCCTCCACATCTGTGGAAGATAACCTTAGATTCTGACACTCAAAAGTGCCTAGTGGCAAAGAAACAAACCCAGTGTGGAACCCCTCTGTAAAACATTCTACCAAAAAAGTGCTCAACAATGGTGACAGATGGGTGGCTAAACAAGCCTGTAAAAAAGGCACATTTTAGTCACATGGTCTTGTTCTGCTTCACTGAACAGGCTGACTTAGGATGAGCCCTGAAACAACTGGTACAGATATGTAAAAGATGGCACTGGCTATAGTTGCATGTACCGAGGTTGAAATTGTTACAAATCTGAAATTCACCTAAAAAATTAATGGGCTGGCCTAATTTGTCAAAAGGGGCAGGATGGACTGTGGTCGGAGTGAAATACCTGAAGCCCTGGACGTACTGGTAGCGCAGGAAGTTTAAAATTGGGGCGCCAGTAAGCGGTGTAAGTGGATGATTGGCAAGTCGTGCAAACTGGTGACCTAAGCCCAGTATCACGTACCTGCTAGTAGAGCCTGATTGGACGAGGAAGGCGTCTCTTAAACCTCTGACTCAGGGCCTCTGATGGTGGGGACAGAAGGCACAGGATTGCAGAGTCGCATGAGTGCCAAGAAGTCTTGCAGGTAGCAGGGCGGATGTCCTTGCTGGGATGGAGAAGTCGTCAGAAGGCTTCAGCTGGTGCAGGTGACATCAAAAGAATAGCAAGGTCAGGCAGGCTGGGTCATACATGGCCTTGAGAATCGGATACAGGGCACAGGCAGGAATGTAGTCAGGAGGCAAGCCAGGTCCGGAACCAGATCAGTGGAACAGAAGCCAGAGGAAAAGACGGAAGATTGGTCACAGGATAAGCCGAGTTTGATGCAGGTGGAGTTCAAGGAGTGGTCAAGACAAGCCGGGTAGATAACAGGAATCAGGATACAAGTTCACAGGTAACAAGATGCACAGAACCTGAAGACAAAGCAGCACTGGGGCTCCGTATCTTGATGGAGGAATCCCCCTTCTCCTTGGGCATTGTATTCTGACAGAGGCTCCCACTGCTCCCATAATAACCTGATTACTGGCTCCAGCCGCTGATCAAGAAAAGTGTTCATTAAACATTCATTAAACTAAGTATTCAAACAATCAACTTATGTTGAACAGGGGCCTACGCTAGAGTTTACACCTGTCCGCTGGTATTGACCCCTTTATCTGTGCCCCCCCCCTTCCTTATCAGTGATGCCTGTCAGTGCCACGTATCAGTGCCCATCTGTGCTGCCTATCTGTGCCCATCATTTCTGCCTATTAGTGCTGCATACCAGTGCAGCCTCATCAGTGCTGCCTCATCAGTACCACGATTCAGTACAGCCTCATTAGTGCCCATCATTGCCGCCTATCAGTGCAGCCTCATCTGTGCAGCCTCATCAGTGCCCATCTGTGAGGCCTAACAGTGCACATCAGTACAGCCTATCAGTGCCCATCAGTGTAGCCTCATCAGTGCCCATCATTAAAGGAGAAAAATGTTATAACAGAAACTATGAAAAATTTATTTTTTAATTTGTTGTAGCGATTAAATACCATGAAAAGAGAGCTCTATTTGTATGAATAAAATACAAAAAAAATCATATGGGTACAGTGCTGCATGTGAGCGCAATAGTCATTTTTTACATTTTTCATTTTTTTAGTTCTTTAAGGGGAGCACTGATATAACGGGACTCTGATCTAATGGAGGGTCTCTAAGGGAAGCACTGATATAGGTGAGGTCTCTGATCTAATGGGGTGGTCTCTAAGGAAGGGAAAGGGGACACTAATAGTGGTATCTATGGGGGGGGGCTGTATTATTAAGGGAGTGACACTGACCCCTGTATTATGGGGGGGGTGGCACTGACCCCTGTATTATGGGGGGTAAAACTGACCCTTGAATACAGACAGTCTTTCAAAGCCCAAATAGTGTCTTGTTATTTAATCACACAATATATGCATAGTGTATAGTACATATTGTATACTAAAAGCAAACAAAGTGCTCAGGTTTGGCTAGAAGAAATGGTGGCAAATCTACTGCTAACCCAGCCAAATTTTGATCAGTGTATGACCAGCTTTACTGATAGCAGAACAATACTTTTGACTTAGCTGGGAACATGCTAAAACTCTGTAGAAAGACCACTGCTTACACATAGAGAGCAAAGTTCCTTTCTGCAGAATTCTAGCAGGGGGCTAAAAGTCCATTGGGTTTTGGGGGTAAATGAGGAATGATGGGTCTATTGTAAAACAGACTCAGGGTACAAAACTACATTTAAAACCCAGGTTGTTTTCCCATGACAGCAGTCATGCTTTGTATTTCATACCACCAATATGAGTGCTGAATATTTTACGTTTGATGCCTCTGCATGAATCCTTTTGACACATAACAAAAACATTTATTTGTAAGATCGCCTAGTTCAGTGTCCCTGAAAACACCCCTTCCACCTACACACACACACACATACAGTACTTTGCCAATGGCAAAGCAAACAATCATCAGGCTGGGCACTGACATGTTTTATATGAAAATATGCATGTCAATGCTGACAGCAAGGGTTTCACAAGCATATCTCGGTTTAGAACTTCAAATACTCAAGATCAAACAAGAAAACTGTTTTATTTCTAGTAGGTAATAAAAAGGAGATAACATGATAAGCAAGGTGTAACACATTTTCTGCAATACAAGCATTAGACATGCTTCCATCCACCAATACATAGTGTCATTGAGGCTCAGTTAAATGCAGTGGCAGCTGGTGCTGTATATTTTGAGGTGGGGGGCAGCAAACAAGACACCCACCGCCACCTCCCCCCCAGTCAGTCCATGCATTCGGCTCCCTGAAAGTAGATTAGGGGCTGGGCGCATAGATTAGGGGGGCTGTGCCCCTAATGGACGGGCCGCCACTGGTTAAATGGAATGAGGTCATAAAATCTGTACCCATTACTATGCAAAATGTTTATCCGTTTATTATTAAAAGAGTTAGATAAATCTATGGACAAAACAAAAAACCCTTTTTAATCTGATTCAATTCGCCAGTAACATTTTAATTTGAAATATTATTTGTGAAAATCTGGAGCTGCAGAGTTCCTTCAGCAAAGTCTGTTATATGTTTAAATATAAGGCTAGCTATTATACGGCAAGCTCAGGAATTCTCCAAAACCAAGATTATGAAAAGAAATTACATGATAAATGTTAGTGAAGAAAGAGGATTACCAGGGGAACTTCATAATGATGGCTATTTAGTTCACAATTTGTGTAGAACAATTTACCAATCTCTAGTCCGATTTACCTCGTTTAACCTCAAAGCCTCTGTCTCTGCTACCGCCCTCTGTCAATCCCTCCACTGGCTTCCGCTCAACCAAAGAATTAAATTCAAAATACTAACAACTACGGACAAAGCCATCCACAATTTAGCCCCCACCTACATCACTAGTCTAGTCTCTAAATACCAACCTACTCGTTCTCTTCGTTCCTCTCAAGACCTCCTGCTCTCTAGCTCCCTCATTACCTCCTCCCATGCTCGCCTCCAGGACTTTTTCAAAGCCTCTCCAATCCTACGGAATTCCTTACCCCAATCAATCCGCTTATCTCCCACTCCCCACTATTAGCTTTTAGACGATCCCTGAAAACCCTTCTCTTCAGAGAAGCCTACCCTACCCACACCTAACAACTGTATTTTCATTTTGTCCATCAGCTCACCCCCCACAGTTACTACCTTTTGTTTCCACTTGACCCTCCCTTCTAGATTGTAAGCTCTAACGAGCAGGGCCCTCTGATCCCTCCTGTATTGATTTGTATTGTAAGTGTACTGTCTGCCCTCATGTTGTAAAGCGCTGCGCAAACTGTTGGCGCTATATAAATCCTGTATTATAATAATAATAAAAACCACTAATGCATAAATAGAGAAAACCACCTGGGGACATATATTGTATGCAAATAAGGGTCTTAAATTTTCTACAAACAGTGTTTTGTTCATTGTAATGTCTCCCTACATAGCAACAAATTCTTTGTTCTCAAGTACAAAAGGCACCAAGGTAACCAGGAATAAATAGAATGTATCATAAAGATAACCTTAAACCAGGGTAAATGCTTTCTCTCATAATTATATTAAGGTGCTTAAGCAACATCATTGTCCTCAAAAACATTAAAGGCTTGAAGATATAATAGAGTATAATAGGCTCCATGTAGGGTGAAACAGCTTGAATGCCAAGTCAACCTTTACACAGAATTTATTATTTATACAGGTAAATTGATACATGTACTCCTTTTAACCACTGGAAGACCAAGCCTTTTCTGGCACTTTTTGTTTACTTACCTATAACTCCCAAACTTTATATACATATATTTTAGCAGAGACCCTATAAATAAAATGGTGATCGTTGCAATTTTATGTCACACAATATTTACGCAGCAGTTTTTCAAACGTAATTTATTAGTAAAAAAATAAATTTTATTGAAATAATAAAAAAAAACACAATATTTACCCAATTTGAAATATGATGTTAAGCTGAGTAAATAGATACCTAACATGTCACACTTTAAAATTGTACACACTTGTGGAATGGCGACAAACTATGGTACTTAAAAATCTCCATAGGTGACTCTTTAAATTTGCAGGTTACCTGTTTAAAGCTATAGAGGAGGTCTAGCGCTAAAAATACTGCTCAGGTGCGGCTGGACCAGAGTCTTGTAGAGTGGGAGAATTATCTCTTTATCCCTGGAGTTAATCCCTTTTTTAATGCATTCCAATATTCTGTGTGCTTTGTTAGCAGCAGCTTGGCATTGCATGCCATTGCCATTGCTGAGCCTATCATCTACTAGGACCCCCAGGTCCTTTTCCATCCTAGATTCCCCCTGAGGTTCTCCCCCTAGTGTATAGATTGCATTCATATTTGTGAACAGTAATCTTTAAGTCTGACCACAGATTTTCTATTGGATTGAGGTCTGGGCTTTGACTAGGCCATTCCAACACATTTACATGTTTCCCCTTAAACTACTCAAGTGTTGCTTTAGCAGTGTGTTTGGGGTCATTGTCCTGCTGAAAGGTGAACCTCTGTCCTAGCCTCAAATCACACACAGAGTGGTACAGGTTTTGCTCAAGAATATCCCTGTAGTTAGCACCATCCATCTTTCCCTCAACTCTGACCAGTTTCCCAGTCCCGATGGTGTTCTATGGGTGATGTGATGTGTTGGGTTTGTGCCAGACATACCATTTTCTTTGATGGCCAAAAAGTAAAATTTTTGCCTCATAAGACCAGAGCACCTTCCTCCATACATATTGCCATTTTGTTTTTTGCTGAAAGTAATGTCTTTCTTCTGGCCATTCTGCCATAAAGCCCCACTCTATGGAGTGTACGGCTTATTGTCGTCCTATGTACAGATACTCCAGTCTCTGATGTGGAACTCTGCAGCTGCTCCAGGGTTACCTTGGGTCTCTGTGCTGCCTCTCTGATTAATGCCCTCCTTGCCCGGTCCGTGAGTTTTGGTGTGTGGCCATCTCTTGGCAGATTTGCTGTTGTGCCATGTTCTTTCCATTTGGTTATAATAGATTTTATGGTGCTCCTAGGGATCACCAAAGATTTGGATATTTTTTTTTATAACCTAATCCTGACTTGTACTTCTCAACAACATTGTCCCTTACTTGTTTGGAGGGTTCCTTGGTCTTCATGGCAGTGTTTGGTTAGTCTGGGGCCTTTCAAAAAAGGTGTATGACATGATATGTAATGGCAGATTGTGTGACACTTATATTGCACACAGGTGGACATTGTTTCACTAATTATGTGACTTCAGAGGGTAATTGGTTGCACCAGAGCTTTTTATGGGCTTCATAACAAAGGGGGTGAATACATACGCACATGCCAATTACCAGTTTTTATTTCAAAAAAAGTTTTACTTCACCAACTTAAACTATTGTGTTCTCATCTACTGTATCACATATAATTAAGATTAAAAAAACATTGAACTAAAGACTGTAATGTAACAAAATAGGTGAAAAAAAGGGGGGGTGAATACTTTTTCAAGGCACTGTACATTAAACCTCATTTGCCATGTAGTTGTCCACCCCATTAATTTGTTCAGATCTTCCTGCAAGGTTTCCACATCCTGCGGAGAAGTTATTGTCCTGCTTAGCATTGTTCGCAAATACAGAGATTGAACTGTTTACCCCATCCTCCAGGTCGTTTATGAACAAATTAAATACAGAACAGCACAGAACCCTGTGGGACCCCACTACCCACCCTGACCATTCCGAGTAGTCCCCATTTATCACCACCCTCTGAACTCGCCTTGTAGCCAGTTTTCAATCCATGTACTCACCCTATGGTTCATGGCAACGGACCTTATTTTGTACAGTAAACGTTTATGGGGAACCGGTCAAATGCTTTTGCAAAATCCAGATACACCACGTCTACGGGCCTTCCTTTATCTAGATGGGAACTCACCTTCTCATAGAAGGTTAATAGATTGGTTTGGCAAGAAAGATTCTTCATGAATCCATGCTGATTACTGCTAATGATACCGTTCTCATTACTAAAATCTTGTCTATAGTCCCTTATCATCCCCTCCAAGAGCTTTCATACTATTGATGTTAAGCTAACTGGTCTATTATTCCCAGGGATGTATTTTGGGCCCTTTTTAAATATTGGTGCTACATTGGCTTTTCTCCAATCCACTGGTACTATTCCAGTCAGTAGACTGTCAGTAAAAATTAGGAACAATGGTCTGGCAATTACTTGACTGAGTTCCTTAAGTACCCTTGGGTGTAAGCCATCCGGTCCCAGTAATTTATTAATGTTAAGTTTCCCAAGTCTAATTTTAATTCTATCCTCTTATAGCCATGGTCTGTCACCTTTGGTGAGTTGCCATCTACCTTATGAGCACTTGTGGTGAAGCTTTTATTTGAAGACACAACAAATCAGAAGAATTTATTCTATGTTTTTATGGTATTGGGACTGTCACAATAGACTTTAATCAGTTTTCTATTGATTATGCACATGCTTTATCATGCACCAATTAATGTGTTGAATCACAATTTAACCATGTATTGTGTTGTTTTGTAGCACCAACACCTTTACCTTTGTTAACTATACCACACCAACTTTACTATCATATAGTTCTATACATTTTAGCTACATTATTTTTATACCATTGTGATACCATTATTTTTGCATAATTTTAGTAAGGGCTGCCTTTTATTTCTAGTGATCTTATTACCTTTATCCAAAATGCAGCACACACATGGGTCTATGTTGCAATTTTTACAAATTATGCAGTATGGGCTATGCTCAATTTTTGGACTTACCATATCTTTAGGTGTTTTTTCCTTTTTTGAACCAAATCTCCCTTGGATTGTGGTATGAGCTGGCAGCACTGGAGGCATGGGAAGTCCATGCCAGGAAGAAATGCTGTGATGTTATTTTGTATGCTTTGCCTGACTTCAAGTTGGCTTGTGATTTAAATAAAAGGTAAGTGCAATTTAAAAAAAATACTACACGAGGAAGAGGATTCTCCTCTGTCATTTTTCTTCTAGCATCAAAAGATTTTAGACCATTGCAAAAGAGAGAATCTGGAGGAGAATGGAAAGTTTTCAAAATATGTGTGCAAGCAATATTGTCCCAGAAAAAAATTGAAAGGAGTCAATGTCAGTGGGAGAGTACTACACAGACACGGGACACAGAACGCGCAAAAACTAAACTTTGTAACCAGAAAGTAATTGATATAAACAAGTTAGTAGGAGACCGCAGAGAAGCAAACAGGGGAGCTGTTTGCTGGCCATACACTAGACAAAAAATCCTTTGATTGTTGTATAGTTGGAGCGTTCGTTCATTTTTTCCAGTTAACAGGTATAGATTGAAAATAGTTTTTGACTTAAGAGAGCTGAAAAAAAAAAAGGCAAAGATTTGAAAATTTCTGCAAAATAAAAGAAAAATCTAAACCTGTTTATTGGCTGTTAAAAATGTTACTGTTTGAACTGCACATACAGTATGTGAGAAAACGTGGACCCGGAATTAAAACTTTGGTGTGAACAAACATTCATGCATAAAAGAATGATAGTTTTTTAACGGAATTTTCCCCCAAAAAAATAGCTAACAGCAACAGGACACACAAGCAATATATGACCAGCACAATGGCTATTATTTTAGTATTTTATATTTGGAATTAAATCCTTGACCAAATAACAGAAAATATCAATAATGACAACTAAAGAATGTTTTAATATAACTTTATTGCAAAGTTGTTGTTTTCTTTTTTAATTCAAATAGTTTTTATTGAGAAACATTGTGAAAAACAATACATTAGAAGACTTGTAGGTCACATATAACAAAGGCTTGTACAGAAACTCAAGATATGCATCTGTTAACATCGTGAGAAAACTAGAACTCGGTTTCTGTAGCATATATTCTGGGTATTTCTTTATCTTTCAGTAGTTTGGTCACATTTGCTCTTACAAATTACACCATACAATTTTCAAACTAGGTAACATCAATATCTATATATGAAGTATTGTTAAACTGCCTTTGCGGCATAAGGTAGCTATATACTTTTCAACATTCAAATAATAACGGGGGGGAAGGAGGGGGAAAGAGAGGCAGGGAGGAGGGGGGGGGAGGGGGAGTTACAGATATTACAGTAATCCAGTATTCCTTTAGAAATAGAATCTTGTGTTAATTGTACAACTTCATTTATACGCTTTGTACAGTGAGTTCCATGCTGACCAGTTAGATACGTATCTGGGACCTAAGCCGTCCCTATAGGCTAAAAATTTTCCGTATTCTGAGATAATATTTACTTTGGTTATCACTTCAGATTTTGACGGGATTTCATTTGATTTCCAATTATTGACTATCAAGGACCTGGCGGCAAATATGATTTGCATTACTATTGACCTTTCGGAGATTGGGTATTCAGTTATGTCTATACTTAGTATGGCTTTCTCGGGTGAGGGGTGGCTAATTATCCCTGTGGTTTGTGTGATGAGTTTAAAAATTTTGTTCCAGAAGCTACGAAGGTGGGGACATGACCACAACATGTGGATCAGTGTACCCACCTGTCCGCATCCCCTCCAGCACAGATTAGTGTTGTTTCCTGGAAATTTAGCCATTATATAGGGTGTAAGATACCATCTCGCTGTGAATTTTGCCGCCAGTTCCTCATAGTTTGAGCATCTCGAAAATCTTATATTGTTACGTGCAGCTGCTAGGCATTGTTGGTCTGTGAATGTTTTCCCCAAATCGGTTTCCCACTTGATATGGTGGCTGTAGTTGTCAAAAGAGGATTTATCATGTAAGAAGTTATATATTAGAGATATGCCCTTAGATTTGGGATCTGCTGAAGTAAGGTAAGTCCAAATCTGTTTCGGAACTGAGGTGTGTGAACTACTGGCTTGCCGGAACCAAGAGGATATCTGGAGATAAGTTAGGAATTCCGAGGAAGGGATATTAAATTTTGACTGGATATCTGCGAAAGCTAGTAGACTGCCCTTCTGTGTAATATCATGCACCACTTTCATACCTTTTTTCCCATGTTGTGGTGTTTAGGTTTGGGATTAGCCAATTTAGGGATTCAATTGGTATGGGGATTTCTACATTTGCTGTTTCTGACTTGTGAGCTGACTTAAGGTATTTCCAGGCTTGTAAAGCGGCCTGGATAGTGGGATGGTGTATATGTAGTCCAGTGTTACTATGGTTACTTGCTATAAGTAGGGACTGTAAAGTTCTAGGGAAGATCCATGCGTATTCTAGTTGATGCCAAGGTTTGGATGCAGATTGGATATTCCAATCTTTAAGTTGGTCTACTATTGCCGCTATATAGTAATCTTTCAGGGAGGGGACTCCCAGTCCCCCTGCTTTCTTATGTTTGTGCATCATTTGGAGTGGGAACCTAGTTCTTTTGCCTGCCCATATAAAGTTTACCATCTGTCTTTGTAGTGTTTTGAGAAAGGAGTCAGGAATGGGTATTGGCAGGGTTCTAAATAGGTAAGTTATTTTTGGCAGTAATAACATCTTGTAGGCCGCTAGGCGACCATGCCATGACATAAAATGATTTTGGATCCTAGTTATATCTTTATGTAATTTCTGTTCTAATGGGGAGTAGTTGGCTTTAAATAGGTTAGAGATAGATGGGGTTAGTTGTATCCCTAGGTAACGGATGGAGCCAGAGGCCCACGGGTATGGGAGGGCTTTTTGTATGCTAAACTTTAACTTATTGTCTATCGCTATGCCTAAAATATTAGATTTGTTTTCGTTCACTTTGTAATATGCAATTTTACTAAATGCAACTAGAGTATTATGTGCTGCTGTATGTGAGGTATAAGGGTCAGATAGTGTCAAGATGACATCATCTGCGAATAATGATATTTTATGCTGTGTTTTATGCGAGAGGATCCCTTGTATTTCTGGATGTTGTCTAATCTTTTCTGCTAGTGGTTCCATCATCATGGCAAAAATGATGGGTGAAAGGGGGCAGCCTTGGCGTGTGCCATTTGTTATGCTAAAGTTTTTTGAGAACATCCCCTCAGTGTACACAAATGCAGATGGAGACGAGTAGAGAGCTAGTATGGCTCGTTGGATCTGGCCTACTATGCCAAATTTCTGTAATACTCGGGATAGGTATCCCCAGTGGACCTTATCGAAGGCCTTCTCTGCGTCCAGAGCTAGAAGCAGAGAAGGCCCCCCACTTCTTTCCGCAAGGTGTATCAAGTTTATAAATCTCCTAGTGGCGTCATTGGCCTGCCTCCCCCTTACGAAGCCCACCTGATCTTGGTGGATTAACTTCGGCAAGATGGAGGCAAGCCTGTTGGCCACCAGTTTTGCATATACCTTCACATCAACATTTAACAGTGATATTGGTCTAAAATTTTGCGGGGTTGAGGGATCCTTGCCAGGTTTTGGTATGGTAATTATAGTGGCTGTTAACATTTCCTGCGGGAATGAAGCACTAGACACAGTGGCATCAAAGATCTTTTTCATGTAAGGAGAGAGTTCACCACAGAATAATTGGTAATATTCGGACGAGTAACCACCGTCCGGACCTGGAGATTTGTTGTGGGGCATGCTTTTAATAATTTTGCTGATTTCGGTACTAGACGTGGGAGCGTTTAAAATGTCCAATTCTGTACTAGGTACCCTTGGGAGATTGATAGAATCTAGAAATTCAGAAATTAGTTGATCAGATGGTTGGTGTGTGTCAGGGTCGTTTTTGAGGTTATATAAAGCCTCGTAGTAATCGCTGAAGGCATCAGCAATTTCTTTGGAGTTATAAACTGTTTGTTTTGTTCTGGGGTTAAGCATGCTATGAATTTTTTGTTGTTTCTGTTTTTCCTTCAACTGGTTTGCCAGCAGTTTCCCCGCCTTGTTGTTGTAACAGTAGCTGTTTGCCTTCAAAACACGAAAGCGGTTCTCTTGCTGGGAAACCAGGTGTGAGCGAAGTTCCTGTCTAGCCTGAAACAGAGATTCCCTCACTTTTTGCGTAGTGTTTTGTTTGTTCAGAGCTTCTAATTGTTCTATTTTACTTAACAGATCGTTGAGCCGCTGCCTCCTCTGCTTCTTAGTTTTAGCACTTAATTGTATAAGCAAACCCCTCATAAAACTTTTATGTGTATTCCAGAGCGTGAAGGGATCGGATACCGAAGGTGAGTTTAAATCGAAAAATTCCTTCATGGCTGTTTTGAGTCTATTTAGGTTTTCAGGTTGTGACATTAATGAAACATCATTACGCCACCTGTTAGCTCTTGTTTCGGTAGGTCGATCCCCCACTCTCATGGAAATGGGTGCATGGTCAGACCACGTTATTACATGTATGTCAGATCGAGAGATTTTCTGGAGTAAAAATTTGTCTACAAGCATCAAATCTATACGTGAATATGAGTGCTGAACATTAGAAAAGAATGTAAAGTCCCTTTCCGATGCATGTTGGCATCTCCAAACATCCTGGAGACCGGATGACAAGAGAAATTGCGCTAGGGTAGGTCTGCGAGATTTTTGCTGGGGTTTGAAGGAAATGTCAAGGTCCTTGTTTGGGATTAAATTAAAGTCCCCGCATATGAGTAAATAACCTTGTCTAATAGCAGCGATTTTTTTTTCCCATATTTTCTGTAGAAAGCGGTTCTGTTTGACATTTGGCAGGTATACATTAACTATCGTATACTTGGTTTTCGCTATTTCACAGGTAAGTATGAGGAACCTTCCAGATGGGTCTGCATAAGATTCTGTCAGTGAGAATTCCGTTGAGTCTTTAAATCGCAATGGCAACTCCTGCTTTTTTCTTTGGACCATTAGCGAAAAAGGTGTGGGGATATTTGCGATTAGTGAATAAGGGGTGATTCCCCGTCATAAAGTGTGTCTCCTGAAAGCAAATTATGTCACTCTGAAGCCGTCCGGCCTCTTTCCATGCCATTTACCTTTTGTGTGGGCTGTTTAGGCCCTTAACATTCAATGAGGCTATTTTGAAAGCCATGCTGTGTTGCGATTTACACGTACCTCAGAGCGTGTTGAAACAATGCGTGTGGGAGGAGGAAGTCCAATATGGTGAGGTTCCCTATTCTTTGCTGTGTCTGTGCTTCTTTACGTTGTTGTAGGGACTTTCTTTCTCAGCCTGGATGTTGCGTAGGTTGTTGTAGTGCTGATCCTGTAACAATAGAGGGTAAGAGGGAGGGTGGGGGAGGAAGAGAAAAAAGGGAGAGAGAGGAATAAAAAAAAACAACCGTAAAAATAAGTTGGCGATTCCAATGGAATCCGTGCAGGTGAAACACTGCTTAATATTTGGGGGTAGAGCGGTCAATCTGGTACAAAAACTCACGTGGTTGAAACAAGAATCGTCTTTCCGGACTTTCAGGCGGAAGAGTAGTGCTGCAAATTTGTTATTTCAGCCTGTGTCATTTTCAGAGCTTGTGCGGATGGAGGGCGAGGAATGTGGTGGGTCCCGTTCGTCAGTCTGGGGTTCCAGAATCTGCCATTCTTTCATAAGGCGGATGCCTTCCTTCACGGTAGTCACTACATGTGCCCTGTCTTCGTATGTTATGAGTAATTTAGCCGGGTACAACCATTTATATGGAATGTGGTGGTTGTACAATGGTTTGGTAATCGTTGCAAGTTGTCTGCGCCTTTGCATAGTGTATGCAGATAAATCTGCGAAGAATGAACGCTCCACCAGTTCGTTCGGCAGGTCCTCCTTTCTCCTTGTTACCGCCATAAATCGGTCCTTTATGTGGTAGAAGTGTATTCTGACTAGTATCTCTTGGCAGGTGGGGTGGGATGTTTTTTGGCCTCGGCAGTCTGTGAATGCGGTCAATTACCAATTCCTCCAATGGAGCTTCTGTAAGCGCCAGTTTCATGAGGTTTGTAAAGTACCCCTTTAAATCTGGGGGTTTAACTGTTTGAGGGATTCCACGGATTTTAACATTGTTACGTCTCGATCTGTCCTCTAAGTCTGCCAATTTCGCTTTAATAGAGGTGATTTAGTCTTCCCTGTCGTTATGAGCGTCCACTAGGTCGTTAAACGTGGCGGTAAAGTCCTCCATCTCAGTTTCAATGTGGGACACTCTGCTTGAGACCGCTGTGACCTCCTTCTTAAACTGCTGTGTGATAGATAACATGTCAGCATGCAGCGTTGTGCGTAGGGACACTAACATGTCCTTGAGAGTGGTGTCCATTACTGGTTGGTTCAAGGTTGGGAACTCGGTTATGGAGTCTTGCAACTCCCTAGTGTCGTCTAATGAGGAGTCAAGGCCGCTTACCTCCAGCTTCTCTGTATCCTCCTGTTGCGTCTTTTGCCTGCTTTTCGCTGGGCTGGATGAGGCTGATGGGGGAGGTGAGTATGGATGCCGCTGTCCCTCTGTGTCTTTGTTGTTGTGGCGTGCTTGGTTCGCCGCGCGGTTTGTCTGACTATGAGGGCCGTGTGTGGCGCCGCTCCGGTGGCCGGCGCCATCTTGGGCCTTCTGTCGGCTCGGCTGAGCAAAGAAGTCCGTCATCTTACCCAGCCGGGTAAGCTCTTTTCTCTTACGAGATGTCATCTGGGGATGTTCCCGCACCCTATGTGGGCAGTTATAGCCTGAAACGAGGCTTGTAGTCGGTGTAATTCCGCCTTCTGAGTCCGGCGGTTGACGGAGCTGAGCTAGTATGCGACCATCCGCTCTGCTGGCTAGCCACGCCCCCCGTTGTTTTCTTTTTTAAACACATATCAACATGATATATTTTGTAACCATTTTCTTTTTTTTTTATTTCTTTTTTTTTTTTTTTGTAGGAGGTCTTTTTTATTGGCATTAATGAAAACTTTTTTTTTTCTTAATTCATAAACAATTTTCTATCACTGTTTTAAAAAAATATATATACTGTATATATTTTATTTGCCACCTTGGCAGTACCCAGCTCCCCCATGTCCTTTGTTTGACAGTCACCTGTTTATTACACTTGAAAATGTCTGAAATTTATTTTAAAGACTCTTTTCCTATAGACTTTATTAGGGTTCAGATCAAAGTCTGCAAATGTCGGACTTTACAATGGGTTTGATTTTCTTGTAAAATGTTTGGTATCTTTTCAAAAAGCATTATCCCAGAAATCTTATTTTTGGTCGCTAATATATTTACTATGGACATTTTTCCTGCTAAAAAGTAAAATATTAAAGCCTGGGTGTCTAGGGATATCAGCAATTGGTTAATTTAAAATGGATGTAAACCTCTGACATTAAAATTGAATAAAGCACATACTTCCATAGGGGGCATTTGCCAGAATCCAAAGCACTTGTAAGTGTGATTTCTCTCTGCTGTTTAGTTCCTCTACTATCTGCATGAGTTATTACTGAAATGTTTTCCTGACTCCAAGAGATAAAGTAGAGCTCCAGCATAGAGCCTGCGATTGACAGCATCAGCTATGCATGTTACCTATGTATTGTGGGGTGCGGGTTGTGTCTCTTCCCTCCAATCAATTCTCCGAGCTCTCCATCCTGGGCTGTGCAGTGTGCAATTTCAGATCTCCGCCCCCTGCTTTCTGAAAGCTCAGAAATTCTGTGTAAATTCTGAACTTTGAAATGATGTAGAGAAGAAATTGATGCAGATAAATAGGTACAACTTATGCAGGGGGATTTGTTTTATCCCTGTGAATCAACTGAGGCTAGTCACTTCACTGGATATATTTAAGGGTTTACAACCATTGACTTTAGTAATATAATAGATCAAAGTGAATATTCTAGTCCAATATCTTTTGATTTTGGGACAGGTGTACCAGATGAAACATGAAACAATGCTACTACCAGGTGGATAAAACTTTGTAATTGGCTTCTATTAAAGTCACGTTAAGTATTCCTGTAACTATTCTGGTAGTTCAGGATGATCAATCCATTTTGGTGATTTCAATCATTGTTCAATGCTATAATAAATAGCCCCAATTTTTTTTAAAAAAAAAAAGCAATTTTTTTCTTCAGTTTAGACCGATATGTATTTTTCTACATATTTTTGGTAATAAAAATCGCAAAAAAGCATACATTGATTGGTTTGCACCAAATTTATAGTGTCTACAAAATAGGGGAAGTTTATGGCATTTGTATAATTTCTTTTTTTTTTACTAGTAATGGCGGCGATCAGCGATTTTTATTGGGACTGCAACATTATGGCAGACAGATCATACACTTTTGACACATTTTTGGGACCATTGGCATTTATACAGCAATGCACTGATTACTGTGTAAATGTCACTGGTAGGGAAGGGGTTAACACTAGGGGGAGATCAAGGGGTTAATTGTGTTACCTAGGGAGTGATTCTAACTGTGGGGGGATCGGACTGCCTGGGTGAGGAGAGCGTTCATTGTTCATACTTAGTATGAACAACAGATTGCTATCCTCACCCCTGATAGCACGGAGATCTGTCTGTTTACATTGACAGATGTAACTGTGCTGAATTTAAGATCCGATCACTGATTCCGGGGGGGGGGGCACTTAACCCCCCCTTGCCCCTACCTACCCTACCCATGCCCAAGAACTTTCTAAAAGGCATGGTGAGTATTTTGCAGCTCTCATTTGTTTTGGAAAATTAAGAAAGAAAAGGATTATTTTTTCAAGTGTCAAAAAGTGAGATCTGAAAAATACACAACATGCCTCTCAGCAAATAGCTTGGGGTGTCTACTTTCCAAAATGGGGTCATTTTAGGGGGGGGGGGGTTGTGCTATCTTGGCATCTCATGGCCTCCAAAACTGTGATAGATTGTGAGAAGTAAAATCAGCATTTTACCATTTTACGCCCTTAGAAAGCCTGAAGGTGGTGATTGGTTTTCGGGGTCCTGTACGTGGTAGGCTCCCAAAAACTCTCACATATGTGGTATCCCCATACTCAGGAGGAGCAGCAGAATGTATTTTGGAGTGCAATTCCACATATACCCATTGCATGTTTGAGCAATATATCATTTAGTGACAACTTTGTGTACAAAAAAAAAAAAAAAAAAATTAATTTTCCAGAAACTTGTGGCAAAATATAAATTCTCCATTGACTCAACATGCCTCTCTGCAAATAGCTTGCAGTGTCTACTTTCCAAAATGGGGTCACGTGGGCTATCTTGGCATTTCATGGCCTCCGAAACTGTTATAGGTAGTGAGGAGTGAAATAAAAAATGTACACCCTTATGCCGCGTACACACGAGCGGATTGCATACGAGCTTGGCTTGCATACACATGGTCACACAAAAGTTTGCTGAACTTTCGACCGTCAAGAACGCAGTGACGTACAACATTACGACGAGCAGAGAAAATTAAGTTCAATGCTTCCGAGAATGCGTCGAATTGTTTCCGAGAATGCGTAGGAATTTTGCGCGGCGGAATTGGTACAGACGATCGGAATTTCCGAACGGGAACTTTTTCCGACCAAAAAAGTTAGAACATGCTCTCAATATTTTGCTGGCTGAAATTCCGCCAGCAAAAGTCCGATGGAGCATACACACGGTCGCATTTTCGGACCAAAAGATATCATTGGACTTTTGCTGGCGGAATTCCATCCGCTCGTGTGTATAGGGCATAATAGGATAGGATAGGATAGTGTATAGAAATGCTGAAGGCATTTCAGTGACAACTTTGTATAAATAGTTTTTTTGTCATTTTTCAATCACTTGTGACAAAAAAAAAAAAAAATATTCAATGGCCTCAACATGCCTCTCAGCAAATTCCTTGGGATGTCTACTTTCGAAAAAGGGGTAATTTGGAGGGGTTTTGTACTGCACTGCCATTTTAGCACCTCAAGAAATGAGATAGGCAGTCGCAAACTAAAAGCTGCATAAATTCCAGAAAATGTACCCTGGTTTGTAGATGCTAAAACTTTTGCGCAAACCAATAAATTGAAAATTTTCTTACCCAAGACACGTGGCTGAATAGATTTTGGCCTAAATTTATGACTAAAATTTAGTTTAATGGATTCTTTTTAGAACAAAATGTTTTTTTTTCTTTTTTATTGCAAAAAATTAAAAATCCCAGAGGTGATCATATACCACCAAAAGAAAGCTCTATTTGTGGGAAAAAAAAGGATGCAAATTTTGTTTGGGTACAGTATTGCATGACCGCGTAATTACCAGTTAAAGCAGCGTAGTACAGTGCCAAATTGTAAAAAGTGCTCTGGTCATTAAGGGGGTAAAACCTTCCAGGGCTTAAGTGTATATAGCAAAAAATTAATAGTGTTGAGCGAACGGTTCAGCCAAAGCATGAGTTTGGGTCCAACATTGGCTGTTCGCCCCATTCAGGGAATATCCAAACCCCTACGCGCTGCAGAGTGCATTCTGCGCCCAGATTGGGCAAAGCTTTGCCCAATTGGGGCTCAGTAAAAGCTGGTTGTTAGGGAGCGGGGCCGGGGAGCCGGCTGCGGTGTCCGTAACAACCGATGAGTCATCAGCTGTCAATGGGCTTTCCCGCTGACAGCTGAATAAAAAAAAAGCATTAGCTAGTAAAAAACACCAAAAATTTAAAAAAATCCATAACTGACCCTTATCCAAGCATGCAGCCTGTCAGGTCAAGAAAAGGGGGAGGCGAGCGAGCACCCCCCCCCTCCTGAACCATATCAGGCCACATAAGCTCAACATGAGGAGGTGCTTTGGCCCCCCACCCCAAAGCACCTTGTCCCCATGTTAATGGGGACAAGGGTCTCTTCCCCACAACTCTTGGCTGTGGTTGTGAGGGTCTGCGGGCAGGGAGCTTATCGGAATCTAGAAGCCCCCTTTAGGTAATGGCGGGCCACCTGGCGATGTCTCCTGGTGGCACCGCCCCCCTTGTGACATCACCGGTGCATGCTGGTTCGGTGATGTCACAAGGGGCAGTGCCTCTAGGTGACGTCACCAGGTGGCCCCGCCCTTACCTATATAAGAACTGTCAAACGGAGAAGGAGGCATTTGTGGTGCTTGATTCCGAGCATGCGTGACTTTTGTGCGTCGGACTTATGTACACACGATCGTAATTTTTCGGTAAATTTGAGAACCTGTTCTCAAACATTTGTTGGTGGAAATTCCGACAAAAAATGTTCTATGGAGGATACAGACAGTCGGACATTCCGACAACAAGCTCACATCCGACATTTGTTGTCGGAAAATCCTATTGTGTGTACAGGGCATAAGAATTTATAGAAAGTCTCACAGTGGCTCCCACGCAGACCTTATTGACATACAGTGCATGAGAGAGGTTTAACCTTTTGTTAGAACAGGTAGTAAGTGTTCATATCTTGTTTGCAGCTGATAATGAAAAACTGTGAACATGGTTACTAGTTGTTGGAGATAGTAGTTTATTCTTGAAAAATTATAATTTTCAAGCATTTTTCAGGCACTCCCATTGAAATATTTGGAGCAAAAAACACCCCATTCTGCTTCAGGCTGGGTTCACACTATTGTGGCTGCAGCTCCAGTGCAAATTTGCACAGGAGCCCTGTGCATCTTTTGGTCCATTTCAGGTCCGAATTCAACCAAAAATTCTGGCTAAAATTGGACCTGAAACAGTGAACAGGGACACACCAGACCCCTGCTGTGAGCCACATGCGAAGATAGTGTGAACCCAGCCTTAATAGTAGCTCATGTACCTTTTTTGAGCTTCAGGAATCAAACTGGGATGAGCTTCGAGTTCAGATTAATATAGTACACTGTGACTGTGTGAATTAACTCCAGACTGCTGGTGGGACCTGTAGTCCCACTAGAAGTGGAAGTTCTACTGGTGCCTTATATGTGCAAGCACACAGTTAGCAGCATGCCAAAATATATATATATATATATATATATATATATATTTTTTTTTTTTTTTTATTATTTTTTTTTTTTAAACTTTTCGACCAAGTGCATCCTGCATTTTCGGTTTTGGCACCAAAATTTTCATTCGGTGCACCTCCAATTACTTTTATTGGCCTGTTTGCAGCTGTAAGGCCTCAAGCACACAGGGGTGTTTTTACAGCTGCTTTTACCGGCGTTAGACATTTTTTTTTGCAGCTTAAAAACACCTCACCATGTCCATGCACACATAGGCTTTTAGGAGCTGTAAGTGGCATAGGCTTTTTCAAGCTGTAAAAAAACTCCAGGGCCAGCACGTTCTGAAGACCAGTGTTACAGCTGTAAAAATGCCTGACACTGGTAAACACGGCTAAACGTGGCTTAACGTGTGTCAAGCATTTTTAAAAATTTTTTGGCATGTCAAAATCAATGGATTCCTATGAGTGCCATCTTAACTGATCCGACTTTCAGCCCATTGATTTGAATTGAAGTCATATCCAAGTCAGATCATCATGATCCGACCTGTAGCATACGACGTGTGCTCGGAGGATCTTGAAGGGGAACCCAGCACCAAAATTAAAATCATCAGAATCGGGAAGCCCCCTATATGAATGAGTATAGGGTACATTGTACCCCTACTCATTCATCCCAAAAAAATACAGTGTAGTGTAAATAAAAACAAGAGACGGTTTTGACAATCCTTAATTTTTAATAAAGAATGCCCCCCGTTGTAGCTTAAACGTGTCTTCTCCCTGCAGTCTCCTCCTTCCCATGGTGTGTTATCCCTCCGGTGATGTTTTCTTCCTCCATTCTTCTCCCTCTGCTAATCCAACGCTGGCTCCTGTCATTAGCACAACAATGGGTGCAAGCGTTGGTGGAGCACCAGCTTGGCGGTGGAGAAGACAGCATTTGAGGGAGAAGACTCGAGGAAGATCACATCACCGGAGGGATAAAACTGGAGGGAGATGACCAAAGGAAGAATACAGCACCGGAGAGAGAAGACAAGAGTCAGCAGGCACCCTAAAGATACGACAAGGGACATTCTTCATTCTTAATAAAAGATTGTCAGAACCTTCTCTTGTTTTTATTTACACTACACTGCCTTTTTTGGGGGGCAATGGATAGGGGTAAAATGTACCCCATACTTATTCACATAGGGGTTGCTGGGATCTGGGGGCCCCCTTGTTAAAAGGGGCTTCCAGTTTCCATTAAGCCCCCTGCCTGCAGATTCCCACAACCACCACCCAGGGTTGTCCAGAAGAGGCCTTTGTCCCCATCAACATGAGGAAAAGGTGCTCTGGGGTGAGGGGGGGCGCAGAGCCCCCTTGCCCCAAAGCACTCCCCATGTAAAGCGCTGTGTAAACTGTTGGTGCTATATAAATCCTGTATAATAATAATGTTGAGGGCTTGTGGCCTGGTATGGTCCGGGGGGTGCTCGCTCACCCCCCCCTTTTCTGACCTGTTGGGGTGCATGCTTGGATAAGAGTCTGGGGTCTGGTATGGATTTTCAGGGGGGACCCCATGCCATCATTTTTGTTTCCCCTCAAAATCCATACCAATTAACTTTGGCCTGGGGTTCCCTTTCAAGATCCATACCAGACTCAAAGGGCCTGTATGGATCTGAATGGGGGGGCCCACATGTTATTTTTATTTTTTTGTATTTTGGTGTGGGGTTACCTCAGAGCACAAGTTACATGCCACAAGTCGGATCATGATGATCCGACTTGGATGTGACTTCCATTCAAATCACTGGGCTAAAAGTCCAATCAGTTAAGACGGTTCTCATAGGGAACCATTGATTTTGACATGTCATGCAACTTGCGCTTTGTAGTAATTGTATTTTGTGGAAAATAGAAGAGGCAGAGAAACACTGCTTAACACTGCTAAACGTGCATTAACTCCAATGCAAAAAGCTACTAAAAGCGTGTTTCTACAGTCGTTTTTTTTTTGGCGTTGGTACTGGCTTTGCAGCACATTTTTTCTAACGCCCTGTGTGCATGAGGACTTATTGTCAATAAGTGGGTCAGGAACACTCTCACCCAGTCCTTGTGTAATGATCAGCGAAGCATTCGGAGATGAGGGGCCCCTCTTTTTTTTTTTTTGAGGATGAGGCTGCAGCTCTCACTCTTCTGCAGTGAACAGGTCCTAACAAGTCTCCATCTTCTCTTAGGCTTCTCAGCCTAACCTGGTCCAGTCCAGGCCCATGCGGCTTGACACAGCTTTCACACACACCTTACACCAGCTAAGTCTCTCTCCAACTCCCACTCCATGTTCCTGGGCTTTAGCTTTTATCTGCGCCTGCCCCCTGGTGATTGCTTCTGGGCTCTGTAGTTTAATTTTAGCTTCACTGTGTAGAAAGTTCTGCTTCCAGCATACAACTCCTGGCAGTCTCCGTGCACCTGTATTAGAGCTGTGATGAACAGTAATGCTAAACACTGCCATCTTGTTAAATACAAATCTGCATTCACAGTCACAATGTGCAGTGTTACACTTAGGTAGAGAAGATGAATCAAATATACTATTAAAAAGAGTCAATCTAGGGTTTAAGGTTTCACTACTGCACATAGAATTCCAAAGGTAACGCATCAGTGCCTGGAGCTTTGGCACAAGCAAATTGTGATATGGCTGTGCCGATTTCTTCAGTGGAAAGAAGTGCATCAAAAGCCTCTGCTTGCTGTGTAGTCAATTGAGGGAGCTCTACTGTAAAGTAATCATAAAGTCTAGTAACTCTAATGCCGCGTACACACGAAGGGACAATCCCGCGGGATTATCCTCTGGACCGAAGTCCAGCGGATAATCCCCTCGTGTGTGGGCGCCGGCGGACTTTTTTTGGCCAAAGTACGGCGGACTAAAGTTTGAAGTTTTGTTTTCAAATTATCCGCTGGACTTGGAAGTCCAGCGGACAATCCCGCCGTTAGTGGGCAAGTCCGCGGGACTTTTGAAATGAAGGGACTTGCCGCTCATCGGCAAGTCCGTTCATTTAGCACGTGACTTCAGGTTACGTAGCTAGCGTAGGCAGTTACTGCCGCCGCGCTAGCTCCGTGACCTGGCATGGATTTAAAGGGACTCCCCACGCCGAAAAAACGGCGTGGGGGTTCCCCCCAAATCCATGTCAGACCCTCATCCGAGCACGCAGCCTGGCAGGCCAGGAAAGGGGTGGGGACGAACGAGCGCCCCCCCTCCTGAGCCGTACCAGGCCGCGTGCCCTCAACATGGGGGGTGCCCTGGGGAAAGGGGGGCCGTGCGGCCCCCCCACCCCAAAGCACCTTGTCCCCATGTTGATGAGGACAAGGGCCTCTTCCCGACAACCCTGGCCGTTGGTTGTCGGGGTCTGCGGGCGGGGGCTTATCGGAATCTGGGAACCCCCTTTAATAAGGGGGCCCCCAGATCCCGGCCCCCCACCCTATGTGAATGAGTATGGGGTACGATGTACCCCTACCCATTCACCTAAGGTGTAAAATGTAAAGTAAAAAAAAAACACCCACACTTTTGAAAAAATAGTTTATTGCACTGCTCCGGGGGTCTTCTTCCGTCTTGGGGGTCTTCTCGCCGGACTCCTCCGCTCTCTTCTGCTCTTTTACCTAGCTCTTTCACGAGCGGGGGAAGTCCGGCTACCTTCTTCGTCGTCGCCGCCGTCTGGGGGTCTCGATCCGCCTTCGGGGGTCTTCCGGGGGTCTCTTCTGTTCTTGCGGCGGTCGTCGTCTTCCGCGCCGCCGGCGCCTTGTCCTTCTTCTTGTCCTTCTTCTTGTCCTTCTTCTTGTTCTTCTTCTTCCGATGTTGACCCGACGCTCTCTCTGCCCGGAATGCCTGTGCCGCTCTGCGCTGAGACTTATATAGGGACATGGGGGACAGGGTCACATGCACATGTCACATGGTGACCCCGCCCCCTTGTGTTGTCACAGTCCCGGAGGATGCTGGGACTGTGACATCGCAAGGGGGCGGGGTCACCATGTGACATGAACATGTGACCCTGTCCCCCATGTCCCTATATAAGTCTCAGCGCAGAGCGGCACAGGCATTCCGGGCAGAGACAGCGACGGGTCAACATCGGAAGAAGAAGAACAAGAAGAAGGACAAGAAGAAGGAGAAGGCGCCGGCGGCGCGGAAGACGACGACCGCCGCAAGAACAGAAGAGACCCCCGGAAGACCCCCGAAGGCGGATCGAGACCCCCAGACGACGGCGGCGACGACGAAGAAGGTAGCCGGACTTCCCCCGCTCGTGAAAGAGCTAGGTAAAAGAGCAGAAGAGAGCGGAGGAGTCCGGCGAGAAGACCCCCAAGACGGAAGAAGACCCCCGGAGCAGTGCAATAAAATATTTTTTCAAAAGTGTGTGTGTTTTTGTACTTTACATTTTACACCTTAGGTGAATGGGTAGGGGTACATCGTACCCCATACTCATTCACATAGGGTGGGGGGGCCGGGATCTGGGGGCCCCCTTATTAAAGGGGGCTCCCAGATTCCGATAAGCTCCCGCCCGCAGACCCCGACAACTAACGGCCAGGGTTGTCGGGAAGAGGCCCTTGTCCTCATCAACATGGGGACAAGGTGCTTTGGGGTGGGGGGGCCGCACGGCCCCCCTTTCCCCAGGGCACCCCCCATGTTGAGGGCACGCGGCCTGGTACGGCTCAGGAGGGGGGGGCGCTCGTTCGTCCCCACCCCTTTCCTGGCCTGCCAGGCTGCGTGCTCGGATGAGGGTCTGACTTGGATTTGGGGGGAACCCCCACGCCGTTTTTTCGGCGTGGGGATTCCCTTTAAATCCATGGCAGCTTGCGGAGCTAGCGCGGCGGCATTTACAGCCTACGCTAGCTACGTAACCTGAAGTTACGTTCGAAATGAACGGACTGCTCCGTGTGTGGGCAAGTCCGTTCATTTTCAAAAGTCCCGCGGACTTTTGGCCGGCGGATTATCCGCTGGAGAAGTCCGTGCGTGTGTGGGCAAGTCCACACCCTCGGAAAGTCCAGCGGACCTAGCTGGAAAGTCCCGCGGGATTGTCCGCTGGACTAGGTCCGCCGGCAAAAGTCCCTACGTGTGTACGAGGCATAAGTCCGTTTAACAGACTGAGGTAATATATATTGGCTACACTCTGTGATGATTAGCTTGGAGTCAGTGAAATGGACTCCCTCTAAGCTAAAAGTGTACCAGAGCATTTCCCATGTCAAAAAATTAAGCTGTTGGCAAAAAATAATTTTTGTCTAGCTTTTTCATAATGAAATTTGTCCACTACCCTGGTCTGCAGGTTGAATTGGTTGGCGTGGTCCTCTGAGGGATCCCTAGTGAATTGGTTCTGAAGAAGTGTCAACTGTTCAGTGGCCTGTGTGAGAATATGTCTACATGTGTGTTTGAGTGTAGAGGATATGAGTGGTAATGAGTAAATGGGCGTGAAGGTTAAAGGACTCATATAAAAGGGGGATGGAGCATTGGTGTAGGCATTAAAACTTCCACTCAGTGCTTATTTCATTGGCACTGGGTATGGCAGTCAACCAAAAGAGGTTGAGGCACCATATAGGGGTAAGTAAGTCACTGTACATGTGTATTGTTACCCAGTATGGGGAATAGTCTGAGAGTACTTGAGCACCAACCCCCATTTCCAAGAGCCGGGGTAATAAAGTTCTAGGGAAGGAAAGGATTTTCTCTAAAGGGCACCGTAAAAGAAACGGCGTTCCGATATGGAAAAGAAGATGGCTACTATAGATATCATCAACAAATAAGATTTACCAAAAATGTATGTATAATCAAAGAATGGTTTATTAAATTACAGAAAACATTTATTTAAAAGGTTAGACCAGGCATAGAAAACTATGCTATATCAAATATTTGTACCCCGAAATGCACATTTAAATACCCCTAATGTGTACACATAAAACACATAACAGACTCAGACACACATATATAACAAACATGTAAACATGGCGTAGGTACGGGTAGCGGGCCTTCATTGGGTAATCCCAACTATTGGAGCGGAGACCAAAGACTGACAGCAATAGCCGTTATCTAAGACAGATCGGCAGCAACACTTGCTTCTTTAAAAGCACCAACCGGCTATTAA
Organism: Lithobates sylvaticus; assembly: GCA_028564925.1. Taxonomy (NCBI): domain Eukaryota; kingdom Metazoa; phylum Chordata; class Amphibia; order Anura; family Ranidae; genus Lithobates; species Lithobates sylvaticus. Next base: position 239,726,369 of record CM053030.1, read on the forward strand.
CATAGGCAGCGGCATGTGCAAGGACTGACGTCCATGGACCATGTAACGGCGAACTTGGAGTTTTTTTTACCAAAGTACTTTGGTGGTAGCGTGAGAGAAACACAGAAGATATTTTCCCTCCACGAGTTTGAAGATGCCAAAGAAGCGGTAACGTAAAAACGTATCTCTAAGTCGCAGTCAAATGTCCTCATACCACAGCTCACCGCACGATACATAGTATAGCATAGCAAGTTCCAGTGAAAAGCATTAACTCTGTGTCTGCCAAATGTTAAAGTTACAAAAGACCCTGACTTGCTTATGAATATATACTATGTCGCACTAAGAGATTTAATCATACTCATCAAAAAGGATCCAATGCTCCTATGAAACGAAATCTTTATATAAATAACTAAAGAAAGAATTTTTCGTGATATATGTCTGCATATTGTTAGAAGACACACAGGGAGAAGCATTTTTCTACAGTAACATCAGGATCTTTTCTGCTATTTTTTACTCTTACTTTTTGACAACTGCCTATAATAACATTTCCGCTTGTAATCAACAATGATAACGTCTTCCATAATAAAGAAATATCCCGCGGCAAACTATCAACCTATAAAATTGAATTGCATGGACTCCCATACATTTTCTAGCAGGCCCCTTTTGACTTAATTGGATCGTTAGTTAGCTAGCTAGCCAGGGAATGTAATTTATTTTTATACTAGTCAACTTTTGTTATTTATTTGTCTCCGCAACCCTAGGGACCACAAACATGCCAATTGCCGGTTATTTAGAAGGCACGATGTGGCTTAGGAATCTATTTAATTAATCAATATGGCATATTGACATGTAGGTGGTAACAGAGGCGCCTCTACCGTATTTGTTTGCATGTTTGTTATATATGTGTGTCTGAGTCTGTTATGTGTTATATGTGTACACATTAGGGGTATTTAAATGTGCATTTCGGGGTACATTTATTTGATATAGCATCGTTTTCTATGCCTGGTCTAACCTTTTAAATAAATTTTTTCTGTAATTTAATAAACCATTCTTTGATTATACATACCATTTTTGGTAAATCTTATTTGTCGATGATATCTATAGTAGCCATCTTCTTTTCCATATCGGAACGCCGTTTCTTTTATGGTGCACTTTAGGGAAAATCCTTTCCTTCCATATGCTTACTATCGGCTACGATATCAGCCTCTTCAAAACATATGAGGTATGACATAAAATATAATGGTTGAACTTCTTATTAAATTCTTGCTTCTAATTCTAGAGGTGATATATGAATATGTCAGTTTTGTATAGTTTTTTGAAAAATAAAGTTCTAGACCAGGGATCTCCAAACTTGCTAAATACAGGGCCAGTTTCCTGTTCTCCAGCTTTTTGGAGGGCCGATCAAAGAACTGATTTGTTCTTTCTCCTGAAAATTTTATTTTCTTACAATTTCACTGATAATCATTTTAAATTATCTGGGACACTGTTTTTTTAACACTTTTCCTGATGTTTCCAAATAGAGGGTCTTTAGTTCACTCAATATATTGTAACTGGTGCTTACAATATAAAAATCAAATAACAACTACTATTCCTAGACTTCAATGAACAGTTTTTATATAATACTATAACATTAATATTATTGTCAAAAGCCCATAGGTGTGCACAGCCTATTACATTAACAGACATGCGTGTATGTGTATATAAATATATGTGTATATATATTTACATTCTCACACACACTCTTATAAATAAATGTAAACAAATATTTCAAAAAATGTATGGATGGTGTCCGTAGGGCAGTGGATGATATTAGTAGAGCAGTGGATGGTGTCAGTAGAGCAGTGGAAGGTGTCAGTAGGGCAGAGGTTGGTGTCAGTAGGACAGTGGATGGTGTCAGTCAGTAGAGCAGTGGACGGTGTCAGTAGGGTAGTGGATTTTGTCAGTAGGGCAGAGGACATGTCAGTAGGACAGTGTACGGTGTCAGAAGAGCAGTGGATAATGTCAGTAGGGCAGAGATTGGTGTCAGTAGGGCAGTGGACGATGTTGGTATTTGTTTTAGGTTTTTCACTATTTTGTACAATGGTACAATGGTGTAGCCACATTGGGGGGCTTTGGTAAAATAGCAGGGGTCTAAACAGTGGGTTCCCCCCCTCTCTATCCTGAAATATTCCCCGCAGCAGCTGATGGGAGAAGAGAGGAGGGAAACCGGCAGGCAGCAGGGGGAATCAGCATCTCACTGGGTGATTAGGATGTGCCCAGCAGTAGTCTATTTAGGTTTTGTGCTGCCCTAGGCCTGACTCAACTTGTGCCCCCCCTGATTTAAATATGACCCACCCCTTCCTGTCAAGGCCACATCCCTTGCTGTTAAAGACCCGTCCTGAAATTTTCGAGTGGGGACACTAGTTCTGAGGGCCTGGGGCAATGGATTCCCTTAATTTGCATAGATTTCCTCTCACTTCCTGTTTGGCTATGGAGCAGGAAGTGAAGAGAAATCTCTGCAATGGGACAGGGGTGGTAAAAAAAATAAACTGACAGGGGCTATAACCCTCCCTTATTCTTTCCAAAATGAAAAAAAAAAGTGTTGCCTATACCGTAGTTCTACTTTAAGCACACATTTCTGATAATTTTATGGAGAAGACTAAGAAGATATAACCATGCCAATGGTGCAGCAGAAAATATATAGCACAGTGAGGAAGGTTTGTGGTCCAGGATGATAGGACAGTCAAAATTAGAAGCAGCCCCCCCCCCCCCCACACACACATTTGCGGAATGCTGGCTGCAGCATACCGGAAGCAGTGCGGCTGCTCTCTGGGGGCGCTAGACTAATTTGGCCCTCAGCCCAGTCCGCCCCATAAGACTGGCACTACACTAATAGTGTAGCGCAAGCTGGCGGGGACTCTTTCCGTGCTGCTTCCCTGCAAAGTGCTGCCATAGGCCTGGGCCTTGTTGGCCTAGGCCAGGATACAGTGTTGGTGCCCAGACCACCCGGCACACCCGGTGCGCAAGCCTATGGCCTTGCCTTTTTCTTAAGACCATTTATTATACAAAATGTAAAATACCAAGATATACCGGCCCCCATTAAAACTCAACCCACCAAATCCCAACAATGCAATGAGAGCTCAACTATGTACAGATATTGACAGTACTGCCCACATTTTCTTTCACTGCAGTTATTTCTTCGGTCCACCTGAAGAGGCATGTACACAATCTATATAGCCTTAATAACATAAGCCGGTGCATTCAAAGGTATACATGCATTATACTGCTGTGGGAAATAGATATATAGGGGTTGATTTACTAAAACTGGAGAGTGCAAAATCTGGTGCAGCTCTAATGACTCTTCTATATGCTTCGAAATAGTTCTTTATTTTTGTTATCAAAGATATCATGTTCTTGACATCAATTTTATGATGTATATTGTTACAAGATTGTATATTTCAATAAACAAAAACGTTTGTAAACAAAAATCTTGTGCAGCTCTGCATAGAAACCAATCAGCTTCCAGGCTTTCTGTCAAAGCTTAACCACTTGACAACTGGGCACTTAAACCCCCTTCCTAACCAGACCAATTTTCAGCTTTTAGTGCTCTCACACTTTAAATGACATTTAATCACCGCTGGGTTTTTTATTTTTTGCGCTATAAATGAAAAAAAGAGCGAAAATTCTGTAAAAAAAAAAATATATATATATGTTTTTTCTTTGTTTCTGTTATAAAATTTTGCACAAGTCCACAAGCTATGGTGCCAATCACTGAAAATTGATCACACCTGAAGTACTAATGGCCTAGTTTATTTCTTGAGACCCTAACAAGCCAGGACAGTACAAATACCCCCCAAATTACCCCTTTTTTGAAAGTAGGCATTCCAATGTATTTAGAAAGAGGCATGGTGAGTTTTTTGAAGTTGTATTTTTTTCCCACAATTCTATGCAAATTCAAGATTTTTTTTATTTTTATTTTTTTACAAAAGTGTCAAATGATCAGGTTATTTCTCACACACAGCATATGCATACCACAAATTACACCCCAAAACACATTCTACTATTCCTCCCGAGTATGGCGATACCACATGTGTGGGACTTTTACACAGCGTGGCCACCTACAGAAGCCCAATATGCAGGGAACACCTTCAGGCGTTCTAGGAGCATTAATTACACTACACTACATTAATTACATCTAATTTCTTGACTACCTCTTACAATTTTGGAGCACCAGGACAATGGAAATGCCCAAAAAATTACCCCATTTTGGAAGGAAAACAACCCAACATATAATCTATGAGGCATATCGAGTCTTTTGAACCTGTCATTTTTTTCTACAAGTTTTTGGAAAATGTGTAAAGAAAATGAAAACCCATTTTTTTTTTACACAAAGTTGTCCATTTATACAATATTTCTAAAGGCCCATACACACGATCAGACTTTTTGACAACAAACATGCAAATTACCTGTTTTAAGGCAACATCCAACGGTGTGTATGCTCCATCGAACAAACTTTTTCGGTTTTCATCGGACAAATGTTGGCTGTGCAAACAGACAAACTTTCCGGCAACAAAAGTCCTATGGTGCAAAATCCTATCGTGTGTACACAAGTCCATAGGACTTTAGTCCAAAGTACAAACACGCATGCTCAGAACCAATGCAAAAGATCAGACAACAATTCAGAAGTTGACCAAAGGGTGGTGGTAAAGAGCTAAAAAAAACAAGTGATTTGGTGAAAGTTGGCTAAAAAAGTGCTGCTGTGTGTATGCATAACAAGTTCACGGCCAACACCCTTTGGACAGTAATCCACGGAAAAGTTTGTTTGAAGTCCGATCGTGTGTATGAGGCTTTACACATAGCATGTACATACCAAAAATTACACCTCAGAATAGATTCTCCTACTCCTCCTGATTACGGCAATACCACATGTGTGAGACTTTTACACAGTCTGGCCACATAGAGAGGCCCAACATGCAGTGAGCACCGTCAGGTGTTCTAGGGCCATAAATGTCAAACCTAATTTGACTACCTATTACACTTTAAGGCACTGTAGTGGCATGGATGTGAACTGATGTGGCGAGGATGAGTATGGCTGAGTATGTATGGGATGGCTGGGTATGGCTAAGTATGGCTGGGTGGGTATGGCTGAGTTGGGTATGGCTGAGGATGGATGGATGAGTATTGCTGAGGATGGCTAAGCATGGATGGATGGACGAGTATTGCTGAGGATGGATGAGTATTGCTGAGTATGGATAGATGGATGAGTATTGCTGAGCATGGATGAGTGTTGCTGAGTATGGATGAGTATTGCTGAGCATGGATGAGTATTGCTGAGTATGAATGGATGGCTGAGTATGGATGGATGAGTATTGCTGAGCATGGATGAGTATTGCTGAGTATGGATGGATGAGTATTGCTGAGCATGAATGAGTATTGCTGAGTGTGGTTGGATGAGTATTGCTTAGTATGGATGTATGAGTATTTCTGAGGATGGCTGAGTATAGGTGGCTGAGCATGGATGGATGGATGAGTATTGCTGAGCATGGATGAGTATTGCTGAGTATGGATGAGTATTGGTGAGCATAGATGGATGAGTATTGCTAAGTATGGATGGATGGCTGAGTATGGATGGATGAGTATTGCTGAGTATGGATGGATGAGTATTGCTGAGCATGAATGAGTATTGCTGAGTGTGGATGGATGAGTATTGCTGAGTATGGATAGATGGATGAGTATTTCTGAGCATGGATGGATGGATGAGTATTGCTGAGCATAGATGGATGAGTATTGCTGAGCATGGATGTGTATTGCTGAGTATGGATGGGATGGATGGATGAGTACTTATGAGCATGGATGAGTATGGATGGATGAGTACTTCTGTGTATGGATGGGATGGATGGCTGAGTACTTCTGAGCATGGAGGAGTATAGATGGGATGGGTGGATGAGTACTTCTGAGTATGGATGGGTGAGTACTTCTGAGTATGGATGGGATGGATGGATGAGTATTTCTGAGCATGGATGAGTATGGATGGGATGGATGAGTACTTCTGAGCATGAATGGGATGGATGGATGCCTGGAATGGGCACAGAGCAGCGCTGTGGGCACTACACATCCAGCCCACAGCGCTGCAGCACTTGATTTCTCCCCTCTCCCCTCGCACTGTACCAATGGGGACGGGGAGGGGAGAGAGGAACCGGACGTGATGCCGGTTTGTTTAGAAGTGATCGTTCCATCACTATACACTGTACACTATATAAAGTCGCCGCGCCGGCATCCTCGTGTAGCGTGTTCCGGCGTTGGGAACAGTGTCAGTGACAGACTGTACTGTACGGTGTACACACTATATCTGCTTGTGATTCATTTCTGTGTGGGGAATAGTGTAGGGAAAGAGGAAAAATAGGCAGGGATAGTTTATTCTTCTCAGTGCTGTTCTCAATCTCTACCAATCCAGCCATCTGCAGGAGTTAGTGTGTGTGCGTGCTCTGTGAGTATAGCACAGCAGTAGCACACTAAACCAACCATACCCTGTATCTGCCCTTCTGCCCTGTTGTCATCTAAGGCAGCCATCTGCAGGAGTTAGTGTGTGTGTGCTGTTTGAGTATAGCACAGCACACTAAACCACCTCACCCTGTATCTGCCCTTCTGCCCTTTTGTCATCTAAGGCAGCCATCTGCAGGAGTTAGTGTGTGTGTGCTGTGTGAGTATAGCACAGCACACTAAACCACCTCACCCTGTATCTGCCCTTCTGCCCTTTTGTCATCTAAGGCAGCCATCTGCAGGAGTTAGTGTGTGTGTGCTGTGTGAGTATAGCACAGCACACTAAACCACCTCACCCTGTATCTGCCCTTCTGCCCTTTTGTCATCTAAGGCAGCCATCTGCAGGAGTTAGTGTGTGTGTGTGTGTGCTGTGTGAGTATAGCACAGCACACTAAACCACCTCACCCTGTAACTGCCCTTCTGCCCCGTTGTCATCTAAGGCAGCCACCTGAAGGAGTTAGTGTGTGTGTGCTGTGTGAGTATAGCACAGCACACTAAACCACCTCACCCTGTATCTGCCCTTCTGTCCTGTTGTCATCTAAGGCAGCCATCTGCAGGAGTTAGTTTGTGTGCTGTGTGACTCCAGCACAATATACACTACCCATTACAATGTCTGGAAGACCAACAAGGAGAGGCAGACAGTCACGAGCCAAGAAAACAGGGCAAGCAGGCTCTGTGTCTACAGACAACAGTGCTGGTCGTGGACGCGGTGCATTGTCATCAGCACGTGGCCATGGGACACGCTTGTCCTTATTTTCGGCAGCTGGACATGCTGAGCCGCATCATGCCGAAGGCTTGGTAGAGTGGATGACCAAGCCCTCCTCATCCTCCTCATCCTCTCTCACCCAGGCTCAGGGTACTGGCAAAGCAGCTGCCAACGCATACTCAATGTCATCATCAGGCACCCCTTCCCTAGACCCACCATGTCCTCCTGAGGAGTCCCCCGAACTGTTTGAGCACAGTGTTGGGTACATGCTCCAGGAGGATGCCCAGCGTTTTGAAGGCTCCGATGATGATACCCAGCTAGAGGAAGTCAGTAGCGTGAGCGCAGAGAGAGGGGATGCTCAAGGACAGCAATCTGGCAGTCATGTTCCACCAGCTGCAGCTTACTGCCAGGTTTGCTCCAGTGGTGAAGAGGAAGGGGATGATGAGGTCACTGATGCCACGTGGGTGCCTTAACGGAGAGAGGAGGAGGAGGAGGAGGCAGCACAGCTCCAACGAGGCAGGATGCCCTCCGGGGGCCAGCTTGAGGCCAGCACACCAACTGAATCACACAGCAGAGCTCCGCCTGTGCAGGGTGCTGCCTCTGCACGTTATTACAAAAGTTATTTGGTGTGGGCCTTTTTTGAGACAAGTGCATCAGATCGCACCGCTGCTATTTGCAACATATGTCTCAAGCGTATCTCGCGTGGCCAAAACATCAGCCGCTTGAGTACCACAGGCATGACCAGACATATGTTGACCTGCCATGCAGATCGTTGGCAAGTGCACATTAAAGACCCACACCAAAGAACAAAGCGGACCTCTCCTTGCTCCTCATCAGCTGGGATCTCCAACCCCACTATACCTTCAGTCCTCTTTGAAAGCTGCACTGAGAGAAATGAAGGTGTAAAATTAGGTGTGTCACAGCCAAGTACTTGCGGGCACTGTGCTAGCAGTACACCGATGTCCAAATGTACCAGGCAAATTTCCCTGCCCCAGCTGCTGGACCGTCGAAAGAAGTTCAATCCCAGCCATCCACATGCCCAGCGGTTGAATGCTAGCTTGGCTAAATTGCTAAAACTTCAACTGCTGCCTTTTCAATTGGTAGACTCGGCCCCCTTCCGTGAGTTTGTTCAATGTGTGGTTCCTCAGTGGCAGGTTCCCAAACGCCACTTTTTCTCACGGAAGGCGATTCCGGCTCTCTACCGGCATGTGGAAGGTAATGTCTTGGCCTCGCTGGACAGGGTGGTCAGCGGTAAGGTGCATATTACCGCTGACTCATGGTCCAGCAGGCATGGACAGGGACGTTACCTATCTTTCACGGCCCATTGGGTCACTCTTTTGGCAGCTGGGAAGGATGCAGGACAAGGTGCAGTAGTGTTGGAGGTTGTTCCGCCACCACACCTCCAAAATTCTAGTACTGGTTGTGACACACCTCTCTCCTCCACCCCCTCCTCTTCTTCTTCCTCGATGGCCTCTTCGAGTGCTCTGTCCTCGGAACCAGCGGTGCTCCGTAGGCGTCCAAGGGGCTACGCAAGTACGCAGGCAAAAAGATGCCATGCCGTGCTTGCGCTGGTGTGTTTAGGGGACAGGAGCCACACTGGGGCAGAGGTTCTGTCAGCTCTGCAGGGGCAGGCCGAGAGGTGGTTGACGCCACGCCAGCTTAAGCCAGGAATGGTGGTTTCTGACAATGGCACCAACCTCCTCTCCACCCTGCGACAGGGACAGCTGACCCATGTGCCCTGTATGGCTCACGTCCTTAACCTGGTGGTGCAGCGGTTCTTGGACAGGTACCCAGGCTTACAGGATGTCCTGAGACAGGCCAGGAAAGTCTGTGTGCATTTCCGCCGATCATATAATGCCAGTGCTCGGCTGGCTGAGCTGCAAAAGGAGTTGAACCTGCCCAAGAACCGCCTTATATGTGACATGCCCACCAGGTGGAACTCAACGTTGGCCATGCTGCAGCGACTGCACATGCAGCAGAGGGCCATCAATGAGTACCTGTGCGACTACGGCACCAGGACAGGGTCAGGGGAGCTCAGATTTTTTTTCCCATGCCAGTGGAGCATGATCAGGGATGCATGCACTGTCCTGTCACCATTTGAGGAGGCCACGAGGATGGTGAGCAGTGACAGTGCATGCATCAGTGACACTGTAGCTCTTGTCCACCTGTTGGAGCATACGCTGCGTGGAATAATGGACAGGGCACTTGAGGCAGAACAGAGGGAGGAGGACTTCCTTGCCTCTCAAGGCCCCCTTTATCCAGACAGTGTTCCTTCTCTCCCACCCATCACACAGGAAGAGGATGAGGAGGAGGATTGTGTCAGCATGGAGGTGGAGCCTGGCACTCAGCATCAGCATTTACAGTCCCAAGAAACCAGTGGACTTGTATGTGGCTGGGAGGAGGTGGCTGCGGATCATGTCGTCCTCAATGACCCAGAAGACTCCGGACCGAATGCCTCAGCTAACCTACGTTGTATGGCCTCCCTGATTCTGCAAAGCCTGCGGAAGGATCCTCATATTCTTCGGATCAAGGAGAGGGACCATTACTGGCTGGCCACTCTCATTGATCCACGATACAAGGGTGAGGTTGCAGACCTTATCTTGCCATCGCAGAGGGAGCAGAGGATGAGACATCTCCGGGAGGCCTTGCAGAAAGGTCCTTCTGGGTCAGTAGCAGAAGGAGCGGTGGGGAAGGTGGACTTCTGACCGATGCGTTCAGACAATTTTTTAGTCCGCAGCCCCAAGGTATGATCGGTTCCAGCAACCATCGCCAGAGTCTGATATACATGGTGCAGGAATACCTAGGGGCAAGGTCAGACTTGGACACCTTTCCCACCAAAAATCCTCTGGCTTACTGGGTCTTGAGGATGGATCACTGGCCAGAGCTTGCATAGTATGCAATTGAGCTACTGGCCTGTCCTGCATACAGCGTTCTTTCGGAACGCACATTCAGTGCTGCTGGAGGCTTTGTCACCGATCACAGGGTGCGCCTGTCCACCGACTCGGTTGATCGACTGACGTTCATAAAGATGAATCAGTCTTGGATCAGGCACCAGGCACCTGAAGCTGATATAACAGAATCATTTATTTTGAAATGTCACATCCCTTCAAGACTAATCTGCATCCCTTCAAGACTGCTGATGCTGAGTGACTGTCCTGTTATGTTGACTGACTATCCTCTTCCTCCTCAATGATCCTGATGATAGCTTAGAAGAACATTTTTGTTTCTGGGTGCCACCACCAGTGGCTAAGGCACAATTTTTCAGCCCCTGTTTAACAGGGGCGTGTAATTACAATTTTTTATGCAATGCTTTGCAACAGGCCTGATTGCTGTGCTCCAAGTACAGTATCTGTGATGGGTTGCAGTGTTGTGGCACCAGTGCCTAAGGCACAATTTTCCAGCCCCTGTTTAACAGGGGCGTGCAATTACAATTTTTTATGCAATGCTTTGCAACAGGTCTCATTGCTGTGCTCCAAGTACAGTATCTGTGAGGGGTTGCAGTGTTGTGGCACCAGCACCAGTGCCTAAGGCCCAATTTTTCAGCCCCTGTTTAACAGGGGCATGTAATTACAGTTTTTTATGCAATGCGTTGCAACAGGTCTGATTGCGGTGCTCCAAGTACAGTATCTGTGAGGGGTTGCAGTGTTGTGGCACCAGTGCCTAAGGCACCATTTTTCAGCCCCTGTTTAATTAACAGGGGCGTGTAATTACAAATCTTGATCTAATAATTCACAGCAGGGCCCATTCCTGCACCCACCAAGAGTAACTGTGAGGGCTTACAGTGTTGTGGCAACACCGTCCACCACCACCACCAAAGGCCCAATTTTTCAGCCCCTGTTTAACAGGGGCGTGTAATTACAAATCTTGATCTAATAATTCACAGCAGGGCCCATTCCTGCACCCACCAAGAGTAACTGTGAGGGCTTACAGTGTTGTGGTAACACCGTCCACCACCACCACCCACCACCAAAGGCCCAATTTTTCAGCCCCTGTTTAACAGGGGCGTGTAATTACAAATCTTGATCTAATAATTCACAGCAGGGCCCATTCCTATGCCCACCAAGAGTAGCTGTGAGGGCTTACAGTGTTGTGGCAACACCAACATCTAATGGGGCAAATTTCTGCAGAGTATATACGGCAGGCCCCTACTTTCAAACATCCAACTTAGAAACGACTCCTACTTGCAAACTGAAGGAGAAAACAGGAAGTGAGAGGAAATCTACCCCTAGGAAGGAAAATTCTATCCTGTTAGATTTAATTTTGGAAAAAGGTATCTCTCTCTCTACTGATGCTTTATCACCAATCCTTGTTTCAATAAAAAACACACTTTTCCAAAAACATTTGTCATTGGGACGGAAAATTAGGTGAAATGTTCTGAACAGGTGCACAGACAGCAAAACAAATATTATGGGGGCAAATTTACCTGTTCAAAATTACAAACAGATTCTACTTAAGAACAAACCTACAGCCCCTGTCTTGTTTGCACCGCCTGTATACTGCTGTTCAGAGTATATAGGGCTGTAGGTATAGGGTTTTATTTTGGGTGCAGGGTTCCCCTTAATATCCATACAAGACCCAAAGGGGCTGGTAATGGGCTGGGGTAGGGGGGGGGGGATGGGGTAGCCATGCCATTTTTCTCAAAGATTTTCATCCATATTGCCAGGACAAGACATGACATTAAAGCCGCAAGCAGTTTTAAATGGCTTCTTTTTTTCCTTTACAAATGTCATTGTTTGCAGGGACAGTTCTAAACACGGGAAACACATGCCACTTCACAGGCATACTTTAGACACCCCCCAGGTACCATATTTAAAGGAATATTTCACTTTTTTTTTCACTTTATGCATCATTAAAATGACTGCTCCGGAAAAAACGTCCATTTTTAAAACTTCTTTTTGCATTGATACATGTCCCCTGGGGCAATTAATTAATTAATTAATTAAAATAATTAGCACTTTAGATTTCGAACGTTCGCGTCCATTGTAACTAATAGGGTTCTAACGTTCGCGCAAACTTTAGGTCCGTTCACAGGTTCTGGTGCGAACCGAACCCGGGGGTGTTCGGCTCATCCCTATTCCTAGATATCACAATTGTCTATAAATACCGTATATACTCGAGTATAAGCGAGATTTTCAGCCCTTTTTTTTTGGGCTGAAAGTACCCTCCTCGGCTTATACTCGAGTCGCCGGCATCTGCCTACCTGATCAGTGTTTCATGCAGACAGACGGCGGCCTAGGCAGTTTTCAAACGCCACACCTCCTTGTCTGTGATAGGCGGAACACTCTATTTCCCAGCAGTCAGTGTTCCGCCTATCACGGACATCATCTGATCCTCGTCCGTGGTATGAGGATGAGCGGATGTCCGTAATAGGCGGAACACTGACTGCTGGGAAATTGAGTGTTCCGACTATCACAGACAAGGAGGAGGCGTGGCTTTTGAATACTAGAATGGCTGCCATTTCTTTTTACACGCTGTACTTTACATCGGTGCAAATGCGAGGGACAAGGAGGCTGCATGGGGACAAGGAGGCTGCAGAGGGACACAGACGCTGCAGAACGGCACACGGGGGCATGCACAGGACACGGGTATGCTGTGACCCTCTTTTCTACTTACAGTAGCTGCTGCATTTCTCACCCTCGGCTTATACTCGGGTCAATAAGTTTTCCCAGTTTTTTTGTTGTAAATTAGGGGCCTCGGCTTATATTCGGTTCGACCTATACTCGAGTATATACGGTAAGCTAGATAATAATAGTATTAATAATACTTCTATAGTGCATTTCTACCTTGCGGCTCAAAGGGCTTGTCTAATTGATGTTGAGGTCTTTGAAGAGAAGGATTCATAAAGTGTTGGTATAAGCCTGGTTAAATGGTTGTGTCTTGAGTCTGTGTTTAAAAACATCCAGAAAGTGATGTTCCCAGACAGTGAATAGCAATGAGTTCCATATTGTGGGTGCTGAATGACAGAGTGCACAAGATTCAAGATCAAGGATTTTGAGACTAATCTGCACACTTGTAATTTTCCTTTCTCTGAGAAGCGATGGGAGCCTGTAGGAGTATCTATAACCAGATGTTCTGTCAGATAGGCTGGGGCCAATTTATTTGTGCCATTATAAGAAAGTAGGCTGATTCTAAAAATAGCCCTTATTTAACTGGAAGCCAGCGTAGGGAGTGAATAAGTGGTGTGATGCAGGCTCACTTAATGCACTCGGGTGGGCGATGTTTTCATTGTTTTTTTGCTCAATGAATTTTGTTCATACGGGTTCACACAGTGGGTTTGATTTACTAAAATCAGAGAGTGCAAAATCTAGTGCACTTGTGCATGGTAGCCAAACAGCTTCTAACTTCAGCTTCAAGCAGAGCTGCACCAGATTTTACACTCTTCAGTTTTGGTAAATAAACCCCTAGGAATTTTGTCTTCTCCTTTTCCATGGCTTATATATTATATTGATGAGGAGGTGTTCATCCTTACTGTGCAGTGTTTAAAAAGGGGAGAAGGGTTGTGGGACTTTATGTGAAGCACACTACTAAATTGAATGAACCAATCAATATAAACATTATTTATTGTTACAAAAGGCATACATACACATGTAAAATAGTAGAAAAATAAGATAGTAGGTCTATCATCTACACAATTATTCTAACATGATATACACAGTAATGAACCTTGGGTATGAAGACCAAAATTGTAACGGTAGCAAATATGCATAATAACAATGATGAATTGATTCATAAAAATAAGCTATAGTAAAATACAGGTATTACACATAGACACTGTGACGTAGCATCATAGATAAGCTCTACACATTTCGTGCTTACAATACCACTCATCAGGAGCAGATGCAGAGTTTAGGAGTATCTATAATAGAGTAGAAATGCCAAAAATTATATAATGGTAAAAAAAAAAATAATATAAAACAAGGAAGAAAGGGGGGGGGGGGGGACATGAAAGATCCCAAACACTCTCACCTAGCTGTAGTATATGGGTAAAATTGTTGATGATATCAAAATTGTTACAATTTTCTTCTTCATACCCAAGGTCCATTACTATGTTCTGTATATCATGTTGGAATAATTGTGTATAATCATAAATTGTTTAGATGATATCTATTGAGACCTACTATCTTATTTTTCTACTATTTTACATGTGTATGTATGCTTTTTGTGACAGTGAATAATGTTTATAATGTTTATATTGATTGGGTCATTCAATTTAGTAGTGTGCTTCATATAAAGTCCCACAACCCTTCTCCCCTTTTTAAACATACCAAGGGTGGAGGTATATGAACTGTCATAGTCTTTGCCTCATACAAAGTCACAATCTCTTTACTTGTTCTTACTGTACTGTGGTTTGGACCCAGGTCTGTTGCGACAGGACAGGCAAAGCAAGCAATTGCTTGGGGCCCCGAGCTGGCCTGGGGCCCCAGCCGCACCGCCTAGGCTGCCCTAACAATATACGCATAATGGCCGGCGGCCGCCCGCTCACCATTTTTTTTTCTTTTCTGGAGGAAGTCGGGTCAGGGCAGGGGCGTGCATGCGGGGGGGCCTCCATGTCCATTTTGCTTGGGGCCCCCAAATTCCTTCAAATGGCCCTGTTTGGACCATGTGGAGGTCATTTTTCATATTGTGCAGTAGTTAAGGCATTGGATCCTTGGGATGTTTTATGTACTTATTGCCTTTTTTTTTAGGTCTTAAGCTTCTGAGGCTTTCATTTTTCTAGTGGTGGAAGCAATGATATGGCCACATGAGAATATATTTTTCACTGAGCACATTCATCTTCTCTGGATATTTTGTTCTATTACTATAATTTTTCACTATATTGTGCAACAATTGACATTTTTTGGGGTTTTACTGTTTAACATTGACAGTTCACTTAAAGGTAAGCATAATATATTTTGGTTTATATTATAACTGTTGTGATGTGGCAGTCTACAGCAGTGGCACTACCTGCCAACCACAGATCATGCTAAAAGATCCATTTACTGAAAGTCCCAGCCTTAACAGGGCCTTCATTCTTGTATAACCCAAAGGAGATTGCTCCTGAGAGTAGATAAGCTGCTGATAGAATGCAATAGATCTCCATACACTCCAGGGGCGGCCTGTTCATTAAGGGCGCACGGGTGCTGCCCCCTCCATCACGCCACCCCCTATATGACTAATGGATAGATTCATGCAATACATGAATCTATCCATGGACAACGCTGCCACCCCCTATTCCGGCGCCCAGACCCTTTTTAGGCACTGGGTGCCTGATTTACAGCGGCGGGGGTGTTTTTTTTTTTTTTTAAGCACATGATTAGAGCCATAGGCTCTATTAGGTTCCAAAAAGGTGGACTCGAAGCGCAGAGCATTGCGCTCGGAGTCCACCCAGCAAATTAATATTTTCTTTTCTAACACTGAACCGCCTCTCCACCAATCAAGAAGCGTGGGTCTAATACCCGTCACCTTATTGGCTGAAGGCACAAGCGCCCTTGTTGGACGCCTAGCAGAAAAGAAGAAGAGAGAAGGGGGAAGCATGGGGGACACAGGAGTCGTCACACAGCTTGCCGCCGTCACCCGCTGCCTGTTTCATGGGCACAGAGGCTGCATTTGATGGGGCACAAGTGGCTGCATTTGATGGGGCACAAGTGGCTGCATATGATGGGGCAAAGGTGGCTGCATATGATGGGGCACAAGTGGCTGCATTTGATAGGGCACAAGTGGCCGCATTTGATGGGGCACAGTGGCTGCAATTGATGGCACTGTGGGTGCAATTGATGGCACTGTGGGTGCATTTGAAGGGGCACAAGTGGCTGCATATGATGGGGCACAAGTGGCTGCAATTGATGGGGCACAGTAAGTTTGTTTGCACCCCCCAAAAATGTTGAGCACCAGCCATCACTGATACACTCACTGCTCCGAATGGCTGCAAGTTGAAACAGAGCCCAGGCTTGTTGGTCCATTTCCTCCCTCTTAGCAATCACATGGTCCAATGCCTTGGGTTTCTTCTTGTGTGTGAACGGGGTCATTCCCTAGTGTCCTCTTATTTGATCAGTGCTCCCACCGCCATAGGATAAAGCTGCATAAACGTGTAAAAAAATTTTTTTAAAAATGTGTGTAGCGGGGTCGTACCCCTTTTAGGGGAAGAGACTACATCCCCAATAATCCCCCAGGCTCCCGGGCTGCTTGTTTCCGCCCGAGAGGCTGCTGGGGGAGGTTATAAAAAGGAAGAGCGGAGACCGCCTCTTCCTCTTGGGACACTTCCTCTTCTGAGGCCTGACAGGACTGGCCTGCCTCTGCTGACGGAGCTTGTGACGCGGAGACTGCAGCCAGCGGAGACACCTGTGCGGACCGGAGCTGAAGGCCTGAAGCCTGGGCCTTGCAGCAGATGGAGTGAGACTCTCATACCTCAGAGTCAGCAGCAGCGGAGCGGAGACTCTTCCCTACAGACGGTCGGTCGGAGCTGAGGACCGGAGCGCAGGGGCTGTGACTGAGGAGACCAGAGCCGCCATTAGAGGGACCGGAACGGAGGACGGTACCCCAGGATTGGTGAGAGAGCCGGAAGGCTCATCCTGCATTGTTACACACGTTTTATGCCTATTGAACTGCCTAGGCGCAATTTACCTCAGAGCAGCAATGTTACTTTCTGTGGATTACAAAGACACCATTTAAAGCTACATGTGCACCACCTCTACAGATTCATTGCCGGTGAAGAACACTGTACTAGTACAAGGACTGAGCTCTATTACTAGGGATCAGGCCTGGTCCGTTAGGTAGGCGCATATAGATTTATTGCACCTAAGGGGTGCATAGCAGACGGTCGCCACACTTGGCGCTCCGTCTCCCCATTGCTAGTTTGATCCATATATGTGTACATGTTTAAGTGCATATTGCAGGGACCTGCTAAAGTATTGTAAGTCATATGTTTAAATGCATGTTACTATTCTTTTTCCTTACTGCCAAAGTAAAGCCAGTTATTCTTATTTCAGCAGTCTGCTTGTGAGTTCATACCCATTACACTTAGAGTATAAGATATGGTTTTATGTGCATAGATACATACCCCTTGACTAACTGTGCCAGAGCGGGTAGAGCCAAATTGCCGGGGGTTGGTGGAGCTGTACTCAGGGACCCAAAACAAACCAGCGGCTCTCTTAACTGGGGGTAGCGCTACACGTGGGGGCTCGTAATCCGGGATCCTGAGTCAGCGGGAAAAGCCGCCAGAAGGTACCGGCATGGACCCAATAGAAGTGGGACGGTGGTCCGCAACATGGGCCGCTGACCCAGCCGCAGCAGCAGTCATTGAACTGCCAGGGATGTGGCAGAGAGAGGCAGTCAAGCAGCTCATAATGTCATTATCCCCATGCCAGAAGTCATGGATAATGGACATGAGAAATGATGCTGGGTACACATACGCCTTAATAGAATGGAAGGAAGAGACTCCAGAGCAGTTCAGGAGCCAAAGCATACAGGCACCGAATGGTCAGGCCTACCAATTGCTGCATGCGCTGCCGCGCAAGGGAGAAGTTTCTCCTATGAAAGCCATTCTATCCCCAAAGAAGGAAGAGCAGAAGGGCGCGGAAAGTCCCGCACCCACACAGACTACCCTTAGTGCAGAACTGTGTGCTGTCCTAGGGGAGATTGTGACTCAGTGCAGAAGAGACCCCGGGGATTACCCAATGTCGGGATACAGGAAACTCCGGATGTTTTCAGGGAGGACACCTGTACCCTCGGGAGAAGAGGGATTTGAAGAGTGGTTAGATGGTGCCACGCAGGCCTTAGAAGAATGGGAGGTCTCAGAAGGCAGAAAGAAGCAAAGGATTGTTGAGAGCCTAAAAGGGCCTGCCTTAGAGGCCATACGCAATCTGAAGACAAGCAAAAAGGATTGCACTGCCCAGGACTACATAGACATCCTGGAAAGTGTGTTTGGTGGGACAGAAAAAGTCACAGAACTTACCTATCAACTGGAACACTGTTACCAAAAGACAGGGGAGAAGCTGTCAGAGTACATGGGACGCATAGACAAGATCCTGCATAGGATTATCCTGAAGAAGGGGATAGATCCAGGGAAGGTAGATGAAGCCCGTGCCCAGCAGGTGATGAGGGGAGCCCAACCCCTGGACCCTGTCGCACTAATTCTACGCACCCGGCAGGATGGGAAGAGCCTGGACTACCCTGACCTCATCCGAATGGTCAGAGAAGAAGAGGCCATGTTGGAAGAGAAAAGGGAAAAGCAAGTGATGGGGTCTACAAAACCTCCAGTGGCCACGGTCAGGTCGGCCTTAACCCCTGAAAGAGAGACAGAGGTAGATGCCCTGAAGTTGCAGATGTCCCAGATGATGGAGATACTGACGTCCCTAGTGGCGAAAGAGACGCCCAGTCCCAAGAAAGAAACAGGCAGGAAGGAATTGTTTCCAGCTGTTTCAGCACCAGCATCCCCACCTGACTACGGTGAGATGATCTGTTTTAATTGTGGAGGAATTGGTCATATTGCAGCTGTATGTGCCAGTCCCAAGAAGAAGAAAACAGATAGCCGCCAGCCGGCGGGAAACGCCAAAGGGCCCCGGTGAAGGAGTCAACCGGGTGCCCATCACCTTCAGTGAGCTCCAAGAAGAAGAATAACGGAAAGAGAAGAGGAGATCAGACCCCTCGGAAGGAATCCAGGGATCCTCAACCAAGGTGCACTCCAGAGAAAGGGGGCAAGACCCCTCCGAAGAGACAAAGCACTCCCAAGCGAGAACTCTTCAAAGTGAGAGATAACAATGTCCCTCAACGGGTTCACACTCCCAGTAAGAGGGAGAAAATTAATGCATACCAGGCTCAAGAAAGGAGCAAGCGCAAATCCAGTGAGAAGAAGAAGAGTCCAAAGAAGAGGACAGCATCAACTCGGCCTTACCCAGAAGAGCTAGTTGGTCCATCTCCTACTGTACCCATCCAGGTGGAAGGGGTGTACACGAAGGCCCTCCTGGACACTGGAGCACAAGTGACCCTATTGTACAGGGACTTCTATGACAGATACCTGAGTCATCTGCCTATACAGAAGATAGAAGAGTTGGAGATAAGGGGATTGGGAACTCAGAGTTTCCCCTATGATGGATACCTATCCATACGGTTGACGTTTGACCCATCCGTAGCTGGGAAGTCTGAAGTGTTTGACACCTTAGCAGTGGTGTGTCCCCGCCCACCAGGAACCAGCAAGACGTCCCTGATTATAGGGACGAATACGGACCTAGTCAGAAGGCTTCTGACCCCCCTGGTGAAGAAAGAGAATCTTTCACCTCCCAAGATCCATCCCATGCTGAAGGCAGCCTATCAGCGGTTGGTCCTAGAGCAGAAGACCCCAAGCGAGGGGATAGGAAGGGTATGGAGGCTTGGAAAAGAAGGAGCAGTGTTACAACCTGGAGAGGTGACCTGCATGAGAGCCACGGTGAAACTTACTTGGGAGCAGCCTGGCCCCTTTGTAATGTGGGAACCCGACCCAATGGAGGGTCACTCAGGTCTGGAGGTGATACCAGAAGTAATCTCATTGAAGGACCTGAAGAAGGCTAGAGGAAGAGTCCCTGTCAGCGTGAGGAACCCCACGGAGCAGCCCGTGGAGATCCCTGCCAGGATGCTTCTGGGACAGGTGAGTCCTGCTGTCCCAGTTGGCTGGTCAGAAGTGAAGGGGACGGGTGAAGGAGAAGATGTTTGGAAGAAACTCTCCATGGAAAACCCAAACCTACCTGGAGCTTGGAAAGAGAGAGCCAAGGCCCAGCTGACCAGATGGGAGAAGATTTTCTCTAAAGATGAGTTTGATGTGGGGTGTGCGAGGAGTGCCACCCATCGAATCCGCATGCAAGAGGACAAGCCATTCAGAGAGAGAGTGAGGCGAGTCCCGCTAGCAGATCTGGAGGATCTGAGGGAGCAGCTTGCGGAATTGAAGAGGACGGGAGTGATTAGGGAGTCCAGAAGCCCC
This sequence comes from Lithobates sylvaticus, assembly GCA_028564925.1. NCBI lineage: Eukaryota > Metazoa > Chordata > Amphibia > Anura > Ranidae > Lithobates > Lithobates sylvaticus. The sequence continues at coordinate 239,746,501 of CM053030.1, forward strand.
TATGCCTCCCCAATTGTGGTAGTCAGGAAGAAGAATGGGTCATTGAGACTCTGCATTGACTACAGAACTCTCAACAGGAGGACCATTCCTGACCAGTACACCACGCCAAGGATAGAGGATGCCTTACAGAGTTTATCTGGAGCTAAGTGGTTCAGTGTGATGGACCTCAAGAGTGGGTATTACCAAATCCCCATGCATCCAGAAGATAGAGAAAAGACTGCCTTCATAACCCCAGTAGGATTCTTTGAGTTCAACAGGATGCCCCAGGGCCTATCTGGAGCTCCTGCTACGTTTCAACGCCTAATGGAAAGGACTGTTGGAGACATGAACCTCATAGAAGTCCTTGTGTATCTGGACGATGTCATTGTCTTTGGAAAGACTTTGGAAGAACATGAAGCCAGATTGGAGAAAGTACTGAAGAGGCTCAGTGAAGAGGGACTTAAACTTTCTCCAGAGAAGTGTCGGTTCTATCAGTCCTCTGTGAACTATCTGGGACACATAGTGTCTGAAAAGGGAGTGGCTACAGACCCTGAGAAGTTGGAGGCAGTTACTTCGTGGCCAAGGCCCACAACAGTTACAGAACTTCGGTCGTTCTTGGGGTTCTGCTCCTACTACCGCAGGTTTGTGGATGGGTTTGCCCGCATTGCAAAACCCCTAAACGAACTGCTCAAGACAGAAGGAGAGGAAGATGGATTGGGGCCTAGGAGGTCCAGTGAGTCGGTCCAAGACCAATGGAACTCAAGGTGTGAAGAGGCTTTCAGAACCTTGAAGAGAAGTCTCACCACAGCCCCAGTTTTGGCCTATGCTGACCCCACTAGACCATATGAGCTACATGTTGATGCCAGCCATGAGGGCCTAGGTGGAGTACTCTACCAGGAGTATGAAGACAAGCTACGACCAGTGGCCTATGTGAGCCGGAGCCTGACCCCCTCCGAGAAGAACTATCCCACCCACAAGTTGGAGTTCTTAGCCCTCAAGTGGGCAGTAGTTGACAAATTGAGAGACTATTTGTATGGGGCCGAGTTTACTGTAAAGACAGATAACAACCCCTTGACCTATCTATTCACCACCGCCAAGCTGGATGCAACTGGACACAGATGGTTGGCGGCGCTGTCTGGATTTAATTTCAGTCTCAAGTACAGACCAGGGGCTGGAAATAGGGATGCAGATGCCCTGTCCCGAAGATCCCATGTCATAGCTGATGATTGGGAAGACTGGACCCAAGTGGCACCAGATGGAGTGCGAGCCCTTTGTCAGGGGGCTGAACTCCAAGCCAGAGGAGGATCCAGAGCTGAAGAGGTAGGAGTTACCACAGTGGGAGTCCCAAAGTGTTACTGTGGGGTAACTCAACTAGAAGAAGAGTGTCTACCGAAGCTGTCCAAGAAGGAGCTAAGGTGTGACCAATTGGAAGATCCCATGGGGAGATTGGTCCTGGAAGCCCTGGAAGACAAGAGTCCAGAGGGACTTCGCCTTCACCCTTCCAAAGAAGCTCGCCTACTGAGGAGAGAGTTGGACAAATTACAGGTGCATCAGGGGGTAGTCTACCGAAGGGGCCCCTCTGATAGCCCAGAAGATAAGTGGCAGTTGTTTCTCCCAGAAAAGCATCGAGAGACTGTGCTGATTGCCTTACATGACCAGCATGGTCACTTGGGAGCAGAGAGAACCTTCCAACTTGTCAGAGACCGGTTTTATTGGCCCTGCATGAGGGCCGAAGTGGAGGAGTATTGCCATTCCTGTGCAAGATGCATTCAGAGAAAGACTTTACCCCATCAAGCTGCCCCAATGGGCCACCTACAGAGTCAAGGCCCAATGGATCTGGTATGCATTGATTTTCTCTGCCTCGAACCCGATTTGAGTGGATTGGGAAATGTTCTGGTGGTAACCGACCATTTCACTCGTTATGCTCAGGCTTTCCCAACCAAGGACCAGAAGGCCTCTACAGTAGCCAAGGTACTTTTGGAGAAGTACTTTGTTCACTATGGACTACCACAGAGAATCCATTCAGACCAAGGAAGGGACTTTGAGAGTCGCCTGATCAGGAAGCTACTAGATTCCCTGGGAGTAGAGAAGACTAGAACCACACCGTATCACCCTCAAGGTGATGCCCAGCCTGAAAGGTTCAACAGGACCCTATTGAACATGTTGGGAACTTTGGAAACAGAGAAGAAGCAACATTGGAGCCAACACATTTCAGCTCTGGTGCATGCTTACAATTGTACCACAAGTGATGTGACAGGTTTTTCCCCTTACCGGCTTATGTTTGGGAGAGAAGCAAGATTGCCAGTGGATTTGGCCTTCGGCATTTCCCTAGACCATGCCTCTGCTGCCTCCCACAAAGGATATGTGGACAGACTGAGGCGCAGTCTGAGGATAGCTTATGAGAAAGCTCAAGCGGCCTCTGACCAGAGAGGGGCCCGAAATAAGAGGAACTTTGATTTGAAAGTTAGAGTACAGGACCTACAGCCTGGGGACCGTGTACTGTTACGCAATCTAGGGATCCCTGGAAAACACAAGATTGCTGATAGATGGAGATCAGAGCCATATATCATCTGTAGAAAACTTCCAGGATTGCCTGTCTACAAGTTGAAGCCAGAAGGGAGAGTGGGGCCTTTGAAGACCTGGCATAGGAATCACTTGCTCCCACTCACTGAAGCAGTCAGAATACCTCCAGCGAGAGAGTTACCTGAATCTGTTTCCATTCTGGATACCCCCAGGCCTAATACTAGGTCTCAGACATCCCAAGTTAGGGGTGGACAGGACCCCCAACCAGAAGAAGAAAGAGGAGAACTTGAATGGCTATGGCCTTCCTCAACTCCAGGAAATTCCGCCATAGATCTTCCACTTACTGAGAATGTGGAAGATAACACATTGAACCCAGAAGCTACAGAGTTTGTTCCATTCAGTGTTGTGCCTGAGTGCTGGGAAGATATCCCTGGTCTCTACTCAGAAGAAGAAGAAGTAGATGTTCCAGAACCAGAGATGTTGCCAGAATGTGTTCCTGAAGAAGTTCCAAGAGAACAGAGAGCTCGCAGAGTTGTGAAGCCTCCCAAGAAGTTAACTTACCCCAAGATGGGAGAAAGTTCAGAGGACTCTGTTACCACAGCAAGGAGAAGTGTTGAAGGCCCTGGCCCATCCACTGCTCATTTGGTGGAGGGCAACCCCAGCTCACTCTCTGGCACAGTTAAACAGGTCGCCCACACTGAAGTGACCTGTAGACAGGACAGCTCCCCATCTTATGCTAATTGGTGGGAGGCTCCCCTGTCCAAATTATGTGAAAGTGTTGTTTCTGAGAAAGCTTGTAGTTTGAACACTGTCTTTGGGGACCAAAGATTCAAAGTGGGGGGAGTGTGTAGCGGGGTCGTACCCCTTTTAGGGGAAGAGACTACATCCCCCATAATCCCCCAGGCTCCCGGGCTGCTTGTTTCCGCCCGAGAGGCTGCTGGGGGAGGTTATAAAAAGGAAGAGCGGAGACCGCCTCTTCCTCTTGGGACACTTCCTCTTCTGAGGCCTGACAGGACTGGCCTGCCTCTGCTGACGGAGCTTGTGACGCGGAGACTGCAGCCAGCGGAGACACCTGTGCGGACCGGAGCTGAAGGCCTGAAGCCTGGGCCTTGCAGCAGATGGAGTGAGACTCTCATACCTCAGAGTCAGCAGCAGCGGAGCGGAGACTCTTCCCTACAGACGGTCGGTCGGAGCTGAGGACCGGAGCGCAGGGGCTGTGACTGAGGAGACCAGAGCCGCCATTAGAGGGACCGGAACGGAGGACGGTACCCCAGGATTGGTGAGAGAGCTGGAAGGCTCATCCTGCATTGTTACACACGTTTTATGCCTATTGAACTGCCTAGGCGCAATTTACCTCAGAGCAGCAATGTTACTTTCTGTGGATTACAAAGACACCATTTAAAGCTACATGTGCACCACCTCTACAGATTCATTGCCGGTGAAGAACACTGTACTAGTACAAGGACTGAGCTCTATTACTAGGGATCAGGCCTGGTCCGTTAGGTAGGCGCATATAGATTTATTGCACCTAAGGGGTGCATAGCAGACGGTCGCCACACTTGGCGCTCCGTCTCCCCATTGCTAGTTTGATCCATATATGTGTACATGTTTAAGTGCATATTGCAGGGACCTGCTAAAGTATTGTAAGTCATATGTTTAAATGCATGTTACTATTCTTTTTCCTTACTGCCAAAGTAAAGCCAGTTATTCTTATTTCAGCAGTCTGCTTGTGAGTTCATACCCATTACACTTAGAGTATAAGATATGGTTTTATGTGCATAGATACATACCCCTTGACTAACTGTGCCAGAGCGGGTAGAGCCAAATTGCCGGGGGTTGGTGGAGCTGTACTCAGGGACCCAAAACAAACCAGCGGCTCTCTTAACTGGGGGTAGCGCTACATGTAGAAATATAGTTAGTAAATATACTTACCTTACGCCCAGATTATGGGAATAAGAATCCCAAATCCAATCCTAAATTTTTATCCTCATCATTCCCAGGATCTTGCCAAAATAATTGTGACATCACACTCTGCAGGGTTGAAGCTGGGGCTATGGTGAATATATTTTCTAGCTTCTTCTTCCACAGGGTTTTTTTTTTTTTTTTTTTTTTTTTGGGGGGGGGGGGGTGGGCTGATTAAATAGGAAAACCTTGCTTTTTAGGCCAAAGTGGTCCACTTTACCCTCTGAAAACCATAATAAATAAAAATACCCAGATAGAGCAAATACTTTTTAAAGGCTGGTAAACAGAAAAAAATATTCCAAAGCCTAAAAAAAAAAATAGGAATAGGAATAGGAAAGAAAATGGTCTCATATTATAATAAAATATCAAAATGTAATGAGTCACATTTAAAACATATGATAAAAAAAGAGTACATAGACATGTCTTATTGGTGCACTGTCCCAAAGGTATGTATGTATGTATGTATAGGCATGTTGAACATGGAAAACAGCGTAGATGGCCCATAGAATGGTATCACTGTAGTCCAAGAAAATCCCTTCTGACTGGAGGCCAAACTACCGTAATCACAATATCAGCGACAATGGATCGCTACGTATTTCGCCAATAGCTTCTTCGGGTCATTCTATTGGTACATGGTTAAAAGAACATCCAAGGAACACAAGGCCTCCAGTCCATGGAACATTGCACCATGAGAGGGGAAAGGAAAAAAAAAGGGGGAGGTGCACTGTTGCATGGACTGGATGCCTTGTGTTCTTTGGATGTTCTTCTTTTAGCCATGTACCAATAGGAATCCCTGAAGAAGCTATTGGTGAAATGTGTAGCGATCCATTGGCGCTGATTTTGTGATTCCAGTAGTTTGGCATCCAGTCAGAACGGATCTTCTTGGACTACAGTGATACCATTCTATGGACCATCTATGCAGTTTTCCATATTCAGCATCCCTATACATACATATGGGACCGTGTACCAATAAGACATGTCTATGTACTCTTTTTTATCATATGTTAATAAAATGTGACTCAATATATTTTTATATTTTATTATAATGTTAGACCCTTTTCTTTCCTTTGGGGTTACAGTGACAATCTTAAAAGTCAGTTTTCATTTTTTTCCTTTTTCTGTGCTTATATACATAATTGGATGTGGTGCCACGCTCTGCAGTATATGTCTCCAAACTTTTTTCACAATTTTCTGTAAAAGATGAACAACCCCCCACCCCAGAAACATAATTTCCTGCTTGTGTGATTGGCTCACTAGATTTCCCAGTCTGCACTAAGATACATATCAGATTTTTGGCATCCCCTCCAACAAAAATGTCATTTTTGGTGAGATACTACCAATAGGAAATCACATCTAAAGGAATGCAGACCCTGCAATTTTACTCATTAAAACCCTGCAGGTGCAGCAGCTGATTGATAATTATAAAACCACTCTCATTAGATTCACTCAGCACATGGGATTTCTACAGAATAACAAAAAGGTAGCAATCTGCAACAGAGTTTGTTAAAAATGTGCATAGATCACCCAGAGGGGAATGTTTTTTTCTCAACAAAAGTGTAGTTACTCTTTAAAGTAATATAGCTCCCTCCTCTTCTTAATCTCTTCTGTCTCCCCTTCCTTCTTGTTCTTTCCCATCTTAATGCTCTCTTTCCCTTCTCCATTGTCTTTTCCTTCCTCTTGCCCCCCTCTTGCTCCCACCCCCGCTCTTTCTTCTTCCCTCGTTCTTACTCTATCCCTTCTCCTCCTCAATCTTACACCTCCATCCCTCTTTCCTCACTGTTGCAACCCCACCCCAGTTTTGCTCTTTCTCAACACCATGTTCAAAATACCCCCAGTTTATGCTTATTGTTTTACATTTTAACTGAAAGCAAGGCAGAATATTTCTTATGATTATTCCTAACTTTTAAATATTATTCATACTGTTTAAATAGTGATTATTCTGATAGGGGTGTCTGTCAAATTTCAGGTTGTCAATAAAAAAACATGCTCCATCAGAAGGTTGCAGGGTTGCACCGATACCGGTATCGGTGCCGATATTGACAGTTTGCAGGAGTACTCATACTTATGCAAATGCTCCGATAACTTTACAGTGCAATTTGAGCCCAAACAAAATGAATGGGCTCAAATCGCACTGCAAAGAATTGCATGTGATTTGAACAGGAATGCTGTACGATTTCTGTCCAAATAACGTGTGGTTTTCTGCACTGCTCCTGTGTGAACCCAGGCTTGTCAAAGTGACTTCAGCCTGGGTTCACACAAGAGCAGTGCGGGAAAACGCATGCGATTCAGACAGGAAGCATACTGCATTCCTGTTCAAATTGCATGTGATTATTTAGGTATCAGTACATGTGGGACGTTGACAACCCTGCTTTTGTGTTTTTTGTACACTTGAAATCTCTAGGACAGGAACAGACCCAGCAAACCTGTGTATGCTCTCCTTACTATTCTATCCAAATCTTAAAAAAATAAATGTTTTGGATGGAGTTTTAATATAACTTGTGTGTGCACGTGATTATAAACAGAGGAACCTTGGATTGCGAGTAACGAGTGTTTTGCAATACGAGCTATTATTTTTTTTTTGCTTTGCTTTTTTTGCTTTGGTTTGAGTGTTGTCTCGCAAAATAAGCAGTACCGCATTTGGCGGCAGCCGAGCGGTCTCCGAGTATTTCCAAGTCTCTCCCGCGCCCCTCCACATCTGGCCACATGCGGTATTGCATGCAATAGAAGTCAATGCGGAACAAATTATCTTAATTTGACTTTTATGGGGAAACGCGCTTTGATATGCGAGTGCTTTGGATTACAAGAATTCTCCTGGAACGGATTATGCTCGTAAGCCAAGGTTCCACTGTATTATTGTTCTTTGTTATGGAATAGTACAGGCATACACTTTATCCTTTTCCAATGGAGGCAGTATGAATTTTCTCACTCTTTCATTTGGAAAGCCTCAAGACAAGAGCCCTTATAGTCAACAAGTTCAGTCCCATGATTTTTCTTTTAAACCCTTCCCCACCAGAACAAGGCTACAGTTAACGTGGCACTTTAGTCAGAAAATTCAGTCCTGCTAGATGACTTCAGGCTGGCCCCTTTTGCATGTATAGCTATGTAAAACATTAAAAATAAGTGTCTATACTGTTTAACCCCTTCCGGATCAGCCACCACAGTTATACTGCGGCAGGTTGGCTCCCCTGGGCAAGCCGTTGTAGCTATACGTCGGCTCACCTTTTGACCACTATGGGGCGTGTGCGCAAGCCGCTGGAGGCACGCTTACATGCCGCAACGCCGGAGCCGATGTGTGTGCCCGGCGGAGACAGAACACAGATCTGTCAATGTAAACAGACAGATCTCTGTGCTGTCAGGGCTGAGGAGAGTTTGAACAACGGTCGCTCTCCTCACCCAGGCAATCCCATCCCCCACAGTTAGAATCACACCCTAGGTAACAGTTAACCCCTTGATCGCCCCCTAGTGTTAACACCTTCCCTGCCAGTGACATTTACACAGTAATCAGTGCATTGTTATAGCGCTGATCGCTGTATAAATGCCAATGGTCCCAAAAATTTGTCAAAAGTGTCCAATCTGTCCACGATAATGTTGCAGTCCCGATAAAAAATTGCTGATCCCCACCATTACTAGTAAAAAAAATAATAATATTCATCAAAATGCCATACATTTTTCTCCTATTTTGTAGACGCTATAACTTTTGTGCAAACCAATCAATATACACTTATTGCGATTTTTATTACCAAAAATATGTAGAAGAATACATATTGGCCTAAACTGAGGAAAAAGTGTACTTTAAATAAAAAAAAAAAATTGGGGATATTTATTAGGGGTGCGCATCTTCACTGGTCTCATGATTCGATTCTATTACGATTATCTGGTCACTGATTCGATTCGGTTTGATTCGATTCGATTCCGCAATGCATCACAATTATTGACGCGCTCACACTACCGCTTGGGCAGCCCTTCCTCCCTGCAATCTTCTGGGACACATCACAGGTCGCAGTGAGACATGTGCACCCGGCTGTGAAGCTGCAAGCTGTCACAGCCGGATGCCCACAGTAGTATTGCCAGCACCGTGGACAGGCAGGGAAAAGAATGGAGGGTTTGGGTGGCCACGTCGCTGGATTGTGGGACAGGTGAGTGTCTTTTTATTAAAAGTCAGAAGATACACTTTTTTTTGTAGCTGCTGACTTTTAATAAACAAAAAATTGACTGGAACTCTTTCTTTGAGATTAAAAATAACCTCACTCCTTTAAAGCGGAGTTTCACCCAAAAGTGGAACTTCTGCTTTAAGCACTTCTTGCCCCCTGACGTGCCACATTTGGCATGTCATTTTTTTTGGGGGGGGTGTGTGTGTCCTCTTTTTAGTGGGACTTCCTGTCCCGGCTGCCTAGGTGACTCCTCCTCTCGCCCTAGGCGGCCTCTTCCTGCCAGTCATCTTCTGGGACACAACACAGGTCCCAGAAGATTGGCTGGCTAATGGCAGAGCGCAGTGCGTGCCCGGCCGTGAAGCCGCAAGCTGTCACAGCCGGGTGTCACTGCCCACAGTAGATATGACGGCACCAAGGAGAGGAAGGGGAGAGACCGGATGCTCAGTGCAGCCGCATCAATGGACCGTGGGACAGGTGAGTGTCTGTTTATTAAAAGTCAGCAGCTAAACCTTTTGTAGCTGCTGACTTGAACTCCACTTTAAAAAGTGCACTAATCCGGTGCACTACAGGGTACAGGAATTCACACACACGGCTGCTGAGAGGTCAGGAGGGATTAGAATCCACAACTAACAAACAGCCCTGTGAAGTTCCCTGTACTGTCTCTGTAATGACATTTCTCTGGGCTCCCTTGTTTGCACCTTCCAGCACACTAGGAGTTAACACAGTGGAATGTGAAAACGGGGGGGGGGGGGAGGCGGGAAATGTCAGCACAGAGCATGTGTAGGAGCCAGTGTAAGTAGAGTACAAACACAAAAAGCGCAGTTATAATCTATTAAGTGCCCACCGCTGTATGTGTTTTTTTAAATATATGCAGCTTCATACCTTATTTCTTAGTCTGTGTATAACTGTATATGCTGCTCATGTGACTGCTCGGTCCAGCCCACCTCTCTCCTTTCTCTTCTCAGTCCTACGTCTCTCCTGACGTCAGTGGAGTTCTCAGCCCCGCCCACCGACTGCAGTTATCAGATCAGAAGAGAGGCGGGCGGGGCTGACGTCAAGAGAGACGTGAGAGGAGAGAGGCGGGCCAGACCGAGCAGTCACATGAGCGGCATATACAGTTATACACAGACGAAGGAATAAGGTATGAAGCTGCATATATTTAAAAAAAAACACATACAGTGGTGGCAACTTAATAGATTACAACTCTGCATTTATTACAAAAGCTATTATGACAAAACCGCTTGGAGCGCTCCTCTTGGAGGGGCGGGGCAAGTCGGGATGACGTCACTTTTTTAGAATTTATTGTATTGTATTGAATTTATTGTATTTTGTGTATATCTCACGTTGTGTTGCTGCTAATAAGTTTAGTTTAGTATACTGCCCAGCGCAGTTTTTTTCTTGCTATTTATTTGTCTGTGTGTCTTCAATGTCAACATTATCACAAGTGTATTATTTTTTTCCCCCATCTGGGTTTTTTGTTAGCAATTATGCAGAAAAAAAAAAGTAAAAAGTTAGAGATGACCCCATTTTGTTGTTATAAGGAGTGGCTTTAAGGAGCAGCAGTTGCAGCTATTTGCACTACTATGACCTGTACAATAACATTTACATTGAATTCATAACAGAAGTATTGTCATATGCCACTTGAAAGATACATTCTCCATGTATACTCTGTACTTGATCATGCGACAATAAAAATCATATGATAAACAAAGTGCTGTGCTACAAAATCACATTAAAAAACATCAAACGCATGAATAAGTGAAAAGTCCCCAGTGAAAAATAAGTAAATAGTCCTTAAAAAAAGGAATGGTGCAGTATTCTTCTCGCCACATATCACTGATGAAACACATCACATCCCCTTCACCATAAAGGCAGAGATGTGCAATTATCATGTAGCCAGGGCCCCCTAATTAAAGGCAGGTCTGGCAAGCTTTGTGGAATTCCCCTTTAAATCCATGTTCCGGTGTACAGCCTTGAAGCAGGGGTAGATGCATGCAGTACTCCCATAAACGAATATGCAAGTAAAAAAGCACTAGATAGTGTAAAACCTGGTTTAATAATAAAAATACACTCACAATGATATATTGAGATTGTGCATATCTCCAAAAAACATCCGACAGGTGAACAATGGTGTCCACCGTCACTTAATATATTGAAGCACAAGGGACATATGGAGAAGTGTTTCATTACTTTGTGCCTGCCCTGAGCAGATTTTCTACATGCCTTCGCAATGCAGCATCATCTGAAAGCACGCTTCTGCTTGGTATGCTGTACTCCCTCCAACATATTTTTTATGACGTGGGGAAGGAGTAAAATCTCTGCCCCCATTGGTCAGCAGAACAGGAAGTGATGGACCTCTACCTAATAGGCATACAGTGCCTTCTTGATAGAAGTTCACACCTTTCCCCCCACTCTTTCTAATACTAAAAATAAAGCTTTAATGGGAGCTGAATTGGCAAATGTTACTGCAGAGGCGGCATGGACTAAGGGCTCAGTGAACTCTGCAATTAATTTGTTATTGCAGAGGCAGTGGATGTAAGGTGTGCAGCAAAAGTGAAGAGACTATAAAGCATGGGGGTTCCAAGTCCAACATTTTGCACAGGGCACCCTTGGTCTATAGTTACTCTATTGGTTATAACAAAATCTTACCTTTCAATAATTGAAATAACTGTTATTCCAAAAATGTAAATAAATTTGTCGACTAAAAAAATAAAAAGTAAAGAAAATGAGGTTATAGAAAAGAACTGTTGTGAACTAAGAACATACTGTTTTCATTTTATTTAATCAAATTTTGTGTCTTTTAATTCCCAAGACACAGAACAACTTTCTAATCTTCTACCTGCATAGTAACAATCACCAAGGACAGCTGAGATCAGCGACTGCCAAACATAACCACATTGAGCATGAAATGAATGGACAAGTTCAAGGAAAATATTCCTCTGTAAGGCCCCTTTCACACTTGTACAACACGACAGTCGTACGACACTGGACCCAACTTTGCCCTGCGACCTGAAGTCCGACATGCATCTGACTTAAATAAACAGGGATTCAACTTTTATCCCCGACAATACCAGGCACTGTCGAGTATGAATTATGGATTTTAAGGGGAACGCCCATGTCAAAAAAACTGCGTGGGGTTCCCCCTCAAAATCCATACCAGACCCTTATCCGAGCACACAGCCCGGCAGGTCAGGAAAGGGTGTGGGGACGAGCTAGCGCCCCCCCCAAACCGTACAAGGCCGTATGCCCTCAACATGGGAGGGTCGGTGCTTTGAGGCAGCCCCCCCCCCCACCCCAAAGCACCTTGTCCCCATGTCGATGAGGACAAGGGCCTCTTCCCCACAACCCTTGTCGGGGGGCTGCAGGTGGGGAGCTTATCAGAATCTGAAAGCCCCCTTTAACAAGGGGGCCCTCAGATCCCGGCCCCCCACCCTATGTGAATGAGTATCAGGTACATTGTACCTCCAACCCATTCACTTAAAAAAAAAAAAGTGTCAAAAATAAAACACAGTACACAGGTTTGCATGGGGTGGGGTCACCGGAGGCCTGCCCCTTATGGCATCATTGCCCGGTGAATTATGGGCGGTAACACCATAAGGGGTGGGCCTCCGGTGACCCCGCCCCATGCTAATATAAGTAGTGGCACACCGCACACCCAGCATTATAGAGGGAGAGATTGTTGGGTCAAATTCAGAAGAGGAACAGAGGAAGAAGACAGCGGAGAAGACCGGGCAAAAAAGCGAGAAGACAGTGGAGAAGACCCGGCAGAAGCAGAAGACAGTGGACAGAGGGAGAAGAACCGGAGAGGACTAAAAGACATCAGCGGAGAGCGGAGAAGACCCGGAGAAAGGAGAAGAACCAGCGGAGGCAGAAGACATCAGCAGAGGAGGCAGAAGACGTCGCCAGAAGAGGGAGAAGAGCCGGAGAGGGGAGAAGAAGTCGGAAGAGACCCCGGGGCTGCCTAATAAATTCCTTTAAAAACCTGTTTACTGTGTTATATTTTTAACACTTTTTTTTTTAGGTAAATGTACCCGATATTCATTCACATAGGGTAGGGGGCTGGGATTTGGGCCCCCCCCTGCCTCAAAACACCCACCCTCTCATGTTGAGAGCATGCGGCCTGGTACCATTCAGGACGGGGGGTGCTCGCTCATCCCCGCCCCCTTTCCTGACCTGCTGGGCTATGTGCTCGGATAAGGGTCTGGTATAGATTTTGGGGGGACCCCCACGCAGTTTTTTCGGCATGTGGGGGTTCCCCATAAAATCCATACCAGACCGTGGAGTTCCCCTTCAAGATCATCAGAACAGATCATTCAAGTCGCATGCCAAAGTTGGATCAGTTAATACTGCAATCTGACTTTGATCTGACTTCAGTGATATTCGATGGCCTGAAGTAGGATCAAAGTCGGACCAAAGTAGTGCAGGGACTACTTTCCTTGTCAAAAAGGTTTATTGAATACACATCCAAAAAAAAAGATACATTACATTTGTACGGATACAATTATATAAACGGTTAACATAATTGAGTAAGCTCTATATACAATAATATAGTATATCATGAAAACAAACGTATGGTATAAAGTGTCTTCTGAGTGTTAAACTAATTTGTATAACCAAACAACATTTGATACAGTTAGTCTGTTTTCAAGTAAGTCTTTAAAAGCAACAAATGATTGTAACAATTACATTTTAAGCAAATATATCTAGTAAATTCTGATATAGAGCTTATTTATTTATATCAAGTGTATACTATTTCATTAATAAAATAATATTTAATGAAGTAAATAAAGAAAACTAACAAAAAAAAAGAGGGGGGAGGGAGAATGGAAGAATCTAATGTAAATTGTAAAGAGGGTGTTCACAAGGTCGGATCAGATATCTGCATAAATATAAAGTGGTTGTTTGGTAGTAGATGGGAGAGTGGTTACTGAAAATGGTTAATCAATTACCATGGCAAAAGGACCGTATCATCAAAATTTGAAGGTAAATGGTATTTTATCCAGGGATTCCATCATTTTTTGAATTGTGGATTTCGGTTATTATGAATAGCAGTCGTTTTGGCTTGGGACGCTGAATGCATTCTGTTTTTTGTCTCAGCTAGTGGTAGTAGAGGCGATTTCCACGCTTTCGCTATTGTTTGTTTAGCAGCCGTGGACAGTTGAACAAAAAGTTTAAATTGGGAAGAGGATAAATATTCTGGTTTCAAATTAAGTAGTGCTGCAAAAGGGTCTGGTTGTACAGAAGTTTGAAACATTACTGAGGCTAATTCAAAAATTTCTTTCCAGAAAGATTGGACGGTGGGGCAGATCCACCACGTATGTAAACGGGTGCCTAAGTCTGAACAACCCCTAAAACAGAGAGCTGAATAAGTGGGTGCATATTTGGCTACTTTTGCAGGCACCAGGTACCAGCGGGTTAGTACTTTATAATTTGTTTCCATTGCCACAATATTAGACGAGGAAGCTTTGGTTGTGGGCCATATTTTGGACCAATCTGTGTCAGTTAAATTGCGTCCCAGATCTTCTTCCCATTTCTGAGTATAGGTTGGTTTATCAGACTTGGTATATGTCAAAAAATGAGTATAAAGAGTTGAAATCGTACCTTTGGCAAGTGGATCTTTTTTACACATTGATTCAAAACTGGAAAGGTGAGTTAGGGGTGATTCATTATTTGTTAGAGGTGTGAAAAAGTTTTTAATTTGTAGGAATCTGAACAGTTCAGATTGTGGTAAATCATGTTTTCCCCTAAGTTAATGAAAGGATAAAAAGGACTTTGAAGATACAAAATCGTGAAAAGTTAGTATTCCGGAAGTTGACCAGGCTTTAAAGGATTTAGGGTAAATCCAAGCTGGATAAAAGGCTGGATTATTGAGAAAGGATAATAAGGGATTATGTTTTGATTGTAATTGATATTTCATTTTTAGATTATCCCAAAGGGATAGGAAGTGTTTCATTATGGGGTTACTTAGTTCTCAACAGTCTTTAGGTTGGAGCCATAATAAGTTTGCAATAGATAAAGGATCACATTCTGATGCTTCTATTATTACCCACAATGGTATTTCCTGTTTGGCATGATATTTGGATACACTGGCTAAATGTGCTGCTCTATAGTAATTAGCGAAGTTAGGGCAACCTAGGCCACCATAAAGTTTAGGTAGATATACCGTGTTTGCCAGTATACGTGGCTTTGAAGTTCCCCAGACAAATGTTGCCACTCTTTTTTAGAAAAGTATCAAGGAATTGGTATAAGTCTAAATAGGTATAAAAATTTGGGTAAAATGGACATTTTGGTAGCATTAATCCTTCCTATCCAGGATAATTGGAGTTGTGACCATTGCTTTAATAGTTTGGTTATTTGTTTCAGTAGAGGAGGGTAGTTTGCTGAAAATAAGTCTTTATGCAAGGCTGTTAATTGGATACCTAGGTATGGGATAGATTTTTCTGCCCAGCTAAATGGAGGTGCAGTTTTTGCAGGAGTTCGTTCTGCATCAGTTAAAGATACATCAAGAGCAATAAATTTTTTAGGGTTTATGACCAGGCCTGAAATGTTCGCAAATTTGTTAAGAACAGGTAATAGATTAGGACCCGAAACTTGAGGGGATGACAGAAAGAGGAGAATATCATCTGCAAACATACATAGCTTATGTGGGACACCTCCTACCTCTATACCTGTAATTTTAGGATTGGGCCTAATATGTTGAGCTAAAGGTTCTAAAATAAGGGCAAATAAAAAGGGGGATAGTGGACAACCCTGACGCGTTCCCCTTTCTATATCAAACGGTTCGGACATGTATCCTGCATATTTGACATACGCTTTAGGTCTATTATAAAGAGCCTCTATCCATTTTATGAAGTGTGGACCGAACCCCCATTTTTGTAATGAGTATTGTAGGTATGACCAAGATACTGTATCAAATGCTCGTTTAATGTCCAGTGATAGAAAACAGGATGGTATATGTTGTTTTTTAGCGAATTGTGCTAGAAGTATTGCCCTGCGTACATTGTCACCTGCTTGTCTTTTAGGCATAAAGCCTCCTTGGTCTCTGTGAATTAATTTATTTATGAATTGGTTAAGACGTTTTGCTAAAACATTTGCTAATATTTTGGTATCTATATTCAACACAGATATGGGGTGATAATTTATGCAGGAGGTATCATCAGAAAAAGGTTTGGGGATCATGCATAGGATGGCAGTTAGTGATTCTTGTCTGAAAGAGTGACCTTCTAGCAATACATTAAATGCTTTAGCTAACACAGGGGACAGAATATCAGTGAATGTATGGTAATATAGTGCCGAGTATCCATCAGGTCCTGGTCTTTTATTTAATTTTAGTTCTTTAATGGAATCAGCTACTTCTTCCATTTTTATGGGTTCTTCTAGGAATTTTTTGTTTTCGCAGGATAATGTTGGAAGGGTAATATTAGAGAAGAAAGCGTTGGCTTCTGTGATATTGAAATCTTTGGTTGATTCATATAAGGATGCAAGGTGGGTTTTGAATTTGTAAACAATTTTGACTGGATTGCAGGTGTAACTATCTTTTGATACTTTTAAGTGGATAGGTTTGTATGATTTTTGAATTGAGTTTAAAGTTCGTACTAGATAAGTGCCTAGTTTATTTGATTTTAAATAAAAATGATGTCTGGTGCGTTTGAAGGTTTTGTCTATGGATTCTGTAAGGAATAGGTCATATTCTAGGTGTGTTTTTTCAAAATGGGCTTTTGTCTCAAGGAAGGGTTGTCTTGAAAAGCTATGCATGCTGCATTGAATTCATTTTCTAATTTACGAGCAAGAATTTTCCATTCCCTTTTGAATAAAGCCATCTGTCTCTGTATTGTGCCACATAATACAGGTTTGTGGGCTTCCCAAAGAGTAAAGGGGGATATTTCTGGTGTATTATTGAGTAACAGATATCCCTTTAGATCCTGTTCAACTTTTTGACATTGAAGTGGGTGTTTGAGCATAATATCTGTTAGATACCAAGTTGGGTCATGTGCTTTGGGTATGGTGGAAGCTATAGTTGTAAACACTGCATTATGATCAGACCATGAGATGGGAATTATATCTGAAGCTAATATCTCTGGTATCATACCAATGGTTAAAAAAATATGGTCAATACGGGTAAAAGATTGATGGGGATGTGAATAGTAAGTGAATCTTTTCTTTGTCGGATTATTTTCTCTCCAAGTATCGACCAAGTTGTATTTGGACAGGAGTTTAGAGAAAGATAATTTGGTCAAGGTTCTTTGTGGGATGTATGGAGACTTGTCTAGAAATGGGAGAACTTGGTTAGAGTCTCCACCCATTTTTATGTGCATTCACCACTTGTAAAAGATGTGACATGAAAGCTGATGGTTGTTTATTAGGAGCATAATATGAAACAATTGTGACTGCCGTATCCATTATATGACCTAACAAAATTATATATCATCCTTCTGGATCTTTAATTTCTGATAATAGCGTGAAGGGGGTTGAATAGTGGAATGCTATAAGGGTTCCCCTTTGTTTGGTGTTAGCAGATGCAGTAAAACTTTGTGGGTAAAAGGGAGACACAAATTTAGGTGTGGAGTTTTTAGTAAAATTAGTCTCTTGTAAGCATACTATGTGCGCCTTTCATGTGTGAAAGGTACGAAATGCTTTGGTCCTTTTTTGCGGTACATTTAGACCCTGAACATTCAGGGATAGAATATTTATTGGTGCCATGGTAATTGATTAAGAGAAAAAGACTTATCAAAACGTATACATTTATGATGTAAGGAAGCGACCTGTGTGAACATGGCAAATAAGTAAGGAAGTAAAAAAACGTCTGCATCTAGGGTAGAAAAAAAGGAAAAAATGGAAACAAAAAAGGTTAATAGGTACATTGTTATTAAAAACAAATAATGCTTCTGTCGAGTCATAGGTGGTCCGTGATAGGGAATATATGGCCCTATCAGGGAAAAGGAAAGACGCCTACGTCGTTCCTCCACTAATAATATGTGGATGAACGAGGTAGACCAAAGAGGGCACACGGATCTTCCGCATACTGGGAAAAAGCCTTATAATAAAAGCATCTAAAAGATGCATATAATATTTAGTAGCAGGAATTTAAAGAAAAAATATTATTTTGTATATGTAGTCAGAGGTATTGACCTCAGGATCAGGCATATAATTTGTTAATGAAACTGGTTTAATAATTAAAGATGACAGTTAAGTAAATGATGCAGGTGGGATTTGTAAGCTAAGGCTAATTTATATGAAGAGATAACTTCTCTCAACAATTATGGGGTGATAAGTAAATAAAGTAGTTATGTGTCTGCATATACTACCCCATTCTGAATATAGTAACAATTTTATATATATATATATATATATATAATATATTTATATATGTATATATATATATATATATATATATATAATATATATATAAACTATATAAAAACAGCAGCTATTAATTAAAGTGTAATAAGTCTACATGGCTAAGGGTGGGGAAGAGCATATATACTAAAGGTGAGAACAACCTTATACGTTTAATCTGCAGAAAAACTCTAAAATAAACAGCAAATCATGCTCATGCCATGTTTGCGATAAGCGTCCTTGCAAACCATTAATATGGCCTTGGGCTGTAAATAATAATAAATATGTCCCTTGCATCTTTAACCACTAGGCGCCCGCGCTATAGCCGAAAGACGGCTGCAGTGCGGATGCTCCCTGCCGGAAGGACATCCCTGGACGTCCTCCTGTTTACTTCCCTAATGCACGCTCTTGAGAGCGCGCATCGGGGAAGTTCTGTGCTGGTCGTGTCCGTCGGACACAGCCGGTCACAGATCAC
Source organism: Lithobates sylvaticus (assembly GCA_028564925.1). Lineage (NCBI taxonomy): Eukaryota > Metazoa > Chordata > Amphibia > Anura > Ranidae > Lithobates > Lithobates sylvaticus. Next base: position 239,764,927 of record CM053030.1, read on the forward strand.
TGTAAACGGCCAATCACAGCGGCCGTTTACAGCGAGATCGGGCTGTCCAATGAGAGATGATCTCATATGTTTGCATATGCAAACATCTGAGATCATCTGTCAGCGCCGCTCTGCCTCCTCACACAGACAGCGTGTGAGGAGGGAGAGAGGAATGACGCCGGTGCGCTGCAAGTAAGAAAAAATAAATAAAGTGATCTGTCCCCGCTGCCATGCTGCCACCTGTCACCAGTACCACCTGTCCCAGCTGCCACCTGTCACCAGCTGCCACCTGTCCCAGCTGCCACCTATCACCAGTACCACCTGTCCCAGCTGCCACCTGTCATCAGTACCACCTGTCCCAGCTGCCACCTGTCATCAGTACCACCTGTCCCAGCTGCCACCTGTCATCAGTACCACCTGTCCCCAGAGTGCCATCTGCCAGTGCCACCTGTCCCAAGTGCCATCTGCCAGTGCCACCTGTCCCCAGTGCCATCTGTCATCAGTGCCACGTCAGTGCCATCTGTCATCAGTGCCATATCAGTGCCACGTGTCATCAGTGCCACGTCAGTGCCATCTGTCATCAGTGCCACGTATCAGTGCCATCTGTCAAAAGTGCCACCTGTCAGTGTCACGTGCCATCTGTTATCAGTGGCACATGTCATCAATGCCACGTATCAGTGCCATCTGTCATCAGTGTCACGTGTCATCAGTGCCACGTATTAGTGCCATCTGTCAGTGTCACGTGTCATCAGTGCCCCGTATTAGTGCCATCTGTCATCAGTGCCACATCAGTGTCACGTGTCATTGTCCTGGTGCTCCAGGGCCTATAAAAGTGTAATAGGTAGTCAACAATTTAGATGTGTAATTTATGCTCCTAGAACACGTGATGGCGCTCCCTGCATTTTGGGCCTCTCTAAGTGGCCAGGCTGTGGAAAAGTCCCACACATGTGGTATCGTAATACTCAGGAGGAGAAGCAGAATTTATTTTGGGGTGTCATTTGTGGTATACACATGCCATGTGAGAGAAATAACCTATTACAATGACAATTTTGTGGAAAAAAATAAAAAATAATTCATTTTGCAAAGAATTGTGGGAAAAAAAATGACAACATCAAAAAGCTCACCATGCCTCTTACTAAATACCTTGGAATGTCTACTTTCAAAAAAGGGGTCATTTGGGGGGTATTTGTACTTTCCTGGCTTGTTCGGGTCACGAGAAATGAGATCGGCCACCAGTGCATCAGGTGTGATCAATTTTGTATAATTCGCACCACAGTTTGTAGAGTCTGTAACTTTCACAAAGACCAAATAATTTCCACTAATTTGGGTTATTTTTATCAAAGATATGTGGCAGTATAAATTGTGGCCAAAATTTATGAAGAAAAATTAATAATTTGCTAAATTTTAATCACAGAAACAAAGAAAATGCGTTTTTTTTTTTTTTGTTTTCCTTTTTTTTTTTTCAAAATTTTCGGTCTTTTTTTTCATTTATAGCGCAAAAAAAAAAAACCCAGAGGTGATAAAATACCACTAAAAGAAAGCTCTATTTGTGGGGAAAAAAAAGACAAAAAAATCCTTTGGGTTTAGTGTTGCATGACTGAGTAATTGTCATTCAAATTGTGAGAGCACCGAAAGCTGAAAATTGGTCTGGGCAGGAAGGGTGTTTAAGTGCCCAGTAAGCAAGTGGTTAAAGGACAAGTAAAACAACATTTACTAGAATGTAGTATATCTCTTGGTATATAATCTTGTCTCAGATTATGAGAGTAATGAGAAAAAGAAGAAGAAAAAAAAATAATAAAAAAATACATGGTGACTTATTTTATCTTATAGAAGATTGCTTCTATACATGGAGATGAGTGAGAATGTATAAAGTTAAGTCTTTCAGGTCATCGAGTCTTCTTGCTCCACAGGGGTGGAGGTATGTCGGATTCTCTTGTGGGCATGATAATTTCCATTCATGTTGCCAGAGGGAGATAATGATGTTGCTTTTCTGCGCTGAGGAGTAGTGTTGGTAGGGTCTTGCATCAGGCGTAGATTTAGAAGGATCTTGCTGTTCTGCATGAGTATCTGGTGTTTTGGTAGGTAAATTTGATGGAAAAGGGAAACCCCATTGTTATGGTATGTTGTGACGTTAAAGTTCCATTAGCTAATGTTTAGCTAATGTTTCATTGATCTTCTCTTTGCAATGGTGACCTGAGATAGGTCAGCAAATATTTGATAATTGTGTCCTTGAAAGGATAAGTCTTTTGTATCTCTTGCAGCAGCTTGAATTTGTTCTTTTGACTTGCAATAATTGAGCTTCGCAATTATGTCTCTTGGGGGTCCTTCAGGTTTTTTGGCTGTGAGGGCACGGTGTACCCGATCTAATTCCAGGCATTCAATAGGGATGGCTGGTTGAAGTTCTTGGAATAATGCAGTGATAGCGGATTGTAAGTCTGTCACTGATTCTGGAATACCTCTTATGCGCAGGTTGGATCTTCTATCCCTATTTTCAAAATCCTCTAATTTTGTCTTGCAGTAGTACATTTTCTTCTTTTAATTTATCCATTTCATACATGCCATCTTGTGTGTTAATTTCCATGTCATCCATTTTAAGTTCCAATGTAGTTGTGCGGTTACCCAGCTCTGTAATCTCCTTAGTGAGGCTGTTTGTAATTTGTTCAGAAGTTTGTTTTAGTGCCTTATGAAGCATTCTTTCAAATTGTTGTAGAAGTGTAGGGGATATTGTAGATATCTGTGAGTAGTCTTGTGAGGGGATTCATTTATTCTCTGACTCTGCTGGTGAGTCTGGCTGCATTTGTTTCTGTCTGTGGGAGCGTATTGAGGCAGTATATGATGAGGAGGTAGCTGGTGCTGCTTTAGTAGCAGTGCGCGTCTGTGTCACTTTCATGAGGTGAATTTTGTTTTTGCCACGGTTACCTCCTAGAACCATTATTCCGGTAGTCCACTAGTCCTTCCTGATGAATGCTTTTATGGTCCGCTACTAGCACTGTGAAGCCGGCTTTTCCCCTCGGCGGAGCGGAGCTCTAGCTAGGCATAACCGTTCTGCTAGACTCCGCCCAGGTCCCATTGTGCAGGGACTACTTTCAAGTCGGCACGACTTGAAGTCGTACTAATATGAATGGTGGTCATTGGAAATCATGGGGAACGACTTGTCATGCAACTTTGCAGTCCCAAATCGTAGGACAAGTCGTACAAGTGTGAAAGGGACCTAAGAGGTTTTCAGTACATTATGGGCAGGACAGAGGAAAATATGTCTGTTGCCACATGAATGTGGTAAACTTAGGCTTTGGGATATCACCATTAACCAAATACAGGGCATTTTCACCCCCTTCCTGCCCAGACCAATTTTTAGCTTTCAGCGCTGTTACACTTTGAATGACAACTGAGCGATCATGCAAAATTTTTGCGCTATAAACAAAAAAAGAGCGACAATTTAAAAAATAAAAAAAAAAACAACAATATTTTTTACTTTTTGCTATAATAAATATTCCATTAAAAAAAAAAAAATTCTCAGTTTAGGCCCATTCACATTTATACAGCAATTAGAGCTATAAAAATGCACTGATTACTGTGTAAATGTGACTGGCAGGGAAGGGGTTAACACTAGGGGGTGAGGAAGGGGTTAAATGTGTATCCTAGGGTGTGATTATAACTGTGGGGGGAGGGGACTCACAAGGGGAGGAGACCGATCGGTGTTCCTCTGTACTGGGGACACACCATTGGTCTCCTCTTCTCTGACAGGACGTGGATCTGTGTGTTTACACACACAGATCCACGGTCCTGCTGTGTTCACAGCAATCGCAGGTGCCCGGCGGACATCGCAGCTGCCGTGCACGCGCATCGGTTGCCTAGTGATGCGGCGGCACACGCGTACCCCCTAGAGCAGTGATAGGCAATTAGCGGACTTCCAGCTGTTGCAAAACTACAAGTCCCATCATACCTCTGCCTCTGGGTGCCATGCTTGTTGCTGTTAGAGTCTTGCTATGCCTCGTGGGACTTGTAGTTCTGAAAAAGCTGGAGGTCCACTAATTGCATATCCCTGCCCTAGAGGCTCGGGAAGTAAAAGACGTCATATGACGGCGGCCCAGAGGGACAAAGGGTTCCTGCCGCCGTCATATCACTATGCACGGTAGGGAAGTGGTTAAAGTAAAACTAAAGACAAAACTTTGTTTTAGTTTGGATAAGGTGGAAAGGGAGGGAGGAGATTCACCCTCTCTATTATTATTATTATTATACAGGATTTATTTAGCGCCAACAGATTGCGCAGCTCTTTACAACATGAGGGCAGACAGTACAGTTACAATACAATTCAATACAGGAGGAATCAGAGGGCCCTGCTCGTCAGAGCTTACAATCTAGAAGATTTCTTCTGTTTACCGTTATCATTGAAAGTGAAAATAATAGAACATGACAAATTTTGGGTTGTCCCCAGAAAAGTAATAGAGGTGAAATCTTCCAATGGGGACAATAGTTCTGATGACCTGGGCGTCCCCAAGGAATTGTCTTAATTTGCAGGGATTTCCTTTCACTTTCTGTTTGGTTATGGGACAGGAAGTGAAAGGAAATCTCTGCAATGGGACACAGATGGGGGAAAAAATCTGACAGGGGCTATAACCATCACTTACTTTATCCAAAGTGATAAAAAAAATGTTTTGCCTATAGTTCTACTTTAAGTCTCTGTTCACACCTGTGCAACTTGGATTGCCCTTTTTTCTATGGGGCCTATTCATGCATGTGCATGAATGCCCAGACACATTTTTTTTTGGTGTGTCGATACACATTTTCAACCTCATGAACTTCAATGGGAGTGCATGAAAAATGTATAAAGAAACTTTTTAAAAATGCATGAAAATGCATGAAAATGCAGATGCAAAAGGGTGATCTTGGCTTAAAAATGGAAAGCACTAAGAAGATGTACAGTGGTGTGAAAAAGTGTTTGCCCCCTTCCTCATTTCCTGTTCCTTTGCATGTTTGTCACACTTAAGTGTTTCGGAACATCAAACCAATTTAAACAATAGTCAAGGACAACACAAGTAAACACAAAATGCAATTTGTAAATGAAGGTGTTTATTATTAAAGGTGAAAAAAAATCCAAACCATCATGGCCCTGTGTGAAAAAGTGATTGCCCCCTAAACCTAATAACTGGTTGGGCCACCCTTAGCAGCAACAACTGCAACCAAGCGTTTGCGATAACGTGCAATGAGGCTTTTACAGCGTCCTGGAGGAATTTTGGCCCACTCATCTTTGCAGAATTGTCCTAATTCAGTTACATTAGAGGGTTTTCGAGCATGAACGGCCTTTTTAAGGTCATACCACAACATCTCAATAGGATTCAGGTCAGGACTTTGGCTAGGCCACTCCAAAGTCTTCATTTTGTTTTTCTTCAGCCATTCGGTGGTGGACTTGCTGGTGTGTTTAGGATCATTGTCCTGCTGCAGAACCCAAGTTCGTTTCAGCTTGAGTACACGAACAGATGGTCGGACATTCTCCTTCAGGATCTCTTGGTAGACAGCAGAATTCATAGTTCCTTTTATCACGGCAAGTCTTCCAGGTCCTGAAGCAGCAAAACAGCCCCAGACCATCACACTACCACCACCATATTTTACTGTTGGTATAATGTTCTTTTTCTGAAATGCAGTGTTCCTTCTACGCCAGATATACTTGGACACACACCTTCCAAAGAGTTCCACTTTTGTCTCATCGGTCCACAGAATGTTGTCCCAAAAGTCTTGGGGATCATCAAGATGTGTTGTGGAGAAATTGAGACGAGCTTTGATGTTCTTTTTGCTCAGCAGTGGTTTTCTCCTTGGAACTCTGCCATGCAGGCCATTTTTGCCCAGTCTTTTCCTGATGGTGGAGGCATGAACGCTGACCTTAACTGAGGCAAGTGAGGCCTGCAGTTCCTTGGACGTTGTTGTGGGGTCTTTTGTGACCTCTTGGATGAGTCGTCGCTGCGCTCTTGGGGTAATTTTGGGCGGCCGGCCACTCCTGGGAAGGTTCACCACTGTTCCATGTCTTCGCCATTTGTGGATAATGGCTCTCACTGTGGTTCGCTGGATTCCCAAAGCTTTGGAAATGGCTTTATAACCCTTTCCAGACTGATAGATCTCAATTACTTTCTTTCTCACTTGTTCCTGAATTTCTTTGGGTCTCGGCATGATGTGTAGCTTTTAAGGATCTTCTGGTGGACCTTACTGTGTCAAGCAGCTCCTATTTAAGTGATGCCTTGATTGTGAACAGGTGTGGCAATAATCAGGCCTGGGTGTGGCTAGAGAAATTGAACTCAGGCGTGGACAACCACAGTTATAGTATGTTTTAACAAGGGGGGCAATCACTTTTTCACACAGGGCCATGATGGTTTGGATTTTTTTTCACCTTTAATAATAAACACCTTCATTTACAAATTGCATTTTGTGTTTACTTGTGTTGTCCTTGACTATTGTTTAAATTGGTTTGATGTTCCGAAACACTTAAGTGTGACAAACATGCAAAGGAACAGGAAATGAGGAAGGGGGCAAACACTTTTTCACACCACTGTAAAAGGCATTCCAAACAGAATAACACATTGTAAACAAAGCCTCAACACTATAAGGGCAAGTTTAAGTAAAAAGAGAGTAAAAGACAAGTCAAATATACGTTTCCAAAAAAAAAATTGATAACTATAGAAAAACAATTAAAGACACATTTTATGGCAGGCTTTCTTCAAATGCTTTCTATTAGACTTATATTTTCAACTGTTAGATCATACATTTAATTTCTCCAAAATTACAAAGATCCTGAAATTGTCTTGAAGCTGGAAAATTTTACTAAGCATAAATACAGTTGTGCTCAAAAGTTTGCATACCCTGGCAGAAATTGTGAAATTTTGGCATTAACCGTTTGCCGACCGCCGCATGTACATACATCTGCAGGATGGCACGGCTGCGCAAATGGACGAGCCTGCCGCAAACTCAGTGAGTGTGATTGCGTGTCCCGCAGACTCGATGTCCGCGGGGATATTCGCAATCGTCTCACGAAGCTGAAGAACGGGGAAATGCTAATGTAAACAAGCATTTCCCTGTTCTGCCTAGTGACACTGTCACTGATCACAGCTCCCTGTAATCGGGAATGGTGATCAGTGATGTGTCACACGTAGCCCCTCCCCCCACAGTTAGAATCACTCCCTAGGATAAAAAGAAAAACCCACAGGTAACCGCAGGAGAAATACAGGCTCCTCTCCAAAAAAGATGGTGTGGTTGTTTTTAAGGAGCACAATTCGGCACTGCGTCGCTTTAACTGACAATTGCGATATGGCTCCCAAACAAAACTGACGTCCTTTTTTCCAGGACGTCAGTTTTACACTAATTATGATTTAAAAAAGACACAAATGTGGGAAATTAACCTTTAATTGCCATTTTAAACTGTGTGTGCGCCTCGCCTGTACCAAGGCCAAACATTCCAGGGTATGTAAACTTTTTATCAGGGCCAATTGGGTGATTTCTGTTATGATTAAAAAAGGATCCAAAAAACAATGTGATAATAAATTGCTTCATGTGATCCATATCCTTAAATAAAAGACAGTTTATTGGCATGATCAGTCACATTTTCAATATTAATGCCAAAATTTTACAATTTCTGCCAGGGTATGCAACCTTTTGAGCATGACTGTATGTACATATGCATGCATACAAGCAACATAACCATTTGTTAGAATCTGAATCTTCATCTTTAAAGTGTTACTAAACCCAGGACCCTGCATTCACTATATCTGGTCTCCCACAGTACACAGAACATGGAAATGCAATTATTTTAGTAATGATAAACTGCTAAATACCTTTTCTCATCAGCAGTATATAACAGTTGTGTGACTTATATCAGTGTCTGGTTAAAGCTTGTAGATGGAGTTTTCATTCTTCTCTGACTGTCCTATGAGGCTGCAGGACCCCTGACCCTCTGTCTGGACAATGCTGATTTGCCCTGTGCTGATCATATGCACCCCAATACACGCCAACCTGAGCATGTGCAGAGTGCCCCCAAGGAGATGGATTGAGGACTGTGGAAGAAGGGAAGGATCAGAGCAGACAGGATCAAAACTGCATTTTTTCACAATGCATAGGATTAACCCCTTAGGTTCCACAGTGAGTATAACAAGCATGCTTTACTACATATACTGACTAGTTTTACTTTTGTGGGTTTAGTAACACTTTAAGTTCTTATAGGAGCATAGTTTATCTTATAGGGATATATGTGTGTGCTGTTATTCACTTTTATAGTCTCCTTTTCGCAACAGAAATACCAACCCAAAGTTGGGTTCTAAGGTCCCCATGAAGGGGATGATAACCAATATACTCTCTGACATGTCGGATAAGAATACTACTATAACAGTTCAAATGAATAGTTTCAGATTACTACAATTGTTTATCGGTAACATTCACTCTTTCGGTAAGCTGTTTAAACAAAAGTAGTCTTCTTCCAAGTATCTCCTATTAGTTCACCATTAACAACGGCCTGCAAGCTCACACAAACTTGTCGTACAGTGGCAATAAATCGTTTCTTTGAATGTTTTTCTTAGTTCTTGGCTGCGCAGAGCATAAATAAAAGGATCAATGACAGAATTACACATGATAAGAATAAGATAAACATTGAAGTGTGACATAAAACATACACAATAAGGGTTGTGGGGACAAGCGATATAGAAAATTAAATGCAGAAAGAAAGGCGCCCAACAGACTACAAAAACCCCCAGCAAGATAGTTAGTGTGATTGCTCCTTTCATGTTGGCTCCTTGGCGTATGGTGTTAGTCCTTGGCAGAACTGCAATCCTTTTCATATGTAATCTGGCCAGCATGAACATGTGCACATACAGAGATGCCATAAGAGCAAGCATAGTGAAGATTATACTGATTAGGCAAATGATGACCACATTGCTATCATAATACACAATAAACAACACACCAGAGGTCGAACATGCTGTCCAAATACATGTGATTATTATAAATGTTCGCTTCACTGTAATGATATTGTGATACTGAAGAGCGTAGAAAATAGTAAAGTACCTGTCCACTGCTATAGACAACAGACTGCATATAGATGCGAGTAGGGAGCTGCAGATAATTGAATCTAGTATATTGTCAATATTCTCAATGAGGTGATGTGCCTTCTTATCTGTGTGGCTGGACAGAGTAATCACAACAGTCTCAAATCCATTGGATACACTCACAAGCATGTCGGCTACAGCCAAGCTGCAGATAAAAAAATACATAGGAGAATGCAGGTTCTTGTTTCGAGATATAGCTGCCACCACCAGAATATTTTCCAATAGGCTTACGACGCTCAGAATTACGAACACTTCGGGTTTCACAAACAGTTGTTCATAGCATCCTCCGGAGGGATGGTGCTTTTCAGTGCTCTCATTGGCTCCGACATGCAAACCATAACTGTGATTTCGCAAGTGCATTAAATGCAGCCTGTGGTGATGATGGCGATGATGTGTTAGATTCATATTGTATGCTCATTCACTGGATACGATAAACGCTTTGCTTCAGAAACAGTTAGACTGCTAGTGATGTTTAACTTTTTATTTTTGTATTATTCCAGATGGAAAAAATTGCTGATTGTACATCCAGGTTCTGATCCTCAGTAACTTCTGTCCCTTGTCTCATCCATCCATCCATCACTGTTGTTTCCCCTTCTCTCAATATTCTCTTTTCACCCTGAAGATGCTGGTCTCCTGTGAAATGAATTGTTGGACTTCTGTGCAATTATTGCTCTCCTTTGCAATCATTCACTCCATTATGTATGAAGTATGCCTGTTGTGAACAGCAGATTTCAGTTACACAGCCTATACCAGCTGATGATTTTATACAGTGTGCAAAACAGAATGAAAAGACTCACTCCCTCCTCTGTTTGGACTGCTAGCCAATCAGCACGAAGAGAAGCTTGTGTCAGAGTGGTAATTATTCGGCAATCACAGCAGAAATCGCAATCCATTTCATGCTGTAGTATTTTCTGTAATACGTGACCTAAGGCACAGATATATCGAGAGAAAGTAACTCTTACCTTTTATTATCTCTCATGACAGACTGTTTAGCACTGCGCAGGGTAAATTGAACGATTAATTATTGCGTACATACAATGAATGTACAGAAAGATACAAGGATCATTACATAAAAACAGAAATGAACCAATTAGCTGAACATAGATATCTAAAGGTAATTGTGAAGGTTTGTTTAATACACACTATATTGTCAAAAGTATTGGGACATTTGTCTTTATTGGCATCCCAGTCTTGGTCCGTAAGGTTCAATATTGAGTTGGTCCCCACAGCAGCCCTAGCCATACTCAATATTGGCATAGAGCATTACCCACCTGACTGTCGCAGAATAGTCACCCATATCCTTTTGGCTGCCAAAATGCTCATTGCAAGAAAATGGAAAACAAACTTAGCTCCAAATGTTTCCGAAGTACTTAATATGGTACAACACAACTTTACATTTGAGAAGATATTAGCAAATAGGCTAGGAAACGAACACACCTTTGACTACCATTGGAAACTATGGGTCTCTTGGACAAAACGTAATAGCTGAAAACCGAGACAGCTCATGGAGGATGTGCCTAGTTTGACCAACCGAATGTCGGCCCTGTCTGCCCCTCCTTCGTTGATCATTCTTTAATGTTTTTACTGAGTATTCAATCTTATTCTTCTCAAGAGACACAACTCAGATCTCCCTTTTCTCTCTTCCCTTTCCTCTATTTCCTTTTCTTCCGTAAATCCTACTAGTTCTAGGAGCTCTATTTACATGAGCTTATAAAGCTTTTCACTTGTTGTTCTGTGTTCTCAGAATTGTTTGATATGTTATTTAGACGCTGTTGATACACACCTGACAATGTAATTCATGTACATACCTCTATGCTAAATCTGCTCAACTTTAGAGTATGTTATCTCATTGTCTGTATCTCTGTTAAAAAATTTCTTAATAAAAACGAATTTAAAAAAAAAAAAAAAATATTGAGTTGGTAATTTTTTATTTTGAGAAACTTACAAACAAGAAACATATCCCAACTTTTTTTTTTTTTTTTTACAAAAAATACAATACATATTACATACAATACATATTTATTTTATTTTACTTTTTTTATGTATGCATAACATATTGTATACACGACTAAACATAATAACAAAGGCTTACTTCAACCTATAATATATGAACAAAAGGTTTTTGTTTTTTTTCAACCAAGAGCAATATCACTGTATTTTATATATATATATATATATATATATATTATATATATTTATATATTGGAAGGCCGGGTACCGGCCTGAAGTTATGGGAGGAGCCCGGAGGGTATTTAAGCAGCCCAAAGGCCGCCGGTCTTTGTCGGTTTCCTGTGCGTGATATCTGATACGTCAGACATCTAGGACCGACTCGTTCGAGACAAGCACTGTTGGTGCCGGTTCGTGAGCTCCGTTTTCGTCTGTCCGCCTCCTTTTGTTGCAGTCCCGCGTTCCGTGTTCGTAAGTCGTGTTGTCCCTTCGTGTCGCACTCGTGTCGCCGAGTCGCAGTTCCGTACAAAGAGTCTGGTTCGGCTGTCGCAGGTAGGGCTTCGGCTCCCATGTTTTACGTTCTCATGCACTGCTTATCATGTCACTAAACTGTGGTCTGCGTAGCTCACGAACCACGCGCTGCTTGTCTCGAAAACCTAAACACTTACTCGCACGTTTTTTGGTTGTACACGATCGGGAGCCACCTAGCAGCACGCACATTCAGGGCCGCCCGCCATAACACTCCGATCGATGCCGCATCCGGCACTCAAGGGTTCCCCTTACGCGGTCGTATTACGCAGTCTTTGAGTCGTTCAAACATGGCTCACGCACGGGTGCCGTTCGCACTCACACGCATCATTCATGTCCTGTCATGTTATTCAGATCGGTTGCGCCAGCAAGCGTGCCGAATCGCTATTTACATTCCGAGTCGCTGTTGGCATGTTAGTTGTACAAATCACTTTGACCGTGTCGAAACATCTCACGTATTAGCATGGCAATCATTTCATCATTTCAAACATGGCTAACGTATCAGGCCATTCGGTCATGCTAAGTCATTTCGCATCAGTTAAAACAGGGTGTTCATGCCATCATTTCGATCCTGGCCGCACTCAGATTCAAGTCATGTCGCACTTAGGCACAGATTTGTCTCGGGGTACCCAGGTTACGGCCGTATTACCATACATGTTTCAGAGATTGGCCCACTGCTCGTACGGAGGCGGGCTCGAGTCCAGTCTTTGGCATGATATCGGTCATTGGCCACGTATCGGTCCGAATCCGGTCGCATCCGGCATGCATCGATTCGCACTGATTCGTCTAGCCGCTCGGCCTCATTTCGGTACATACTCCAGAGATTAGATTCGGTTACAAAGTGCTCGGTTTGTTGTAATCTAGTCTTTGTCATGGTTTCATTTCGGTCACCATACCTCTGGGTAGGTCCGGTCGCATCCATAGATGCTCCGATCGGGGCGATCCAGACGCACGACTACCCGGCCTCATTTCGATACATGCGCCAAGGGCGGAATCGCATCACAGGTTGCGTACATTCTTGATTCTTGCCCCTGTCATGGTATGTCATTTCTGTCACCTTACCACGCCCGGCATGAATGCAGTCACTTCCCCGCACTAATTCGTGTCGGCGTGCCCTAGGCCGGCCTCATTTCAATACATGCGCCAGGGGCGGAATCGCAAAAAAAAAAAAAAAGAGTCTTTGATTCTTGTCCTTGTCATGTTATATCATTTCTATGTCACCTTACCACGCCCCGGCGTTAATTGGTCACCTCCCTGTACGAATTCGCGCCGGCGTGCCCTAGGCCAGCCGCATCTCTACAAAAAAAAAAAAAAAATGTCACAGTTCGACCTCAGCGTACCCAGGCAGTGACCTCATTTCACGGTTGCCTCATTTCTGTACGTGCTCCAGAGTCCGGCTCACAGTCACCCCAATACGGTACGAACGGGCCGGGCCCTGTCACGGGAAGTTCATTTCAGTTAAGGCAACATGTCATATCAGTTATTCGTGTTATTATCTGTCATTTGATTCCACAGCTGTCTCGGCAGTCGACTTAAGTCACTATCGCCTGTTGTTATCATCTACGTTGGGGTTCCGTCGCTCTGGACGGCAGCAGTTTCAGGCTCTTAAATAGGTACTTTCTCTCACACTCTCTCAGGTCAGTCGGATTCAGTAGGTCCACCTGCACCAGCTTGATCAGGGTTCCAGCAGGTAAAAAAAAAAAAAAATCCAGGGGCACGGGGGGGCTCCTGCTTTCTCATGGCAGGTACGTATACCGTAGGCGACACGTCCAAACTAATTTCTTGTCACCTCTTTATAGGCCCAGCCTGCAGACACGTGACCAGTCTACTAAGTAACGGGTCTTGGCAGCCGCCATGTCATCAGTCGGCAGCGATGACCTCACCACCCCGCTATCTCCGGCGTCAGCCTCCGAGGCTGGAAGTGTCCAGTCTCTTAGGGCATGGACAATTCCCAGGCTGTCTGCCGAACTGAGGCGCAGAGGGATACCCTTCTCGTCCGCGGCCAGGAAGGCGGAGCTATTCAGGCTCCTCTTCCCACCACCGGCCGCAGCAGGCCCCAGCAGCCAGCAGGCGTCTCTGGAATCTATTTCAGCCGCCGTCGCTCAGCTACACACTCTCGTGTCTTCCCTGTCTTCCTCGATCGTTGAGGTCCAGGACAGGGTGTCTCGTCTAGAGACCAGCCCGGCTGCCACGGTTCCGGACCCTGCGGTGGTCCCAGCCATCAGTGCACCGGCCGCAGGTAGTGAGCTTACCACGACTACCGTTCACCCTTCCCACCTGGTGCCACCCAACGTAAGGAAGGACATTTTAGAGGGCAGAGACGTTAACCTGGCCTCACTCATGATCTCGGTCCATGACTTGGCCGAGAACAAGGCCTACACCTGGGGGGACGTCTCGGTGGTTTTGAAAGCAAAGGATCCGAGGCTCAACAGAAAGCTCACGGTGCCCGAGTTCACGCTCGCTTTCGGCATGTTCCGGGACGTGCTGTGCTCAGCCTCCCCCGGCAGGCGGGAGGAACTGGACCTCTATCTCCATTTGATCGTAGACCTGGGTCACAAATACGGTGGCTCAGCGTTCTACGATTATCATCGGTCCTTCTCGGCTAAAGCCGCGGCCAGATTCTTACAGTTCCACTTAACAACGGACTGGAGCGTAGTGGACACGGAGTTGTTCTGCCGCCACTTCGCGGGTCTACGCTCCCCGCTATGTGCTGTCTGTCAGTCAGCGTCCCACACCACGGTCTGGTGTGCCAACATAGCCTCTGTCCATCCGATAGCTAGCACGGCCTCTACCAGCACGAGCCAGGCTCAGCAGGCCCCGGCGCAAGGGCAGAAGGTGGACAAGTTGGGACGTCCGGTGCGGATGGTTGGGGGAGCCGCCATTTGCAACAATTTCAATTACGGCTCCTGCAATTTCAGCCAGTGCCGGCTCTTGCACGTTTGCACCCTATGCCAGAGGGCGCACCCCAGGGTCCTGTGTGAGGTCAAGCAGAAGAAGCCGTGACTAAGCCGGGTCAACGTCCTTTGGCTCGATGTTTACTTGACCTCACACCCCACTCCGTCACTCGCCAGCTACCTCATCCGAGGTTTCACCGACGGGTTTCATACCGGGCTCATCACCCTGCCCCACTCCACCCACGAATGTCCGAACCTACGCTCAGCAGCAACAGATGAGCCAGCGATTGATGTCCTTCTGCAGACGGAGTTGGATCGGGACTTTATGATAGGCCCGTTCAGTCAGTCTCCTTTTGGTATCTGGAGGGTTAGCCCTATCGGGCTTGTACAGGGAAAATTTTCAAATAAAAAAACGTCTAGTGTATGATCTGTCAGCGCCTCATTCTTCCGTCGTTCCCAGTCTCAACTCGCTCATCCCCTCCGAGGAGTTCTCGCTGAAGTACGCTTCGGTGGACATGGCTATCCAGGCCATTCTCAGAGCGGGGGTGGGTGCTTGGCTCTCGAAGGCGGACATATCCGACGCCTTCAAGCTGCTGCCCATTCATCCTTCCCTGTGGTGCTGGCACGGCATCAAGTGGAGGGAGCGATATTATTTCGCGACCAAGTTGACCTTCGGGTCTAAGAGTAGTCCTTGGTTATTTGACAAGTTCGCGGAGACCCTGGTGTGGATCCTTCTCCACGAGGCACAGTGCCACGAGGTCATCCATTATTTGGATGACTTCCTTCTGATAGAACCACCCGGGGCTCCCCCAGGGGACCTTGGAAAGTTGAGGACGGTTTTCGACAATCTGAACGTCCCCATAGCGGAACACAAGGTTGACGGTCCGGCGCACAAGATCACGTTCTTGGGCATCGACCTTGACACGCTTGCCATGCAGGCCAGCCTTCCTGCAGATAAGTTGGACCGTGTCAGGACGGTTCTGCAAGAGTTTACCCGGGTGGGGGGATGTACTCAGAAGCAACTTCAGTCTCTCCTCGGGATGCTGAATTTCGCTATGAGGATCATCCCCCAGGGCCGCTCCTTCGTGTCCCGGTTGCTGGTCTTCCTGTCCTACACTCAGGACCCAGACCAGGTCATCAGGCTGGATTCAGCGGCCAGGGCAGATCTGGCCATGTGGGAACACTTTCTTAGTAATTGGAACGGTATGTCCCTGTTCATCCCTGTAGTGTCCACGCAGTCACCTCAAGTGGTGACCGATGCGGCGGCATCCACAGGATGCGCCGCCATTTTTGGCCATTTGTGGTTTGCCGCCCCTTGGCCTCCTCAAGCACTAGCCACACCGGGCTTCACTACCACGTCAGCCCTCTTTGAGCTGTTCCCCATCGTAGCAGCCGCTCACCTATGGGGTCACCATTGGTCGGGACAGACCGTGGCTTTCACGACAGACAACCAAGCCACAGCCGAGATCATCAGCAAGGGCAGGTCTAAATCTAGGCCCGTCATGTCCTTCCTCCGCAGACTGGTCCAGCTATCCCTACAACATCAGTTCAATGTTTACTGCTCAATCATTCATTCCAGGGAAGTTTAACGCAACAGCGCATGCACTCTCCCGTTTTAACTTTACTTCTTTCTTTGAACAGATGCCAGGAGCCTACCATCTTTCAGCCACTATCCCGGATTGGTCTCAACTGACCTTGGACTAGCCCCACATCTACGCTCAGCTACTAACATCATCAACGCTTCGCTCGCCCGCAACACCCGTCAGGCCTACCGGACGGCCTGGAGGGCGTTTAATAAGTTCCTGCCCCATCGCCCTCGTGAATCTTCCAGCGTCAAGCAGGTTCTGGCGTTTATCGCTTATTGTCATTCTCACCTGGCACTGTCACACAGCACGATACGCCAGTACGTGGCCGGGGTGCAGCACTACCTGTCACTTCAAGACCCCACGAGGCCTTCGGTGTTCTCCTGCCACGCAGTGAGGGCTCTACTGCGTGGAGTTCAGAGACACCAGCCGCCAGTCAGCCCGAAGCGGCTGCCTATCACTGGGGAGATCATTAAGGGGATGTCTGACATCCTGCATAGGTCCCCGTTCGGTCTCCTCCTCAGCACCGTCCTGCAGGCTGCCATACACATGGCGTTTTATGGGTTTCTACGGCCCAGTGAGTTCACTCGCAGTCACCCAGCCGGTCCAGTCTTGCATAGAAGTAATCTCTGCCGCCACCAGGATCACTACGTCCTTCACCTGGCGACGTCCAAAACTCAGCAGCGAGGTTCCGGAGTAGATATTCACCTGTACAGAACTCACAACAACTGGTGCCCAGTTGCCGTGTTAAACCGCTTGACGGCACTGCTATCCGACCGCCCAGGGTCCAGTCCGCTTCTACCCTTTCCGGTAAAACCCCTCAACTCGTCGCAATTCGTGGAACATGTCCGGATCCTTCTCGCCAATCTTCAGTTGGACCCCAGCCAGTACTCCGGGCATTCATTCCAGATCGGGGCGGCCACGACGGCCTCAAGACAGGGGGTTCCGGACCATGTGATCAAGAAACTGGGTCGGTGGAAATCGGCCTGCTTCTCTCGCTACATACCTAACCCACAGTTAGAGATGGCTCAGGCCTTTGCTCGACCTACTCAGTGACATTACCTTTAATAAATAATTATCCCCTACCTGAAGGTTTTTGCCCCCTTATTTTGGTGTACCATACGGTAGACCAAGGCATACTTTCAGGTCTATTTCATGTTGGTTAGTTTGTGTTGTTCCTATGTGTTATCGTTACTCATGTCGTCCGTAGGGCTCTAGACCATAAATTGGAAGGCCGGGTACCGGCCTGAAGTTATGGGAGGAGCCCGGAGGGTATTTAAGCAGCCCAAAGGCCGCCGGTCTTTGTCGGTTTCCTGTGCGTGATACCCTGGGTATACCCTCCCCTTTTAAAAGCCTCTTCCAAGTATTCTTACCCCAGACTGAATACTCATTCCACATTATTCCATAACTACTTCTTATCATTCCTTATCTAGGGTATGCCCCCTTATTTTGGTGTACCATACGGTAGACCAAGGCACACTTTCAGGTCTATTTCATGTTGGTTAGTTTGTGTTGTTCCTATGTGTTATCGTTACTCATGTCGTCCGTAGGGCTCTAGACCATAAATATACACATCTTCAAAAATTCTACACATTACTCAACTTGATTAACATTCAGATCAAGAAACATAGATTATCATGTGTACATAGCCTTTCTTCAAAATGATGTTTATCTTTGAAAATTTAAGGGAGTGTCCAGAGAGAAAACAGGGAAAGAACCCAACGCAAACAAACAGCAGCTACAGCCTGATATACATTCACTCCTTTATCCAGACCCTTTGCCGCCATCTGTCTTTCTCGATACCCCAAATTTTTCCTACCTCACCAAGAATTTCACACACCACCACCGGAACAGGAAGGACTTTCGGCCGAAGGTATACCTGACACAGTGCATTCCAAGTGTAATATCGGACTACTAAGCTGACTAGAAAAAGAGTGTCCAAATCAAATCCCTTGTGATTCTGCAATGTTCCATACACCCATTTAGCATAAGACATGCTAGGCAAAAAAGGAATATTCAGAGCTCTCCCCACCTTTTTATAGACTTCTATATTGAAAGGGCACTGAAGCAAGAAGTCCATGGTTTCCACTTTACCCTGACACTCCGCTCTTGGACACTTCACCCTGACACTCCGCTCTTGGACAACCACAATTGTCAATTGAGCGGCACTTCATGTTCCCCCTCACATAGAGCCTACTGTGGAAAGCAAGCCAGGCCTGGTCCTTAAATTTCAATGGAATCTGGAATTTATTAAACGTAAACCCTCCCTTATAATATGACCTGGGCAATCCCTTAAGGCCAGTGGCGCATGAAAGACAGTACCCATGATCTTCTAACCCAGGAGTCTCCTAGGGAGTAACCTGATATCCTCCGCTGTCACATGCCCCCGTCTAAGAATTTTCAGGCACGGGGCAACATAAAGACGGGAGCTTACCATGCTTGATCCTTAGGCTTTTCACTGGCCCCCCACTCTCCCAACAGCCCAGAAAAGGTCTAAACCAGATCTGGAAAATACCTACCCATCCAGACCGTCTCTCTGCTAGCATGTTACCAAAATTATGTTTCAAATATATCAGAGAGAAGAACACAACCGGGTTGACCATCCCTAGGCCACACTTCTACCTAGATAGGTAAGTCACATTCCACTTCACAAGATGAAGCCTGTTCCCCCATAATAATTGGAAGAAACAACTATAAATCCTGGTATAGCAGGACTCTGGCAAGATGCAAACAAAGCTGACATACACAAAGGTCAGAATCAGGTAGGTCTTAATCAAGTCCACCCTTTCCCTCAAGGAGAGCCACAACCCTTTCCAGCATTTCACCTTGACATCAGCATCATTCAGCCTGGCTTCCCAATTTGACTTACTGTAATCATCAGGGCCAAACTCAATGCCTAATACTTTCACTTTCAGCTGAGGCCTCGGGAAGGTGTCCGGAAGTGCAAAACTCTCACCTCCCTCGCTCATCCAAAAAACTTCACTTTAATCACGGTTGACCTTGGAGCCTGATGCCTCGGAATACTGCTCTATAACTGAAACCACCTCCTGAGCCTCCTTAGTCCTAGAGATAAAGACAGAAACGTCATCAGCATAGACTACAACCCTCAAGGGCGGCTCACCAGTAATGCCCACTGGCACCCTGCACAACGGTCCGCTCTCTAGCCTTCTGACAAAGGGGTCGATTGCGAACATGTATAGCAAAGGGCTCAGTAGACACCCCTGGCGCACACCTGATCCAACCCTGAAGGGCCATACAACCCAACCGTTAACAAGCATTAGGCTCTCAGCCTCTCTGCCCTGGACCAAACAGTGCTGCTGACGAGAAAGCAATCTGTCTGCTACTGATGACAAGCGCCAGAAAATTATCTTCCTCAGAATCTTTCTATCGACATTAAGAAGGCTAATGGGGCGCCAATTCTCATTCATCAAGGGATCCTTGCTTTTTGACAACAGCAGATTGTCTTATGGAGGGAGGGAGCGAACCTTCTTGCAGGCAGCCATTATACACCTCCACAAGATAAGGTACCAAGCTGTATTTGAAAGTCTTATAAAATTCAGCCGTCAATCCGTCTGGCCCAGGTGTTTTCTACCTCTTCTGCTGTGATTTCCCCAGTCAAACTTGCCAGTGGAATGTTATTTCCCAGACCTGGTGTAGAATCCAGAAAACTCGACATCTTTGCCTGATCGAGGTACTTCTCCCCCAGAAGATCCACATAAAAAGATCTCAAGACCTCCATGATCCCTGACCTGGATTTCGTCAAAGCGCGCGTACTATCCCTTAGCCCAACAGCAGTCTTAACTGCTGTGCTTTGTTTGCAGTTCTGATAAGGGTCGGGCGAGTGATATTTCCCGTAGTCCCTTTCAAGAACCAAAGAAGCGTGCTGGTCATACTGATACTTCCTAAGGAGAAGTTTCACCTCAGAGATTGCACCTGAATCTTCACCATTGGAGACAAGGCAATTAAGTTTTCTCCGCAGCTGCTGGTAGGCAATGTACTTACCAAGCTGTTTCCTTTTTCCTATGGCCTTGAAAAACACCACTAACCGGCTTTTGGCATGCTCCAACACGTCTGACTTACTGCTGCAGAAATCCAGGATGGTTACCTGAGCCTGAAAAAAAATCCTCAAAAGATTGTCTTACCTCTTCGTCATCCAGCAGAGCCAAATTCATCCTCCAAATACCCTTTCCTGGCGGCATATCTGAAGCATTGAGAATAACAGGCAGCATAAGGTGATCAGAGAACTCCACCATACAACACTCAGAAGCCGAAAAGGCAGAGTCCCCCTTAAAGAAAAACAATCAATCCTGCTCTCACAACTGCCTTGCTTAAATGTGTACCCTGTGCTGTCTGGGCAACGCCTAATATGCGCATCTTCCAGACTTGCTTCCCTGGCTATTGTATTAAGAAAGACTCAGTGAAGCCTTTCCTGTCTTTGGGCCTAGTGACGGTGTTAAAATCACCTCCAAAGACAACTTGCCGAGATGTAAAAAGGAAAGGGTTAATCTTTGTAAAGAGGCATTTCCTCTCCCATCTAGTTTGTGGTCCATAAATATTCACAGAGATGTCCAGGACCATATACCTTCCAATTTCTACCTCGATGACCCGCCGACACGTTACTTTGCCAGTAAAAAGTTCTACAACTCCGCTGTAAGGCTCAGCTGCAAGAGACCAGAAGGAGGGCCCACGCCTCCACTCCCTCTTTGCCAGGTGGACATTGGAAAGGCTATTTAGCCGGGTCTCTTGCAAAAATAAATCATCAGCATCCATCTCGCTGAGCAAAAATAAGGCCATATTACGAGCAGTGATGTAAGTAACTAAGTTAAAATAAACTGAGTTACCTAACTCAGTTACTTTAGAGGGTAACGAGTAATCTAACTGATTACTTTTCCCCTCATGGTAACTCAGTTCCCATTACTTTGGCTTAGTTACCCCAATTACATCTACCGCCACTTGATGGCAGTAGTGTAATTCCGGTGTCCTGCCGAAAAAGTTCCCCCGCCAGATAAGGACCCCCTGTACTACGCAGGCAATTGCTGAACCTAAACAGCTCTGAGTGAACTCTACACCGCGCAGGTGCAGTTAACATGTAATTGTACGAGGCAATGCTGCACGCTCCCGATGCTCGTGCTACTCTGCAAGGGGCGTCTATCGTGTAACTAAGGGGCGGGTCTAGTATTACTGTAACCAAGGGACGCATTTATTATTATTGTTATATATCGAGCTCTGCCCATTAATTTAACATTCGCCCTCTTCTGTAGCCATCCGCCCCTTACACCATATAATAATAATAGACCCGCCCCTTGCTTACACGCTATAACAGATCTGCCCCTTGGTTAGAGTAATAATAGAGCAGCCCCTTGGTTACACGATATATAACAATAATAATAAATGCGCCCCTTGGTTACAGTAATACTAGACCCCCCCCTTAGTTACACGTATAGAATATTTAAAAAAAAAGTCAGTTACTTTGCTGCGTAACTAATTACTTTTCCAATGTAGTAACTGAGTTACTAACGCAATTACTTTTTGGGAGAAGTAATTTGTAACTTAACTAATTACTTTTTTAAAGTAAGATGACCAACACTAATTACGAGCATTAATCGTTGCCACCTTTATCGGAGTGGGAACTGCCATCAGGATGATTGAGGTAGGCATTTCTTAGTCCGAGCTCCCTCCCCCCTTACTGGAGACCTTGACCTCTTTAAGGAACACTCTACCTCATCCTCTTCCATCTGCGACACAGATTTAGAAGTCTCCTCCTCCCCCTCAGACAAAGGACCCAAACTTGTTTCCCAGAGGTAGATCATCTACCTCTAAAGATGAAAACGAGGAGGCAGAGGTCAGGACTACTTTATTCCTCCTTCTCCCCACCTTGGTCCACTCTCCCTCCTCTCCTGAAACATTACCCTGAAAGACCTCATCTACATCATTAGCAGTGGCAACTTCCCCCTTTCTTCACCTTAGAACCTCCCCTAGAGGTCTTACTTTGCCTCAGGGAAGGCCCAGATGAAGCTGCCACCTCAGATCTGCACGAATCTGTCCCCTTTGGAAGCCTCAGCCAATCTGGGTGGCTTAGTTACATTTGGGACACTGGGCACCTGAAACACTGGGGAAGAACACACAACAAAAGTAGACACCGACACAGTAGGGAGCACAGACTGGGGAGCAGACACAAGAGGGGTCACACCTTCAGATTGGGAAACTGACACCTGGGGGGCCCCTCAGGAATAGCTGAAACAGCTCCACCATCCCCTTGCTGCCCCCCACGTTCCTCCTCCTCCATCCTCAGCAGTTCTTCCAACACCTCTGGCTGATTATGGAGGGCTTCAGGGCAAAGGTTAAAGGGGTGACCTAACTTGTTACAGAGATTACAATGAATACTATTGCAGTCCTTTGCAACATGCCCTGAGCCCTGACAGCTGGAACATTTCTGCATAGAACATGAGCTTGAATAATTCCCCTTTTCACCACAGCGATGACACAGCTTTTGTTGCCCTGCATAAAAAGTAATAATCCTGACAAGATCTATAAAGGCAGATGAAGGGATGTGCTTAACAACATTACCCATGACTAGGGATGAGCCGAACACCCCCCCCCGTTCGGCTCGCACCAGAACCAGCGAACGGACCTAAAGTCCGTGCGAGAATTAGAACCCTATTAGTTATAATGGATGCGAACGTTCGAAATCAAAAGTGCTAATGTTAAAGGCTAATATGCACGTTAATGTCATAAAAAGTGTTTGGGGACCTGGGTCCTGCCCCAGGGGACATGTATCAATGCAAATTTTTTTTTTGAAAACGGCCGTTTATTCAGGAGCAGTGATTTTAATAATGCTTAAATTGAAACAATAAAAGTGTAATATTCCTTTAAATTTCGTACCTGGGGGGTGTCTATAGTATGCCTGTGAAGGGGCGCATGTTTCCTGTGCTTAGAACTGTCCCTGCAAAAAGTGTCATTTTTGCAGGAAAAAAAGCTATCACTCGCGGCTAATGTATTGACGGCTCCCGTAACACAGAGAACGGTCATTCATTGAAAGCCATTCATAAAAAAAAAAGTCATTCATAAAAAAAATGTTAAAATTAAAAAAAAAAAAAGCGTGGGGGTCCCCCCAAATTCAATAACCAGGCCCTTCAGGTCTGCTATGGATATTAAGGGGGACCCCAGCCCAAAAAAAAAAATGGCGTGGGGTCCCCCTAAAATCCACACCAGACCAGACCCCCGGCCGCTCCTCGCAATGGGAGGCTCCCGCTGTGTGAGGCTTCGCTCCATCTGACAGGTCTTTTATAACGGAGGGCACCTGGTGACCCCGCCCTCCTCTGACGTCATGGGGAAAGCCATAGGGAATTCCCCATGACGTCCCCGTGCATCAGAGGGGGCGGGGTCACCAGGTGCTCTCCATTATAAAAGACCTGTCAGACGCAGCGAAGCCTCACACAGCGGGAGCCTCCCATTGCGCGGAGTGGCCCAGAAGAGACGCCGACGCCATGGAAGAAGATGCCGGACGAGAAGACCAGCGCAAGAAGAAGCGGAAGATGCCGGAAGGAGAAGATGAAGAAACCGAAGGATGAAGAAAGGAAGACCAGAAGAAAGAAGATTTTAATAAAGGAATTGTCAAAGACCGTCTCCTGTCATTTTTACCATTTTTTACACTTTTTTGGTGAAATGGTAGGGGTACTTTTGTACCCCTTACCATTTCACACAGGGGGGGGTGGGATCTGGGGGTCCCCTTGTTAAAGGGGGCTTCCAGAGTCCGATAAGCCCCCCGCCCGCAGACCCCCACAACCAATGGCCAGGGTTGTGGGGAAGAGGCCCTTGTCCTCATCAACATGGGGACAAGGTGCTTTGGGGGTCTCAGACCCCCAAAGCATCCTCCCAATGTTGAGGGCATGTGGCCTGGTACGGTTCAGGAGGGGGGGGGCTCTCGTCCCCCCTCTTTTCCTGCGGCCTGCCAGGTTGCGTGCTCGGATAAGGGTCTGGTATGGATTTTGAGGGGGATCCCACGCCATTTTTTTTGGCTGGGGTTCCCCTTAAAATCCATCCCAGACCTCAAGGGTCTGGTGTGGATTTTGAGGGGGACCCCATGCCATTTTTTTTTGGCTGGGGTCCCCCTTAATATCCATAGCAGACCTGAAGGGCCTGGTTATTGAATTTGGGGGGACCCCCACGCTTTTTTTTTTATCAATGACTTTTTTTATGAATGGCTTTCAATGAATGACTGTTCTCTGTGTTACAGAGCCGTCAATACATTAGCCGCGAGTGATTTTAAATAGCTTTTTTTCCTGCAAAAATGACACTTTTTGCAGGGACAGTTCTAAGCACAAACATTCCCCCCTTCACAGGCATACTATAGACACCCCCCAGATGTGATACTGCAATGCTGTACTAACAGCACGCACACACAAATCCCCAGAATCATAGCACATAATGTCAGCAGTCAGCAGCACATAACACAACACTGACAACACAACACAATATGCGAGGCCGCCGCCGCCGCGGCCTTTTATACTGTGGGGTGTGTACTAAACCCCCTGAGCTATGATTGGCCACAGGCATCCTGCCTGTGGCCAATTATTGCTCTCCTAGCCGCTGGCTCTTTGATTGGCCAAGCATGCGGGTCACAGTGCATGCTTGGCCAATCATCAGCCAGCAATGCACTGCAACTGGTGCAGTGCATTGCGGGCCGCTTGCATCACACGAATTTGATGCGAGCGGCCCAAATAGTTCTGGGCTCGCCGAGCGGGCGAACGCCCGATGTTCGATTCGAACATGGGTTCGAATCGAACACCGGGCCCATCCCTACCCATGACATGCAGTTTTACTAACACTGTCCATCCTCCTGTCCATATCCCTCTATCATGTACAACTTTCCTCAAGGGGGCTTGGACATCCACATATCTCCCCAACCACACCACCAGATCCGCAGCAGGAATGGACTCATTACGTACTAGAATGGTGACGTTTTTGTATAATGGCTGGTGAGAGACTACTTTGGGTGACAAACCTGCCCATCTTGGGGACTCCTTCCACCTCTGCTTATACCTCTCCAAAAAGACATCTAATCCTTCCGCCTTGACAAAGGAGAGGTCATACTCATATGACCCAATTGCGCTGAGAAGGGCAAAAATCTCCTCCGCTTTAAAACCCATCCCCAGAATACGGTCCACTACATCTCTCCTATTTGGGGGGGGGGGGGGCCTTCTCCAGTCCACCTCAATTGGACCACATTGTGGCGTTTAAAGGAGCTACCAGATGGTGTCAGATTGACCTGACCGTCACTCACATCACTCCTAGTGACCACAGAATAACTGTCCCTACTCACCCTCGGGACAGATGCAGCCACCGCTGCAGCATAGGAAATAACCGCACTCCTTGCAACATCCCACACATCACTTTTAGTTACAGACCCCTCTTTAGATAAGGTAGAAACAACATTATTGTCAGGAACAGATGGAGCAGAGACTTCTGACACAGAAATATAATTTATATTACCCTTGGTAATTCTTATTTCATTACCAGTAACTAAAGGGTTACCAACAGTGGAGATGTCCTGATCAGCGGAGTCTGCACACCCTTCACTGGCTTTCTGTACACAGGTGGAAGTCTCAACCAGGAGATGAACTTGCTCTCCGCCACCCTCTACTGCACCATCCATAGGAACTACACCTCCATTATATTGTATAGGCAAGTCACGAACAAAAACAGCTTTTTCTGTCACCCGTTGTTTCAAAGGTTTTGGAGGGATATCATTATCCTCTTCTTCATCCTCAGATGATCCAGACACGGCAAACTTGTGACCATGCAAAGGCGATTCCATTTCTGTAATTAACTTTAGCATACCTGCTCCTATCACAGGCTCAGATGGATCATCTTGCTCCATAGCCTTCTGCTGCGGTGACAAGGGCACAGAAATTCCTTGGCCCGATGACATACTGCCAGTCAAAACACCTGACTGCTGATCACCTGCAGCCTGTCTGCCAGAGCTTTCTCCACTTTCTGCAGGCATACTTGGCACGGGATGCAAAGATTTTCCAGTGTGCTGGCCAGAAACACCGTCCAAGCCCACAGAAACTTTTTTTCATTTCACTGACCTTAGCTTCTCACACTCTGGCGATGCCTGCCCTCCACTGGCCTCCATGGCCCCTCTGCGCATTGCACAGAAGAAATCATCATTGCCATACTTTTCCTTGAAAGTGCTGCTGGTTTCTTTCAATGTGGCCACCAGCAGACTCTACTTTTCCACTTTGGCCTCATAAGCCATTAACTAAGTCCGCATCTGTCTACTCTTGGAACTGTGAAGCCAGTCACTTGCAATTTTTTTTATGCTTGAAGTCAAACTTTAACTTTGCCAGTATTTCTTCCTCCTTGGCGATTCTCGCAATCCTCGCACAAACCTTCTTTCTATAGGTTGCCAGGCTTTCAAAACACTGGTATGGGAGGATCGGTACTCTGGCCATCTGGGGGATCCTCCCCTGGGTCCACCCCAGATTCCTGCATCCACTCTGGGTATAAGAAGTAATCAAGCTCCTTGGACCAGTAGGCCTCACAGGAGCTCAGTAGCGCAGCAGTAGTGCAGCCACACCCTTTTCAGCTATAACAGCTTCAACTCTTCTGGGAAGGCTGTCCTCAAGGTTTATGAGTGTGCCTATGGGAATGTTTGACCATTCTTCCAGAACCGCATTTGTGAGGTCAGGCACTGATGTTGGTGCTCTAATTCATCCCAAAGGTGTTCTTACAGGTTGAGGTCAGGACTCAAACTCTCTCATCCATGTCTTTATGGAACTTGCTTTGTGCACTGGTCCAAATCATTTGGTGGAGGGGGGATTATGGTGTGGGGTTGTTTTTCAGGGATTGGGCTTGGTCTCCTACTGGGAACTGTTAAGGCATCGGCATACCAAGACAATTTGGACAATTTCATGCTCCCAACTTTGTGGGAACAGTTTGGGGATGGCCCCTTCCTGTTCCAACATGACTGTGCACCAGTACACAAAGTAAAGTCCATAAAGACATGGATGAGCGAGTTTGGAGTGGAGGAACTTGACTGGCCTGCACAGAGTCCTGACCTCAACCTGATATAACACCTTTGGGATGAATTAAAGTGGAGCTGAAGTGGTTAATGACATGCATACTTGCTCTGAGTTAGGCCAGCTATAGACAGTTCGAGCCTTGGCGGGTTCAGCAGGAACCAGCAGAGATTTAAAAACGTGAGTGGGCAGTCGGAATGTACCAAGTTGATCAGTCGATCAACTTGGGTACAACCAGCCTGCCGGACTTACTTGTGATTATGGCTAGCGGCTGCTATAGCAGCCGCTAGCCATAATCACTATCTTCTCCCAGCCCCCCTCGAATCCCTGCTGGGAGAATACAAATGCTCAGCAAGAGGAATTCCCCTGTCAGCACTGTCTGTGTCAATGGGGGAATTGTGCAAATTTCTTTCCTGCAACCACATTTGCGTCATCTATGGCCTGTCTAAGTGAGAGAAGTGCTCCTTGCAGGATCAATATAATGTTTATATCCCCAAAACGAGAAAGCACTGAAGCAAAAAAAAAGCCCTTTGTACTTGTATTTAAGGTAATATATTTCATATACAATTATAGGATGAGAATTTACATCTACTTTAATTGCTATTATTGAATCTCTCAAGTTACACAGAATTTTCTTTTGTAATTAATTCTTACTTTTTTACTAATTGACCTTGGTTGCTGTCCCCACTTGAACTTCACCGAGCCAGATACCTTCTTCTTTTTGTCTATGTTACATAGTTAGTCTGGTTGAAAAAAGACACAAGTCTAGTTCAACCAATAAAAAGGGAAAAAAATAATAATACAATCTTATATAAACAATCCTATAGCAAAGCATGATACAATTTGCTTCAGCAGGGGAACAAATTCCTTCCTGATCCCCTGAGGGTATCCAAATATTCCCTGAATCAACTTTACCTATAAATGTTAATATCCAGTTATATAATGTACAGTTAGGAAAAAATCCAGGCCTTTTTTAAAGCAATCTTCTGAGCTGGCCAGAACCACCTCCTGAGGGAATCTATTCCACATTTTCTCAGCTCTTACTGTGAAGAAACCTTTCCGAATTTAGAGATGAAATCCTGATCCCTTTTCCTCTAGACCAGTGGCGGCCCGTCCATTAGGCCCTATCCATGCATCTGACCCTCTCATCTACATGCAGAGCTCCACACCATGGATTCCAATGGGGGGGGGGTTTAAGCATGTGATTAGAGCCAGAGACTTAACCTCGATGGGGTAAGTGCCGAGCTTGATGACTGACTGACCGACGGGAGGGGGGGGGGTTTGTGTGGGTGACCCGACCACCGGCCGACTTACGTAGAGCGGGCGGGGGCGCAGCTGGCCGACCAGGGGGGGGGGGGGGTGATTGTTTGCCACCTAAAAAAAAACACCAACCGCCACTGCTCTAGACATAAAGAGTGCCCCCTTGTCCTCTGTGGTGACCTTAAAGTGAATAACTCAACACCAAGTTCACTATATGGACCCCTTATGTATTTGTACATGTTGATCATATCCACCCCTTAATCTCCTCTTCTCAAGAGAGAATAAATTCAGTTCGTCTAAACCTTCCTCAAAGCTGAGCTCCTCCATTCCACTTATGAGTTTGATTGCCCTTCTCTGCAATTTTTCCAGTTGCCCGATATCCTTTTTAAGAACTGGTGCCCAAAACTAAACTGCATATTCCAGATGAGGTATTACTAATGATTTGTACAGGGGCAAAATGATATAACTCTCCATACCTCTCTTAAAACAAGAAAGGATTTTGCTTGCTTTGGAAACTGCAGCTTGGTGTTTTTGTGAATTTGCTCTGGTTCTGACAATCAGCTTTGTTTATCCCAGGCAATAACCCCTGAATAAAAATCTGAACTATTTTTCTTTTTCAGTCTCTTGCACTCTCTCTACCTGGCTCTATATGATAGAGTTGCCACCTCATCCCTTTAAACCCGAACACCTTTGAATCACACAGGTTCTGAGGCTAATTAAATGCAGATAAGGCACCAAGTGAGTTTCATTAGCACCTTAATCAGCCACAGAACCTGTGTAATTAATATGTGTTTGGGTTTAAAGGGTTTGAGGTGGCAACCATACTATATGACTTTGCCTGACCTGGAATCCAAACTTCCTTAACAACTGATACCCAATCCTAGACTGTTTAGCAGGGTGGAATGACCTGCTTAATCTATTCACAGGAATATTGGTTATTATGGCATTCATTTGATAATGTTATATACAGTATCTAAAAAACGTGCTGTAATTAATACAACCTATTGAAAATAATAAAATATACCCAAAGCCTACCTTTTTTTTGGTTTTGGCTAGAGCAGGACACAGATAGCAGAGTAACAGAATGATTTACCCTCTTGATTTGCTCTTGTAACCACTAGTGACTAGAACTGAAATTTAGGGAAAATACAAAGGTTTGAGAATTGGAATTGAAAGAAAGAGGAAGTCTACCAGTTGTGGTAACAAATGTCCATGAGTTTATGTGCTGACTGGATGCATTTTCTTTTGCTTTCTGTTGTTCCTAGGGTAGGAAGTAAGGGGGGATCTATGCAATGGCAGATAAAAATAAAAATTATAGGATTTAAACCTTGTACCCAAAACTGAAAATAAAAAATGGTGGGTTCAATTATACCGTAATAAAAATAATTCACAAACACAATTCAGGGATCCATCTTAGGTCAAAATCCACCGGTTTCATTGTATTCGAATTCTTTAAATATATAATATTTATTTTACTTTTACAAGTTGCCAATAATTTTGTACAGTATGCACTGACCCAGTATTCTGGACACATGATATGTAAGTAATTGCTGAATAAAGTGTATGCCACGATCTTTGCTTCTATTTGCTGATCACTGTTTTCACCAAGCTTACCAGATGTAAAAATAACATCTGCCTGTAAAGGTTAGAGAAAGGTTAATTCATTGATCTTAAACACTTGAAGTACCCAGTAATTGCTAGTGTTTCAGTATGATTCATAGCCATGCTGCATTTCTTGAAATGGAAATGTCAACAACAAAATAAATCTTAGAGTCAGAATTATGAATACAGAAATAAATATAAAATCTTGAATTGGAAAAAAAAAAAAAAACTTCCCATGCTGAAAAAAATGTCGATACTAACAGATTGATGTTTCCTCTAGTCAATAAAATGAAGCCTTGAGATGCGAAAAGGGAGCACCGCCTACCTGCTCATTATTTCCTTAATGTATCCAGACGTTGCACCAGTCCATTCCATTTTCTTTTGTCTGTAATAAGACTTCTGCTGTGACATGAAGAGGAATTTTCCAACACCCCTACTGCTTGCCCTTACAAAAAACTTGAAAAAAATGCCAGTACAAAGAAATTGCACCCTAACACTAATTATATTCAAACCAGATTTGAAAGTTTGAATGTGATTGCTTATAGAAGAAGCAGTTGGAGAGAAAGCTAGATAGCACATGCTTCAAAAAGTACACTATCAGTGGCTCTGTGTGGTGGTCTCTGGACACCCGCTGCAGTGGATTTTTGGGAACCATTATGATTGTTTCCTGGTCACTACGAGAGACAATTATAGTGATTACATGGGTTTGTTAGAAAAAAAAAAAAAAAAAACATCAAACCTAGCTGTCATTGTGCAAATTGTGATGCACTGAGAGAAAATACAAGTACATTCATTAAAAAAAAAAGTTTAAAAATGATTTTAAGTTAAGAATAGAATGCATTTAATAAAAAAATGTGTTTGTCAGATTATATAAAAACAGTAGCCACTCTTTTTCTCATTCAAATGTTTTATTGAAGGATAAAACAACAAAGAGTACAAGGGCACAGAGGTATTCACAAAATCAAACAGGTACAAAGAAGGCACATTTTGTTATATAGCGCACAGTTAACAATATCCAAGGAAGCAATTCCGACCAGGAGAAATGTATACAGTATAGCCGTAACTTATATCCTATCCATCAAGGTCAACTACAAAATATTGACACTTTGGGCCCAATTTGGACATTTTCACTTAGGGGTGTACTGCTTTTTGTTGCCAGCGGTTTAGACATGAATGGCTGTGTGTTATTTTGAGGGGACAGCAAATTGACACTGTTATACAAGCTGTACACTCACTACTTTACATTGTAGCAAAGTCTCATTTCTTCAGTGTTGTCACATGAAAAGATATAATAAAATATTTACAAAAATGTGAGGGGTGTACTCACTTTTGTGAGATACTGTATCAGCATATCGTGACAGGTGAGTAGTAGATTAAATAGCAATAAAATTAGTAAGAAGGATGAAGAAGTAAAAAAAGAAAAGGCAAGAAGGAAAGAAAGAAATAAGAAAAGAGTGGGAAAGGGAAAATGGAAAGGAAAGAAGAGGAGAAAGGGCCCCAGTAGGTAGAATGAACTTGAAAACTCTAAACTGGATTCCAGATGTGTGTGGCACAAATATTAGTGAAGCAATAACCTTTCATCCAAATCAGAGGGCAAATAGTGTATTACCCAAGGATTCCAAAGTTTCTCATACTTACTCTCCCTATCCAAAGGGATTGCTTCTACTTTTGCATGTATCATGGCCTGTTTCACTCTTTGTTGCGCTATGGGTACACTAAGGTGAGGTGATCTCCAGGCCTTCGCAATGGTCTGTTTAGCTGCGGTAGTAATCCATAGCAGCAATTGTAACAGGTGAATGGTAAGGTCTAGTGGTTTCTTATTAAACAGAGCAATGGCTGGATCCATGTCTAGAGTATCAAATAAAGTGGTAAGTATACTAAAGATCTCTGACCAAAAGACTTGAACAAATGAGCGGTCCCACCAGATATGATCATGGATACCTGGATCAATACAGCTGTGGAAGAAAGAATTTAGCAATCCGGACAGGGATCAGATACCATTTCATAAGGACTTTATAGTTTTTTTTCCATAGCAACTATGTTTTAAAAAGAGGATTTAGTGGCGGACCAAATTTTGGTCCAATCTGCAGCCTCTAAATGAAGTCCAAGATCCCTCTCCCATTTAGTAGTGTAGTTAAGAAAGGCAGATGATGGAACAAAATAATAAGTATATAGTGTGAAAATAAGGCCCCACGCATGTGGGTCTTTTTGCAGGTGCTTTCAAAAGCAAACATGGAGGGGAGGGAGGAGTCCATAAGTAAATAAGGATTGAGGAAATGCTTAAACTGTAACGAAAGAGCTCCGAACCTGGTATGCCATATGTCTCACAGAGGGCTGGGAATGATTTTAAGGTATCAGGGGTCATAAACTTGTAAGCATTAAAGAGGTTAACAGATAACCATATCCAAAACTAGGAGGGTAAGGCCCTGGAAGGCTAAAGGGCTGGGTTGTGAAAAAAGTACACTAGTGGGTTATGGGGGGGGGGGGGGGGGTTTGTAGGTCATAACGGAGTTTGAGCTTATCCCAAAGAGATAGATAGTGACAATAGAGTGTGATGGGTGTTAGAAATAGTCTGATGATCATAAGGGTGAAGCCACAGCAGGTTAGCCACTATTAGGGGGTCACAGTCGACAGACTCCAGGGCCACTCAGTGGTACTTCTGTCGTAGCATGGTATTTAGGTAGTTGTGCTAAATGTGCCACTTGGCTGTGGCAATATTAAAAAAAATGGTAGGTAAACAAGAGGGTCCAATCTATACCAATAGTGGTTACCTACAGAAACTGAGCGGCATAGACCAGTATATAGATATAAAAATTATAAATGTATTAGAACATCTAAAAGAGACAATGCAATTACAAAAATACTGTAATAAAAAGGACAACATCCATCACCATCACCAAAAGACAACATTGTCTACCCACATTTTATCTAATAGACATCAAAAGCAACCACACCAGATGGAGGGGTCAACTGAGGTGCAGATTATATCTGCCCCACTGGTTTACCCATTCCACCCTATATAGTGTGCCTCCCTCAGCAGCCACTTTACAGCTAAAAAAAAGCTAGCTAGTATTAGCAATATGAATGGGTGCACCACAAGAATTTTCTCTATGCTGTGTGGAGATTGCATTCAGTAAAGTCCACATGTGTGGATCCACATAATAGATATATAATGACAATTAATTTGTGGTGTTACCTGTGAGAAATATTAGCAGGAGCTGAAGCATGCAGGTACCAGGGTACTGATGTAAACAATACAGGTGCAATATCACCATTGGAAGTGGATAATTATGTAATAGAGGACAGTCATTTGTCAATGCATCGGCTGAAATTAGTATTTAGTCATCGATTGTTGATATTGTCACTCAGACTCCACACAATTGTATTGCGATGTTCAGTGACAGTTTCAATTCAGCAGAAGTATGGTATTGTGTATCACTCAACGTAACGTTGCAATTCACTTGAAATGATTGTGTAATTTTTTTTCTGTACTACAAATAGTCATTACTTCCATGAAACTAGTCCCGTTATCAGTTATAGATTGATGATATTCTATCTTGGCCAATCAATGACAGGTACAACATAGCAGACACTGGAGAGGCAAGGTTGAATTTAGAAAGAAATGGAGTGGCAAGCTGCTATAGATCTCTGTTGGTATATGTATAGATACAGTATGTTCTCCACCACACGAGAAGGATCACTCTCAGACTCTCCAAACTTTAATAAAGCGATAGCCGTGGGTGTGTGTTGAGCATAGCAGTATACTTTCATGTGCTTGATTGTTATGCATTGCTCACCCACACTATGCTGTCAGCTGTGCTATCCATCTGCTGTAAATGAAGGGGATCCATCCATCATAACATCACATAAAATGCCTTTCCATATTGTGAGAAGATCTCGGTGTAATCACTTATTAGTTTGACGTTTGCCTCATGGTCAACGTGCATGCCAACCGCTCAGGAGTTAGCTAGCTGAGCCTCTGTTGGTAGGCGTGGTGGCAGATGACTTAACAAATGTCATGATGTCAACATGTTTTGCCAATCAGCTTGCGACTTCACAGCCAGTTGCCCAATGCACATGCGAGAGGCGTGATGCGCATTGTGAATGGTCCCGCTGTCTTTCAGGACCTGTCATGTGCCCCAGAAGACTGCAGAGAGGGAGGTGGGAGTGTGACAGCGCAGCAAAAAAAAAAACAGCAGAGGCGGCCGCCGCTCTTTTCAATGCAGCCTGTGTGTGCGGCGCGCGTGCCTGTATCTCCTCTTCTGATCCGCGCCGCACACACTGATATTTCTGCCTGTGTGAGGGGAGGGAGGAGCATGATTTTTGCATCCATTCGGCCCGTGCGGCGCCACGCACGGCAGCGCAGCACCGCTGATTTCTTCCTCCATTCGGGCCGCCCACTATTTTGCACGAGGAGAATAGGAGAAGTGGACGGCCGCTCATGGATCAGAAGAATTAAGGTGCCTCTCTCTCTCCCTCTCTCCCTCTCTCTCTCCCTCTCTCTCTCTCTCTCTCTCTCTCTCTCTCCCTCTAATAAAATAGTACTGAAAATAAATAAAACATCAATTGGATCACTGTGCCCTCAAACGCAGTCACTGTGCCCTCAAACGCAGCCGCTGTGCCCTCAAACACAGCCGCTGTGCCCTCAAACGCAGCCGCTGTGCCCTCAAACGCAGCCGCTGTACCCTCAAACGCAGCCGCTGTGCCTTCAAACGCACGCCACCGTGCCCTCAAACGCATGCCACTGTGCCCTCAAACGCATGCCACTGTGCCCTCAAGCGCATGCCACTGTGCCTTCAAACGCAGCTGCTGTGCCCTCAAACGCATGCCACCGTGCCCTCAAACGCATTGCCACCGTGCCCTCAAACGCATGCCACCGTGCCCTCAAACGCATGCCACTGTGCCCTCAAACGCATGCCACTGTGCCCTCAAACGCATGCCACTGTGCCCTCAAACGCATGCCACTGTGCCCTCAAAAAGCATCCACTGTGCCCTCAAACGCATTGCCACTGTGCCCTCAAACGCATTGCCACTGTGCCCTCAAACGCATTGCCACTGTGCCCTCAAACGCATTGCCACTGTGCCCTCAAACGCATTGCCACTGTGCCCTCAAACGCATTGCCACTGTGCCCTCAAACGCAGCCACTGTGCCCATCAAACACAGCCACTGTGCCCTGTGCCCTCAAACGCAGCCACTGTGTCCTCAAACGTAGCCACTGTGCCCTCAAACGCATTGCCACTGTGCCCTCAAACGCATGCCACTGTGCCCTCAAACGCATGCCACTGTGCCCTCAAGCTCATGCTACTGTGCCCTCAAACGCATGCCACTGTGCCCTCAAACACAAGCCACTGTGCCCTCAAACGCATTGCCACCGTGCCCTCAAACGCATGCCACTGTGCCCTCAAACACAGCCACTGTGCCCTCAAACGCATTGCCACCGTGCCCTCAAACGCAGCCACTGTGCCCATAAATTGCCACCACTGTGCCCATTAAGCGCTGCCACTGTGCCATCAAACACAGCCACTGTGCCATCGAACGTAGCCACTGTGCCCATAAATTGCCACCACTGTGCCCATCAAACGCAGCCACTGTGCCCATAAATTGCCACCACTGTGCCCATTAAACGCTGCCACTGTGCCATCAAACACAGCCACTGTGCCCAGCCATTGTGCCCATCAAACGCAGCGATTGTGCCATCAAATGCAGCCACTGTACCCATAAATTGCCATCAAAACGCAGCCACTGTGCCCTCAAACGCATGCCACTGTGCCCATAAATTGCCACCACTGTGCCCATTAAACGCTGCCACTGTGCCATCAAACACAGCCACTGTGCAAAACGCAGCCATTGTGCCCATCAAACGCAGCCATTGTGCCATCAAATGCAGCCACTGTACCCATAAATTGCCACCACTTTGCCCATCAAAACGTAGCCACTGTGCCCATAAATTGCCACCACTGTGCCCAAACGCTGCCACTGTGCCATCAAACGCAGCCACTGTAACATTAAATGCAGCCACCGTACCCATAAATTGCCACCACTGTGCCCATTAAATGCTGCCACTATGCTGCCACTATGCCATCAAACGCAGCCACTGTACCATGTATCTGTCTTAACTATATATAGTGCACTCTTCAAATGTGCTTTAAAATGTCTGGTTTTCCCTTTTATGAACAAGAAAATGACGTTATGCTGTTGGGCTGGGATAATAAATTGAGGGGGGTGGGGGGGGGGTGGGGCTGGTATGAACTTTTTTCCAGGGCTGGTTTTCATTCCCAGTCCGGCCCTGCTGTCATGTGCCCCAGAAGACTGCAGAGAGGGAGGTGGGAGGTGAACTTACACTTCCAATCACCTAGGCGGTTGGAGCAGAAGTGGGAGCGGGTATCTGTCAGAATCATACAAGCACTCCACCCCCTCCTCCTCAAAAGGACCATTTCACAAATGAGTGGGTGAGGGGGGGGCTTAAAGCAAAATATCCCTTTTTGAGTGGAGCTCCGCTTTAATGACTTCTATTCATTAAAGAGTTGACATGGTTTACTTCTAATATGAAAAATGTACAAAGCATATCCTTCTAGCTATAGTTTATAGTAGCCTCAATCCAAAGCACTGAGTGTAATTTCTTACTGCTGGCTCTTTCCTCTGCTATCCGCAAGAGTCACTAATAGTCCATGCCAACTCCACAAGCTCAATTGTATATACTGTCAATTGTATATACTGTATTTTTCCATAATTCTGTGTAGAGGGAGGTGTATCGATTCCTTCCACAGGTTTTAAGTTTCAGTGTGTGTGAAATCAGATCCCTACCACCTACCTTCTACTGCTGAGAAATATCCTTTGACCTGTGTGTTTTAGGAAGATGTAAAGAAGAAAAGGCTGAAGATAAACAGATACAACCTATGTAGGAGGATTTCATCTCTGTGTATCACCTGAGGCCAGTCACTTCACTGGGTATATGTAATGCCCTGTACACACGGTCGGATTTTCCGATGGAAAATGTTCAATGGAAGCTTTTTGTCAGAAATTCTGCCCGCGTGTGGACATTTTCCATCGAAATTTCCGTGGCACAGCTCTGGTTCTCAAATTTTCAGACAACAAAATCCGTTGTCTGAAATTCCGATCGTGTGTACACAATTCCGACGCACAAACATCCACGCATGCTCGGAATCAAGCAGAAGAGCCGCACTGGCTATTGAACTTCATTTTTCTCGGCTTTTCGTACGTGTTGTACGTCACCGCGCTCTTGACGTTCGCAATTTCCGACCAACTTTGTGTGACCGTGTGTATGCAAGACAAGTTTGAGCCAACATTCGTCGGAAAAAAAATCCATGGATTTTGTTGTCGGAATGTCAGATCAATGTCCGATCGTGTGTACGGGGCATAAGGGTTTACAACCCTTTTAAAATAGATTATGATATGGGATTATTTAAGATAGATTTTGTATACGTAAACACCAGTGAAAAAAAAAATCACTAGATTGAGTTTTTGTTTTCTGAAGTCTCACTACAGTAATTTGTGCACTCTTTATCCTCATAGTCAAAGCTATACTCAATGTGTGTGTATCTTTATTTCTACAAAGAGTCAAAAATATATAGCAAGGTGACAAATTGACACTAAAAGTGAACATTCATATAAATTTGATATACTGTACAATGCTTGCAAATTAAGACAACAGACTAGTTTCCATGTTACAAACACCACCTGAAGAAATAGTCAAGAAGTTTACAGATTTTCGGCAGAAGACCTTTTGTTCTCTGTTGGTGGTTCTGTGCTAAAACGGTTCTTTGAGTATGGAAATATTGAAGCCCAAGTTCGTTTTTTGCTGTCCATGTCTTCTCAATCTTTCCTGGCGACCCCATAGGGGAGCTTTACTAAATTTGGTGCACACAGAATCTGATGCAAGTCTACATAGTAACTAATCAGCTTCTAGATTTTATTGGCAAAGCTTAATTGAACAAGCTGATTAGTTACTATGTACAGCTGCACCAGATTCTGAATACACCAATGTTACCAGTGTTAGTAAATCCCCCTCCCATGTTAGTAGATTCGAACAAGAAGTAATGCAAAATACCAAATTTTAATGATGTCACCAGAACAGGTGAGAGGACACCTGCTCCATTGACAGCTGTCTAATAGGGGTTTTCCCATCATTTGTGACTGCTTTACTTTAACTTCCTGTGGTGTCTCTGGGACAGGAAGCAGATGCATTACTCCATTCAAAAGGAATGTCAAAAGCAAGGAAATAACATTTTAGACATAATACCTAGCATGTTGAATGAGATTAGCGTGCTTTGAGCTCAAAAGGTGAAGATTTGCTTTGTTATAGGGAACATCCAAAAAATTTTAAAAGGATACATCCGCCTTTACATAAAAAATAATAAATGCACATAATTTTGCAGATAAAAAAAGTTTGCATTTATTATTTTTTAAAACAGGAGCCTTCAAAGTATTGCATCTATGGTCAGAAGATTGTGGGTGCAATGTCAGGCTCCTACACACATTGTCTATAGCTTTTCATGAACTATGGGCGTGTTGCTCATTTCATCCGCAGCTCATTGAAACTACAAGTCCACTTGCTGCAATGGAGGACAGGACTTGTAGTTTTTTCATTCACAAATACCTGTGAATGAATGATGTGGCTGTGAGCCCCACATAAACACTTTTTTTTTAATCTGACAGTGGGTGTGGGGAAAGGAACCCCTGCCCACTGTTACACTGAGTGGGGGAAGTGAGGGAGGGAGGGGCAGAACAAGAACATGCTACATGTTACACCCTAAATATGGGTGTAACATGTTCCATGTTCTAAAAGGTGAACCTATCCTTTAATTGTACGTAAGCAGAACCCTTAAAAATCTGCCCTTTGTCTTAATTTCCTCCTGAAAAATAGCAATGCACTTCCTTATATGTTAGTGTGCCTAAGCACCTGGCTCAACCTGGCTTGCCAAAGCCAGTTCTCCATAGAAAGAGATTTCCCAATAGCATCAATTTGCATGGATTCAGGAATTTCAGAATCAAAAGAAACTTTAGGGCCCTTCTGTGCTGACGGACTAAAGAGAAAAATGCATGCCTCCATTAATTCCAAACCTTTACCAGTCTCTCTACAAAAAACAAAAAAAAAATGCAGCGCTGTGTGATACTGAACCTTACAAATGCATAGATAGTGCCATAAACAATGAAAATCAATATTGCTAAAAAATGTTACTATTAATATAAAAAAATATTTTTTGTGTAACATGCAAGGTCACGGTGAAAAAATGTAGTATTATTCCTTAATATCAAGTGTCCAAAAAAAAGACAGAGACATTTTTTTCTCCCAATTTTCATCAATCCACAGAGACAAAGGTGCAAATTGGGGTATTATACATATTACTGTCCAAAAAGTGATTCTAGTGATGATAATCCTGATCAGAAGAGGGTGACTTCACACACGTGCCCCCCCCCCCCGCCCCCCATGTGAATGCGTTCACCTCCAACAGTGTGACCGCACACTTAAGTTTGGTCCACATAAGCAGTTGAATCACTCCTGGGTTCTAAGTTAAACCCCACAGGAAAATCCAGAGAAGTTATCCTCAATTTTAAAACAAGAAAGAGGCTGGATAGTGCATTATTGCTAGTTTAAAAATGTATTTAGAAAACATAACATCAGGGTACTCACACATTTTAGGTGCTTCCAGCGCACCAAACTATAAAAGCATTAAGCATAGGATTCCTCTCCAAACGACTTCCAAACTTGTATCTGTCAGCAGCTTGTACAAACAAGCATGTATCCAAGCTCTTCCACCATCCTGGCCCCTCCCCTACATGTGACGACACAGGGCTAATTACGTGTCTTCCTCAGGGGGATCTGACACGTGATTAGCCCTGTGTTGTCACATGTAGGGGAGGGGCCAGGACAGTGGAGTAACTGTTCTTTTAAAAAAAATTGTGTCAATTTTATTCCTATTACAAGGAATGTACAAATCCCTTGTAATAGAAAAAAAAGCATGACAGGACCTCTTAAATATGAGATCTGGGGTAAAAAAGACCACAGATCTCATATTTACACAAAAATGCAATGAAAAAAGAAAATGAAATGTCAGTTAAAAAAAAGTCCCTTTAAGAGCTATGGGCGGAAGTGAAGTTTTGACGTTGCTTCCGCCCTGCAATGATATGGAGACAGGTGGGACGGGTGGGGCCCATCTTCCCATCACTTATCTTCATGCCATGCCAGGGAGCAGACACGATCGCCTTCGCCGTCGGCTCCGGTTAGCAGCGGAGGGCAACGGAGGGCCCCTCTCCCGCCGCAATAAAAGTGATCTTGCGGCGAATCATCCACTGCAGAGACCACATTTATCTTGAAGCGGACCGCCCGCTGAAGAAGATACCGAACTCCAGCTCAGATAGAAGTATAGTCATCCACACATAAGGTAACTCATGGAGAAAAAATAAATAAAATATATATATATATATTATTATTATTTTTTTTTTCTCCATGAACTGCGTGTCAACAGTAATGTGGACCTTGCAGCTGACTCTCTTGCCCAACAATGCCACAATATTGCTTTCCACGTGATTGTACATAGCTGGAATGGCCTTATGTGAAAAAAAATAGCAACTGGGAACCTGCCATTGTGGTACAGCACATTCTGCAAACTCCCAGAAGGGGGCAGAATTCACCAGAGGGAAAGGCAGGAGTTGTAAAGCCAGCAGCTTTGACAAGCTGGAATTTAGACGCTGGGCATGTGGGTGGCAGTGACTATTTTTTTTTTTTGCTGCAGCAGCTGGGGCAGAGAAATGTGCCTGCTATACTCTACAGCAAGGACCTGTGGCACCCTTTCGCTATACCATCAATGGAGGCTGCTGAGAGGTCATGAGACATAGCGGGGGTCGACCTAAAAGGTGAAGAGGAGTGAGGAGGAGCATAACTGAATCCCTTTTGTGTGGCTTTCAGGTGCTTAGTGCAACAGTGCGATCAGCTGCACATGTGCTAAAAAAAGGCCCAGACAGCTGAGCTGTGGGAAGTGGTCCAGGAGATAACAGCTCCACAATGTGATAGAATAGGGTGGCTGCTCCATACTTTTCCATGATGGCTGTCTCGTTGGGGTTATGCCTCACCCTAACTTTCCTCTATCCAGCACCCATGTCACATCATTGTCATCATTCCCTGTATCCTCATCACTGAAGACAACTTGGCAATATACTGCGGCTGGGGGGACATGACTGCCAATTTGTTGTTTACCAGTGTTCTCCCCTCTCTGTAGGCTCATGTTACTCCCTTCCTCAACCTCAGAACCAATATCAGAATCAGGTAATGCCTGTGCATCGTCAAGAAGCAAGGGACTGACACTGTGTTCAAATAACTCAGCTGACTCCTCCATGCATAATGCTGGGGCTATGGTAGGAGTAGCTGTGGACAATAAATTGCAGTAAAAGTGCACTAACGCACTTTAATATACTGCAGTAAAAGTGCACTAACACACTTCAATATATTGCAGTAAAAGTTCTCTGACGCACTTCAATATTCTGCAGTAAAAGTGCTCTGACGCACTTCAATATACTGCAGTAAAAGTGCACTAACGCACTTCAATATATTGCAGTAAAAGTGCTCTGACGCACTTCAATATACTGCAGTAAAAGTGCACTAACGAACTTCAATATACTGCATTAAAAGTGCACTAATGCACTTCAATATACTGCAGTAAAAGTGCACTAATGCACTTCAATATACTGCAGTAAAAGTGCACTAACACACTTCAATATATTGCAGTAAAAGTGCTCTGACGCACTTCAATAGACTGCAGTAAAAGTGCACTAACGCACTTCAATATATTGCAGTAAAAGTGCACTAACACACTTCTATATTTAGCAGTTTCTGGCGCATTTCCACAGCATCCTCTGGGATGTCTGTGAAGGTGGCAATGATCTGGTCCATCT
The DNA here is from genome assembly GCA_028564925.1 of Lithobates sylvaticus. Taxonomy (NCBI): domain Eukaryota; kingdom Metazoa; phylum Chordata; class Amphibia; order Anura; family Ranidae; genus Lithobates; species Lithobates sylvaticus. The sequence continues at coordinate 239,806,735 of CM053030.1, forward strand.
GCCTGCAGGTTCCACTACCTGCCTCTTCAGGATGATCAGCTTTTCTGGTGGCTTTTTGCAACTTCCTGACTCGGCCTAATCTGGCCTGAGTCAAGTGGATCCACTCTGTTCTCTCTCTCACATCCGGCCTCCAACACAGTCTTTCCCAGCTATACCTGGGCTTTTCCCTTTTCAAGTGCTCCTGCCCCTCTGCCAGTCCTCATGGGCAGTGTAGTTCGGCTCCAGCTGATCTGGATGAAAGAATCCTGCTTACAGCATACAAGTTCCAGAGTTCCTAGTATTTCTGCATGAGTTGTGTGATAACTAAGTTGCGGTGCACTGCCATCTTGCACAACGTTACAAGCTCTGAGCCTTTTTGTTAATTTACAAACTGATGCATAGTAAACTGTGTTTACTATGTTTAAGTGATGAATGGACACAGAGAGTGATTGGTGCCAAGGGAGCTGGTAAATATTTATGCCCCCTCTCCCGCTCTCCATCCTGAAATATCTCCCTGTATGCCATGAAAGCAGCTGATGGTGGGAGAGGAGAGGAGTGAAGCCGATAACGATGCAGGGGAGAGGGGCACACAAGGAGGCCCAGACAGCAAATGGATGGGGGAGTAGATACTGACCCCCCTGCGGTGCAGCCAGAGGGAGAAAAAGGAGGAGAAGCCAACAGAGCTGCAGGGGGAGCCACAAGAGATGGCAATAAGGCAGTACAGCCATCGCTTGACAGGTGCCTGGGCCCCTCTTGAACTAATGGAGCCTGGGCCATTACAAGAGGGCTGGCTTTACTGCCTTATCAGTGGCCCTGGGTGTCAGTCTGGAGTAGTCTGTGTTCCTAGGCAGACTGTATGGGCAAGCAGAATTTCTTAGGTAATGCCCACATGTGATGCTGAGCCTCAGTGTTTGGAAGAACTGAAATTAAATGTATGAAAGAGGCGGGCCAGGCACAATCCGGCTGGGGATGAAAAAGCTAGTTGATGATGGAGGTCCTTCAGTCATGAAATAAGGGGAAGTCTGTCCGACTTGATGCAGCTTCTAATGCACACAGTGAAAAGCTCAAAGTGTGCAGTGAAATCAGATTAAGATTTTTCAGTACAATAACGTTGAACTCATGCCTTGCCTTCAGTTTTACACAGTTGTAAAGGCTCCTCTAATGTTTTACAAGGAACAAGCTTCAGTATTTACAGTTAAACATTTTTACCGCTAATGGAAAGAATGTTTATTTTAAGTATGTAATTTAAAAGATATGTACATAATGTGCTGCACATCTGTACAGTGTTTGCTTTACTAATACATAGGCTCTTTACATTTAGTTGAGAGCTTCCACTTGCTTTATCCTATTTTCCACAATGAGAAAAGTGTGTGTAATTGGAAAGTCTTATTATATTGATGCTAAGCAACAGATTAGGTAAAGAAGCATATTAACTTGAGGAAAACATTCTTAGATGTAACATCAAAAGTAGTATGGTTCAACATTTCTTTGTAAATGTAAATGCATTTTGTTATGCAGGGTGGACAGGGACGACCAGAATAAACATGTATACATTATACACCGCTCCCTCTGCAAAGGTAATTTTGGGTGTACACGTATGCCTAGGTTTTAATGCTGTATTCCTGCTTTCAATAAAGAATACTGCCTCTATTTTGTGCATTTGTCATCTTCACTCATAATATTTCAGTCTATGGCAATTAGACTAGGCAATATGGATTTTTTTTTCTCTATACTGTATTCTTTTTGAACAGGGTACATTCTGTGTCAGGGAGATTAGGCCAGGCTAGATAGAAGACAGACATTTAACGGGTAATTCCAGTCAAAAATAATTGTCTTCCTATTAATAGTATGTTAAATATCTTTATCTTTGATATTATTCATTTTATGGCTAGCTGATTGTCTAGCTTAGAAAGTCTTATCTAATCTAGACAATTTAGCTTCTTCCTCTTCTTCACCAACAACGTTATCTCCCTTTAACTGAATTTGCTAAGCTGTCTTTCACTTCCTCAAAAGGTTGTCGGTCATTCTTAGACAGGCATGCCTAGTCCTGCCCATCCCCATTCCTCCTATCCTACGCAGAACATGATCTCCTGTCTTCATAGCCTCCTTTTGGAGAGAGAGAGAGAGAGAGAGAGAAGAGAGAGAGGAGGCTTTGGAAGTATGTTAGGCTCACTCCCCATGGTTCCAGCAGCACATAACACACACACTGTTTGTTAGAAACTGTAATGCCGCGTACACACAATCGGATTTTCCATCGGAAAAATCTTGGATGTTTTTTCCGACGGAATTCTGCTCAAGCTTGGCTTGCATACACACGGTCACACAAAAGTTTGCTGAACTTTCGACCTTCAAGAACGCGGTGACGTATAACATTTGTGACTCCTCCGGTGTCATAATTGGCATGTTTCGGTGGAGGGGGGACAGGATGCCTGTCTTTGACAGATATCCTTTCCCACTTCCGGGAGTCCGGCCGCGGCCATGATGTGGCCGTGACGTCACCGCGGGGCTCCCTCCTCCTCTGGCCACCGGGCTAATAGGAGAGAGGAGCGGGGCCTCGCGCATGCGCACTAGGGTTCCCAGCGTGAAGCCAAAAGGCTACACTGCCAGGTTCCTTTACCTGCAATGGGGGCGGCAGCACCCAACAGCTGATGGAAACATCAGCTGCGGTGCCGACATCGAGGGACTGCAGGACAGGTAAGTGTCCATTTATTAAAAGCCAACAGCTGAAGTATGTGTAGCTGCTGGCTTTTAATTATTTTTTTCCCGGAACACCACTTTAAGGTTTAAAAATTCTAACCTAGATTAAGTGATTTAGCTGGCTGAAAAGCTACCTGATCACTTCTACTAGCCAGGGGGGCTCCAGACAATTTTTTTGGGGGGTGCTGTGCTGGTGCTGGGAATATACATGGGGGAGCTCAGTCCTCACATGGTTGAATCCCATGTTATAACAGCAGACATAATGTAATGAGAAATGCAGACATAATCCATTCCCAGAGTCCCAGTGGCCATAGGTATGCAGCGGTGTCCTTTACGTTGCTGGTCAACAAGTGTAAAAATTAGTTCTATATTTGGTGTCAGTGGCTGTAAAAATTAAATTAGATGCTAACATTTTAAAAAAGAGTAACACTTTGAAGGGATTGAGAAAATAAATTAGGTCTGCTACATGGGCTGCCTGCTGCACACAATAATGGGAGGGGAAAGGATAATGCAGCACGTATAGCATGCTGCCCACTGTGTGCTTTTGGGTGTGGTAAAAAAGTGGCTGTGGTCTAAAATGTAGATTCCCAGTGTACGGCTGACATGGGCTGACAGATAATCAGTGATTGTCCCTTTACCCTGATCTGTGATCAGTCAAGTCCAAAGGACTCTGCGATCACAGAGTGTGCCGCAGTGGGCACTCGGCACTGCAAGCAAAGGAGGACGTCCATGGACACCCTCCTGGCAAAGTAAGCCCATGCTGTAGCCATCTTTCAGCTATAGTGCTGGCGGTAAGGGGTTAATATATAACAAGCTTTGTTGCAACTAGTGCAAACTCACAAAGCGAGACTGTAGCAACATACACTATCCTACTCCTTCAATGTTTTTATCCCCAACAAGTCCTTATAGTGGCCATACACCATACAGTCTGATTGTACAATCTCCTTTAGGCTTAGCAAAACAATGTAATATGAGGACACACCTAACCAATGCATTGCATAGTTTTTGGTAGATCTAAAGCAGAGTGTACAATCAGATTGTGTAGTGTATGGTCACCATAATTCATTGCAACCTGTTTGCATCTATAGTCCAATATGTCCCACCTTTGCCATCAGCAACTGAAATAGTTCCCATGTGGCTGTAGCACAATTATTATAGGTACTTATGTGGAGGGGGAACTGTAACACTGCAAAAATGCCACACAGTTCTACCTCCATGAAGCCACCAGATCCCCCGGCCATTTCCATGCAGCCACCCCTCCTTCCCCATTTACATTAGACATCTGCATTATAAAACAGAAACACACCTTCAGAACTTCTTGCAGACTCTCTCCTATGCACAGGGAGGGGGCATGGGTGAGCCAAGAATGAGGAGGCAGTGTACTTCTTTCTTCTGCCACCAGGAGGCGAAAGAACATGGAAAGCTGACAGCTAGGTGCTCTGTGTACTGGGTTCTGACTGCAGGACAGCCCACAAGACAAGGAACAAGAGACATAGTGAATGAAATCACAGGGCTGCTTAACAGGCTTTAGCATCACTTCCCATTTATGGTGAGCTGATGAGGGTGTTGGGAGAATTTTGAAGCATCCCCAAGCAACCACCAGGCGCCACCCCTGCTACTAGCTCTTAAACTGCCATATCTCCCTGCTTTTGTTACATGCATCCTGCATTTTATCACTGGTTCCTCCAAGAGCTCTGGACCCAACAGATTTTGTCAGGATAGAGAGCAGGAAGGAGTTAAAGGAGTACTTTTGGTTTCAGCAGTTTAGGAAATCTGCGGCACCGGCTGGATGACCTGTGGATGAGGAACTCTGTGTGCCTAAACTGCATTGGTCGAAGGCAGAGGTGGCATTAGGGGGTGATTTTCTGAAAGTGTCACTGCAGTTTCTTTGGCTTCTTCAAAATGATCCCTGTATCTGGAAAGGGCTGTAACAGCATTCTGAATGAGCTGCACTGCACCAGACAGTTCTATGTCTTCTAAATGCAAGGCTTTTGAAGTTGCATTTACATGGTTCAAGTTTTTCGTTTGCAGGGTGACACAAAGCACAAAGTCAAAAGATTCAATTTTCTTTTTTAGATTTGCAGCATCATCTCTTTCTTTTGTTTTTGATGAAATAAGGATTGTTTTTTTGATAAAGCCTATATTATGTCTAGAAAATGAAAACGTAGTACAAGCAGGGAATCGTGTCTAGATGACAACGGTTTAGGGCAAAGTCTTTTTTAGCATGACAGAGGATTCAGATTTGAATGATGAGAGAAAGGCCCACCTGCATAAGGTGTATAAATTATGCACCACATCAAAGAATGCGGAAATGTCTGCTATGTCAGAAATGGCATTCTGAATGACGAGATTTCGATTTTTGTGCTGCATTATGAACATAGAGGGCATTCTTTTGTCTCTTTGCTATTCGAGCCTGCACACCAGAATAAACACCGCTCTCTGATGCTGCACCATTATCCCCCGACACTTTGATATTTCATGGCCATTGCTCTCTATGCAGGCAACAATATTGCTTTCAATCTCTGTTGCACTCTGATCATCAATGGCATTGAGCCCTTTTTCATTTTTATTGTTATACTGCAAGCTCTCTGATATTTATATTTTTCCTCAGACACCTATCGACAGGGCTTTTTTTCCACAGGAACGCAGTTCCGGCACCTCCAGCAATGAATGTATGTAATGGCAAGGATTGCTGGGGTATGCTGGAGGGTCTATTGATGCTGGCTGCTGGGAGTTTGTTTCTGGGGGGGGGGGGGGTCAATTGTTTCTGGGAGAGATCTACTGTTGAGGGAGAGTTCTACTGTTGCTGGCTCCTAAAGGGTCTATTGATGCAATCTTCTGGAACATCTATTGTTGCTGGGGCAGTATTTTTTTGTGGGGGGTTATCTATTGTAGTGTGGGGTATCTATTTTTGCTGGGGTGAGGTCTATCATTGCTGGGGTGGCTACAGTTGCTGGCATGGGTCTATTGTTGCTCACTGCATGGGATCTATTTTACTGTCTTTCTTGTTATCATTAACAAATTCCATGCAAATGACTAAGTAGAAAATGATACTGGGTTCTGTATTCTCTAAAAGTGGCCGTACTGGGAGGTTGGTAGAGGATGGAACCAAGGAACGGTGCTCAGAGGTGGGTAGGGAGCAGAAACAAAGGGTGAAGGTCGTAGTTCCTGCACCTATTCTCAGAGAAAAAAAGCCCTGCATATCGATATATCTGACTCATTTGATCTACTCTTGATATGTCCTGGGTTGTGTCCAACATAATAGAATAAAATTGTGCTTCTTGTACTTCAGGCACAATTTCACTTTGCAATTCATTTAACAGAATTTCTATTAATTTGGTTTGTATTGTTGGGCTTAAATATTTCAATGTCCCCTGGGGTAACTAGAAGTTCCTTAAAAATTGGATCATACTCTGCAATAATGAAGCCAGGAAGCCGTCACTGCACACCATCAATCATAGGCAGTAAGGCATTTCCCGGCCCGCAGCTGCACATACACACGCTGCCTATGATTTGCGGTGTGCAGTGCCGGCTTCCTGGCGGGTTTGATCCAAACACGCCTGAGCCCATTGCTACTCTGCAAGTAGCTCTATGATGTAGAGAAAGTTTCCATTGTTAACTTCTCCCAGGCGCTCTCTCTGTGATCACAAAAGGACAGATTAGCCAGTGCCATTGTAAATGTTACAATTCTTTATAAGACCTGCCTCCAAAAAAAAAAAAAATTCAGTCTAATTTGTTTTTCATTTTCCTGGAGGGATAGGATGAATGGCAGTGCTGGGGGGGGGGGGGTGATAAGTGTCAGTACTGGGAGGTTGATGGGATGAGTGGTGGTGCTGGGGGAGGGAGGAGGGATGGGATCAGTGGCAGTGTTGGTGGGGGGATGGAATCATTGGCAGTGCTTGAGGGCCAGGGGATAGGATCAGTTGCAGCGGTGATGGTGGGGGGAAACAGTCATCAGAGGCACTCACTTGCTCTCCCCCTCCTTGTCTCTCTGGCTCCTTCCACATGTCTCCAGTGACAGCTAGCCTGAGATCCCAAGATGGGGTCTCCTTACGCAGCAAGACTTCCTTCAGCTCCTTCCCTTCATGGGTTAGCTGACTCTCTTCCAGTTGCCACCCCCCGACCGCCATGCCCCATCTGCCTACAGCTGCAAACTCAATGAGAAGAGAGGCTAGGTCAGCAGTGCTGTGTGGTAGTGAGTGTACTAACTCCCAAGGATCCGGGTGTAACTTGAGAAGAAACTTCAGGCAGTGGGCAGTGTCACACCCCCCCCCCCCCACAGCCCACAGTGGCAGAACACCAGGGCCTGGTCGCAAATGCGACCTTTGTGACCCTGGTAGTTTCGTCACTGGCAGAAACTGTGCCAATCTTGCAAACTTTTTCAACCATGATAGAGGTAAAAATAAGTTATTCTGCCATGTATCACTTATTAAGTGTAAGTATGGTTGAGGAAGACCTTTTGGAGGCTTTGGAGAGAGTGACATTTTTTCGCTCGATTTTTCAATTAACAAGTAAACTTTGGACAATTATTAAAGCTGTATTAGCGGGAAAGGGATTTAACTCTTTTACACTTAATTGGTGTACTACTGCTTTTAAAAATTGGATTTTTGACTTACCAGCAAAACCCATTTTCTGTAGAACACTGCAGGACACAGGCTGTTCAATCATTATGACTGGGTTAAATCTTCTTCAGGTGATTGCACACTGCCAAAAAAAAAAACAACTGCTGGGGGACCAATTTATTTATAAATGATATAGAGGATGGGATAAATAGCTCGATCTCATTTTTGCTGATGACACAAAAATATGCTGGGCAATAACACAGCAGGACAAAGAAACTTTACAAGAGGACCTGAATTAATTAATGGAGTGGGCTACTGCATGGCAAATGAAGTTTAACACTGGAAAATGTTATAAATGTATATAATATAAAAGCAAGGGGTCCTTGTAGAAGACAGACTGAGCAATCGCATGCAGTGTCAAGCTGCGGCTACCAAAGCCAGCAGAATATTAGCATGCATTAAAAAGGGAATTTACTCCAAAGATAAAGTGATTATTCTGCCAATTTGTAAAACTCGGGTTCGGCCGCATCTGGAGTATTCCGTCCAGTTCTGGTCACCAAACCTCAGAAGGGATGTGCTGAAGCTAGAGAGAGTCCAGAGAATGTTAACTAAATTAATATGGGGTCTGGAGGACCTCAGTTATGAGGAACCACTACAAGCGCTAAATTTATTCTCCCTGGAGAAGAGAAGCTTGAGAGGAGATTTGATAGCAATATACAAATATCTCAACAATGGTGATCTTGCGAGCTACCATACACAAGCTGTCAGTTTTAATATATTCAGCTGCTAGCACTGATCACGTGCCATAAGGCAGTGCATTCATCAGAAAAATATAATAAAAAAAGTGCTGCGCAAAAAAGTGTCTGTGTGTTTAATACACACGCTACACTATGTCTGTAGTAAACCACATAAAAACTTTTATAATGACACCACTAACTCAAATTGGCGTAGCTCTGTGCTCAATTATATTGCAGCATGTAAACTACTAATTGATTAGTATCTCTGCTTATCCTTATATCCACACTCTACTACTACCTATAGAAAATCACATGCATATAGTGCTAATGAGTGCCACAACTAATTTGTTAATTAAAGTGACTCTGTGCAACGAAATAAAATATATACATTAATACTCATATCAACATCTGTCATAAAATAACTCCAATATATATGTGATGAGTAGGACCAAAATGCCCGTCTCAATCCTAGAGTAGATGGGAATGAATCTGGAGGAGTGAAAAGCCATAAGCTGATCTCATCCCACTATGGGCTCAATGATTTAAATTATTTTTACTACTTCAGATTTTGCAGTGAGATAAGGCATAGCGTTTTTGAAAAACTTTTTTGCAATTAATCGAAAAACATTTGTAAAATAAAGCATGCATTATTCCTGTAGAATGTGTGGTATTTATCTTATGAAACCGTCCGGTATTTTATCACATGATGTCATATCCAGTGGGCGGTACTTCTTTTATGATGGGCACTTCTGAGAACCTTGCAGAAGAAGGAGTAATGGCAGAGAGTCCAGAGCAAAAACCCAATGTACTACAGTATATGAGAGTGGCTCCCAGTGCTCTGGTGTCTCCTCTCCTCTCTCCGGCTGACAGTTCCAGTGGGCAGGGCTGAGCACTGCTGATTACGTCAGCTGGGGAGGAGAGGAGAGAGAGAGCCGAGGGGTCGTGTGATCGCTGGGAGCCGCTCTCATATAGGTACCGATGGGCATATTTGTTACATAACACAGGCACACTGGCACAGGGAAACTTATTATTATGTAACAGAGGGGATGGGAGTATATTTTAGTAGGTATGAGAGCATTAGGCGCGGGCTGGGGGCACTGTCAGGAGCAGACAGGCAAAGAGGGGAGGGGAAAGGGGGACACAGGAGCACAGAGGAGACAGATAGCAGGCTGCGGATGATGGAGGCATGTACTCTGACCACAGCAGCCCTGATATATTGTGGTCAGCGTACAGAGGTGAGGACAGAAACTGGCAGGATCAGACAGGTATTTCAGGTGATACAAGGGGCCCAATGACACAGCACAAGCACTGTGCTGTATAACATGCTTTCAAGAAACAGGCTCTGTTTGTTTTTTTTTGAGTTAACAAACGCTTTAACTGTGCTTGGGAATCCTCTTCTGATCAGCAAATCCAGGTATACAATACACCTTGATGCACAACAATCCACTCCCACAAGAGTTCATTGAATGCAAGGAGCCTCCCCTCATCAGCAGTAACCCACAATGAAAACGAACGGTCTGAGCTGTTAAGTAAAACCTTTGGATGGGTTTATATCTATCTGGAGGGGATTTCTCTTTTCTCTCCCTTTCCCCTCCTCTTAAATAGGAACAAAAACATGCATAACTTTTGCCAACCATTAAACTATATTGTTGTTTATTTACTTTTTAGAGACATTTTTGATTGCACCTGCTTATGAAGGAGTGTATTCCACGAAACGCGTCAAGCTATTTAGGATGCAATTATTTACATATCCTTACATGTTGACTTTTACATGAATTCTGTTTATGATGTAATATTTCATTAACCACTTTAGCCCCGGAAAGGATTTACCCCCTTCCTGACCAGAGCATTTTTTGCGATTCAGCAAACAAAATTGATGTCCTTTTTTTCCCACAAATAGAGCTTTCTTTTGGTGGTATTTGATCACCTCTGCTGTTTTTATTTTTTGCGCTATAAACAACAAAAAAAAAAAAAAAAACGACAAGCAAGATTTTTTACTTTTGGATATAAAAAATATCCCAAAAAAAAAATATAAAAAAAAAAATTTCTTCCACAGTTTAGGCCGATATGTATTCTTCTACATATTTTTGGTAAAAAAAAAAACGCATTAAGTGTATATTGATTGGTTTGCGCAAGTGTTATAGCGTCTACAAAATAATGCATAGCTTTATGGCATTTTTATTATAAATTTTTTTTTTTTACTAGTAATAGTGGCGATCTGGGATTTTTATCGGGACTGCGATACTATGGCGGACAGATCGGACACTTTTGACACCATTGACATTTGTACAGCGATCAGAGCTACAAATAGCCTCTGATTACTGTATAAATGACACTGGCAGGGAAGGGGTCAAACACTAGGGGGCGATCAGGGGGTTAAGTATGTTCCCTGGATGTGTTCTAACTGTAGGGGGGATGGGCTCACTACAACATCACAGAGATCACTTCTCCCGATGACAGGGAGCAGTGGATCCCTGTCATGTTGCTAGGCAGAACAGGGAAATGCCTTGTTTACATAGGCATCTCCCCGTTCTGCCTCTCCTTGCTGCAATGGTGGGAAGCCGGCGAACATCGAGCTTGCAGGACCCCCAGCTGGGGCACACGCCACCAGCAGCACACCCCCGCTAGGCGGCAAATTCAAACGGATTTACGGGTACGCCCTTTTGCCTGCCAGTGCCAATCGTCCGACTTAAATCGGCGTGCGGGGGTCGGCAAGTGGTTAAGATCTTTTAAAGTTTCATGTTTATATGTTATGACTCCACTGATTGTCATGTATATGTTATCATTTGTATCCTTGCAACTACAATCACGATGCATTCAATTGTTCCCCAATCAGCCATTGAATAAATACTTGTTTTAAACATATTTTTTTCTGCTGTTTATGCATTCCTACTTTTAGCATGTGTTTCATCCTACCAATTGTTAGTGGCGCACCTCATTTAAAGTCCCAACTCCTTCTCTTTTTATATAACCAGGGATGGAGGCACATGTTCTCATTTACCTCATTCAAAGTCCCAAAAACCCTATTCCAGGCTATGGCTTCCTTAACGTCATTGTAACCCTAAAAAAATAAATTAAAAAAAAAATAAAAAAATTGATCCTGTACCTTTAAAGCATCAATATACAAAAATGTATAAACCATGTTTACTTTCATTGATCTTTTTGTGCTCACCTCATTTAAAGTTCCACAGGTGCCGCTTTATACCTTATTTCAGAGCCCTGCTCGGAGCTCATGTGACCACCCGCTGCACTTCTCCTCCCAACTTATGTCAGCGGGGGATTCTCAGCCCCTCCCGCTGTAGTCAGATTGGGGGAGGAGAGTGGCGCTCTGAAATAAGGTATAAAGCAGCTTATTTTTTATATAGAACATACACTGGGGCACTTAACTTAATGGAACATAGGGGATTCTAGGAAAATAACAAAGTGGCTTTATAACCACCATTGCCATTGAGAAAAACGGTGGTAGTCTATAATCTGAGCACTTAAGGACTGCTAAAACTTTCATTATGATATAGTTACGATGCATTTCAGTAGTGTATGTTTGCAATGATGATATTTAAAAGCAACCTCCCTTGCTGACATCCTAGCCATAACTATCATGCACTACATATTTTCTCTTCTCTAGCTGTGACCTTGTACAGATTTGCTAACTAGTGTATGTATGAACTTAGATAAAAGATGTTATGATCAAGCTGAGGAATGTTTCAGCAACAGAGGAGTGCAGCTATAATCGTGACTTTTATAAATAGTCGTTGTGGGGAATTCATCAAAACTGGAGCAGCTGTGCATGGCAACCAGTTAACTTCTTTCTTCACCTTGTCCAGTTAAAATAAATTCACCACTGTGAGCGCAGGCATACTTTGTTTCAGTCCTTTATATGTGCAAACTAAAAGTTGAAAATTATAAAGTTATCATCGTAAAGCCTGCATAAGAACATTTTACCTAGGAAAAAAACAAAAAAACAACAAATTTGAATACAAATGGTCAATCATGCAAAATTAGCAAATAATTTGTATTCCATTAAAATTTTGATTTATGATACCATAGCTAAGTGTTAGATTACAAACTGAAGATCACTTACAGTTTATGATGAAAGGATGTGAGCGAGGTCCGGACTGTAAGGAGGTGTATTTTTTATGACAACGTTGTCATTTTTAATATACAGTAGTGAGGGATGTGGGTCATTCTCTATTTTGTATTATTTGTCATTTTGTATACTAAACCTGTGCTGTTTTCAACCATGCTTGACCAGCAAAGTAACCTTCTTTTCAGACCCCTGATTTCTCTTGAGTAACTGGTGTCATGCTACAGGTCAGCACCCGTTTTACAATTGGGTTAGTTAGTGACTACAAGTACTGTATAAGGATAAATGTAATGGGGTACTTTCATTGAGTGTTTAACTATTTCAGCCAAGTGGGGTTGTTACTCTTCCAGCCCAGTGTTGGCTTCCTGTGCAATAGTGAAAAATGTGCATGACTGAGCCTCTAGTCTTACTTTAGTCAGGTACAAGAAGGCATATTGTGCATGAAAAATGCATGTAGAAGCTGTCACCACAGGGTAGCGCTGTGGACACCGTGAATAGGCTATGCCACGTCCTTTAATTTGATAACATATACTAGGGCTGTGATGGCGAACCTTGGCACCCCTGATGTTTTGGAACTACATTTCCCATAACGCTCTTGCACTCTGCAATGTAGTTGAGCATCATGGGAAATGTAGTTCCAAAACATCTGGGGTGCCAAGGTTCGCCATCACTGCACTAGGGCTTTGAAAGAGTGGACTTTCTGCCTCCTTGACAGCAAGGACATTGAATTAATATGTGTAAGTACTCCCCTTTAATACCATTATTACCATTCTATCATGTGCAATTTCAAATTAATGTAATGGTTATGTTTGTTTATCGTGTTAGTTACTCTTGCTCGTGCTCTTTCTATATCCCTTAGATCTAGCTCCAGAAGAAGCGCATTTATTGGCACGAAACTAGACGAACAAGCTATGTATATCTTGAAAAGCAGTTATGACACCATTTGAGTCAGCTTACGAGACCCATTTTTCACTACCTATAGGAATTGTGAGCATACAAAAAGCTATGGTGATGGGACTTTGAGTGAAGCCGGTCACTAAATCAGGTAAAAGGTACAGACAGCATATAAAATAAAAATAAATTATTATAGAAATAAAAAATATTCTCAGAGTACATAATGCTATCATAAAAAAGAATTCCATAGAAAGCTGACATACATAGAATTGATAAATAAGATAGTTACATATCCCTTTGATACATGATGGCATAGATAAGCAGGTACATAGTAAATCTAGGTAAAAGAATCAAGCTGTAGTGAAATAAAAGAACTCTACGTGTTTTGAGGATCCATCCTCTTATCAGGAGTACGATGTCAATAGTATCTTTTTTTTTTTTTTAAATCAGATCATTTTTATTGAAAACCAACAAAACACAAACATACAGAAAAACAAAAATAGAAAATAAAAACAAAACAAAAAGTACAACTTCTTTTTCACAGATTACAATACAAAGCAGGTTATGTATATTTTTATGAGGACACATAGAAACCAATGTTACTTGACCTTTCTGAACGATCTAATGTTATTATTACCAACCGCACTGTGTTAAAGGAATAATCAATAAAGAAATAATGGTCCAATAGCATCTTTAAATATGGATAGTACATAATGAAAAAATAAAATAAATACATTTAAGAATAAAAAGCAAAAAGGTTTAACACTTACATGTCAGCTGATAAAACATGTATGGTTGCCCAGCTGCTGGGAGAGAGATGGGGGTGTCCAAAATTATGTCAGCCACGGGGTTGAGGCGAGGGCATAGACCCTGGGAACAGCTGACAAGCAGGACAAGAGACCATGTTTGAATGACGATGAAGGTGAAGGTGAAAAATTAGAACAAAAAGGAATCTGCACCACTCTGAAAATAGTGATAATGTGTGTTTTTATTTTATATATATATATATGTGCAAATATCATCAATGCACATATGCAAGGAGAGGGTGCTAAAATGTATAAAAAGTGTAATTTTTTTTGAAAAAAATATACCACGATGTAAAAAAGGGGAAAGAAAAAAAAAAAGGAAGAAGGGGAAAAAGTAAACACACAGTCCACCGCAGTGGTGTAAGTGAAAACATAGTGACTCAAATGTCAGTATAGTGACCAAACGATAAAAAAAACAATAGGGACAGGAATAAATGGGTGCTCATGAAAACCAAGGTGAAATGGTGAGCAGAAAAAAGTGCGATAAAGTAGCCAAACGTATATAGTGTGAAAAAATGACCTGGTAAGGTCTAATCTGGTGACCAAAGCAAATAGAGTGATAAGCTGGCCGGCCTCGGCTGTATGTACCCAAGGCTGAGGGCGTGCCCCCACCAACACCATGCTGGACGCAATAGGAAGGGAGGGAACAGGAGTGACGGATGATCCATCCAACGCGAACACCGGAAATGAGTCTACATCAGATCCGCCCTCCACGTCAGATAGAGAAAACAATACATCCCCAGATCGCAGCGTCAAATTACATCATGAGCATGGCGTACAGGCATGGCGCCGATGCATGGGAGCATACTGCCTGCCCACACTCCAGAGAGGAATGGGGAGGGGAGGTGCTGCCATGTATCGCAACCCCGGGAAAAGACAAAAAATGGACAACCACACCCACCACTGGGCTATCGCCTGACTAATTAGCAAGAAAAAAAAAAAGCGAGGTTAGAATCAGCAAGCAGAATATGGAATGTGTATATGCAATTAATAAATGTACAAATAAAGAGTAAAGGCAATCTAATCAATAATTGTGGTGTGGCAGTTCATTGGGGACCAGGGTGTCTTCCACCCAATTTGATGCGAACAAAAAAGGATATGAGCTGGCACAACCACAGTGACAGGCCTCCATCCCGGTAAATACGTGAGTACACAAAAATCTATGGTCATGGGACTTTGAGTAAGGCCGGTCACTAAATCAGGTAAAAGGTACAGACAATGGGGGTCAGCCAAATGCCCCATATGGATACTATCCACCACAGAATTTTCATCCTTGGCAACAACAGTATGAGCACCCACCCCCAAACCATTTCTCAGACCCTAGAGGCGATATGGCATTCTATAATCGCTTTACACCTGGGAGAAATGATGATAAATATAATGGTCCACAAAATTCTTTTTTAGGACCACGGGGGAGGGGGGGGAGAGGAGGAAATACCCCAAGGAAGAACAACCAAGGGAGCAATCAGAGAGTAAAGGGGCTGAGTGGCCCTACACACTCCCAAAACAGAGCTCCTACAATACCTCAAAGAGAAAACGGGGATGTAGGGCCGGGAAGCGAAAATCCACCAAAAAAAACGCATGAGGGATGCGTAAATGGAGGAATATATAATATAAGTAATGTTGAGCTTGAACCAAAAGAATTGAACATATTGAACTTAGGCCTGAAGTGTGCACAAAAGAAAGAAATGAATAAGTTCCAGGTATACATAGATACTCATAAATTTATTAGAACTATGAATATAAAAAAACATTTCTTAAATCATCCAGTAGACCCCTCAATAAGGCCTACTTGTTCTAGTAAAATAGATAGCGGACTGAAGAATAAATCCATTTTTAACCCCCAAAATCCCAGCAACCACTATATAGAGGTGTTTAAAAACCTAGTCCTGAAAGATCTTGAAGAATTACCCCAGAAGAAAAGGGTCAACCCTGAGTATATCAGGGAGGGCATCAAATCTTTGGAAGGAAGGAAAAATATTGTTATCCGCCCAGCGGATAAGGGAGGAGGGGTGGTTGTTATGGATAAAGTCTTCTACCAAAATCAACTATGTGAGCTGTTGAATGATGAGGTAACCTATAAAAAGTTACATTCAGATCCAACAACAGCATATATGGAACAACTTCAAGCATTGGTGGAACGGGGCTATAGTACTAACGCATTAAATTCAAAAGAAAGAAGATATCTTATGCCGAGTATGTGTAGAATTCCTGTTATTTACACACTACCCAAAGTCCACAAAAATGCATCTTGTCCACCCCCTCGACCAATCGTAAATGGGATTGGATCTGTTACGGCGAGGTTGGGTGAATATTTGGACAAGTTCCTTCAGCCAAGCGTAAAGTGCACCAAAGCTTATCTGAAGGACACGTCGGACTTACTGTTGATGCTACAGGAGATCAGGTTGGATGCAAATTCAGAGTCCTTTTTAGTTACGGCTGACGTGGCCTCCTTATACACTGTAATCCAACATGAGGATGCCTCGTTAGCCTTAAATTGGGCTTTGAGCCAACGTGAGGACATCCCACATATGCAGAAATGCTTTTTGGGACATATCTTGGACTTTTGTATTTCTCACAACTACTTCTGGTATGGTGGAAAATTCTTCTCCCAGCAGGTTGGCGTGGCGATGGGGGCTAAATATGCCCCCAGCCTCGCCAACCTGTTTATGGCTGAGTGGGAGGACAGACGTATTTTCAGCAGACAACTACCTCAACTGAAATTTTATCGTAGATTCATAGATGACCTCCTGTTCATTTGGGAGGGATCTAGGGAATCTGTTGAGTTATTTCTGAGGGATCTAAACCAGAATGAGAATAACATCAAACTGGACCACCAAATCAGTAAAGAGTCAGTAAATTTCCTGGACTTAACAATAATGAAAAGTAGTTCGAACATTATTAGTACCAAAGTATATTTTAAGGTCACTGACCGTAACAGCTACTTGTCCATCAGGAGTGGCCATCATCCTGCATGGATAAGAAATATACCAAAGGGTCAGTTTCTAAGGGTACGTCGGAATTGTACTGAAATTGAGGATTACCACACACAGGCCGGGGTCCTAAAGGATAAATTCATTCAAAAAGGGTATAAAACCACTACTATAGATGGATTGATCAATGAAGTGGCTGATATACCTAGAGCTCAATGTTTGAAGAAAAAAGATAATCAAGTAACGCATACCCAACATCAGGTGGGATTCATCTCAAATTTTCACTGTCAGTACAAAGAAGTAGAAAACATCTACAGAAAGCACTGGCATATTCTCTGTAAAGATAGACACCTTGGAGATTTCCTGCCACAGCAACCCAAATTCATCTATAAAAAAGCACCGAGCTTTGGAGATCAGGTGGTAAAAAAGATATTAGATCCCCCTGATGAAAATATTATGAGAATAGATCTCAAAGGGTTTTACAGTTGCAGGAAATGTATCTGTTGCCGCACAGTAAGGGTACAAAATAGGGGCACAACGAATGTAACTAATGGTGATGGCGAGAGATTTGATATAAGGGAGTTCATTACCTGTAACTCGTCATATGTAGTGTACCTTATGTGGTGCCCGTGTGGATTGTTTTATATTGGCAGGACCAAGAGGCTATTGCGAGTACGCATAGCCGAGCACTTGGCCAATATAAAGAAGGGGTTTAGATATCACAGTGTATCGTTACATTTTAGGGAAAAACATCAACGAGACCCCTCTTTGTTACAATTTATTGGGCTAGACATAGTACATCAGACATGGAGGGGGTCTAACCGTATTAGAGACCTCTCCCAAAGGGAAACAAAATGGATTTTTCTTTTCAAATGTCTTTTCCCGAGAGGGTTAAATATTGAATTGGATCTAAACTGTTTCATCAATAATTTTTAGATAATTTTTAGATAATCATAAGACGATTTTAGTTGTTTTAAAATTATAATGTATAACATTCAGGAGACTTAGAGTGTATCTGGTAATTTCTAGGGTCATACAGTCGTCTCACTTATATTTGATGTGATACATTATGGCATCATTTACACTTTCGCTTTATATTTTGGTTTATTTTTTAGTTTAGTTTATTTTATTTTATTTTATTTTATTTTTATATTTATTTTTATTTTTATTTTCATTTTTATTTTTATTTTTATTTTTATTTTTATTTTTATTTTTATTTTTATTTTTGTTTATTTTCATTTTCATTTTTATTTTTATTTTTATTTTTATTTTTATTTTTATTTTTATTTTATTTATTCTTATTTTTATATTTATTTTTATTTTTATTTGTATTTTTATTTAATTTCATTTTTCTTATTTTCATTGTTATATTTATTAATTTATCGGCCATCCGAAAATAGGTGACCGCTAAAGAGTTAAACTGAAAGTGAAATTGTTTGAACAATTTTTTAAAACTTTTGAAAACTTTTAATACTTTTAAATTGAATACAAATACCCATATTTTATAGTAATCTAGCCGTTCATGTGATAGGTATACAGATCAGACATTTATGTGTTGTTAATAATATAATTAATATAAATGTACTGTGAAGTGTTTAAATAGCTCCGCCGCACAATCAATATGGGAGCGAATAATATAGAAGGATCATCAACTCCATGCAATTGGAGTAGCATTTGTTGTTTAGGAATTCTAATAGTGCTATATTGGACGAACGGGGACACAAGGTGTGCGCAGGCGCCAACTGTGTATTGCGCATGCGCGAAGATTCTGATACGCGCATGCGCAGTAGTCGATGACCGCAATTGGGGAGGGTATATAAAGGTGATTGTCGCACCGCTTAGCCAACCCCATGATTAAGTCTAACCTATGACGAAACATGTCGGGGGCGTGGCTAAGCGGCAACTAACAAGAGAGATACCATAGCGCAGAGAGCCCAGGAAGGAGTGGAGTTTTGTCTAAACTGGAGGTCCGGCCATAGA
Source organism: Lithobates sylvaticus (assembly GCA_028564925.1). Lineage (NCBI taxonomy): Eukaryota > Metazoa > Chordata > Amphibia > Anura > Ranidae > Lithobates > Lithobates sylvaticus. Next base: position 239,825,407 of record CM053030.1, read on the forward strand.
GACGGGGGTGAGAGATATACAGGCTGAGCCTGGTACACCTTGGGTCCGCCGTGACCACCTAACAGACAGTGTTTGGAATTGGTTTTGGATTTGCAGTGCAGTGCGGTGCTGTGTGTCACTATCTATGCTGGTTTTTAATGTGATAAATGTGAGTGGAACCTTTGAAGTGCTTTTTAAACTTTGCATTAAAAATTGTTTTACTGATTCACACTATGGAGAGCTTCCTTTTTATTTCATGTGTGGAGCCTAACCAGTCAACCAATTAACCAATCACATCATTTGATCTGTGGGAATTCGATTGACCCCCCTTGGAGGGACTTTTCATGCGCAGTGGCCCTTCACGAAAGTGTGGGCATACTTTTGTGGTGAGTGCGTTTCTTTTGGGGAGGAGGCACAAGTCACTGTGGTGTGGTGGAAGAGCACAGAAGATTTTATTTGATTGATTTATTTCACTTCAATTATTCATCTTTGAACTTTTGCACTAACCACCAGCGGTTATTTGAACTTTATTTAAAATATTTTTCTTTTTTTCTTTTGCTGGAGCTTGATTGGCTGTTGCCAATCATCTTACACATATATGTATTAATTTTTATATATGTATTTCATGGTTATATAGAACACTGGGCAATTATTTGGTGTGTTATACACATATATGTCAAGTTTATTATATTTATATTTACATTTTCTCACTGGAATATTGTGTGTTTAGAAGTGTGATATATATTACAGCGCCGCTATTTGTTACACATCTTTTTAATTTAAGATTTTTTACACAAATTCACCTTTATAATTTATGTTTAAGTGGCAGCTATAGTTTAGGGCCGTTATTACCTGAGCGCGGTGGGAGGTGTCCGAATAGGGGCGGTTGATTTGGACTCCTGTGTTACGTGAAAAGGTACAGACAGTATATGAAATAAAAATAGATTTATTATGCAAACAAATAAAAAATATTCTCAGAGTACATAATGCAATTAATAAAAAGAAATCCATAGAAAGTGGACATACATAGAATTGATAAATAAAATATTTACATATTCAATAGATTACATGATGGCAAGTATAAGCAGGTACATGGTAAATCTAGGTAAAAAAGCTGTAGTGACATAAAAGAACTCTAATGCCGCGTACACACGGTCGGAATTCTCGTCGGAAAAAGCTCTGATGGTTTTCCCGTCAGAATTCCGATGGAATTTCGCTCAAACTGTCTTGCCTACACACGGTCACACCAAATTCCGACGGTCAGTAACACAGCAGCATAAAACACGTTCGACAGCACTATAAAAGGGAAGTTTAATGCTTCTGAGCATGCGTCGAATTCTTTCCGAGCATGCGTCGGAATTTTGCGTGTCAGAATTGCATACACACGATCGGAAAATCCGATAGAAAGGTTTTCCGTCTGAAAAATTGAGAACAGGTTCTCAATCCAAAGTCCGTTGGAAATTCCGACAGAAAAAGACCGATGGGCATACACACGGTCGGAAAATCCGCTGAAAAGCTCCCATCGGAAATTCCGACCGTGTGTACTCGGCATATGTGTTTCGAGGATCCATCCTCTCATCAGGAGTACGATGTCAATAGTATCTATAAATATGGATAGTACATAATGAATCTTAAATGGAAAAAAACACACACAAAAAAAAAAAAATGTAAGAATAAAAAGCAAAAGGTCTAACACTTGCATGTCGGCTATAGGAATTGACCTGCCTAGGGCAGCCTTTATGTTATTACGTGTGGGTTATTTGCTTTACTCAGTATCCCCAGGTATTTGAAGCCCAGATTTCTGGACGGATGGTGGACCGGGGAGAAGGTTTTAATCACTTTTGCACTTTTAAATGTATTTTTTCTCATGTGTGTCTAATATCTTGTTATAATTCTAATAAATGATTTTGTTATTTTTAACCACTTCAGCCCCTGAAGGATTTATCCCCTTAATGACCAGGCCATTTTTTGCGATACGGCACTGTGTTGCTTTAACTGACAATTGCACGGTTATGCAACGCTGTACACAAACAAAATTGATGTCCTTTTTTTTCCCCACAAAGAGCATTCTTTTGGTGGTATTTGATCACCTCTGAGTTTTTTATTTTTTGCGCTATAAACAAAAAAAGGCCGACAATTTTGAAAAGCACAAAATATTTTTGCTATAATATCCCCCAAAAAATTCAAATAAACACATTTCTTCATCAATTTAGGCCAATATGTATTCTCCTACATATTTCTGGTAAAAAAAAAAAAAAAAAAAAAATCGCAATAAGAGTATATTGATTGGTTTGCGCAAAATTTATAGCATTTACAAAATAAGGAATATATTTATGGCATTTTTATTATAATTTTTTTTTTACTAGTAATGGTGGTGATCAGCGATTTTTAGCAGGACTGCGACATTGCGGCAGACAGACCGGATACCGTTGTAGAACCAGTGACATTATTACAGTGATCAGAGCTAAAAAAAAAGAAAAGAGCTAAAAACAGCCACTGATCACTGTATAAATGGCACTGGCAGGTAAAGGGTGAACACTAGGGGGCGATCAAGGGGTTAAGTGTTCCCTAGGGAGGCATTTCTAACTGTGGGGGGAGTGTACTGACAGGGAGTACAGAGAGATCGCTGTTCCTAATCACTAGGAACAGAAGATCACTCTGTACTCCCCTGTCAGATCGGGGATCCGTTTGTTTACATGGACAGATCCCCTTTCTGGTTCTCTGTGGAGCGATCGCAGGTGGCGATGTCCACCGGCCAGCCTGCTATAGCTGTTAAAGGGACTGATTTACAGCTACGGCGATTTGCGCAGCCGAGCAATACTGCCGCAGTACAACTGCGGCGGCTGGTCGGCAAAAAATTAGCAAAAAATTAGCATATTGTCATAAAGTTCATTATTTTCTGTAATGTACTGATAAACATTAGACTTTCATATATTTTAGATTCATTACATACAACTGAAGTAGTTCAAGCCTTTTCTTGTTTTAATATGGATGATTTTGGCATACAGCTCATGAAAACCCCAAATTCCTATCTCAAAAAATTAGCATATCATGAAAAGGTTCTCTAAACGAGCTATTAACCTAATCATCTGAATCAACTAATTAACTCTAAACACCTGCAAAAGATTCCTGAGGCTTTTAAAAACTCCCAGCCTGGTTCATTACTCAAAACTGCAATCATGGGTAAGACTGCCGACCTGACTGCTGTCCAGAAGGCCATCATTGACACCCTCAAGCAAGAGGGTAAGACACAGAAAGAAATTTCTGAACGAATAGGCTGTTCCCAGAGTGCTGTATCAAGGCCCCTCAGTGGGAAGTCTGTGGGAAGGACCGATTCCAGACCTTGGAGGACCTGCGGAAGCAGTGGACTGAGTCTGGAGTAGAAACATCCAGCGCCACCGTGAACAGGCATGTGCAGTACAACTGCGGCGGCTGGTCGGCAATCGGTTAAGTATGCCTATCAAGTCCACTCTTTCAAAGCCCTAGTATATGTTATAATATTGTGCATGAAAATCAAACAAGCGTTGTTTTACGTCTATAAAATGTACTTTCTGGTATTCTAGAGAAGAATCCAACTTTGTAGAGATATTAGTGTTGTAAAAAGCATTTCTTTGTCCTGTGTGGCTTTTTTGCAAAGCAATATTATGGTTACAATATTTCAGGATTCCAGCTTGGATTGCATGCAAGATTGGCAATGCATTTTGCAAATTGTAGTTCTCCATAGCGTTAAAGTGTACTGTATGTTAGGCCAAAAGTGTTTTTCTTTTTTTTTTTATTAAAGTGAATCTTCACCCTCAAAAGCACTCATCCCTCTTATTCAACTCTCCTCTTTCTCAGGCCTTGTGACATTTCTTTTCCATGTGGTGCCATTGCTGACAGCATGAAGTAGAAAGGGATTTTCTTTGTTAACCTCTTCGCGCCCACGCTATAGCCAAAAGACGGGAGGACGTCCCTGCACGTCCTCCCGTTTACTTCCGCAATGCGCGCTGCTGAGAGCGCGCATCGGGGAAGTTCTGAGCTGGCCGTGTCCCTCGGACACAGCCAGTCACAGATCGCTGTAAACGGCCAATCACAGCGGGCCGTTTACAGCGCGATCGGCATGTCCAATGAGATATGATCTCATATGTAAACATATGAGATCATCTCTCAGCGCTGCTCTCCTCCTCACAGAGACAGCGTGTGAGGTGGGAGAGAGGAACGGCTGCAGCGGCCATAAGTTTAAAAAAAAAAAAAAAACTAAAAAAAAAAAAACTGCCATCTGTCCCCAGTGCCATCTTCCAGTGCCATCTGTTCCCAATGCCATCTGTCAGTGCCACCTGTCCCGTGCCATCTGTCATCAGTGCCACATATTAGTGCCATCTGTCATCAGTGCCACCTGCCATCTGTCATCAGTGTCACGTGTCATCAATGCCCCGTATCAGTGCCATCTATCATCAGTGTTACGTGTCATCAGTGCCACGTATTAGTGCCATCTGTCATCAGTGCCACATATTAGTGCCATCTGTCATCAGTGTCACCAGTGCCCGTATTAGTGCCATCTGTCATCAGTGCCACATCAGTGTGACGTGTCATCAGTGCCACGTGTCATTGTCCTGGTGCTCCAGGGCCTTCAAAAGTGTAATAGGTGGTCAACAAGTTAGATGTGTAATTTATGCTCCTAGAACACGTGATGATGCTCCCTGCATGTTGGGCCTCTCTAAGTGGCCAGGCTGTGAAAAAGTCCCACACATGTGGTATCGTAATACTCAGGAGTAGCAGAATTTATTTTGGGGTGTCATTTGTGGTATACACATGCCATGTGAGAGAAATAACCTATTACAATGACATTTTGCAAAGAATTGTGGGAAAAAATTACAACATCAAAAACCTCACCATGCCTCTTACTAAATACCTTGGAATGTCTACTTTCGAAAAAAGGGGTAATTTGGGGGGGTATTTGTACTTTCCTGGCTTGTTCGAGTCACAAGAAATGAGATAGGTCGCAGTACATCAGGTGTGATCACTTTTGTATGATTTGCACCACAGTTTGTAGAGTCTCTAACTTTCACAAAGACCAAATAATATCCACTAATTTGGGTTATTTTTACCAAAGATATGTAGCAGTATAAATTGTGGCCAAAATTTATGAAGTAAATGTTATGATTTGCTAAATTTTATCACAGAAACAAAGAAAAATTAGTTTTTTTTCAAATTTTCTGTCTTTTTTCATTTATAGCACAAAAAAAAAAAAACCCAGAAGTGATCAAATACCACCAAAAGAAAGCTCTATGTGGGAAAAAAGGACAAAAAATTCATTTGGGTACAGTGTTGCATGACTGAGTAATTGTCATTCAAAATGTGAGAGCACCGAAAGCTGAAAATTGGTCTGGACAGGAAGGGTGTTTTAGTGCCCAGTAAGCAAGTGGTTAAGTAACGCCCCTTCTATAATCAACTGCCTGCTGGACACCTGTTTAATGAATAATTAGACTCACCTGTAGTTGGTATTTGATCACCTTTGTGGTTTTTATTTTTTGCGCTATAAACAATAAAATAGCGTCAATTTTGAAAAAAAAAAAAAAAACACATTATTTAAAAAAATAAAAAAATAAAATTCCTCAGTTTAGGCCGATACGTATTCCTCTACATATTTTTGGTTAAAAAAAAAAAAAAAAAAAAAAATCACAATAATCGTTTATTGATTGGTTTGCGCAAAAGTTATAGCGTTTACAAAATAGGGGATCGTTTTATGGCATTTTTATTAATAATTTTTAATAAAAAAAATGTTAATTAGTAATGGCGGCGACCAGTGATTTTTATCGCGACTGCGACATTATGGCAGACAGATCGGACATCTTTGCTGTGAATTTGGGATCATTCACATTTATACAGCGATCAGTGCAATTAAAAATTCATTGATTACTGTGTAAACGTGACTGGCAGTGAAGGGATTAACCACTAGGTGGCGCTGTAGGGGTTAAGTGTGTCCTAGGGAGTGATTCTAACTGTGGGAGGAGGGTCTGTGTGTGACACATCACTGATCACCGCTCCCTATTACAGGGAGCTGTGATCAGTGACAGTGTAACTAGGCAGAATGGGGAAATGCTTGTTTACATTAGCATTTCCCCATTCTTCCTCTCCGTGACACGATCGCAGGTATCCCCGTGGACATAGAGTCCGCGGGACCCTCGATTGTGTTCACGAAGCTCCCGGCGGCGTGCACGCCTGCAACCCGCCTCTTAAAGGGCAATGCACAGGTACACGATTCTGCCTGTACGTGCCCTTCTGCCACAGTATATCTGCGTGAGGCGGTCGGGAAGCGGTTAATTAGGATTTTGTCTAAAATTTTGTCCACTATAGAAAAGAAACATGTAATCATTAAAATGAATACATGTTTCATCATGCTGGTCAGCTCAGCAGATTCAATAAATTGATGTTTTTAAAAGAGGGGGTGACATATTTAGGATGTTATGCAGAAATAATTGAGTACTGCACTAATAGGGCTACAATCTCCTCAAGCAGGATGTTATGCAAAAGGTCTTTTTTTCAGTTGGGTACTAGAAAGTCTTTTGGGGTTAAACCATGAGTAGGATGTCTCACATTTTTATGAATGGACAGACACCACTCTATTTAGAAGTGCATATTGTATTGAATTACTGTTATGTTTTTATCCCCTTTGGTTTTCTACCATATGGGCTCTGCATATATTAGTATATGCCATTATGCTGTTTTTAAAGTTGTTCATTTTAATTCCATGTATTTGATTCTATGTTGCTGAAAACAGCAGGCAGCCGCCAATGACCAGCATCTGTGTTCTAATTATTTTACAGAGAATCAGCTGAAAGTTTTTATTTTTTTGGTTATGTATATACAGTTGTGCTCATAAGTTTACATACCCTGACAGAATTTATGATTTCTTGGCCATTTTTCATAAAATATGAATGGCACAAAAAATTTCTTTCACTCATGGTTAGGATTTGGTAAGTTTACATACCCTGGTGATTTTGTCCCGATACACAAGTTGACACAAAGGGGTTTGAATAGCCATTAAAGGTAACCATCCTTACCCGTGATCGGTTTGCTTGTAATTTGTGTGTGTGTGTATAAAAGGTCAATGAGTTTATGGACTCCTGACAGACCCTTGCATCTTTCATCCAGTGCTGCACTGATGTTTCTGGATTCTGAGTCATGGGGAAAGCAAAAGAATTGTCAAAGGATCTGCGGAAAAAGGTAGTTGAACTGTATAAAACAGGAAAGGGATATAAAAAGATATCCAAGAAATTGAGAATGCCAATCAGCAGTGTTCAAACTCTAATCAAGAAGTGGAACATGAGGGGTTCTGTTGAAACCAAACCATGGTCAGGTAGACCAACTAAAATTTCAGCCACACCTAAAAAGGAAAATTGTTTGGGATGCAAAGAAAAAAATAAAAAAAACACAAATAACTTCAGGTGCAATACAGGACTCTCTGAAAAACATTTGGTGTGGCTGTTTCAAGATGCACAATAATGTGGCACTTGAAGAACGATGGGCTGAATGGTCGAGTCGCCAGAAGAAAGCCATTACTACGCAAATGAAACAAAGTATTCCGCTTACAATAAGCCAAACAGTACAGAGACAAGCCTCAAACCTTCTTGGACAAAGTAATTTGGAGTGATGAGAACACAATCAAGTTTTTTGGCCACAACCATAAACCCTACATTTGGAGAGGAGTCAACAAGGCCTATGATGAAAAATACACCATTCCTACTGTGAAACACACCGAGGTGGATCGCTGAGGTTTTTAGGATGTGTGCGCTACAAAGGCATAGGAAATCTGGTCAAAATTAATGGCAAGATGAATGCAGTATGTTATCAAAAATTACTGGAGGAACATTTGTATTCAGCCAGGAAGCTGCGCATGGGATGTACTTGGACATTCCAACATGACAATAATCCAAAATTCAAAGGCCAAGCGGACCGGTCATTGGCTACAGCAGAATAAAGTAAATGTTCTGGAGTGGCTATCTCAGTCTCCTGACCTCAATATCATTGAGCCACTCTGGGGAGATCTCAAAACGTGCAGATCATGCTAGACAGCTCAAGAATTTACAGGAACTGGAGGCTTTTTGCCAAAAGGAATGAGCAGCTTTACCATCTGAGAAGATAAAGAGCCTCATCCGCAAATACCACAAAAGACTTGAAGCTGTCATTGATGTAAAAGGGGGCAATACACGGTATTATGTAAACTTTTGATCAGGGTCATTTAGGTAGTTTCTGTTGTAATTATGATTTAAAAAAAAAAAAAAGTAAACACAGTTGATTGATAATAGATGGCTTCAGCCAAACACCAACCAAGAGTGAAAAGAAAAGCTTTTGTGTTATCATTCATATTCTATGAAAAATGGCCAAGAAATCATAAATTCTGCCAGGTATCTGGTATGTAAACTTATGAGCACAACTGTAAATACCTGTGTGAGATACAGGTTTGTTAGCCATGATTAAAGCGTTGTTAATAGAGTTGAGCGGACACCTGGATGTTCGGGTTCGGCAGGTTCGGCCGAACTTCAGAAAAAAGTTTGGGTTCGGGACCGAACTTGACCCCGAACACCGAACCCCATTGAAGTCAATGGGGACCCGAACGGCTATAATAAAGTGTCGGCTCCCGTCCCCCTTAATACAGAGAACAGTCATTGAAGTCATTTATTTTTAAAAAGTTAGTCATAAAAAGTGTTTGGGGACCTGGGTCCTGCCCCAGGGGACATGTATCAATGCAAAAAAAACTTTTAAAAACGGCCGTTTTTTTTTTTGGGAGCAGTGATTTTAATAATGATTAAAGTGAAACAATAAATGTGTAATATTCCTTTAAATTTCGTACCTGGGGGGTGTCTATAGTATGCATGTAAAGGGGCGCATGTTTCCTGTGCTTAGAACTGTCTCTGCAAAAAGTGTCATTTTTGCAGGAAAGAAAGCCATTTAAAATCACTCGCGGCTAATGTGTATTGTCGGCTCCCGTAATACAGAGAACAGTCATTCATTGAAAGCCATTCATAAAAAAAAAAAAAAAGTCATTGAATAAAAAAAAAAAAAAAAAAAAAAAAAAAAGCGTAGGGGTCCCCCCCAAATTCAATAACCAGGCCCTTCAGGTCTGGGGTGGATATTAAGGGGGACCCCAGCCAAAAAAAAAAAATGGCGTAGGGTCCCCCCCTCAAAATCCATACCAGACCCTTGAGGTAAAGACACTCGTAAGAGTACCAGGCTTGCTCATGTCATCTGCAGGTGGGGTTGCCAGGTCACCACAAGGGCACATACAACTGACTTTCCTATATATGAGCTAAACAATTTAGAGATCAATGTTTTCCAAATATCAAACTCGTTCCTAATGAAGTGATATCTCACAGCAATCAATGTGCTGGGCAAAAGAGACAACCTCAGCTTCTGAATATTGTATGCTGGCACATAGAAAAACCTGGGCAAATCTTGATGAAGATGAGACATCCAAACTCAGGAAAGGATGGCAGCCAGAAAAAGTTTTTGTATTTGAAGCTTCATTCATAGACCCATATAGTAGCTTTGGCACATTTGTATAGTTTGTTAAAAGCTATAAAAGACGGGGGGGTTTACCTTTGAAAGAAACAAAATCAGCCGTAGACTAGGTATTTCAGTTTATTAATGCTAATTGAAATCACAACACATAAATAAAAAAAAAAGACACTTCTTTTATGAAAGGCACATTATTACATATTTTATCTAATCAGTAGTAGAATTATCTACAATATTTTAGTTTTTGTCATTTTTCAGCGCCAATAAAATTAACATAAAACACTCAAAAAAGGGTCATTACAAAGAAAATAATTTTTTTCCCATGAAATGAACATTCTCAACCTAAAAATTTGAAAACCAATTTACCAATGTATTTCTTAACTTTAACCAAACCCATAACTATATCACTAAAACTAAATGTAATCTCAAAGTTCAACCAAATATTAAACAATAATCTACCTCTAAATTTAACCTTAACCACTAAAGCTAACCCTTAAGCCTAAAGTATAAGTAAAGGTAAAACGTTTTTTTAGAGGAATTGGAACACCTGTCAGATTTTTTTATGCCGTCTGTGCCCCCATTAGGGCAATGCACCCCCTATTGGTCATGTTCACCATCATTACCGATAGTGGAAGGAAATCCAAAATCTTGGGTTGTCCCCAGAACAGTAATAGAGGTGAAGTCTTCCAATGAGGACAATAGTTCTGGTGTGCTGGGACTATCAGGGATTCCCTCACCTCCTGTTTCGCAATTAGAAAAAGAAGTGAAAGGAAATCTCCCCAATAGCACACAGATGGGGACATTTTTTTTATTTTTTACATGGGTTGTAACCCTACCTTACTCTATTCAAAGGTTTCCTTTAGTTCTAATTGAACACTTCCTTTAAACCTAATATTTAATAGTGACTCATCCCTAAATTTTACATCAATGCCTACAACTCTACTCCTAAACATAACCCTAAACCTAAAACACATGACAATAACCAATCCCTAAACACAACTTCAGCCAATAAATCTAACCCTTAAACAAAACCTTGCCCTAAATCCAACTCATAAATTAAGCTTTCCCCTAATGTTTATCAGTAACCCACCCCAAAGTTTATCTATATCGAAAACCTTATATATTTATTTTGTTTCAGATACAGTCAGGGGTGGTTTTACTGCCATTGAAGGCTCTGTTGGAGAACTTTCTTCTATTCTTTTCAGGTAAAAGGAATTTAAGTTAAAGTGGTTGCAAAACCCTTTTATATGCCAAGTGAAGTGATTGGCCTCAGATGATACACAGAGACGAAACAAATCCTCCTATATACGTTGTACCTGTTTATTTGCCGTAATTTGTCCTGTACCTGTACATCCTTGTAAAACTCAGATATGGAAAGGATTTTTCAATGAGTCACTAAGCAGGGGTCGGTTAACTGCAGTTACACACTATACAAAAGCTGATTGGAGGGGAGGGACACCCCTCCCACTTCACACAGCACGCAGGAACACAACTGAGACTGTCAATTGCAGATTGATCCCTCCCCATGTTACTATTTTTCTCTTGGTGTCAGAAGAACATGCCAGAAGTGACTATTGCTGATGGCAAAGGAACGAGGCAGCAGACAGAAATTACCCTCAGTGCTCTAGATTGAGTCAAGTACACACTAGAGGAATATGCTTTGTTCAAATTTAATGTCTGAGGTTTACAACCACTTTAAGCAGGGGAATGCTAAAATCATTGTCAGCTTTTCACTGTGGTCTGTTTTCCTGGTGCAGATTTTCCTTCACTTTCAGTGTGGTAAAACATGGTCCACAGCACAGAAAGTGAGGGAAAATTCAGATGGCATTAAAATCTGACGGGGGATCTAACCTTTCCCCTTTGCAGCCAAAACAAAAATAAAAATAATAATTTTAAAAACATAATTTAAATTTTACCCCAACATCGAACCCTTAACCTTACCCCTAAATCCAACATATAACAAAAATTTTTTTTTACACTGTATAATTAAACCTAACCTCAACCACTGAATCGAACCCTGAAAAATGCACCTTGCAATGCTTTGACGGCACCCTCCCCCATACACTTGTTATGTGGGCAGGCCCTTGACTTCCTTATATAAAAGCAAGCAGCTGCTTCAGTGTATCTCTAATGCAGTGGAAAATAAGTCTGTGGGAGTGAAGAATAAGGTAAGTATTTCACATAATTCATTATGCTCTAGATAAAATTATTATTAACCCCTGCAAGATGGTAAGCACTGCAGGGTGCATCTTTTTTTTAGTAGATTAGAGTTCTGCTTTAACCTTACTCCTAAAGCTAACAATTACCATTAACCTGCCTTACAGCAAAAGAATAACAACATTTATGAAAGGCAGACTGATTAGGCTACCAAACAATACTGCAAAATCGCACCAAATCCTCTGTGACGAAAGTCTTCACACCCAACTAAAGTGCTAAAAATGACAAATCTAGTATTTCTAAGAAACTCTACATAAATAACTTCCAGTGCAGTTTAAATAGGCAAGTTAATTATTATTCAGGTAAGAGAATTATTTTTAGACATTTTTCATAACAAACATGACCAGGCTAACAAGCTGAAAGATTACACAGAAATATGCTTAGAGAGAACACAAGAACCACACAAGACTTCTAAATTTTAGGCTGTCAAATTATACGACAGGTATTGTTCGACTGGTTTAACAATACATTTTAAAGCTTCTTTTACTACAGAGTACCGTATATACTCGAGTATAGGCCAACCCGAATATAAGCCGAGGCACCTAATTTTACCACAAACAACTGGGAAAACTTATTGACTCGAGTATAAGCCTAGGGTGAGAAATGCGCAGCTACTGTAAGTGGAAAAGAGGGTCAACGATGCCCTTTTGCAGCCTCACTGTGCCCATGCAGATGGACACAGTTGACCGATTTGGGGCCCTGTATCTCGGGGTCACTTAGTGCTAGGAACCCCATCTTTGGATATGTTGTAGTGATAATTCCACTGGGTTGGAATACAACATTTGGGGTTCCTAGCTCCAAGTGTCCCCGAGATACGGGGCCCCAAATTCAGGTCAGAAAATCTCAAGCACTTTTCTGCAGCAGAGAATGACATTTTCTGAACCGACTTTGGGGCCCTGTATCTCGGGGCCACTTAGCGCTAGGAACCCCATCTTTGGATATGTTGTAGTGCTAGTTCAACTGGGTTTGAATGCCAAATTTGGGGTTCCTGGCTCCAAGTGTCCCTGAGATATGGGGCCCCAAATTCGGGTCAGAAAATGTCAAGCACTTTTCTGCAGCAGAGAATGACATTTTCCGACCCGACTTTGGGGCCCCGTATCTCGGGGCCACTTAGTGCTAGGAACCCCATATTTGGATATTTTATAGTGCTAGGTCCACTGGGTTGGCACACCAAATTTGGGATTCCTAGACCCAAGTGGCCCCGAGATACGGGGCCCCAAAGTTGGTCGGAATTTTTTTTTTTGCTGCAGAAAAGTGCTTGACTCAAGTATAAGCCGAGGGGGGCACTTTCAGCACAAAAAAATGTGCTGAAAAACTCGGCTTATACTCGAGTATATACGGTACATACTGCTACCATAACTACATTTTGTTTCTGATATTCGACAGAATTAAAAACACTAGATACAAAGTATGTTGGGTAGTGTTTTAAAGAAATGTTAGACATATTCAAATCTGTGAAAATGTGAGTAATACTTGACAGTTACACAAGAACAAATGTGAACAAAGCAGATATGTGCTTTCTAAAAAAAAAAAATGTTTTTGTAGCAGAGTAACCCCTTCTGAGATTAATATACCGGTATGTAGAATATCAGAACATGATTACATCTGGATGGCATTCACCAAACATGTTGGCACTGGAGTAGGGGAGGGTGAACTAAAAAGTAGTGGAACCTGTCGGGTCTGAACCCACCAGCACCCACAGCAGGTACAAGGTTAACGAGAAGTACCTCTTTGTTTCATTAAAAATATGTAGAAGATCTGACAATAATATTTATCTGTTTTTGTAAAGAGAAAAAAATAATTCTAACCAGATGCCTAATGACAGAACATAGGCTAATCACAACAAATGTGTTATATTATTTACAGAAACGGATATGGCAGTATTGCTAGATACAAACATTGACCAACATTAATGTTTTTCTCGTCTCATCAATCTCAGCGCAAGAACAGATATAGTTGCTTGGCAACCCATGTACAGAAAGAGTATGGAGACCGAAGAAAATATAGGTTTTCTCAAAGCCTAGAAAAAGGTGATATTGCTAAAAAACCAACTACATGCAGTTCAATTTACACTTGTAGAAAAGTGCACTGTAGTTTCAAATCCAAAGACCGCAAGAGTTGCAGTATTGCCTCCAATCAGATACAAACAGTGGTTGGTCTGTAAAATATTTAAACACAATAGGTCACAAACTGAACAACTCTACAACAACCACACAAACTAGGAAAGCATAAAAAGGTCTGTCTGTTTACCTGTTCTGGGTTAGAGACCTAAAAGATCTGAAGCAAGAAGCTCACCATGGCAGACAAATACTTAGAATGGCATTTTCAGAAGTAGAGGTCAGTAGTCACAGCCTTCATGTTTCTCTTGTGACCAGTTTGCCTTAACCCAGGGCTTGACAAATTTGCTTGGAATCTAGGAGCCAGCTAAAAAAGTCAGGAGCCAGTTTTTTTTTTTTTTTTTTAAAACGACGACAAAGCTTTATTTTCAATATAAAATTTACATAGACAACTAGAACGAATGTGACTGCTTTTATTTCCTGCCTTGCAGAGACACAAGACCGCCATATCCCCGCTAAGGGTCCGATCAGGTCTGCCTGAAAAACTGACAGGCAAACCTGATCAGACAGCCCGTGTGAAAGGGGCCAAGCAGGGAGATGACAAATAATAAATTAATTTTAATTAACCGCTTCCTTCCCGCAGGACGACTTTATACGTCCGGTCTTTGAAGCTGAGTACCGTTGTTATTGGAGCAGCTAGCTACCATAACCCTGGTATCCTCTTCAAGAGCCGGCGGTTCTCTTTCAGATAAAAGTGGTCTCTGTGGTGAGATCACTTTTATCAGTGGTGGGAGTGGCCGTCCGTAGCGGCGGAGGCGATCCGGACCTGTCCCTGGCCTGACATGGAGACGAGTGAGGGGAAGACGGCCCCCGCCCGTCTCCAATTCATTGCAGGGCAGAAGCGACTTCAAATCGTCACTTCCACCCATAGCTCTTAACCACCTCAGTACAGTGCATTTTCACCCCCTTCCTGCCCAAGCCATTTTTCAGCTTTCAGCGCTGTCACATTTTGAATGACAATTGCGCAGTCATACAACACTGTACCCAATTGTTATCATATTGTCCCCACAAATAGAGCTTTCTTTTGGTGGTATTTGATCACCTCTGCGGTTTTTATTTATTGCGCTATAAACAAAAGAAGAGGGACAAGTTTAAAAAAAAAACTATATTTTTTACTTTTTGCTATACTAAATATCCCCAAAAAACATAAAAAAATTTTTTTTTTTCATCAGTTTAGGCCGATACGTATTCTTCTACATATTTTTGGAAAAAAATTAAATAAATAAAAATATCGCAATAAGCGTATGTTGATTGGTTTGCACAAAAGTATAGCATCTACAAAATAGAGGATAGATTTATAGCATTTTTATTATTATTTTTTTTTTTAACTAGTAATGGCAATTTTTATCATGACTGCGATATTGCAGCGGACACATCGGACACTATGGACACATTTTTGGGGCCATTCACATTTATACAGCGATCCGTGCTATAAAAATGCATTGATTACTGTATAAATGTGACTGGCAGGGAAGGGGTTAACCACTAGGGGCCGCTGAAGTGGTTAATATGTTCCCTGGGAGTGATTCTTAGGCTGCTTTCACACTGGAGCGGTGGGGGCGCTGGCGGTAAAGCGGCGCTATATTTAGCGGCCGCTTTAGTTTTAGCGGCGCATTTCGGCCGCTAGCGGGGTGGTTTTACCCCCCGCGAGCGGCCGAAAAAGGGTCAATACCGCTGCAGCGGCGTTTTGTGGGCGGGTTCGGCGCGCTCCCCCATTGTTTTCAATGGGACCGGGCGCTATAGGAGCGGTAAATATACCGCCCCTATAGCGAGCCAAAGATGCGGCTTGCAGGACATTTTTGAGCGTCCTGCAAGCGCACCGCTTCAGTGTGAAAGCCCTCGGGCTTTCACACTGAAGGAACAGCAACAGCTGTTTCGGGTCGGTTTGCAGGCGCTATTCTTAACGCAATAACGCCTGCAAACCGCCCCAGTGTGAAAGCAGCCTAACTGTAGGGGGAGGGGACTCACAAGGGGAGGAGACCGATCGCTATTTCTCTGTACTGAGAACACACCATCGACTCCTCTCCTCTGACAGGACCGTGGATCTATGTGTTTACATTCACAGATCCACGGTCCCGCTGTGTTACCGGGCAATCGCAGGTGCCTGGCGGACATTACGGCCACTGGGCGCGGGCATCGGGGCACGCGCTCCCTGGAGGGCTGGGAAGGGGAGGACGTCATATGACGCCCTCCTGCCCTGAGAGCTGCGCCGCCTGGTCGTCAATAGACAGCCGGCGGGCGCATAGCGGTTAAAGGGACATTATTATTTTTATTTTTTTCAAATGACAATTTATTTTTTATTGCATTTTTGTGTAAATATGAGATCTGAGGTCTTTTTGACCCCAGATCTCATATTTAAGAGGACCTGTCATGCTTTTTTCTATTACAAGGGATTTTTACATTCCTTGTAATAGTAATAAAAGTGGAAATCAAAAGAACAGTGAAAAAAATAAAAGTTGAAATAAATAAGATTAAAAAAAGAAAAAAAAAAAAAAAATTTAAAAAGCACCCCGTCCCGCCGAGCTTGTTTGCAGAAGCGAACGCATACGTGAGTAGCGCCCGCATATAAAAGCGGTGTTCAAAACCACACATGTGAGGTATCGCCGTGATCGGTAGAGCGAGAGCAATAATGCTAGCCCTAGATCTCCTCTGTACCTTAAAACATGCAACCTTATTAACTCAAAACATGCAACATTAATATGATTTTAAAGGGTAAAAGTTTGTCGCCATTCCACGAGCGGACACAATTTTGAATGTTGGGTATCAATTTACTCGCCGTAACATTATCTTTCACAATATATATAAAAAAATTGGGCAAACTTTACTGTTGTGTTATTTAATTAAAAAAAATAAAACATTTTCCCAAAAAAGTGCGCTTGTAAGTCCTCTGCGCAAATACGGTGTGACAGAAAGTATTGCAACGACCGCCATTTTATTCTCTAGGGTGTAAGAATAAAAAATATATATAATGTTTGGGGGTTCTAAGTAAAGGGAAGGAGATGGGCAGGCAGTGAAAACAAACGGCTCCATTAGCATTGCTGGATGTCATACCAACGGCCACCACAGGAGGACGCTAGATTCTAGAAGGAACCATAGGACTGCACAAGGCCGCAAAGCCGTGGCCTAAATTACCGGCTGGCGCAGGCCATCGCAATCGCACCGGGGGGGGGTGTGCCTTGGAGACAGGATACCCCAGCTGTGCTGCCCCAGGTGCCAGGTCGCTAATGCGACCTGGCGCCTGGAGTTTGTCGAGGCCTGCCGTAACCCTTTCACTGTATACTGTTGGTAAAAGAATATAATTCTGTAGAAGACTGCCCTCTATATTTTCTACCCCCACTGCGCCAAAAAAAACAAATCAATAAATAATTAAACCAGTGAAGGTATAAATCATTAAGTGAACAATCAAACAGCTGCTACTTGTGTATATATAAAAATGTAAAATCTGCAATTCAGCCTAAAAATGAACCATAAATAGGGTAAATCAGTAGCGCTAGTTTATAATAATAAATAAATATATATATATATACACACACTATACAAATATCAAAGTATATGAAAAGTGCTATATAAATAACAATCTCAAATACAATAGTGACAGTATCTATTTCACCCAGTGACAAGTGAATAAGAAAAAAAGTTAATATATGCAAAAAGTCCAAACTGTAAATAAATTAAGATAGCCGTGGCCTCAATTACCGTCTGGCGCGGGCCATCGCAATCGCACCGGGGGGGGGGGTGTGCTGCCCCAGGTGCCAGGTCGCTAATGCGACCTGGCGCCTGGGGTTTGTCGAGGTCTGCTGTAACCCTTTCACTGCAAGAGCTGTTTTTTGCACACGTTTAAAAAAAATTGTTTTTCGGCCTAAATATTAGACAAAACCAAACATTATATATTTTCTGAAGGCAGACAATCTAGAGAATAAAATAGTGGTAGTTCCAATTTTTTTACATCATAGGTGATTACTGCACAGGTCTAGGGAATGCAAAATTTCAAAGTTAATTTTAGGAAAAACAAACGCAATAAACGACCCAACTTTTTGTTAAAATATAAAAGACAAGGCTGCGCCGATTAAATAGATACCCAACATGTCCAACTGCTGATACCGGGGTTGTGTGCTAGCTGCTGCCTGAATGCCCTCACCAGACAGGCAGGAGTCTGGCTGTCAGTTTCACACAATATCTGGTTGCAGCCACCGAATTGTGTGTTAACCGCCCACGCTGTCAGGTCCATACAATGCACAGACTTGGCAGCAAAAGGGTTAAAGGATAAGTTCACCTGTGGGAGAGGGTTACATGTTACACCCGTTTTTATGGTGGAACATGTTCCCACTGCTGCAGCCACTCCCAGCTGCCCTCTCTCCCTGTGACAGCAGTACGGGGAGAAGTTCCCTGTACTAGCTTTCACTGTTTAAATACATTGAAATAAGGACAACCAGTAGTTCTGGTTGCTTAACCCCGCGCTTGGAATAATAAGGACAAATTATTATTGGTTCCCCATTTGGTTACGGGTACACAATAAATTATTAGACTAGCCAAAACAAATATTAACTAACAAGTCTTGTAAGCAATAAATGAGCTGCTCCCTATAAAAATCAGCGTGATTTAGAAAGTAGTTTAAATGGTATAGTAGGGGCGCTAATTAATTGACACACCTAAATAATATCAGGTATGTATAGTATAAACGAACTCTAAGGTAGCGTGATATGGGCGAGCCAATACTGTGAGAAGTGATACCTAAAAAAATACAATGCTATATACCTATTTCTACCACACATTCCATGTAAACTATATTAGGTACACATTATCAATCCATTGTAAATCATACAAATTACTTATAAGTGTGACTAATGCCTCCGCCAAACAAACAAAAAAATATTATTGAAATTATTTCAAACGAACTCAAATACCTCCTAAAGAAGTACTTGCTAAATGTCACTAATTCAGTGACTGAACGTGACTACAGAAAATAACATGTGTAATATCAATCAATATGCATATATCTTATCAAATTGTTACACATATAAATGTATAAACTAAATTGTGACCATATATAAGTAATTCTGAACATGTGATCATACATAAAAAATGTGGTTAAACATAAAGTCTGTAATCAATTCCAATGGTACAGCAAAAAACCTCAAACTAAATAAAAAACTAAGTGTGTTTTAAAAAAAGAAAAAAAGAAGAAAAAAGAAAGTTCGTGACAAACAATTCTTGCTGAAAAATTGTGATATTTCATTCCTGTTGATATCGCAAAAAAAACATCACCACAGATATCCTTTTACACCCAGAAAGTGATGCCAATGAAATTTGGATGGCCGCTTACCAGATGGAGTGGATTGTCTTAATTAAAAGGCAATCAATCGTACTTTTACAGGATTGTGCCTGTTCACAGCATATACACTCGTTTTCCAGGCACCTCTTCCTCCTTCTCAGATCAGCTCGCATGTGTTAACATAGGTGGGAATATAAAAAAACGCACCTCATAGCGTAAAATTGTTTTTATTAAAACTAAATAAAAAAATGTACAACAGCCAAATGGCTACTCACATTGTTGGGTGCCTACCCGGCACTGGGGCTGCTTGCTTGTACAACAAGCGTCGCCACCCTGAAGACGTGACTCCACGAAACGTACGTCGGTAGGCGGTACCTGATCACTTGACGTAGTTTTCCCTGGATTTCCTGTTTGTAAGGTGCAGAGACTGAGCGAGTGGAACGCACGCTGGAGCTCCACAGGAAACATCCTAAAAGGGAAAACATTTCTCCCATTCACTGTTTTACAAGCAAGCAGTCCCAGTGCCGGGTAGGCACCCAACAATGTGAGTAGCCATTTGGCTGTTGTACATTTTTTTATTTAGTTTTAATAAAAACAATTTTACGCCATGAGGTGCGTTTTTTTATATTCCCACCTATGTTAACACATGCAAGCTGATCTGAGGAGGAGGAAGAGGTGCCTGGAAAACGAGTGTATATGCTGTGAACAGGCACAATCCTGTAAAAGTACGATTGATTGCCTTTTAATTAAGACAATCCACTCCATCTGGTAAGCGGCCATCCAAATTTCATTGGCATCACTTTCTGGGTGTAAAAGGATATCTGTGATGATGGTTTTTTTGCGATATCAACAGGAATGAAATATCACAATTTTTCAGCAAGAATTGTTTGTCACGAACTTTCTTTTTTCTTCTTTTTTTAAAACACACTTAGTTTTTTATTTAGTTTGAGGTTTTTTGCTGTACCATTGGAATTGATTACGGACTTTGTTTAACCACATTTTTTATGTATGATCACATGTTCAGAATTACTTGTATATGGTCACAATTTAGTTTATACATTTATATGTGTAACAATTTGATAAGATATATGCATATTGATTGATATTACACATGTTATTTTCTGTAGTCACGTTCAGTCACTGAATTAGTGACATTTAGCAAGTACTTCTTTAGGAGGTATTTGAGTTCGTTTGAAATAATTTCAATAATATTTTTTTGTTTGTTTGGCGGAGGCATTAGTCACACTTATAAGTAATTTGTATGATTTACAATGGATTGATAATGTGTACCTAATATAGTTTACATGGAATGTGTGGTAGAAATAGGTATATAGCATTGTATTTTTTTAGGTATCACTTCTCACAGTATTGGCTCGCCCATATCACGCTACCTTAGAGTTCGTTTATACTATACATACCTGATATTATTTAGGTGTGTCAATTAATTAGCGCCCCTACTATACCATTTAAACTGTTTAAATACAGCATGGCCATGCAGGGCTCCACCCACACGGCCGCATCATTCATTCATAGAGTTCTGTGTATGAATGAACTACAATTCACAACATCCTTTGTGGCGGTCAGCTTATGGCTCTCAATGAACTACCACAGCGCTGTTGAGCACTCTAGGTAGTTCACAGAGTCTTCCTGTCAGTGTGAAAATGACAACTGTACCATGTATGGGGCAGATGAGAACGGAAAAGACTATGGACAGCCACACTCCGGAAAAATTTTATTTTCTTGTGCCTTTTTTTGCAAATGAGCTATGAGTAAGCACTTATTATAGTGTGAAATGCGTCAGTGATTTTTTCCTGTATCACTTTGCTGTGGGCTGTGTTATGTGATCCCTAATTTGCAATAAAAGGCACAAGAAAATAATTTTTTTCCAGAGTGCGGCTGTCCAGAGTCTTTTCCATTTGTTCTCATCTGTGCATGCATTAGCCAGCACCTGGGGCTCTCTGTCTCTAGAAGCAAAGCATTTGCCTTGGTGGATCTGCCTGAAGCGGTGGTCCTCTCTCACCATGTATGGGGCACACAGCTCATATTGACAGTCTGCAAGAGACCTGCATGGCATCAGCGATCTACTGATCACAGGTGCAATGCTTTCCAGGCTCCTAAAAAAGAAAAAATAATAAATGCTACTTTTTTTTACCTACAAAAAAAAATAATTTGCATTTCATATTTTCTTTAAAAAAGTAAACTTATCCTTTAAACGCTTGAGTCCCATTAATGTTTTAAAATGGCACTGAGAAGCAGCGGTTCCTGGATATTGTGATATATATATATATATATATATATATATATATATATATATATACACACACACACACACACACACACACACACATATATATACGTATATATTGTATATGTGTGTGTGTATTGAGCAAAAAGCATAAAATGTTGCATTGGAAAAATACAGAAAAAAGCATTTTTTTATTTTTGTTCCAATAATTCTCCTACAATAAATCTAGGAGATAAATATACCAGTACATGCATCTAAATCTCCTGCCAGTAAAGTCCTGTCTCTATATTATATTTGATAAATATATATATATATATATATATATATATATATATATATATATATATATATATATATATATATATATATATATATATATATATACACACACACACACACACACACACACACGCAATACATTGGGGTAGACTACAAATACTAAAAAGTATAGAGTGCAGACTGAGACATCTTTGAAACCAAAAAATAAATAAAAAAATGCTCTGGTACTCAAAGGCATTAAGCAATAAAATGGTTCTGGCACTCAAGTGGATTAAAGATTTATAATAGGATGAAGTGTACCATTAAAGCTGAACTCAAGAACTCAAATAGCAAAAGACACAGATAACTAATACGCATGCAGTGTGGCAGCTGTTTAAACTGAAAAAGGATTTGTATTTTTGTTAATTCAGTTCTGTGATTTACACAGTTCTAAAACAATGCACAGCCCTGTCTGGCACTTGCGGAGGCCTGATTTTTCTCTGTAATAGTTGAATGAACAGTGAAATGAGAAGTAGGAGACTGATAGGCTCTCTTCTCTGTCACTCTGCTCTCTCCTCTTTTCAGCATGTTCCTTTTTAGCACAGGAGCACTGCAACACAAACAATTGACTTTTTGGGCCGTCTCTCCCTCTTCCAATCTCAGTTCTACAGTACAGGTACTGCAAGAGGCTGATACAAAATCAAATGTAGGTACTTACACTGCTTTTATTGAAAAAATACATATTAATGGTGTACTAATAATTGCAAAGCTGCATTATTTGTGTATTTTACAGCTGGCCGATTTTCAGCTTTAACCATAAAACAGCTGTAATTGCATGTATATTCTATAACTACAGTCTATGAACATTGTTTATAAGGGAAATCTATTTATTTTGTTGGCACTTCACAATAATGGACTGATTTTTTTATTTTATTTTTTATATATGAACTGCTTTTAGGCATATTAGAAAATGTTTGCTTTTAAACTTTCTGAAAGTAGTAAGAAATCAAAGACACCCAAGTAAGCATATAAAGTTGCTGCAAATTTGAGAGGCAGCTATCATTAGGATGACAAGAAAATCTCATACGTTTCATGTACTTTGTCTAAATGAAACACAACAGTCACATAGGGTTGATTAGAAGTGGGTAGGAAGTATTTTACACGGTTTCCTTCCAGTGCATTCCTTAAAGCAGGGGTGCCCAACCTTTTGAAGAGCAAGGGCCACCTAAGCGACTTGATAACCGGTCGTGGGCCACAATGAGCGCAGTGGGTGCATGGCAGCCCACTCTACTCTATAGAGCCTACTTTACTTACTTAGCGGTGAATGGAGGGTCCAATTGGGTCAGACTGACCGTGGGAAAGGGGCCAATGGCTCAGTGCAGGTAACCCTCAGGTGCACTGCTCTGCACCTGCGGATCAGTTTGAAAGCAGCCCAGTAACCACTGCAGAACAGATATGCCCATATTTACATTGTGATTTTAGTAATAAAGTTACTATTAATAACAATATTCTATTCCATCCCAGAGCAGGAGGTCACGGGCCACATCAGAGGGCTCCGCGGGCCACATGTGGCCCCCCAGGCCACTGGTTGGGCACCCCTGCCTTAAAGTGATACTAAAGTTTTGTTGTTTTTTTTTCTTTAAAAATAACAAACATGTTATACTATCCTGCTCTGTGCAGTGGTTTTGCACAAAGCATCCCAGATCCTCCCCTTCTTGGGTCTCTTGTCTGTGCTCCTGACCCCTCCCTCCTGTTGAGTGCCCCCACAGCCAGCAGCTGGCTAGGGGGGCACCCGAGCCAAGCCGCAGCTCCGTGTGTCCATTCAGACAAAGCCATGGTTCGGCCCCACCCCCTCTCTCTCCTGATTGACAGTAGTGGGAGCCAATAGCGCCACTATGTCTCAGCCAATCAGGAAGTAGAGTCCCAGATGGCCGAGTCTCTCCTGCAAGATCGGTGGATAGAGACGGTAAGTATTAGGGGGCTGCTGCACAGAAGGTTTTTTTATCTTAATGCATAGAATGCATTAAGATAAAAAAAAAAAAACTTCTGCCTTTACAACCCCTTTAATACTTGGACTATAACCCATGTGTTTATGTTTTGTGTAATTAACATATTGCTATTGCAGGATACTTGTGCAATTACATTTTTCAAAACAAAATCTAAGATGTACAAAAGATGTGCCAATACCGTGGGAATAGTGAAAATTGCATTTTCTGCCATGAAGTGGCACTCTTTCATGGATTTTTGTATAGTAACAAGTAATGTTTTATTTTTGAATATCAGACTTTCATGGAGTTAAGGCTTGAATACAGTGACAGTGCAACAATTATTAATACATTTGTAAACTAGACATATAACAAATATATTGCTTAAGATGCTTACTGAATATTAAAATCCAGCATGCTTCAAAATACTTTATTAATATAAAATAAAACACTTCTAAACAGTATTTTACTTACTATAAAAACACAAAAAACAAAATCTTCGTCTATAAAAACAAAACATTCAGTACATGCCAAAATAGGTTTTCTACAGACAAGATACGAGCAAAATATTTGAACAATAAGTTCTTTCTAGTACTTCCCGCAACGGAACTCCATGCCTCTTAATCCAGCAAGAGGATAAAACCTAATTGCAACCAAACAGAAGACATTTTTTGTTTGTATGCTCTAATCCATTATATCAGTCTATCCCTTACATCGGGAGCTTTTCTTTGCCCCATTTATTCTGGTAATAGGTATCTAAAGCTTAATACACACAATTTTATTTTTGTTCTACCCAGTAGGCTGAACGAAAAAAAAAAAAAACTGAAGAGCTTGTGAGGAACTGCCATACTAACTATGCGATGTTAGTACAGCGATCTCCCCCGCTGAGCTATGATGTTGTGACAAGGGGAATTACCTACCCCCCTATCGTTAGAACACACAAGTCAACGATCTCAGCATTTGTCTGGGAGCGCTAATTGGATGCCAATCAGACCGTTTTCAGTCATGTCCCTCTGACAAAAGCTGGTCAGATGGCTGCCTTCTGTCTTACCAGCTGACGTACACACAGGCTGAATGTCAGCTGGTTTATGTTGAAACGGCAGATGCCGCCCGACATTTGGCCCCTGTGTATGACCCTTAAGTGTGACTGCCTCTTGAAACAAAGAATTTTGTCATGTTTGCATTTAAAAAGCTAGAAGACACTGCATAGACCTAAACCCTTAACTGCTAAATACCAAGCTTTGGTTTAAAATGTATGAGAAACCAAACTAAAAACAAACAAAAATCATACATCTCTGAAGCAATTGCAAAAAAAGAACTGCTGGTGTGCCAGAAATATAGTGTGGACCTACCTTCCTTTTTGACAACACAGTATTTTTGGCTCTAACTTTTTAAGCACGTGAGGTCAGTCCTGCTTACTTCATTTCTGGTGCATTATAAAGATTACGGTAGTACAAAGTCCTCTCCTCATCTCCGTAATTTGTCCTCGTGTACAGACAGTACAGGAAGTTATTAGCTCACAAGGTTTCTGGCAAAATCAACAGCTATTTTTGCACTTAACAAATATATGACAAAACACTTCCAATTATATATTTAGCAGCCCAAAAGGGAACAAATAAAAGAAGTTCAGTGTTAAGGGTTTACATACAATGTGCTGAAAGAAAATTCAAATCACTATTATAAATAAAAATAATATCCCTAAATGGAACAATGTGACTTCAAATAGAAGATGATCCAGGTGAAAATTCTAAATGAACATCCAGCGTGCCATACAATGAGCGGAGGACATCCAGAACTTTTTCCTGAATGAAATCAACTTGATTGGATGGGCAGTAATCATCTAAACTGGATCTAGAACACAAATAAAGAGAAATAATATTCAATTATTTAAAGAAAATGTTAAATAAATAGAATGGAATGAGAATAAAACTGTCCAGTAAAATGGCAAGGTAATAAGGATTTCTATCTTGTACTGGTGTTCCAAGTCGAAAATGATTAAACTACAATCTGCTGAACAATATAAACAGAATAAAGTAGAAGATAAACCCGTTTACAACAAAGCTGAGGATGCTGTATTTCCTGCTATAGTTTAAAGCCAGATGGGACCCTTGTTTTTATTTCCTGCAATGTGGACAGACTGCATATACAATAAATATTCCCTTGAGAAAGTCACGTGACCCGTGATGATACGAGTCGGGAGGAGGAGCCCAAGTGATAGTGCTAAGCACAGTGAGGAGGAAAGGGCTGACAGCCCCCTATCTGAGCCTGACCATTAGCAGGATTTGAACGCGCAAGCACCTACTGGGTACATGTGAGTTGTATAGCTGTAGGCAACCCCCTAAAGATCTTCTTTGTTTGATGGTTGAATAGAGCACTGCGCAATGGTTTTTTGCTTGTGTCTTTCTCTTTTATATCATACCGGAGTAAGACATCAGGAGGAACCAAAAGAAAAAAAAGCCCCACATTCCCAGCATAAAGGGGAATGTGGGGCTTTTTTTCAGTTCTTGCATTTCTAATTGTGTCCCGGATATTATTAGTGGATGTGAAGAGTTATTTCATTAATTATCTAACTCATTTAGGGGACTGTTCTCACCTATGGAATTAATATAATATTTAATTGGAGGCCGTATACCTATTAATTCATCAATTAATTGGCTAATCCATCAGGTCAAGCCTGTATTTGCTTTTGGAATTTATATATCCCCATATGCATCATTGGCATAAACTGGATATTTCCTTTCTTTGATACATTATAACACATACTTGTTTTTACTCACATTTTGAAGCACTTTATTTATTTAAAACACATTGTATCTACTTTTAACACATTGTGTATTTATTTATTTTATTAAATTGGTTACAACCTCATTGTAACTTGAAGTTTATATATATTTTTGTGCACTTGGGATTGTCACGCAAGCACTTATATATTTTACTATACCACGACATTTGTCTTTTAACCTCACCTGCTGATCTAAATAGACTAAGGTTGATATTGCACACTATTTATACTCTAGTATTTATTTGCATATACAATAAATATGTTTCTCTCTTGTGGTATGACAACACCCCATACACTGCTACAATCAGGGAGTGGGTAACCTTAGACCACTGGAAATCCAGGATACCGCTTTGTGTGAGAAAACCAATGTGGTTCTCCTATCTACTGTCCGCACAGGGTATTTCATCTCTGCACCAAAAAAAGTACCCCTAATTTATGACTGTATTTGCAGCCTGGCTGTGTTACAGTAATAAACAGTCCAACTCAGCTTTAAAGTAGAACTAAAGCAAAACTTTTGTAATTTAGGATAGAGTAAACAGGAAAATAGAGATGGTGAGTCTACTTAATGGGGACACAGACTGCAATAAAAAAAGGTGTTCGAATACCTCTCCACTCTAGCCAACACTAAGAAAAAAGAAATTCTGACATACCTATAAATTCCTTATCTTGGAGTATAGTACATGACAAAGACTTGATATTCATAGACCCTGGGTTATAGTCTGGTACATTCAGTTGATTGGGCACTGGGAAAGCTTTGAAGGACATGCCCCTGGGTGTTATCCTTCAACCGTTCTCCACTTTGTGAGTCAGGTTTGTAACATGGTATGCAGAGTACCACACGAATAGAAGGAAGTGTGTTCGGTGTCCTGTATTGTACTCCAAGATTTGGAATTTATGGGGAAGTTAAAATTCCTTTGATCTTATTTTTACAGTACAGGACACAGCCTTGATATTCATAGACCGAGGAGGGTCCCAAGCAATGAATAAGACTGGCTATCAACTAGGCCAACAGAACTGTACCAATAGGCCCAACAATAACAAGCATCAATTGATCCAGCTTCAAAGTTCTGCGGCAAGAACATTGCAGATTAAACCTGCATCTGCAGAAGATTGGACATCCACCTAGCAGAACTCTGAAAAGGTATAAACAGAAGACCGGGTGGTGGCCTTTTAAAGCTAGGCAACAGAGGCTTGATGTTGGAATGTCCAGGCGTGACATTCCGACATCAAGTGAACGTAATAGTGCAAGAGGAAGCTTTTGGGTAAGCTCATGAGTTCTAAAAATAAAATGTAATCTGCTGCTCAAAAAAAACAAACAAACAATTAAGGCCTCATTTACACTGCTGCTGCTAAATGGACGTTTAGGAGCAGTTGGGCATTTTTTTCAACTGCTCCTGAACTCCCCTCTAAGTTATCTTATCAGTACATGTACACAGTCATTTATAGTCCTTTCTAGGCAGTTGAGTTTAGAGGCTTTTTTTGGAACGCTTTTAAATGCAAACGTGGCACGTAAACACGGAAAAACTGACGTTTTAAACGTGGGTTACTATCCATCATGTTAAATCATTCAGCAGAGGTTGTAAAAACGTCCCGTATACATGAAGCCTAAACGCAGCCAGCACCAAAGTATAGGATACACTATACAATTCATGAATATTTGATAAAGCTCATGATGAGTTACCTTATTCAATCCAGTGATGGTGGATTTTGAAATATGATGTCCTTTGCAAGGTCCTGAGGGTAGGATGAATAGGGAGTCCATCTTCTGGACAGAAGCTGTAGTTTTGAGCTGGACAAGGTAGTGAAGAGCAAATTCTGTTGGGTGCTCACAAAAAGCACACAAAAAGGGTAGGAGTGTATCTTCATTGAGAAGGAAGACTGAAATCCCTTTAGTAAGAAAGAAAGGTTCACAATGAGAACTGGCTCTTTACAAGTCAGAGACATGTCTTAAGCCCCATACACACGGTAGGATTTTCCGATGGATTCTGTCCTATCAGACAATGTTGTTGGAAAATCAAACCGTGTGTAGGCACCATCGGACAGTTTCCATCAGATTGTCTGACGGACAAAGTCCTATCTCCTGCTGGATAGATTTTTTGACAACAAAGTCCGATCACACCAAATCCGATCGTGTGTAGCGAATTCCGACCGGACAAAGTGCTACGCATGCTCAGATCACATTACAAGACCCAAGCTATTGGCTACTAGCCTCTACGTAGTCCCGTCGTAGGCAACAAACGTCACCACGTTCAGAATGATCGGATTTTCCGACAACTTTGTCCAACCGTGTGTACGCAAAACCAACATCAGACAAAGTATGACGGACATGGTCTGAAGGACCTGGTCCTCGGATAATCCGCGCGTGTGTATGGGGCTTAACAGATGTGACAGCCTTCAAAAATTCTACTTTGCAGGGGGAGAAAATCTACAATTGAGTTCCCTGGTGGGTTTAAAGGGTGATTTCTGCAGGGCACCAAACCAAATTGGGGTCCCTAGCAAGCACACGGTACTGCAAGGGTGGTTTGAACTGAGAAACGCCTTACAAGGAAAAGAGAAGCTAGAGGTTTCTGAAAAAGAATTAACTAGGCCAAAACTGTTCCTTTCAGAATACCTACAGCCAAGTTCTGGTCAATTCCTGATTTTAGGAAGGCTAGAATGTGAGGCACAAAGTAATTTCTGGAATTGCAGTGCTTGCGTTGACATCAGGCAAGGAAGGATCTCCAAGTATCATAATAGATATTTATAGAAGTGGCTTTTCTTGCTTTTAGGAAGTAGAAATGAAAGACTCAGAGAGCCCCCTGTCCCTCAAGACCTGGACTCCAACAACCATGTTGTTAATAACAGTAACTGAGAAGAAAGGAATTGAGCTAGAAACCCTGAGAGAGAAGGTCTGGCCCATTTGGAAGCAGCTAGGGGTAATCTCCTAGCAGCCCGAGTATGTCTGTGTACAAGGCTCTTCTGAGTCTTTTTGGAGTAATGAGAAGCATTGGCTTCTTCTCTTGCTCTATTTTGCACAGCAACAGAAGCAAAATTTGAACTGGAGGAAAGGCATAGATTAGCCTGAACTGAGTTCAGGGAATTCTCAAAGAATCTAATGCCAGTGATAGAGGTAACTTGTGGTTGAATCTGGAAGCCAGAATATCCTTGTTCCAAGTCCCCAGTTTCTGATACAATAGGCTGAAACTGTTGGGGTGAAGGGCCAATTCCCCTTCCTACAGATAAGGACTTCACCTGACATGTGGACCACAGAGATTGTTGGACAGAGTTTCTCTGTCCATGAAATGATTTGGCTTGCTTCCATCAAGGCTGCATGACTGCGGGTACCCCCTTGGTGACTAATGTAGGCCACATGCGAGGCGTTGTCTGATTGCATCCTGATTGGGTGCCCCTGAAGATAGGGGATAAAGTGGTGCAGAGGCATTTTGATAGCCCTGAGTTCCAAGATGTTGATGGGGAGCTTGGTTTGGACCATGTTCCCAGGACTGTGAGTGACTGGAAGACTTTTCCCCAATCAGAGAGACTGGGATCTGTTGCCATCACCTTCCAGTGACAAGGCAGAAACAACTTCCACACAGTCAAGGCTGGGTTGAAAATTCACCAAGCTAGGGTGTTGCTTGCTTTAGCTGGATAGGAGCACGGGCAGGTCGAGAACAGGAATAGAAATGAAATTGGGCGAATGGAGGCCACTATAAAAGGTCCAGAACGTTTACAGAAAATATCACAGAAAGGTGTCCCTTTGATCTTAAACCTGAGAATGAATAACCTTTTTTCTGGAAGGATGGCTTTGCTTGGGCGATGTCTAGAATTAGGCCCACGTATTTGAGGGGAAGAGAAGGTTGGAGAGCAGATTTTTTTTAAGTTGATCACCCAACCAAAAGCCTGAAGCATCCTAATAGTTCTGTGGACATTTGCAGATAGCTGGAAGGGAAATTAGCCCTTCAATAATCTGTGATATGGAAACCCTGTGTTCATAGAAGGGCAAGAAGAGGTACAAGTACCTTTGTGATTACCCTGGAAACAGAGGGTAGTAGTGCGACAAACAGGAAGTGATTTTCTCCTACTGCTAAGCACAGAAAGTCCTGATTGGGGAGGATACATGGGAATCTGCAGATAGACATCTTGGATGTCAAGTATTCCCCTCGTTTCAGAGAGGCAATAACTGACCCTGTGGATTCCATGTACAATGTCAAATTTTGGAATTTTAGTGATTTTAGATCCAGTATAGGACATATGCCCCTACTGGGTTTTGGTACTGTGAATAGATTTCAGTAGAATCCTATGAACCGGCCCTATAACGGCGCTGGAACAACTACTCCCCAAGATGAGATTCAGAATGTAATACAAATCTGACTGACTCTCCTGTTCGCCTTTGAAACCACCAATTGAACTCACAGGAAATTGTGGTTTAGAGCAGGGGGAATGTATTAAAATTGATGGAGGTCCAGTCAGTAAAGCGGGGGTTTGAGTCTCATGTTTGTATGGTGATTTTGATTATTCACATCACAGCCTCCTGCATGCATCACAGCCCCCCCTCCTTCCTTGAGGGGCTGATCTGGCCCTTATGGTATAATGCAAGGTTCTATGTGGGAACCTGTTAGTGTGAGGTCCAGGAAGTGACAGTGGCATGCATGTGTCCTTTTTACTTTCAACTTCATTGAGACGTTAAAATTTCATCAAATTAATTTTTATGCGCTGCAGCTCAGTTGCGGGTGACGACAGCAGCAGCGGGCAGGAGAGAACACTCAGGCATCTATTTGGTGAGGATGGTTTTGAGGTTGAAGGTTACTTTGAGGAAGTAGAAGCCCCTGAGAAAAAAATTGTGGAAGCTTCCACTGTGAAAGAAGAACCTTTCCTCCTGTGACATCATTCATGAATTTGTCAAGTGCTTCACTAAAGAAGTGTCCTTATTTCAAGAACATACGTGTTAGGCACCTTTTGCATTCGGTTTCAGCTGACCAGACTTTGAGCCACAAGATTCTGCACATGTGAAACTAAATCAGAGCCGTTCTGGAGATCTGAATCATAACTTGTTCTAAGGCATCAACACAAAAGTACGGTCCTGGAATACAGCATCATGTTGGTTCTTCATTGCCCTAGTCCAATTAGTCATGTTCTGGCAAACAGAAATTGCAGCAATAGCTGGTTTCAGAGTTGGAGCTGCGAGAGAAAAAGAGAGAGCCTTTAAGAGCATCTCAAACTTTCTGTCAGCAGAATCTTTGAATGAAGGAGCATCTTCTATAGGTGCAATAAGAGATTTGTTTAAGCCTGAGATAGCAGGGTCTACTACCAGAACAGACCACTTTTTTGTGAACTCTTTTTCCACTAAATAGAGCAAGGATTCTCTGAGGGATGAAAAACGTTTCTGAATTTATTCAACTGTCATACAATAATACCTATTCTATTAGTTCTTGAATAGGGAATGTCATCTTGTATCATTTAGCAGGTCCGTTTGTACCCAAAGGGGCATGGCAGGATGGGGAAAATCAAGTGCAACAATGCCAAGGCCTTTGCATACAGCAAAAATTTGCAAATCCACATTGGCAAGCATGTTGCATAAAGCTATAACATCAAGTATATAGGAACCTTGGGGGGGGGGGGGGGGGTGGAGAGAAATCTTCTGTGGCCTCCTTCAACACTGCTTCCATGTTCTCTTTATTTCCTTTACATATCTGGCTCTTCTAGGTCAGGCATAGCAGGATCTGACTCCGGTAGAGATGGTGGAGCTGACAAATGAGTTTTTGAGATATTTCAACATAGCTGCTGAAATGTCTGCTTTGGTCAGGTAAGCTGCTTGTTGCATGCCTGGTAGCTAGAATTAGATGCAGAGACTGATGTTAAAATAGCATCCTGCTCTGGTGCAAGGGAAGCATCATCACTACAAGTGTTTTGCAAGCAAGCTGCTTACTATGGGAGCACTCGGCAGGAGGGAGGGGCTAGGAGCCCCAGCGAGGGACCAGAGAAGAGGAGGATCTGGGCATCCCTGTGCAAAACCATTGCACAGCAGGTAAGTATAACATGTTTGTTATTTTTAACCACTTTAGCCCTGGAAGGATTTACCCCCTTCCTGACCAGAGCATTTTTTGCGATCGGCACTGCGTCGATTTAACTGACAATTGCACGGTCGTGCAACGTGGCCCCCAAACAAAATTGACGTCCTTTTTTTTTCCACAAATAGAGCTTTCTTTTGGTGGTATTTGATCACCTCTGCGTTTTTTATTTTTTGCGCTATAAACAAAAAAATAGCGACAATTTTGAAAAAAAAAAAAAAATGCATTATTTTTTACTTTTTGCTATAATAAATATCCCCCAAAAATATATAAAAAAAAGAAAAAAAAAAGTTTTTTTTTCCCTCAGTTTAGGCAGATACGTATTCTTCTACATGTTTTTGGTAAAAAAAACAAAAAACAAAAAAACAATAAGCGATAAGTATTAATTCGTTTGCTAAAGGTTATAGCATCTACAAAATAGGAGATAGTTTTATGGCATTTTTATTAATAGATTTTTTTTTACTAGTAATGGCGGAGATCAGCGATTTGTATCATGACTGCGACATTATGGCGGACACATCGGACAATTTTGACACATTTTTGGGACCATTGGCATTAATACAGCGATCGATGCTATAAAATTGCATTGACTACTGTAAAAATGTCACTGGCAGTAAAGGGGTTAACCACTAGGGGGCGGGGAGGGGTTAAGTGTATCCTAGGAGTGCGTTTCTAACTGTCTGGGGGCATGGCTGTGTGTGACACACTGATCATCACTGCTCCCGATGACAGGGAGCAGACGATCAGTGTGCTATCATTAGGCAGAACGGGGAAATGATGTTTACATCGGCATCTCCCCGTTCTTGAGCTCCGTGACACGATCGCGGGGACCCGTGGGCACGGTCACGGAGCTCGCAGCAGCCACGGGCATGGCGGGAAATTCAAAGTAACGTACGGGTAAGTTACTTTGCCCAGCCGTGACATTCTGCCGACGGCGGTCGGCAAGTGGTTAAACAAAAAAACAAGACTTTAAAGTGATACTTTTTCTATAAAAATAACAAACCTCCTCTTCTCGGGTCCCTCTTTGGCGCTCCTGGCTCCTCCCTCCTGTTGAATACCCCTACAACAAGCAGCTTGTTATGGGGGCACCCGAGCCAAGCCGCAGCTCTGTTTATCTATTCAGACATGAAGCCGCAGTTCGGCCCTGCCCCTCTTTCTCCTCATTAGCTAACTGGCTGACTGACAGCAGCGGGACCCAATGGCACCGCTGCTGTGTCTCAACCAATCAGGAGGGAGAGAACCGAACGGCAGAGGCAATCGTGGACACCGCTGGATTGAGAGGGGCTCAGGTAAGTATTAGGGGGGCTGAGGGAGGTTGCTGCACACAAAAGGCTTTTTATCTTATTGCATTAAGTTAAAAAACCTTCTGCAACCTCCTTAATATCACTTTAAGTTACGTGTAATTTCTCCATACGAGAGAAGTCCATCCCCTCTGGGCACTAGCTAAAAACTGAGGACTCACGGAAAGGGGTAGGGTTATTAGGGCCGTATCTTTCCAAACTTTAATACTTTAAGCTGGACATACTTCTAAAGACCAAACGTTCCACTTAACCTGGTCTCTGATTGGGCAGCTTGCATATACGTATGAGGACAGGCTTATGGAACATAAATCAACAGAAATTTACAAAGCTGAGCAAGATTTCAGATGTTTCTATTTTCTGCTTATTGATCAACAGAAAAAGACAAGCACAAGTTAATTATACTGTCAAAATGGTTTATTTTCTTACCAGTAAAGTGTAATTGTTCAGAACTAAAATAAAATCTACTTGTGAGCATAAAAACATTTTGAAACTAAATATATTAGATTTATGTTTACATGTCATTCTAATGACTTTATTCCACCTAATGGCACCCTGTTGCAAAAATGAATATAAGCTCTCAAGAGGGCCATTATTTATATCCGTAATTTGGAATGTGGAATGGATTTCTATTTTAAAAGCCCCTTAAGTATAAAATGAAGCAATTATTTGTGAATGTTAACTGATTATATATATGATCTTCTGTTTTCTTAGCCCATTGAAAAGCTAAGGGCCCATTGAAGAATTATTTAATTTGTCTTTTATTATTATATATGAAAAAGCACTCTTGTATTGTAAATTGCATTTTTAATTGGATCCTGGAGGTTCCAACAAAGTCAGGATAGAAATTAGCAGGTTAGAAATAGGAATGAGAATGGACCATTTAATTTGTTATCAGAAGCAAATCTGACCTTAAAGTGGAGTTCCACCCTAAAGTGGAACTTCCGCTTATCAGATCCCCCCCCCCCCCCCTCCGGTGCCACAATTGGCACCTTTCAGGGGGGAGGGGGGGTGCAGATACCTGTATAATACAGGTATCTGCACCCACTTCCGGGACGAGATAGCCGGAGCTGTCCTGCCCATATCCGAAGATGCCCCGTTGTGTCTTAGGGAACACAGTTCCCAGGACACAACGGGGACCAATAGAGACGCGCAGCGCGACTCGCGCATGCGCAGTAGGGAACCGAGCAGTGAAGCCGTTGCGTCTTCACTTCCTGATACCCTGACAGAGGATGGCGGCGGGGCAGCCGAGAGATGAGCGGTCGCTCGTCACATTCTGCCGACACCGCTGGAACCTGGAACAGGTAAGTGTCCATTTATTGAAAGTCAGCAGTTGCAGTATTTGTAGCCGCTGACTTTTAATATTTTTGGTGCGGGTGGAGCTCCTCTTTAAACAACACTAGTCTAAATATATTTTTTCTACATTAGCCTAATGAGCTCTGATAGCTGGCTTGGATATAGTCATTTTGAGGCTATTTTAGTTAAACCAGGATATTTTACTTGGAAGTATTTACAAGAATATTGAAAAAAAAATGAAATTCAGGGGAAAGACATTTGATATTTCAGACTAGATTATCATAGGTAAACATTATTACCTGGCTAATGTGACAATTGTAGGTTTTGGCAAATGTTTCAGTAAATGTTTCATGGACTGCATGAGGCCCTCAATCTCCATTTCTGAACTGACGTGGTGTGGAAGCTCAGCGTAATCGCACGTGAGACCAGCCTGATGGATCTGAAAAATAGAAGAGTAGAAGCAAAACAATGCCATTATACTAAAAGTATAAATTTAGGGCCAATAAAAATAAAAAAAACATATATATTACATCTGTGCAATACATGTTTTGTCTGGTCTTCTTTTTTATGCAAGTCATTTTTATTGAAAGTTTTTTTTTTTTCCCAGTTTTTCAAGAAGAAAGAAAGAAAGCAAACTATAACCACAAATTAACAAAGCATAGTTAGTACCAATTTACAAACAAGCGCATGAAGTACAGCGTCTAGCACAGGAAAACAATCACAGAACCCCAGGCACAAGGGACATTTAGATTAACTTATGAAAAACTTCAATAGTATAGCTTGTGATACAGAGCAATAGCATAAATCCTGTGATCACAGTGAGGTTAGGAAGAGGAAAAAAGGGAACAATGTGGAGGATTGGGGTTACATTTGGGTGATGCCTGGATATATACTTTATATTTTGTTTTGTACCAAAGAAATTCCTACCATGAAAGATTATAGCAAAGTAAAGTTTACCGTCCGTTAAAAAATATTTTAACATAATTATCTTCACAAACATAATTTTAACATTAAAATTCCATAAAGGAAGACTGGGAAATTTAAAGGCATAAAGGAAACATGACTGAGGAAATACTCCCATTGGTGACCTCTCTTCCTGAAAAAAGTTGTTGCTTCTCATTTTGATCCAAAGGCTTCAGCACTTCTTTGATTCACAGACAGCTTACACTATTACTCTGCCGGTCTAAAGCCAGATTGCCCTGCAGATCTGGACAGAATGAAGGGTTATTCAAAACTTAACCTGGCTACCATCTAGCGCTACATAACACAAAGTTCAATGCGACTGTGACCTGGCCAACACAAATCAATAAATTGAGAGTTAACACCAGCAACCACTGGATTCTAACCTAGCGACTTAAGCCGGGCATAGACGGTTCGAATCTCAGCCAGTTCAGCAGGAACCAGCCGAGATTCTAACCATGTATGGGCAACAAGTCTACCAGATTTTACATGTGATTATCGCTAGTGGCTGGTGCAGCCACTAGCAAAGATCTTAGCTTTTTCCCATGAGGGATTTGTTAATTTGATGTTGTCTTCTCACAAATGTACATTGCATTCGGAAAGTATTCACAGCTCTTCACTTTTTCCACATTTTGTTATGTTACAGACTTATTCCAAAATGGATTAAATCCATTATTTTCCTCAAAATTCTACAAACAATACCCCATAATGATAACGTGAAAGAAGTTTTTTGAAATCTTGGCAAATTTCTTAAAAATAAAAAAGAAAAAAAAATATTCACAGCCTTTGCTCAATACTTTGGTGAAGGGGTGAAGCACCTTCGGCACCAATTACAGCCTCAAGTCTTTTTGAGTATGATTCTACAAGGTTGGCACACCTATTTTTGGGAAGGTTCTCCCATACTTCTTTGCAGGACCTCTCATGCGCCATCAGGTTGGATGGGGAGCATCGGTGCACAACAATTTTCAGATCTCCAGAGATGTTCAATTGGGTTGAAGTCTGGGCCACTCAGGGACATGCAGAGTTGTCCCATAGCCACTACTTTGCTACTTTGTCATGCTGTGTGCTTAGGGTTGTTGTTCAGTTGGAGGATGAACCTTCGCCCTAGTCTGAGGGGAAGGCTGCATATGACGTCACCCGCTGCTGCCCTTCGGAATCTGTTTGACACATGTTTGTGTTTTTTATGCCTGTACCAAACTGCTGAAATGGGAGTAGTCCGTGTTTGGACACATTTATAACTTTATTAAACATACAGTGAGCACTTAGATCTGTTCCTTTTTTATTATTTAGGGTCGGATGTCCGCATTGGGTTCTGAGGAGTCTGGAGAAAAGAGTGCGATCTGCTTTAATCCATTTGGTATATTGGGATCTGCTTGTATGACTACCTGTTAGTTCAGGAGTCCATGCTTTGAGTTGAGAGTAGATAATAAGACTGGAGGTGGAGGGACGGTCACCTTTTGTGGATTTAACCTCACTGGTGAAGGCTTTCTGGGACTTGTTGTCTACTAATTATCTCAACTTTTTCTCATCATTTTTTGAAGAAAATTATATTCTGGGATTTGTTGTTCACCAACATTTTGGAATTTTTCTGTTAGCGCTGCACTTATACCCTGTTTAATGTCTCTGTACATTGCTGCTGCATTCATCTTTGAATTAGTGAAAACCTGTGCTAAGGTGAAAAGCGTGTAAGGAATAAAAAATAAATAGTAATTACTAAACTTGCAGCAGCTGTACACAAGGTGCTATTCACTTGAATCAATCTAAAAATAAAAATAAATTACTGTGCTTGCAAATGTTCAAAACAATGTGCAGATATATTCCAAAAATTCTATTAAGAGTGCTCGTGTACTGTATAACAATTAAAGAACGAATCAAAATGATATAATTAAATATTGCAAAATGTCCCAACAACAAGTGCTATTGTGCTCCAATTCTTTGATAGGATCCAAACTTCCACTCTGTGATGCGACTCATTCCCTTTCAGTGTTCCCACTCACCAGATCTATGGGACCCCTAGCTTTTCAGTCTAGGGATCAAAAAAGGCAAAGATCCAGCAGTGACGGAGGTCTTGAACCGGTCCACAAGAGATCTCCTCCAGCGTGGTGGTTAGTGTATGGAAAGAAAGGGAACTGATAGTAAAGTACTGTAAAATTAGTGTTTATTTCTCAAAAGATGGTTCTACTTACAAAATAGCAAAGTAAAATAGGCATGAGCGTAGAAAACAGAGACATGATCCAGGAACGCCACATCCAGTGTGCATTCCACTGAGACCCGAAGTGACGTTGTATAGACTCGGCACCGGAAATTACGTCAACGCTCTTTGCCCTCCCACAAGGTGTCATCAAGGACCTCTTTTTTAATTTTTTTTTGGAAACCCTAAAAATCACACATCTCCCCCAGCTAAAAAAAAAATAATAAAAAACCAACTCCGTCCAGAAAATTACAAACCTTCTTAGGGGGGGGGGGGGGGGGGGGGGGGGGGGGGGGGGGGGGGGGGGATCTACTGTATTGGGGGCTAATTTTAATTGTAAAGTCGGAGGCTTGGTATAAATAAACTGTGGTCTATCAGGTAAAAGCTTCTTTAGATCAACATCCTTTAGTAATAAAGACCAAAGCTTAGTAATGATTTTGTCCGTTTGTGTTGATGGGTGAAGCCTATCATCATTAAGGCTACTCCAAAATTCTCTGTACTGGTTTCCCTCTTTTTGATCACACCTTGTGGGAGGGCAAAACACGTTGACGTAATTTCAGGTGGCGAGTCCATACGTTATCACTTCAGGTTTCGGTGGAACGTACGATGGATGCCGCGTTCCTGGACTGTATTTGTTTTCTACATACAGTATCTTCCGAAAGAGGAGTACACCCCTCACATATTTTTATATATAATATAAATATATATATATATATATATATATATATATATATATATATATATATATATATATATATATATATATATATATAATATATATATATATATATATATATATATATATATATATATATATATATATATATATATATATATAACAATATTTTATTATATCTTTTCATGTGACAACACTGAAGAAATGACACTTTGCTACAATGTAAAGTAGTGAGTGTACAACTTGTATAACAGTGTAAATTTGCTGTCCCCTCAAAATAACGCAACACACCATGCCATTAATAATAAAAATAACGCAGCAACCAGCCATTAATGTCCAAACCGCTGGCAACAAAAGTGAGTACACCCCTAAGTGAAAATGTCCAAATTGGACCCAAAGTGTCAATAATTTGTGTGACCACCAATTATTTTCCAGCCCTGCCTTAACCCTCTTGG
Organism: Lithobates sylvaticus; assembly: GCA_028564925.1. NCBI lineage: Eukaryota > Metazoa > Chordata > Amphibia > Anura > Ranidae > Lithobates > Lithobates sylvaticus. Next base: position 239,864,683 of record CM053030.1, read on the forward strand.
GAATGGAGTTCACCAGAGCTTCACAGGTTGCCACTGGAGTCCTCTTCCACTCCTCCATGACAACATCATGGAGCCGATGGATGTTAGAGACCTTGTGCCCCTCCACCTTCCATTTGAGGAAGCCCCACAGATGCTCAATAGGGTTTAGGTCTGGAGATATACTTGGCCAGTCCTTCACCTTTACCCTCAGCTTCTTTAGCAAGCAGTGGTCGTCTTAAAAGGTGTGTTTGGGGTCGTTATGTTGGAATACTGCCCTGCAGCCCAGTCTCCAAAGGGAGAGAATCATGCTCTGCTTCAGTATGTCACAGTACCTATTGGCATTCATGGTTCACTCAATGAACTGTAGCTCCCCAGTGTCTGCAGCATGCATGCAGCCCCAGACCATGACACTCCCACCACCACGCTTGACTGTAGGCAAGACCCACTTGTCTTTGTACTCCTCACCTGGTTGCCACCACACATACTTGACACCATCTGAACCAAATAAGTGGGGGCTTATTTGCAGGCTTTCTTGTGCATCATCTTTAGAAGAGGCTTCCTTCTGGGATGACAGCCATGCAGACCAATTTGATGCAGTGTGTGGCGTATGGTCTGAGCACTGACAGGCTGACGCCCACCCCTTCAACCTCTGCAGCAATGCTGGCAGCACTCATACGTCTTTTTCCCAAAGACAACCTTTGGATATGACGCTGCGCATGTGCACTCAACTTCTTTGGTCGACCATGGCGAGGCCTGTTCTGAATGGAACCTGTCCTGTTAAACTGCTGTATGGTCGTGGCCACTGTGCTGCAGCTCAGTTTCAGGGTCTTGGCAATCTTATAGCCTAGGCCATCTTTATGTAGAGCAACAATTCTTTTTTTTCAGATCCTCAGAGAGTTCTTTGCCACAAGGTGCCATGTTGAGCTTCAGTGACCAGTATAAGAGAGTGAGAGCGATAACACCAAATTTAACACACCTGCTCCCCATTCACACCTGAGACCTTGTAAAACTAACAAGTCACATGACACCGGGGAGGGAAAATGGCTAATTGGGCCCAATTTGGACAATTTCACTTAGGGGTGTACTCACTTTTGTTGCCAGCGGTTTAGACATTAATGGCTGTGTGTTGCGTTATTTTGAGGGGACAGCAATTTTACGCTGTTATACAAGCTGTGCACTCACTACTTTACATTGTAATTTCTTCAGTGTTGCATGAAAATATAGAATAAAATATTTACAAAAATGTGAAGGGTGTACTCACTTTTGTGAGATACTGTACATGCTTATTTTACTATTTTGTAAGTAGAACAATCTTTTGCGCAATAAACGCTAATTTTACAGTACTTTGCTATCAGTTCCCTTTCTTTCCATATACTAACCAGCACTCTTGTGGACTAGTTCAAGACATCAGTCACTGCTGGATCTTTGTCTTTTTTGACCCCTAGACTGAAAAGCTAGGGGTCCCATAGATCTGGTAAGTGGGGACACTGAAGGGGAGTGAGTCACATCACAGAGTGGAACTTTGGAGCACGTTGCATTTAAAGGATTGCAGCACAAGAGCACTTTTTATTGGAATATTTTGCAATACTTAAAATTATATTATTTTTATTTGTTATTTATACATGAATTTTTATCTTTGTTACAATTGTTATACAGTACACGAGCACACTTAATATAATTTTAAAGGTATATCTGCACATTGTATTGATCAGTTTCCTGCATGGTTGCAAGCGCTGTTATTTTTACATGCATTCATCTTTCCCTCAATCCTGACTAGTTTACCAGTTCCTGCCCCTGAAAAACATCCCCACGGCATGATGCTGCCACCACCATGCTTCACTGTAGGGATGGTATTGGCCAGGTGATGAGAGGTGCCTGGTTTCCTCTAGACATAATGCTTGCCATTCAGGCCAAAAAGTTCAATCTTTGTTTTATCAGACCAGAGAATTTTGTTTCTCATGGTCAGAGTCCTTCAGGTGCTTTTTGGCAAACTCCAGGCGGACTGTCATGTGCCTTTTACCGAGCAGTGGCTTCCGTCTGGCAACTCTACCATAGGGGCATGATTGGTGGAGAGTTGAAGATGGTTGTTCTTCTGGAAGGTTATCCTCTCTGCCTAGAGAAACCCTGGAGCTCTGTCAGAGTGACCATCGGGTTATTGGTCACCTCCGTGACTAAGGCCCTTGTCCCCCGATCGCTCAGCTTGGGTGGGCGGGCCACTCTAGGAGGAGTCCTGGTGGTTCCAAACTTCTTCCATTTACAGATGATGGAGGTCACTGTGCTCATTGGGACCTTCAATACTGCAGAAATTTTTCTGTACCCTTCACCAGATCTGTGCCTCAATACAATACTGTAGTGGAGGTCTACAGACAATTCCTTGGACTTCATGGCTTAGTTTGTGCTCTTACATGCACTGTTAACTGTGGGACCTTATACAGACAGGCGTGTGCATTTCCAAACAACTGAATTTACCACAGGTGGACTCCAATCAAGTTGTACAGACATGTCAAGGATGATCAGTGGAATGCATCCAAGCTCAATTTTGAGTGTCATGGCAAATTCTGTGAATACTTACTGTATGTACATGTCATTTTTTTGTTCATAATTTGCAAAGATTTCAAACTATTTTTTTTCACGTGGTCATTATGGGGTTTTGTTTGTAGACCTTTGAGGAAAATAATGAATTGTTACTAACCCACAACAGTAAAATCCGTCTGTATATGCAGTAAAGCATGCTTGTTATACTCACTGTGGAACATAAGGGGTTAATCCCCTGCATTGTGTAAAAAGGCTGTTTGATCCTGGCTTCTCTGATCTTCCCCTCTTTCCACTGACTCCTAATAATTTCCTGATAACACAGAATCTATGGAGGCTACACATGCTCAATTTTGGTGTGTGTTGCTAGAGCGTTTTTTTTTCTTGGGAGGATGCATGTGATCAGCACAGGGCCAATCACAAGCTGTCCAGACAGAGGGTCAGTGGTCATACAGCCTTATAGGTCAGTCAGAAAACTCCTCCTACAAGCTTTAACCAGTGCTTGGCTAAACACTGTTAGATGTCACAAGACTGCTCTAACTGCTGATGAGAAAAGGTATTTAGCAGTTTATATTTATTAAAATAATTGCATTTCCATTTTCTATGTACTGTAGGAGACCAGATATAGTGAATACAGGGTCCTGGGTTTCGTAACACTAATCCATTTTGGAATAAGGCTGTAACATAAAAATACTTTTCAGATGCACTGTATATAAAGGGTCTATCTCATACGAGACAGATATGCTTTCTGACTTGTATCAGAACACCCGTTTCCCAGTATGACGGCTATAAAAATAAAGATTGCTGAAAACACTTATCTTTCTTCTCATTTGAATATTTCTTCAACATTATCTTTTTTTGTTATTGCAAGTCAAGTCATGTCCTAAATCTAAATGTAAATGTTACACATATCTGAGAATAAAAACTTATTCTGTGCACACCCTTATTACCTATGGTGGCTTATCAGGGAATTCTTGCAGAGAGATTATGGTTTGAAGGTGTGACATGAGGTGGTAAGAAGTGAAGAGCACAGGAGGTAGACTTTTAGGAGGCACATGACAACCGATATTGATTAGGACATCTATCTCAAATTACTCATTGCTGCAGAGCATATTTATGCCATCTTTCTATTTTATTTGTTTCAGCTATTTATTTCTAACTCTAGCATTATTCTGAGAAATCCCGACTCCATATGCTGACTTGCACTACCCATCAGTTCACAAAGTGAAGAGTATATTAAAAAAAGGGTAGGAAGAGAGTAGTTTAGGCAAGTGCACAATATACATTATTGTCTATAGACAGCTCACAACCTTTTTCAGGGAAAAATTACTTCACAGCTCTCATATTCTAAAGTCACTTGGCAAAGTGTCAAATCTGCAAAAAGATAGGTACTGTTTTTCTATTACTGAGATAAATTCATGGATCAGTAAGGGATGTGAATATTGTGATTTTCCTTTAAAAATTATATTAAAAAAAGCTCTTGTATGACCTTAGCCTTATTTTCCAGGATTCTCCATGGTGGATAGATGTTGTAACAAGACTAGACATGGGCCGAACAACCCATGGTTTGATTCATGGCAGAACTTTCGAAAATCGCAAAAGTTCTGAATTGAATAACGAACGCCATTGAAGTCTGAGGGACACAAAGTAGAAAAATCAAAAGTGCCCATTTTGAAGGCTTATATGGACGTAATTGGGCATACAAAAGGGTATGGGGTCCGGGTACTGCTCTGGGGGACATGTATCAATAAACACAAAGTTAGTAAAAAACATTTTTAAATGAGCAGTAATTTACTGATGCTTAATGTGAAACCATAAAAACTAGAAACAAAAATAAAAAAAAATCCTTTAAATTGGGAAGTCCCCTTAGTCTGCCTTTAAAGTGGCACATCTGTACCATGTATAGAACCTGCTGCAGCAATAATTATAAAGCCAACAAAAATGACATTTTCCCTGCAAGCTTTGTTTATTTTGTAAAAACGGCTTGGGGATGAGGCCAGAATTTAGTGCACTCTGAACAAGATTTTTGGGAGGGCACATGCGCGATGGCTTCCGTGATAGACGCTTAAGACTGGAGCTCCGTCCCGCTCTGGCTGTTCCGTGCCTCCTTTGGCACCCAGCAAACCTCGACTTGCGCTAGCATGGCAGTACCAGCGAGGGGATCGCTACCCCCTCACCCCATATCTTCAGGCTCAGCCTGGAGGGACCTCCAAACCCAACTAGCGGAAAGTGCAGGCTTGCTCGTGGAACTGAACATGGCGGCCGTTACTCTACACCAGGACCCAATGGCGGCGGAGATCGCTTCCCCTTGACACCACCGCAGTCCCTCACTTTCTCAGCCTGGGCACTGGGACACCCTTGAGTACACTCCAAGTTGGGCCACACTCCCCTGCATTGACTGAATTGCTCATAGAGCAATCACTAGAGATGACCTTCTAATATCTCCTATGGAGGCAGGGCTCATACACACACAGCACGTGGTCCCTACTGCAGGCTGCCACATCCCACAACCACTGGATACTTCAGCCATGTTTGCTAGAAATGCTGGACCGCGGCCTTTCTAACACTGCTGCCAGAATTACTAATGATATCAGACATTCAAAATCTGGGCTCCCGCATTGAAGCCATTGAACTTAAACTGGATGCTACAGTTGCTAGAGCTAACCAGAACACTGATCACATAAAGGACCTTCATAATCAGCTAGAGATGGCCCTTTCTAAAATTGACGATCTGGAAGATATATCCAGAAGGTATAATTTTAGGATAAGGGGGATCCCGGATGAAATAAAGGATACTCCAGAAACAGTACAAGCGTTTATCAAGGAGCTTATCTCTGATATTCCATCACAGATTGGAACTTGATCGAGCCCATAGGGCCCTCAGACCACCTCGACAGAAAAGCCTTCACAGAGATGTGGTGGTTAAAACCCACTTTTACACGGTCAAAAAAGAAGTTGTGAAATGTTCTCGATCATAACAAAAAAGGGGAGGAATAGGGAAATAAATTATGTATAACAAGTGCCACTGGGGGCACCGAAGAGTCTCCTCAGATCTTGCCTGTCCAATGTGGACCGTGTCACTCTGGTCAGAGCAACATAAATATACAAAAAAACCTGGTGTGTTCCTGTCAAGACTGGCAGGAACCAGAAGACCATATGAGTGACACAACATACAAGAAAATAAGGCCTAAATTTTAAAAAAAAGTAGATTTTATTGTAAATACAAAAAAAGGAACAATGTGGTCAGATATGATCCAAAATTGGATCAATCAAGTATATGTGGCATGTGCAATTATAAAGACACCATGTGATTCATCCTAGCCACTGATGAGTACATGGTACAGCAACAAATAAGACAATACAAAAACACTGAAAAAAAAATTACAGACAACATGAAACAGTGCGTCCGGACGTCGAAAATCTATGTGTGGAAGACCTGCACACTGTGAGCGTGAGTGTGCGCAGTATGCAGTGACTGCTTAAGGGTCAGGAAATCCACATATAGATCCCAGGAAGGCTCGAGCCCATAGTGGGGACGGGGAGACTGGGGAGGTGGAAGGGAGGAGGGATGTGGGAGACGAAATGGAGAGAATTCAATGGATGCACACTGTAGATTGCAATGTAAAAAACATAACAGCTGTAGAGGATCCTGGCTGTGTTGAGGACTAAGTTGGAAAAGTATCTTTAGTAACAGCAGCAAAGTTCATCACTCTTCATTGATAATGAATATTAAAATTCAAGCAGGAAGACACAAAAAGAGCTTCTGGCATGCATGTGGATTGACTTCCGGGAGGTGTGACGGCGTCTCAGGAGGTGATGACGTCAACGCGTTTCGCAATTACAGTTGCGTAGCTTCGTCTGGACGTCCATGAAGGTATCCAAAAACGTTGGAGCACACAGTGAACTTTGATGTTTATCCTGTATATAGATGCTGGTATAGGTCGGGTCGATCAACAAATATACCACCATTAGGTGAATTCAGTCCCATGCGGTCTGACATTATTGCGGTGTTATCAATCCACATGCATGCCAGAAGCTCTTTTTGTGTCTTCCTGCTTGAATTTTAATATTCATTATCAATGAAGAGAGATGAACTTTGCTGCTGTTACTAAAGATACTTTTCCAACTTAGTCCTCAACACAGCCAGGATACTCTACAGCTGTTTTGTTTTTTACATTGCAATCTACAGTGTGCATCCATTGAATTCTCTCCATTTCGTCTCCCACATCCCTCCTCCCTTCCACCTCCCCAGTCTCCCCGTCCCCACTATGGGCTCGAGCCTTCCTGGGATCTATATGTGGATTTCCTGACCCTTAAGCAGTCACTGCATACTGCGCACACTCACGCTCACAGTGTGCAGGTCTTCCACACATAGATTTTCGACGTCCGGACGCACTGTTTCATGTTGTCTGTAATTTTTTGTTCAGTGTTTTTGTATTGTCTTATTTGTTGCTGTACCATGTACTCATCAGTGGCTAGGATGAATCACATGGTGTCTTTATAATTGCACATGCCACATATACTTGATTGATCCAATTTTGGATCATATCTGACCACATTGTTCCTTTTTTTGTATTTACAATAAAATCTACTTTTTTTAAATTTAGGCCTTCTTTTCTTGTATGTTGTGTCACTCATATGGTCTTCTGGTTCCTGCCAGTCTTGACAGGAACACACCAGGTTTTTTTGTATATGTGAAATGTTCTCGAGCATCCCCAGCTGACGATTCATGGTCATCCTATTCAGGTTTTCGCTGATCTTTCTCTCTCCACTATTTAAAGGCGGAGATCTCACAAGCCACTCTTGACGGCCCTCTCCCAAGAGAACATCAAGTACTGGTGCCTTTCAACCTCAAATTTTAATTCAAGAATAAGTTCTGTACTTTTCCAACTTCCCAGAGGGGGAACGTCTCCTTTTGAAATTGGGACTCATCTCACAGGCGCCTTCCTCTCCCCTTGCGGGATCTACCTAGGGAGCTGTAAAACACCAGTCACCAGCCAGCCCGCTGACACCTGTCTGGTAGAAGCCCAAATTCAAGAAATCCAAAGACTCTCGCCCACCCTGATGCAGAACACTCCTTCATCCTGGATTACCTGATCCTCTATAGATTGAGGACTCTCCTAACCATTTCCATTGTAGGAAGTTCTGGTTGATTTTGCTCTTTTTACTGTTATTAGTTACTGCATTTATTGGCGTATAACATGCACTTTTTTACCCTGAAAACCGGGTGCAAATAGTGTGTGCGTATTATACACGATACTGCAATTTGGGCTGCCTAGGAGGGAACAGGGAGGGGGCGGGACAAGTGCCGTCAGATTACATACAGCGAGAATCTCCTGTTGACTCAGCGGCGTCTATAATATTAAGTCCCATCTCCTGGGCTGGCATTGGACCAGTGTTCTGTCTATTATAGAAGCCAGTCCAGGATGCTGGACTTTGTATTAAAGAGGCTGCATTAACAGGAGATTCTCGTTGTATGTAATCTGACAGCGCTCAAACCGCCCCCCTCCCTGTCCCCTTGAGGCAGCAGTAATCTGAGGTGAGGCTGCAGATGGGCATTGATCAGGCTGCATTCATGGCAATGGTGAGGCTGCATATGGGCATTGACCAGGCTGCAGATGGGCATAGGCTCATGTTCCTACATTCCTCAACCTCAGAACCAGGATCTGAATCAAGTAATGGCTGTGCATCATCAAGGAGCAAAAGGCTGATGCTGTGTTCAAATAATTCAGCCGACTCCTCCATGCCTGATGCTGGGGCTATGGCAGGAGTAGCTGTGGACAAGGAGGAAGAATAAGCCACTCTGGCAGCTGCAGTGGACTGCACACTAGTCTGCTTGGCTGATGGAGGATGAGGATGAGGATGGTTTAGTAAGCCAGTCCACCACCTCCTCTGCATGCTGTGGCTGGATAGCACAGGCAACATCCCCTGCCGGAGGACAGACCACATCCAACTTTGTCTGTGGACACAGATGCTGCTTGCCCCCTCAAAGTGCCATGGGAACGTCCGCCTCTCCTTGTTGGCCTTCCAGACATGATTCGGGGGGAGGGCTTATTAACAAAATTTTATAAAGATGGGGAAATGTGTACGTGGATGCACTTTAATCAATGGAAAGTTGTGTTTTGTGCACTTGAATACTCACTACACAGACACACTCCACTGACACACTACAATATACTGCAGTAAAACTGCACTGCAATATACTGTGGTAAATGTGCACTAATGGTCAGATCCACCGGCCACAGGCTGGAGTTCCAGAGGCCCGGTCAGGCGGGCGGGAAATATACTGTACTGCAATGTACTGTGGTAAACGTGCACCAACGCACTGCAATATACTGCGGTAAATCTGCAATAACTCACTGAAATATACTGCGTAAAACGTGCACTAACACACTGCAATATACTACAGTAAACCTTTAATAACGCACTAAAACATACTGTGCTACACATGCACTAACGCACTGCAATATACTGCGGTAAACTTGCACTGACGCACTGCAATATACTGCAGTAAATTTGCACCAACGCACTGCAATATACTGTGGTAAACATGCAGTAACGCACTGCAATGTACTGCGGTAAACATGCACCAACGCACTGAAATATACTGTGGAAAACATGCACTAACACACTGAATAAACCTGCAATAATGCACTAAAATAGACAGTAATACCTCGGATTGCGAGTAACGCAGTTTACAAGCGTTTTGCAATACGAGCTATTATTCTTTTTAAATCCTGACTCGGTTTGTGAGCATAGTCTCGCAAAACGAGCAGGATTCAAGCCTCTGGGGTGTGAAGCAGCCCATTTGGCCAGAGATGCGGGTGACACTCGGAGCCATTCAGAGACGCTCGGAATCACTCCATTCCCGAGTGTCTCAGAGCGGCTCTGAGTATTTCCGAATGTCTCTGGCAAACCCCCCCACCTCTGGCCACATGCAGTACTGCATACACTAGCAGTGCCACTGGAACAGATTATCTGAGTTTCCATTACTTCCTTTGGGTAAACTCGCTTTGATATACGAGTGCTTTGGATTACAAGCATTCTTCTGGAATAATTTATGCTCGTAATCCAAAGGTACCACTGTACTGCATTAACCGTGCACTCACACACTGCAATATACTGCGGTAAACCTGCAATAACGCACTGAAACATACTGGGGTAAACCTGCAATAATGCACTGCAATATTTGAATACATTTAAGGTGGAGGCACAGTGGTTGTTCGGCAGGCTGAACAAATGGTCGAACGCCCTGATAATTTGGGTGCTAATCAAATGAGCTAACAGCCAATGCTCGGGCCAAACCGTTCACCCAACTCTAAACAAAGACTTCCATTGTACTTGAAGAATAACAAATAAAGTCAATTAAAGCAGATCTTCACCCCAAAGCTTTATGTCCCCCCTCCTCTACCACATTAGGCACAATCATTTTTTTGTGGGGAAGTGGGTACCTAGTTTTGCCCCCAGCCTTCTGGGACATGTCACAGGTCCCAGAAGGCTGCGGGACCAATCACAAAAGGTAGCACAAGTCGTGCATGAGCAGTGGGAAGTTGGCTGTGGAGCCGCAAAGAGTTACAGCCGGCATTCCCTTAGCAAACATGACAGCGCTGGGGACCCGAAGATTGGCAAAGAACCGCCCCAGGTGAGGACAGCACAGGTTCCCTGGGCAGGTAAGTGTCCTGTTTTAAAAATCAACAGCTACAGTATTTGTAGCTGCTGACTTTTATTTATTTTTCTTTCTAGGGTGAAGAACCTCTTCAAGTAGTCAATATACAAAATATTTAAATATAACAAAAATACTACCATTTCATAGTCTGGCGATTCCATTCTAGATTTCAAGCTCTGTACAAGCGGAACTAGACTGCTCATTCTGAAAAATAAAATGCATATCAGAAGTAGGGAACTAAGGAAAAAATACTGATCAAATAATCATAAACATATTTCTGTCTCCTTTGAATTCTCTAATAAAGGGTAACATTTTAAAGTGTAGGTTATAGCACTTTGCACATAAACATGACCCTGCACTGCCTTTCTGATTAACACTATGGGAGTTATTTACTAAAGGCAAAGCCACTTAGATCTGAGGGGGGCATGCAAAGAAAATAAAAAAAAAACAGCATTTTTGCTTGCACATGATTGGATGATAAAATCAGCAGAGCTTCCCCTCAGATCTACAGTTATATACAGCGACTGCACTTGTAGTGCAAAGTGGATTTGCCTTTAGTAAATCAGCCCCTATGTGTCATTTTTAAATTTTTCAAATTGTGTGAACAGTTCTTGTATACAAACAAAACCAACATAAATGAGAGTAGGATACTGAAAAGCAGGCAAGAATGTTCAGTCCTCTATAATAACAGATGTGATGAAAACAAACTTACACAGATCTTAGGGGATTGAGTGATACAGATGTCCAGTGTCTATAGTGTCACAGAGAAACAGCTCGTCTTTCACGGGAGTACTTTTAATTTAGGCTTTTTTACAAATTGAATAGAAATTTTAACTTAAGGGTCTGCTGATGAAATAGAACAAGAGGGCAAAAAACTACAAGACAAATGCACCTCATTCCCTAAAACTTGCTTTACCTGACATATTCATAATAATAACATCTTTTCTGCTGCCTAGTTGAAGGTGTGATTTGATGATGAAGCAAATGCTTGCTGACAGTTTAAAGACTGGCATAAAACAAAAACTGCAAAACCACTGGACTGAGCAGAAAGTGTTGATTAATCTCTCCTTCTATATTTTTGTAGATGGATCTGCTGTTTACAATGTCTGCTAATCCAACATCTACCTCTAGTGGCTGCCTTTGAATATTACAATAATAGTTCAGAACTACAAATGGCAAGTACAGTTTGTTCTAAATAACAAAGGGTCAGAGAGTTCTCCAAAATACTTCAGATCACCTACATCACCCAAAATGTATTACTTTCAAATTGTTATCATTTTAATACTTGCATTGTAACACCAGTATTTTAATTTCTCACACTTTTTCCCCTCAAGTCATTTGTAACTAAAAGTATATTGAAAGTAATTTTTTTTAGAAGTTTTGGATATAGTAGATAATGGTAAATGGTTTTATTTTTCCTGTCTCAGACAGACACAGGTAGCGAGAAGAAATCTTTCTTAGATAAACCCTCTCTTAGACAGCCGTCACCAGAACAAATTTACCATTTGGGGGATTTCCCCTCTAGAGGCAGACTTAATGGGGTGCTTTGCATTTTTCTGCCCTCACTCTTTTATTCCGGTCCCAGTGACAACTTACTTTCATTGACAAATAGAAAGGGTAAATCTCTCTGACGGGAGCATTGAAAGAAATACAAAATTTTAACAAAAGGTTCTTGCCAGACCCTATGTAAAACCAACAAAAATATTGACTTCCGATACACTTTAAAGAGATCCTGCCACCAACTTACAAAACTGCACTAACTACCACAAAGAAATCAGCTACTAGCAGTGTTTGTTCCATAGACTCTTTCTATACACTTGCCTTTGAGCTGGCTAGAAAGTTTGACTTCTCCAGGAAAGCCTATTTCCCAGGACAGCCTCCTTCATGTCTTAGCCCTCGTTCTCTTCTGAGAATGTCTATTTAATTTCTGTGCTAGCCCAGAAAATTCACCTCGCCTCTCTCCACCCTAGAAAACGTTTTTCTTTAACCACTTGACCACTTAAACCCCCCTCCTAACCAGACCAATTTTCAGCTTTCAGCGCTCTCACACTTTGAAGGACAATTACTCATTACTTAGTCATGCAACACTGTACCCATATGACATTTGTGTCCTTTTTTTTCCCCACACAAATAGAGCTTTCGTTTGGTGGTATTTAACCACTTAAGCCCCGGACCAATTTGCAGCTAAAGGACCAGGCCCCTTTTTGCAATTCGGCACTGTGTCGCTTTAACTGACAATTGCGCGGTCGTGCGACGTGGCTCCCCAAAAAAAAAAAAAAAAAATCGGCGTCCTTTTTTTCCCCACAAATAGAGCTTTCTTTTGGTGGTATTTGATCACCTCTGCGGTTTTTATTTTTTGCGCTATAAACAAAAATAGAGCGACAGTTTTGAAAAAAATTCAATATGTTTTACTTTTTGCTATAATAAATATCCCAAAAAAATATATAAAAATTTTTTTTTCCCCCCTCAGTTTAGGCCGATACATATTCTTCTACATATTTTTTGTAAAAAAAAAAAAAAAAAAAAAAATCGCAATAAGTGATTATTGATTGGTTTGCTCAAAAGTTATAGCGTTTACAAGATAGGGGATAGTTTTATAGCATTTTTATTCATTTTTTTTACTAGTAATGGTGGCAATCAGCGATTTTTATTTTGACTGCGACATTATGGCTGACACATCAGACATTTTTGGGACCATTGTCATTTATACGGCAATCAGTGCTATTTAAATGCACTGATTCCTGTGTAAATGACACTGGCAGTGAAGGGGTTAACCAGGGGGTGGCAGTGTAGGGGTTAAGTGTTCCCAGGGGCGTGTTAATAACTGTGGGGGGCGTGGCTGTGAACTTAGTGAGCACTGATCTCTGCTCCAATCACAGGGAGCAGAGATCAGTGTCACTTGTTGCTAGGCAGAACGGGGAGATGCTGTTTACTTCCGCATCTCCCCATTCAACCTTCCTGTGAGACGATCGCGGGTATCCCCATGGCGATCGAGTCCGTGGAACCCCGCGACCGGACTCACGGGGGTCCCGAACGGCACGCGTGCCGGCGCGCACGCAATGGCACGGCGGCATTCTTAAAGGGACATACCTGTACGCCCTTATGCCTGTCCGTGCCATTCTGCCGACGTACATCGTCGTGCGCCGGTCAAGAACTGATTAAAGTGCATTTTTTTCCCAAAAAATTGCATTTGAAAGACTGCAGCACAAATACAGTGTGACATAAAATATTGCAACAACCACCATTTTATTCCCTAGGGTCTCTGCTAAAAAGAATATATAATGTTTGGGGGTTTAAGAAATTTTCTAGCAAAAAAAATTATGATTTTAACTGGAAACCAGTAAATTTAAGAAAAAGGTTTAGTGTTTAAGCGGTTAAACTTCCCTCATTTGACACCAAAGTGTATTCCTTTGATCTAAAGGACAAATCATTATAATGTTTATACTTAGTTCCTCAGCTAAAGAATGCTGTGGTACTTGGCAGACTGCCCTTTTTTTTTTTCTTCTTCTTTTGAGGGCTGTGACTTCAGCAGAGCAGAGAATTCTCTGCATAGAAAAAGAAAAAAAAAAAAAAAAAAAAAAAAAAAAAAAAAATCGGGAAAATAATTTGTAAAGATTGCAAGGGGAAAAAAAATAATTTGAGTTAACGATTCTTAACGATTAATCGTGCTACACCATAGTTTCTCTAACAATCGCACTTATGACTATAAGACCCCAGATCCTTAACTTTATTAAATCTACCTTTCCTGATCCTCCCTCCCAGCTCTCTTTTACCATTTTGGGCAATCTTCATTTGTTGAAGACCTGCCTTTCTCAGGTTGGCAATACACAGAAAATATTGAAACAGTGCCTTAGCTTAACGTGTAAGGCCTAAACTGAGGAAACAATTTTTTTATTTTTATTTTTTTAAAAGGACGTTGGCATACAAAGCATTCTGTATCCACAGCGCCATCATGTGGTGATAGATAATACTTCATAATACTTCCCTGCTCAAACATGCACTGGTTACCCCCATACTTAAAAAACCCTCACTAGACCCCACCTGTTTGAATAACTTAAGAGCCATCCCCCTGCTCCCATTTGCCTCCAAGCTCATCGAATGCCTTGTCCATGACCGAATCAGTCGCTACCTCACGGACAACAACCTTCTCGACCCCCCACAGTCCGGCTTCCGTCCGCAACATTCTACTGAAACTGCCCTACTAAAACTCACCAATGACCTAACTTCTTATAGCCTAGGCCATCTTTATGTAGAGCAACAATTTTTTTTTTTCAGAGCCACAGAGTTCTTTGCCATGAGGTGCCATGTTGAACTTCCAGTGACCAGTATGAGAGAGAGAACGATAACACCAAATTTAACACACCTCCTCCCCCATTCACACCTGAGACATTGTAACACTAACGAGTCACATGACACCGTGGAGATTGGGCCCAATTTGGACATTTTCACTTGGGGGTGTTTCTCACTTTTGTTGCCAGCGGTTTAGACACTAATGGCTGTGGTGTTGAGTTATTTTCAGGGGACAGCAAATTTACACTTATACAAGCTGTAAACTCACTAGTTTGCATTGTAGCAAACTGTAATTTCTTCAGTGTTGTCACATGAAAAGATATAATAGAACATTTACAAAAATGTGAGGGGTGTACTCACTTTTGTGAGCTAGAGATACTGTATAATATTATAGTTGGCTGAATTGGGTAAGGCGACACACTGGATGCCTTCAGCTGTCATTATTCTTTTGCTGGGCATCATGTTTGTCCCTGTGCCTCTCCAGGCATACCTGCCCCTAATCTATCCACTGCTACACAGTATGTGCTCCAACTTTGGAGACTCTGAAAATTATAGATTTAGGACCACAGTATACAGATGAGCCTTAATGTGGGCACTGCAGCTTACGCATATATTTGCAAATGTTTGCAAACAAAACCCTCTGCTTTTATCGTAATTTGTTAGACAGGGTCAGTTTGGTTGTTTTGCAGGCTGGCTGGTAAGTGTGCTGGGAATTATTTTGGGGGATTTTTTGTGATGTGTATTGCCCTTACATGTGCAAAGGCTAGTTATAGGTTGGGGCGGTTACCATTTTTTGTAGAAGCAAGGTGGGGGACAAGGACCATCCACCAGAAACCAGAGTAGCTTCTTGGCCAGTTTGGGGCCACAAGAGTCACTCAAATTCCTTTGGACTCTATCCGACAGATCAGATGGGTGAGGAACTTTTAAAAGGAAAAAAGGCATATAATTAGGGCAGGGGTGCCTAACTAGTGGCCACATGTGGCCCATGGAGCCTACTCTGGTATTGCAGTTTGGCAAGCCCAGATCACGGGTTGCCAATATGCCATCCTAGAGCATCAGTGTTGTAAATGAAGCCGGTGGTACAGGAAGCAAGCAGCCCCGGAGGGAGCAGAGCCACATAAGCAGATGCTTCCTGTACAGCCCTGACTCCCGTCACAGGAGAAATGATACCAAATGCAATCAACCTGGGACAGCAACAGCTGATGATACCTGAATGGAAGACTTCTTAAAGCTAAGTTTGTTACTAAAATCACAGTGTATATATGGGCATATCTGTTCTGCAATAGTTACTGGGATGCTTTCCAACTGATTCGCACTGAGCCATAGAATTTGGTTATTACCTGGAGGTTTGGTGTGCTTTCTGAAAGTGCACCATACCTACAAGGTATAATAGGAGTCAATAGCAAAAAGTGTAGCTAACCCTTGGGAAAGCCACAGGTGCACTGCAGCGCATCAGTGTGAATGTAGCCTTAGTCTCCTTTCACATGATCGGTCTGACCCAAATTGGACCTTTCATTTACCTCTCTGGAGCGGCATATGTAAACGGATGGTGTCCGTTTATACCTACCTCCAATCTGATCTGCTAAAAAAAAAAAAAAACAGAAGGGGATTCCTCTCTTTCCATCTGGGTGGATTAGATCAGAGGGCCCATAGCGTAGAGTTGGTTTGTGTATGTGTCCGCTATTCATACAATATGCAGAGTGAACACAGACATGTCATTGTGGCCTGTGACTGCTTACCAAGGTCGCTTAAGTTTCCCTCGCTCTTCAAAAGGTTGGGCACCCCTGTATTAGGGAGTACTGGTCCTACTAGATTAGGGAGCGTTTGGCCTCCGCCAACAGGTGCATGAGGTGATCCAGAGAAGAAGTCTGCTTGTCAGAATGTTGTGTTGTAATGACCCTAAATTAATTTGGTCATACAGCACTGCCTCAAAGGAGGCAACAATCAAACCCATGACCCTCATGCAAAACTGCACCGGGGATTGACAACAAGAGAGAAAAGAGTTCTTGACAGAGATCTTAATGTCTGAATTTTTGTTGGTGGAAGAAAAACTTGAGATAAGGCCACATCCAGGTCAAGGCCTATTTGCTCCATGAGTCGAGTTGGGAGTCAATGCAGATTTTTGGAAGCCGAGTATTCAATCAAAGGCTAGCAACAGGTGAGCTGTCCATTGCATATCGTTCAATAGAACCTGGCAGAACATGTTCTTAACAGAAAATGATCCAGGTAATCCCACGGTGAATTG
Organism: Lithobates sylvaticus; assembly: GCA_028564925.1. NCBI lineage: Eukaryota > Metazoa > Chordata > Amphibia > Anura > Ranidae > Lithobates > Lithobates sylvaticus. Next base: position 239,881,395 of record CM053030.1, read on the forward strand.
TCTGAGAACAAGGTAAGGCAAGGGTCAAGACCTTTGAGAACACCTGATGGGCTGTGAACAGGTGAAAAGGAAATGCCACAAATTGAAAATGTTTTTAACCATGGCAAATCATAACCAGATGGCAGCAGAACTAGAGACTGAACACCAATTTGTAGCCTTGGGCGACAACAAACTAAACCCAAAGGACTGGAAAGTCATAAATCCATTTGGACAAGAAGAAGTGGGGATGCCCTGTTATTGTGCAGAAGGATTGGAGCCAGACTTAGCCAGCTTGGAAGTCCAAGGTTTGCGTCAAAACTGCTTTCCTGGTGTAGACTTGGAAGATGAGGCCTGTGAGGGACTTACCCACAGGAATATTTTTCCTTGTGTTTGCTGGGCAACAGGGTGCTCTTACCACCAGTGATCTTTTTGATGACGAGTTTGATGTCGAGTGGCTGGAGAAAGGAAATTTTCTCAAGCCACTTTTGCTGACACCAAACCACTAAGGGAGGGAGATGGAGAATTCCTACCTAGGAAAAAAGGGAAGCACCAGGGGTTCTATACCCACAATTCCTGATGAACAGTTACAACATAAAAGGATGAAAAGAAATTAACCCTTACTCCCCTGGCTTCACCCACTTTAGAAGGGCATATCCCCTCTGCAAGGTTGTCTTCAGGGTCTGGGTCATACCAATGTGGATTGCCCTTCTCCTGGACCTAGAACCCTTTGGCCAGCCCAACGGGTGCACTATCTGCCAAGGTGGGCACCTAACGCAGCATTCAGTGCCCAGAGGAACATTATAGACTGGCCCTGTGTCTTTGCTGGTGGGGTCCAGTCTCTGGAGCTCTTGCTGTGGGACAGTGAACCAGAAACTGCAAAATTCTGCTGTGACCAGGGAAGAAGAAAGCTGATTGAATAAAGTTGGTAAGTTCAATTAACACTCAAAGTACATTCAGTAGAGAGAATACATCCAACACTTAAAGACACTAGCAAAGAACTGAAGATTACTGGGAGTAGAAGGGGTTATATGCCAGCTTTTTTGCCAGTATCTAAACACTTCAAGGTACCTGCCTATAACCCAGTTGTCTCTGAATCTACCTATGCCCTGTACTGCAAAAATGAATTTAAAAAATAAATAAATTCTCTCTGCAGTGCGTAAAGCTATAATGGTACAATTCCTCTAAAAAAATGAAATTTAAGCAATAAGAGCTCAAAATATTTCAGGTAGCTGAAAGTAATACTTTTTGGAAACCTAGACATGCATTATTTAACTCTTTGAACTTCAGTACGAGTCTTAAACAATTACATTTACATAAGCTTAGTTATAAAATATGTATATATGTCCACTTTGTTAGCTTAACCTACCTTGCCTTTGGATGACCTGGATCCTGATAGGCCCTCTGAGAACTTACAATTGCTGCACTAGCTGCTTTCTGAGCTCAGCTGATGATAAAGCACTATCTCCTAAATATGTATAACAGTATCAAATAACAAAGCTCCATCTTTAAAAGAAATGAAACAACTATCAGGCTTTTTTTTTATACCGATACAGTGGGCTCAAGTCACAAAGCAGTATCTACCGATTTAAGAACTGCAGTGAAATACCTCCTAGTTTACAAGCCAGCGGGTCTTTGAATAACACGCGACTACACCGCAACTTATTCAACAAATTTATTTATTTATATAGTTTAGCAAGTTGACTTTAGAGACAGTTTATGCAGTAGTTACTGTGCCTTTTCTACTAGTGCGGTAAATACCACATAAATTGACAGTAAATCGACAATTTGTATATCGCGTAAGATAATTATAAAAAAAATTGTCATATGATCCAAATTATCTCATGCAATATTTTTCAGTGAATTGAGCCCAGCATGCCTCATCAGCATGAGGTTAAGCATTTGATACAGCAACAAAATTTAAACTTCACAGGGTGTTTTAGCTCTAGTTCCTCAGACAAAGTAGGGAAATCAAAATAAGGGAACAAATAAAAAATGTTTCAAAAGTAAGACTACAAAGGAATAATAATTGAAGACATTTTTCATATTCCTGCATTTCAGGATAATTTCCCATAATAGCCCTAATTATGCGGTTAAAAATCTAATTTATTATGAATTCTACATACCCAGGATTGGAGGCCCATCTTTGCACAGTCTCCTCACTATCATCTTCGCACAGCTCTGCAAAGGCAGCTTCAAGGTCTTCAAGCTGGTGTACACGGTTTTCTACGCAATCAACTAGAGCATCCTGAAAAGCAATTACATTACAGCTTAGTTCACAATAAACTTTGATGGCAAAAGTGGGCACAGAAGAGTCTTTGCCAGTGAAACATAAATGCAGTCTGCTGTAAGTCTAAGGCTCCTTTCACACTGAAGCGCTAAAAATAGCTCCTGTATAGCGCCTGAAAAAAAAAAAAAAAAAACGCCCCCTTTCACTCCAGTGTGAAAGCCGGATGGCTTTCACACTGGAGCGGTGCGCTAGCAGGACGGTAAAAAAAATAAGTCCTGCTAGCAGCATCTTTGGAGCGGTGAAGGAGCTGTGTATTCACCACTCCTAAACCGCTCCTACCCACTGAAATCAATGGGGCACCGCGGCTATACCGCCGGCAAAGCGCCGCTGCAGCGCTTTGCGGGCGTTTGTTTACACTTTTTTGGGCGCTAGCGGGGGTTAAAACCGCCCCGCTAGTGGCCGAATAGCACCGCTAAGACGACGGTAAAGCGATGCTTTACCGCTGACGCCGCTCCCGCCCCAGTGTGAAAGGGGCCTTAGTCTGCACGCTCCAATGCTGCCCCATGTCCACTAATCCAGCTGGCCAGTCATCTTTCAGGTTGAAAGCTGTCCTACAACTTATTCAACCCACTTCCTTTGAGCCCAGATTATTATGGACACACTTCATGAGGCTATGCCCTTGATGGGGACATTTCCTATTTCCTTAGTAAAATTTGCTCACAATATCCAAGAAGGGATTTTAAGTCTAGTTACCTTATATGACTTCATGCTATAGGAATGTCATTGTAAACTGACTATATTGACAAGCCAGCCCAGGAATGTGATATATTCCTTAGAAGGTAATGTTTATGATTGGTCAAATTCTACCAGCTCATCCTGTATATACTACAGCTAAAACTTTGAATAATCGTTTTCATCTCAGAGCGGTCATCATGCATGCGTCTGATTGTGATCATTTGTGTCACGCTGTAAAAGATGGCGGGACCCATGGCAAAAAAAGGCATCTTTAGTTAAGTATTCTTGTTATATTTTCTACCTTTGTTATCGGTATCTGTCATGGCTTAATTGTTATACCTGCAAGGGTTTGTGTGGTCTCCCCAATACTGTTGAATACAACCCCAAAAACAAACTAACTATCACATAACTGTGATAAAACAGCCCTCATGCCACCTTGGCTTGCAGAAGAGGAAATGTTGACTAGAAACAGCACTAGCATGTCATATCATGAGCGACATTCCATCCAGCAGTGAGGACCAACCACTGCTGGAGAAGGACTGACCCTGCTTATCTTGCTAAAGACCCAAAGACTGCTGGATTTAAGGTATGCATACTAAAAATGATGATCTCTGAGATGGAACTCGGGCTCATGCAGGGCCCGTGCAGGGCAAAGTAACAGGTTCACTTTAATGCAGATCTCCACAGCAGGTAAAATGTATTTTACTTTTGCTTCCATACAGCTGTGTTAGGCTATGAGGAGTGATAGGAAAGCCCTGTGTAAACTTTGAGTTGCTGGAGTTTTAGTTTACATAGGCTATGGACTCCCTGTCTCATGGAGTGCGTTACATGCTCCTCCAAATCCAGAAGTTAGTACCAGGTATGTCCTTTGGATCCTAGTGCTTAACAGAGCAGAAGGGTAGTAAACAAAAGGCATTTGCTTGAAAAGGGGGGGGGGGGGACATTGGATCTGTAGTTGAATACATTAGATAAAGAGTAAATACAGAAAAAGGTAATGCACAAGACAAATTACATTTTCCAAATGACAAAACCTGCTTTTGTGTTAATTTAGATCATGTAAAAGAAAAAAACAATGTAAATTTTATGTATCATCTGTTCAACTACATCACCTTTATCTGCAGGCATTATATGAATGAAAATCAAATATTTATAGTTCAAATGTTCAAGTCAGTTTCAATGGGGTGTATTCACTTTTTAATGAAAATGTATATATTTGTCCTGACCTTGAAGCAGTATTAAACCCAAAACAAAAAAAATAATACATTGCAGCTTATGACCATTGGATGTGGTGGCTGCATTCATTTTCTTTTTTAAGCTCTTTACCCCTCTGATGATCGGGCCAGTAACACTCCTCCTATATTAGAGTGACTGCACTCTGGATGGAGGAGCAACAGACACACCTTTGGGCAGCAGCATTGTCAGTACTAGCAGATTTATATACACTAACAAATGAAAGTCAAACTCCAGCTAACATTTTTAAGCAACTACAGGAACAGTTTTGTTCCTTTTGGAGTTAATGTTTTACGTAAATAAAATCTGATCGTTGTACTGCAAGTACCCCTGTCAATGTTAAAGTGATTGCAAAGTATTTTTTAAAATAACAAACATGTTATATTTACCTGCTTTGTGCAATGGTTTTGCACAGAGCACCCCTGATCTTCCTCTTCTGGGAGCCCTGGTGGCACTCCTGGCTCCTCCCCCCTTACGAGTGCTCCCATAGCAAGCCGTATGCTATGGGGGCACTCATGTGGGCTCGATCCCAAGCCAGGCTGTATGTGTCCATTGACGCACACAGCATGGCTCGACCCCACCCCCTCCTCAAAGGCTGTGATTGACAGCTGCAGGAGCCAATGGCTTTGCTGCTGCCTCCATGTCTAGTGAGGAGAGAGAGGGAGGGATTGGAGAACCATTGCTCTTGGGCACAGCGCTAAAATCGAGATCAGGCTCAGGTAAGCCTAAGGGGGGCTGAGTTGAACACAGAATATTTTTACCTTATTGCATAGAATGCATTAAGAAAAAAAGAAACAACCTTCTGTCTTTAGAATCACTTTAAATGTTTGTTTCAACCCTCTAACTGTTAAAAAAACGAAATTACTGGCTAGACCAATGTTTCTCAACTCCAGTTTTCAAGCACCCCCAACAGGTCATGTTTTCAGGATTTCCCTCAGATGAAACGACTGTGGTAATTACTAAGGCAGTGAAACTGATCAAATCATCTGTGCAAAATAATGGAAAGCCTGAAAACATGACCTGTTGGGGGTACTTGAGAACTGGAGTTGAGAAACATTGGGCTAGATCACCATGTAAAAAATGACAGACAGACAAAAAAAGAAAACTAATGCAGCAATCATATCCAAGAAATGGCAATCTGCAAAATAATAAATGTTTTGGGGTTCAATAATGCTTTAATAAGTAGGAATGGAAAACATAAAATCACAAATCTTTCCCTTTACATTTCACAGCAAAGAACACAGAGCTACATAGGTGAACATAAGTACATAAATAATGTTTGTTTTGCTGAACTAAAGAGTTTTTTTTGCATCCTACATACTCCATTATCTACTAAAGATAAAATAAACATAATGTACTTTGCTGTTCAAGGTAAAAAAAAACAGTAACTATCTTCACAAAATGACAGCCAGATGTCAGTGAGGGAACACATGAAAACAGGAAAGGGCTTGAGCAATGATTTCATCAACATACTCGGCATTCACTAGTTGTAACATAAATAGGAAAGGTGAAGAGCACTTATCTTTGCTAAGTTTAGATTGCAGATTTTGTGCCTTTTACTTAACATTTAGTTTAATAGGAAATCAAAACAAGGTTTCTCAATAGGCACACTATTGAGCTTTGTAAATGGAAACCTTCCAACAGTCCTGGATTGTGAAGGACTGTCCCTTCTTTTTGGATCAGTCCCGCTGTACCTTGTACAGGGGGCTTGGTCTTGCAAAGGCTCTGCCCTTGTACATTGTGCCCATAGTATGCAAATGGTCACACTGGTCATCATGTATTTGCATATATATGATCAGATGGCAGGATTTGCATGTGAAAAAGCTATAGTGGCTCTTTCATATGCAAGTCCTGCCTCTGGCGCATTAATGTGCTAGGGTTAAAGGGAGGCTACTCCTCCACTCATGTCATGTCCACAGCTGAGAGGAAGACTTACCTCTGTCACTGCTGGGTGAGTTTGGGGGGGGGGGGGTCTGTGCTGGAGGTAGGGGGTGTTCTGTACTAGGGGCTTGAAAAGGGTCTGGGAGGTTGGGCTGGGGCAATGTACTGAGGGGTTGGCTGGGAGGAGATTTAGGGTGGTGGGGGTTCTGTACTGGGTGGGGAACTGGGGCTATTTGGAAGAGCCGTACTGTGGGGGATATGGGCTTACAGGGGGGGGGGGGGGGTGAATTTGTACTAAGAGGAGGGGGTCATTTTTGGTTGTAATGTGCCCACCAGCCTGTGCATTAAATACTTCTGACCTCTGCACACTCTGTGTTACATACTCCAGACCCCTGGACTCTCTGACATGTAGTTCTGATCTCTGCATTGTGTATGTAATACACGCCTGACCCCTGCACTATGTATCACATGCCCCTGATATCTCTCACACACACACACACACACACACACATACACACATATATATATATATATATATATATATATATATATATATATATATATATATATACACACACACACACACACACGTACGTACGTGTGTGTGTGTGTGTGTGTGTGTGTGTGTGTGTGTGTGTGTGTGTGTGTGTGTGTGTGTAAAATCTGTTTTACATGCAGCAAATATTACTGACACACCAAGTGACTCTACATTACCTCTAATGAATCAGAACTTGGCTTTTTAAAGCTGTACAGCTCCTGCAAGATGTTGTACTCATCCTAAAAGTAGGAAACACAAGAGCACCATGAGGCAAATATATAGAACACAGATCACAAAAACAGATGATAATATGATATAATACGGTCTATTTGCTGAAGTGCCATAAATGCTTGCACATCTGCTTCTATCTCCTATAAAGGGTGCCAGGACCTCTAGAATATCAGGCAAATAGAAATCATTTTCCCATCTCAGACAACATATTATTGGTTAACAATGCACCATAGTGATCAGCCAAAATTAAGATTACAAATGGCATATATTGAATATTGGAGGTACCTGTAATAGTGACCATTCACAAAATGTAATGCTTGCACTTGGCATTGAACTTGAGCAGGCTGGGATAGCTAAGGCTTTATGCTTAACTGCAGGTAGCCAGATCTGCAACAGATTTGGCTGTTCATAACGATATACACATCCGCTAGATAAGGGTAGTTGGCCACCGAACTTCAGCTAGTTTACATGGAAACGTGTGGAGGTGAAAGCAAATGCATACTGGGCAGAAATGTGTAGGAGGATCTAGGTTATTTTTTTTTTAAGTTGTTCTCTTTTTAAATTCTCAGATTTCCTTAAAATAACATCAGCCGCTCCTGGCACCAAGTCCTTGTTCACATATACAGCGGGTAAAATAAGTATTGAGCGCGTCACCATTTTTCCCCAGTAAATCTATTTCTAAAGGTGCTATTGACATGACATTTTCACCACATGTCGCCAACAACCCATGCAATCCATATATACCAAGAAACCAAAACAAATAAGTTCAGAAATTAAGTCATGTGTAAAAATCTGGAATAAAGCTGGCCATACACCTGTAGATTATTTGCAGATTTTCTATGGTTAGCTGGAAAAAGTGGGAGATTCCTCCAGCCACACAGTTTAGCGAACATGGAGAAATCTGTTGCACTTTTTCCATCTAACCATAGAAAATCTGCAGATAATCTATAGGTGTATGGCCAGCTTAACACAGGGAAAAAGTATTGAACACAAGAAGAAAGGGAGATGTAAAAGGGCATGGGAAGCCAAGACACAGCTGAAATCTATCAGTAATTAGAAAGTATTCCTGCCCCTTGTCAGGGCAAATTAATATCAGCTGGTCAGTCTCAACTTATGGCCTATAAAAAGGTGTCTCATTACCATGGTGTCACACAAGAAACATTTCATGATGGGTAAAAGCATTGATCTCTTGTAAGGCCTTTGCAACTTTATTGTTGCAAAACATATTAACCACTTGCTTACTGGGCACTTAAACACCCTTCCTGCCCAGACCAATTTTCAGCTTTCGGTGCTCTCACACTTTGAATGACAATTACTCAGTCATGCAACACTGTACCCAAATGAATTTTTTGTCCTTTTTTTCCCCACAAATAGAGCTTTCTTTTGGTGGTATTTGATCACCTCTGGTTTTTTTTTTTTTTTTTGCGCTATAAATGAAAAAAGACCGAAAATTTTGAAAAAAAAACGCATTTTTCTTTGTTTCTGTGATAAAATTTAGCAAATTATTAATTTTTCTTCATAAATTTTGGCCACAATTTATACTGCTACATATCTTTGGTAAAAATAATCCAAATTAGTGGATATTATTTGGTCTTTGTGAAAGTTACAGACTCTACAAACTGTGGTGCGAATTATACAAAATTGATCACACCTGATGCACTGGTGGCCGATCTCATTTCTTGTGACCCAAACAAGCCAGGAAATTCCAAGGTATTTAGTAAGAGGCATGTGAGCTTTTTGATGTTGTCATTTTTTTCCCACAATTCTTTGCAAAATGAATTATTTTTTTATTTTTTATTTTTTTCCACAAAATTGTCATTGTAATAGGTTATTTCTCTCACATGGCATGTGTATACCACAAATGACACCCCAAAATAAATTCTGCTCCTCCTCCTGAGTATTACGATACCACATGTGTGGGACTTTTCCACAGCCTGGCCACTTAGAGAGGCCCAACATGCAGAGAGCATCATCACGTGTTCTAGGAGCATAAATTACACATCTAAATTGTTGACTACCTATTACACTTTTGAAGGCCCTGGAGCACCAGGACAATGACATGTGACACTGACGTGGCACTGATGACAGGTGGCACTGATGACACGTGACACTGATGACACTAATACGGGGCACTGATGACACGTGACACTGATGACAGATGGCACTAATACAGGGGCACTGATGACACGTGACACTGACAGATGGCACTAATATGTGGCACTGCTAACAGATGGAACTTATACGTGGCACTGATATCATGTGGCACCGATACGTGGCACTGATGACACGTGACACTGATGACAGATGGCACTGATACGTGGCATTGATGACAGGTGGCACTGATACGTGGCATTGATGACAGGTGGCACTGATACGTGGCATTGATGACAGGTGGCACTGATGACACGTGGCATTGATATGGCACTGACGACAGATGGCACTGACGTGGCACTGATGACAGATGGCACTGATGTGGCACTGGGGACAGGTGGCACTGGGGACAGGTGGCACTGGCAGATGGCACTCTGGGGACAGGTGTTACTGGGGACAGGTGGCACAGATGGAAATCTGGGGACAGGTGGTACTGATGGTGGCAGCGGGACAGATGACTTTATTTCTTCTTTTTTTTTTTTTTTTTACTTACGGCGCCGTTCCTCTCTCCCTCCTCACACGCTGTCTGTGTGAGGAGGCAGAGCGGCGCTGACAGATGATCTCATATGTTTGCATATGCAAACATATGAGATCATCTCTCATTGGACAGCCAGATCTCGCTGTAAACGGCCGCTGTGATTGGCCGTTTACAGCGATCTGTGACCGGCTGTGTCCGACGGACACGGCCGGCACAGAACTTCCCCGATGCGCACTCTCAGGAGCGCGCATTAGGGAAGTAAACAGGAGGACGTCCAGGGACGTCCTCCCGGCAGGGAGCGTCCGCGCTGCAGCCGTCTTTCGGCTATAGCGCAGGCGCGTAGTGGTTAATGGCATTGGTTACAGAAGGATTTCTTTTTTTTTTAAATTATAATCTATTTATTTTTCCATCAATAACAAATGTTTACAGTCCATTTCATTAATAAGCAGAATAAAAATGTCTTATTTACGTACATGTTATTATTACAGCACTTACGCCTTAACAAAGCACTATCTATACACCCTGTATTAAAAAGGAGAGAGCCTGTCATTAAAGCAGCACTTCTTAGAAAATCCTAAATCAAGGCCCCCCCCTATCTCTGCTATATTTCGCTACCTCCCCCTATTTGCCCTCCCCCCCCCCCCCACACCCCCACTCTATTCTCCTCTCACTTTATCTCTATCGAGCGTATACCCTCTATCCAGGGGCTCCACATCCTATCAAATTCCTTTACGTTATGTCTCCTTATATAAGCGGCTCTCTCCTTCGGAAGGGTTTCATTTACTGTATCTATCCAATTTTTCACCGTGGGTGGTACCTTTGATTGCCATCTCATCATCATCTTCCTGGCTTGGTATATACCCCTTAATATTGCCACAGTTATACTCTTTACTCTTAATTTCTCCCTGCTTCTGCCTATATCCCAGAATACAAAATTGAACTTCAATTTCCAGTTCCTTTTTAAATATTGCCTTCAATACTTCTATCACCCCTTCCCAGTACCGAAAGAGCTTGGGGCACCTCCACAACATGTGGAGGAAGTCCCCCGACCCCTGGCACCTCTGGCAACTATCATCAGGTCTTTTACCAAACTTACATAGCCTCTTTGGTGTATAATACGCTCTATTTAGTAACATAAGATGAGAAAATCTCTGTGAAGGCGAGACTGATATCTCCGGGCTTAGTTCCAGTATTTTCTTCCATTGTCCCTGAGGTATTACCCCTATATCCTGTTCACATTTTTCTTTCACCTCCCCTAGCTTCTCTTCTCCTATAGTTTCTCTATTCAATAGGTTATATATTACTGAAATTAATCCTTTAGTAGATCCTATCCCCCCAACACGTTGTACCAACGGTAGATCCTCCCATATCAGAGACTGGTTTCTAAATTGAACTTCTAGGGCATGGTTAATTTGAAGGTACTTGAAATATGTATTCTGGGGAATATTAAATTCCCTTTTTAGCACAGAAGGATTTCTAAACTTCTGAACGTTTCAGTGAGCACTGTTGGGGCCATAACCCAGAAGTGGAAAGAACATCATTTCACCATAAAGCGGCCAGGACCAGGTGCTCATCGCAAGATTTCTTGTGGAGAGCTTCAGAAAGACCTGGAATTAGAAGGTACAATTGTATCAAAGAATACAATAAGTAATACACAACCGCCATGGCCTGTATACACGCTCAGCACGCAAGACTCCATTGCTGAAGAAAAAGCATGTTGAAGCTTATTGCTGCACAACATTTAGGCTCCATTCACACCTAGGTGGTTTGAATCACCTCCATTCCGCGCACGATTCCAGAATCGCAGCAAAATGTGGGAACTTCTTTTGGGCAACACATGTCCCACGTTTTTGTTGCGATCTGTTGCGCAGCAAAAATCGCACTGTACTTGGGGTGCCATTGAGCAATAATGGCATCGTAAACATGTCCCGCGTTTTGACGCAAATGTGGAATCGCGGGCAGAACCACGGAGAATCTGGCCCGCGATTCAAATTGCCTAGGTGTGAATGGAGCCTTAGACAAGCCAGAGAAATACGGGGAGAATATAGTCTGGTCAGAGGAGACCAAAATTTAACTCTATGGATGCCATAATACATACCATGTTTGGAGGTCAAATAGCAATGCACATCATCCCAAAAAACACCCCCATACCAACAGTGAAGTTTAGAGGTGGGAACATCATGATGTGGGGCTTCCATCATTGAAGGAAGGATGAATGGCAAAATGTACCAAGACATTCTTGATACCAGGATGATAAAGATGAAACGAGGGTGGAGATTTCAGCAAGACAATGATCCCAAAAACAAAGCCAAGGAAACTCTCAATTGGTTTCAAAGAAAGAAATTAAAGCTGCTAGAATGGCCCAGCCAATCACCTGACTTGAACAGATAATCTATGAAAAGAACTAAATATCAGAGTTCATAGAAGAGGCCCACAAAACCTTCAAGATTTGAAGACTGTGTGTGGAAGATTGGGCCAAAAACACACCTGAGAAATGCATGTGACAAGTTTCTACTAACAGGAGACATCGTGAAGCTGACATTACCAACAAAGGATTTTGTACAAAGTATTAAATACATTTCAGTTAGCGTGTTCAATACTTTTTCCCTGCGTCATTTCATTTTATTACACATAACTTCCATTTATGAACTTATTTGATTTGGTTTCTTTGTATGTTTGGATTGCATGGGTTGTTACTGACATGTAGTGAAAATGTACTATCAATAGCACCTTTAGAAATAGATTTACCTAGAAAAATGGTGACGTATTTAATGCTTATTTTACCCGCTGTATACTGTTAAAGGGTGACAACCGTTTCCTAACTGTCTGCCTGTGTTGCCATATGACCTTCATTGGGAATACAAGCAGCCAGGTGTGGTTTACCGCTGTAATAATCAGAGACCAGTCCAAAACAAGGACTGGAGCAAGTGCATATAGGCAAAAAGTGGCTAAAAAAAAAACCTACCCCTTACCTTATCTCCACAACAAAAGGGGTAGGTGTTCTTTAGCTCCCACTGGTAAAGCTGCCCAGTAGGATAAGACTGTAGGGTGCACAGGCCAGAACTGGATTTCTGTTAGGTTCACATCTGTGCGTGTGATTACCTATGCGGGAATGCATCGGTTCCCACAGTCACAACCACCCACACAGAAAACTGCAGGAGTGGTCTGCGGGTGCCATTAATGTTATTGGAAACGCACTGCACTTGCAGTTCCCGTGTGGGCTGCGATATCTAAAAAGCCTTTTCCCTGCGTTTCAGGAGGCATGGCAGCTCTTTCCGAAGAATGAGCTGCTGTGCCCATGCAAAACGCCGACTGCAGAGCTGCACAGATGTGATTCTAGCCTTCTGATAGATCATCAGGTGTTGTGTAAACGGATGTAACAAAATGGCTTCATGGTTATATTTACCAAACCAAAAAGAAGTGAAGATACAGACATTTATGACTTCATGCACACAGCCATACAGGGACAGTACAGCATCGAGAGCCTACGTACTAACATTCCTGGGTCCTGTTGCTACAACATACAGCCACCTATATAGCACTTGTATTCACAATAACGTATGCTACAAATGCCGATAGTGTACCTTCTGAGCATACGTCAGTGCGCATGCAGATGCTTTAGGCAACCCTCGGCGAACAGCTTCGTCTTCTAATGCATCTTATGGGTGATAATGTCAGTAGACAGGCTCTGCACGCTGTACAGAGCTGTGTGCATGCGGCCTAATACAATAGAGGAAGGTTTAATGCACATAAATGGACAATTTCCTTCGATAAAGAAATTGCCTTAAGCAACTACAGTACATTTTTATAAATTTATTATAAAAGAAAATGAAATTCTATGATATTTATTCATCATTTTTTTTCCCTTGTATAGCTAGAACCATTTTTATAGCAAGTCCTAGGGCCCATTCACACTGGTGCGATGAAAAACGCATATCGCGCTTTTAGTGTGTTGTGTTCAAATTTAACGTAACATGTGCGTTTTGCATGTGTTTTAATCCCTGGTCACCTGGGAAAAAATTGTCAGGTAACTCAAAAAACACCCTTAAAAAATGTGCAGCTTGTTTTTGGTGCATTCCCATTGACTATAATGGAAAGTGCGTTTTTTGTGCATTTTTTAAACAAGGCACCAAAGATGCAGCAAGCAGGACTTTTTAAAACCATAGCCCACTTTAAAAAAAATGCAGCGTAGAGATGTAATTAGACAGATACAATTTAAAGGGCACTATTTTTGTATGCGCTTTTGAGGCTATAAAAAGTGCACCAGTGTGATCAGGGCTTTAGGGCTAAAAATAAAAAGCATCGTTTGTATCCTTTACTTTATTCATTTTAACAAAAAGGACAAACTTTCCAAGATCAAAGACTTGAGTAACACATATTTCTGTACTAATGCATTTTTAATAGCGATTTATAAATCAGTAATATGCTCTCTATGTCATAACTATATATGTGTATGAGTGAGGCACAGTGAATCTTGATTTGAGGAGTATTAGGGCACAAATCACACGCAAATTCTAGCATGTTTATATGTAAAATCAGAACACATAAGTGCTTCTGCAATCTTCTAAAATCCCATCCTAACTGATCCAGATGTACAATATTTGGTGACCTAGTGCCCATGGTCTCAGCTCCTGAAGTAGGGGAGGTTGTTAAACAGCTGAATTTTAAAAGGCAATGTTCACCTTTTCTGGCCGAATTTCACTTTTCATAATAAATAGAAGCCTTTTGTTTTTTGTCTTTTCTACCCAAGCCACCCCAATGTTATCTCTTACTTACCTTAGTTACCTAGTCTATAGCATCTTTGAATCTTCACCTATTGGTTCAAAATTAAAAAAAAAAAAAAAAAAAGCTTTATGAGCCTATCAGTTCTTATGGGGCATCATGTGACCTTCCAGGAACCTTCAGATCCCATCATGCACTGCCTTACTGCATCACAGAATAGTGAGCGTTTACTTCTGTGGACCACACCTCACTCATCCCTATACCACCTTTTTTTTCCCACCCACTTTCCCATTTCTTTCTTTAACCACTTCAGCCCCGGACCAATTGGCAGCCAAAGGACCAGGCCCCTTTTTGGAATTCGGCACTGCGTCGCTTTAACTGACAATTGCGCGGTCGTGCGACGTGGCTCCAAAACGAAATTGGCGTCCTTTTTTTCCCACAAATAGAGCTTTCTTTTGGTGGTATTTGATCGCCCCTGCGGTTTTTATTTTTTGCGCTATAAACAAAAATAGAGCGACAATTTTGAAAGAAAATGCAATATTTTTTGCTTTTTGCTATAATAAATATCGCCAAAAAATATATAAAAAAACATTTTTTTCCCTCAGTTTAGGCCGATACGTATTCTTCTACATATTTTTGGTAAAAAAAAAAAAAAATCGCAATTAGCGATTATTGATTGGTTTGCGCAAAAGTTATAGCGTTTACAAAATAGGGGATAGTTTTATAGCATTTTTATTAATATTTTTTTTTTTTTACTAGTAATGGCGGCGATCAGCGATTTTTATTGTGACTGCGACATTATGGCGGACACATCGGACATTTTTGACCCACGGGCAGGCATTTAAACGGCCACGTACCTGTACGTGGTTTTGCCTGCCCGTGCCATTCTGCTGACGTATATATGCAGTGGGCGGTCGGGAAGCGGTTAAGGTGGCCATACATTATGCAATCTGATTGTACAGTGTCCTTTAGATCTACCATCAGCTATGTAGTGCAAGGACTTTGGATAGAAAAACTTTTTTTTTCTGCCAGTAAATACCTTATACAGCCCACTTCCTATTTCTTGTATGGTCATTAGCCTAGGCTTGTGACATCATGCACAGCTCTCTCTCACTCTTGTGAGAGTTTGCCAGAAAGGGAGGGGGGATGAGTCATAAGAGGGCCAATGAAAGCTGCTGGGAGGTGTGCCTCTGTGTCTGTGTAAATCCAGAAAGTGAACAGGCAGCAGCTTCAGCTGCCCACAGTTAAAATGGATGCAGCCAGACTTAGTGGAGGGAGATTTCTACAGCATATTTGGCAAGTAAAAAAAATCACAGTATATATAAAATAATATGCAAAGTGGTTGGAAGGAAGCTTCAGAATGGCAAAGATGTTTTTATTACAAATTATGTGAGCAGACTGCAGTTCATCTTTAACCAGTTGCCACCCTCCCTCTCGTTCTGGGACGCCATCGCACGCACCACAGCGGCCACGCCGTGTTGCTTCCGCGGCTCTTTAACCATGTAATAGGCTGTGTCCAATCACAGCTGCTCACATGTAAACACGGAGATGCCGGTAATTGGTGCACCTCGTCTCACACTGACAGAGTGTGTGGTGAGGATAGCCGATCAGCGGCATCTCCGCGCAGGGGGCAACAAAACATGTAATCAGGGTACTGATCATCAGTGCCCTGATTACATTATAGCGCCAACAGTGTCACCGATCAGTGCACACCAATGCCAGCAATCAGTGCCCACCACTGCCCTCAAGTGCAACCAATCATTGCCCATTAGTGACGCCAGTGAGTGCTGGCTATCAGTGCCACCTATCAGTGCTGCCCATCAATGCCCATCAGTACCACCCACCAGTGCCCATAAGTGCGGCATATTAGTGCCTCCATATCAGTGCAACCTAATCAGTGCCCATAAGTGCTGCCTCATCAGTGCCACCTCATCAATGCCCACCAGTTCAGCCAATCAGTGCCCATCAGTGCCGCCTCATCAGCGCACATCAGTGAAGGAGAACAAATACTTAGTTACAAAATTTACTGACAGAAACCAAGTAAAAAAAAAAATATATATATATATTTTTTCAAAATGATGGTCCTTTTTTTTGTAAAAAATAAAAATCCCAGCAGTGATTAAATACCACCAAAATACAGCTCTATTTTTGTGTGAAGATAATGATAAAATGTAATTTGGGTACAGTGTAGCATGTCACAATTGTCATTCAAAGTGCGACAGCGATGAAAGCTGAAAAATGGCTTGTGCACATTGCACAGAGTCTGCCTTCTAAACTACAGTGACGCCAACAGTAAGAGTTTCCGGAGGTGAAGCCAGTACAGAAATCACTGCTTGCAGGCAGCAAGGGATATGTAGTCCTTAGAAATGAAAAGTAAACAGGAGAAGCTGCAAAGCATGCAGGGAAACCAGGGAATTGTAGAAAGAGATGACCAACAGACAGGAAGAACTCACAACATGAAAGGAGTTTTTCAAGTAAGCTTATAGTGAATTGTCAAAAATAACTATTATTAATATTGCTATTGCAATGTTACAACATTAAAGTGTATGCTGTAACCGTAGAACATCCTTAGGGCTCACTTAGGGGGACACTTCAAAAAAATCCGCTTTTAAAGGCGTTTGCTGGTTTGATTTTCCTGCCTTTAAACACTCTAAAGCCCCAGACACACGGTCGGACAATCCGCGGACCAGGTCCGTCGGATCATGTCCGTCATACTTTGTCTGATGTTGGTTTTGCGTACACACGGTCGGACAAAGTTGTCGGAAAATCCGATCATTCTGAACGTGGTGACGTTTGTTGCCTACGACGGGACAACGTAGAGGCTAGTAGCCAATAGCTTTGGTCTTGTAATGTGATCTGAGCATGCGTAGCACTTTGTCCGGTCGGACAACCGTACACACGATCGGGTTTGGTGTGATCGGACCGAGTTGGCGGCAAATCTTTCCAGCAGGAGATAAGACTTTGTCCGTCGGACAAACCGACGAACACTGTCCGATGGTGCATACACACGGTCTGATTTTTCAACAACATTGTCCGATCGGACAGAATCCATGAAAAAGTCCGACCGTGTGTATGGGGCTTAAGTTAGCTGAAGTCCGCTCTCTGCTGATGTCACAGAGTCGGTCCAGGCTCGGGCGCCATCACGACCATGGAGTCTGGATCCACCCGGATGCCTGGACCGGCACCCGGCTCAGATTCTCAGTGAGCCGCTAAGTGCCTGAGCTGGCCGCTCCCACCCCTTCCACAGTCCAGCGCTCCAGTGAGCGAGGAGGGGGCAGAGCAGAGAGCTGCTGACTGAAAGTCACCAGCTCTCTGCTCAGGGAGCTGTGAGAACCGAGCGATCCACGGTGTTCAATGGTTTTCAGTGTTAGAGGAGGTGGGGGGACAGACCCAGCATCAGCTCCATGCTGCATCCACTTAGGAAAGTATGAAAAAACAAAACAAAAAAAAAAAAAAACAACATACTTCCCATTAAAACTTAGGAATGCAAAATCTGGTGCAGCTATGCATGGTAGCCAATCAGCTTCTAACTTTTACACTGTCCAGTTTTAGTAAATCAACCCCCATAATGTCATGCAGATCCTGGTGCACAAATCTGAGTGGTTTTCTGAACTCTATGTCAGAGACATGGAAAAATGTTAAAATGTCACTATAAAATAGGTGATCTGTATTTTACAAAAAGGTTGATTTATGGAAGAACAATCCATTATGAACAGTGATGGCATAGAAAGTGAAAAGTTTGAAGTCAACTACTCATGTTAGTTTCTACTGGGATACACATACCTGCGTATACATTTCCTTAAAAGGATTCTTGACGGAAAAGAAATCTAAATCTATATCCAGGGCATAAGCATCTTCTTTCTCCAGGATTTCCATAATACTTGTTGCAAGTTTGGCATTCTGTGAAGATATGGTGTTGATATCGGCACTTGTTTCCATGCTGTCAGTAGAGGAAGTGCCCTTTCTCAAACTGCTTTCTGCTCCATCACACAAAGCAAAGGAGGCTCCCTGCGAAGAAGCACATTGAAATGCATAGGCAGGACCACCTGCCGATTCATCATTTTCCGCAAGCTTTGGTTTTTTAGCAGCAGATTCACCTTTTTCTGCATCTTCACAGCCTGGTTCCTTCACAGGGTTCAACAAGATGACATCCAAGTGAAGAGGCTTGGGGTTTTCAAGCTGCTCTTCAGGAACGTAAAGCCCATCACTTAGAAAGTAATCATCTGTGCTGGTGACCCTGAATTAATAAAATAGAAAACATATTTGTAGGCCACGGTTTTAAAATCTGGCCTTTTCTGTCTTCTGGATACAGGTTGCTGTATAACTAGCATGATTCAAATTAGATCAATACAACTGTCTGTGGAGAAGAGTAGCACTTGTTTGTCAAAGCCAAATCTTTCCCCTCAAGCAACTGACAGAAATAAGCTTCACATATTGCTGCCTGCTGCTGTTGTCTAAATTTGCTGGTCAGTATTCTTTAGACTGGAATCACAATGAAAATAAAAAAAGGAAAAAAGAACACTGGCAAGAAAAATAAAGTTAAAAAATCTTCCCTAAGAATTGCTGTGATCTACCGGCCCCCTGGACCATTATCGACTTTACTTGATGAGTTTTCTGCCTGGCTACCCTACTTTCTCTCTTCGGAAATTCCCACAATCCTTCTCAGTGATTTCAACATCCCTTCTAAAACAAACACTCCTGCTACTTCTAAACTTCTTTTGCCGCGTACACACGGTCGGAATTTCTGACAGAAAAAGTCAGATGGGAGCTTTTGGTCAAATATTCCATGTGTATGCCCCATCGGCCATCTTGACTCTGTCAAGAGCAATGGCACAACCACCCACCCATCCCCACATGTCAGAGTGCTAGGTGTTATCCTGGACTCTGAACTCTCCTTTCGGCCCCACATCCAATCACTTTCCAAAGCTTGCCGCCCCAACCTCCGCAACATCTCCAAACTACGTCCCTTTCTAACCAATGAAATCACAAAGCTCCTGATTCACTCCCTGGTTATCTCTCGCCTTGACTACTGCAACTTCTTCCTCATTGGCTTACCTTTAAACAGACTATCCCTCTTCAGTACATCATGAATGCTGCCGTCAGACTCATCCACCTTACAAACCACTCAGTGTCTGCTACCCCTCTCTGCCAATCCCTCCATTGGCTGCCACTCGCCCAACAAATTACATTCAATATACTAACAATAAGTTACAAAGCCATCCACAACTCTGCCCCCAGCTACATCACTAGCCTAGTCTCAAAATACCAACCTAAATCGCTCTCTCTTCGTTCCTCCCAAGACCTCCTGCTCTCTAGCTCCCTCATCACCTCCTCCCATATCCACATCCAGGACTTCT
Source organism: Lithobates sylvaticus (assembly GCA_028564925.1). Taxonomy (NCBI): domain Eukaryota; kingdom Metazoa; phylum Chordata; class Amphibia; order Anura; family Ranidae; genus Lithobates; species Lithobates sylvaticus. The sequence continues at coordinate 239,900,924 of CM053030.1, forward strand.
CCAGAGCCTCGCCCATCTTCTGGAATTCCCTACCACAATCTGTCAGACTGTCTCCAAATGTATCCACTTTTAGGCGATCCCTAAAAAAACTTTCCACTTCAGAGAAGCCTATCCTGCCTCAATCTAGCAACTGCATTATTTTCTCCATTAGCTCATCCCCCACAGCCATTAATTTTTTGTATAACTTGACCCTCCCTCCTAGATTGTAAGCTCCAACGAGCAGGGCTCTCCGATTCCCACTGTCCTAATGTTGTAAAGCGCTGCTCAAACTGCCGGCGCTATATAAATCCTGTATAATAATAATTATAATTGAGGGTACAACATTTAGCAACTCCCATGGTTGATGATTAAAACAGGCACATCTAAGTATGCAGGCATCTGGGGTAAAGCTGTCCACAGACCATCCACCACACTGCCATCGATGCCATCTCTTCCACGCTGCGCTCTACAAGCAGTTCAAGCCTTACTTTCAGATTGCTCTACTGCAGGGTAGTCTTCCTGGTCACGATTGCAGACTAACAGTGGTGAGAGCCAGCGGTGCGGGGGATGGTCTATGTGGACAGCTTTACCCCAGATGCCTGTGCCATGTGCCTATTTTTTATCATCAACCATGCGAGTTGCTAAATGTTGTACCTTCATGAAATGTAACCATATTGCTACACTTAGTGGCGCCTCTCTTTTATACTCTGTGGCTCCTGCTGGATTTTGCTTATAATCCCCTTGTGGAGGATGCCATTTGTAGATGGACATTTTATGGTTACGCAATCCATCACATTGCTATAATCTTTTTTTATATAGACTATAAACTGAAGGACTTATGAATAAATGGTTGTGGAAAAAATAATTTGCGTTTCCATTAATTCTTATGGGAAAATTTGCTTTGATATACAAGTCCTTTGGATTACAAGTATGTTTCTGGAACGAATTATGCTCGCAATCCAGGTTTTACTGTATTTATATAGGGTTTTAAAAACTGTATTCATTTCTTAACATGCATGGACACACAAAAACTAACAAACATTGTAGCTCTGGGTGGATGCTGTGGAGGGGAAGAGGTTGCATTTATCCAATGGCTATTTACTATACATGCGTCTCTTAGATGCTTTTATTGTAAAATCTTTCCTTTTCTGTTCCCATGTCTGTCCAACCCTTGTGGTCATTATGAGAGTATCATTTACTACTGGTGGACTAATCATTCTACATCGTTTTACATCATATAAAATGCAGCAGGAGTGAGACTAAAGGAATAGAGCCAGTGTACACCTACCTAAAAGCAACTTTTACTTTCATCTAAACAGAGCATTATTTTCTGCCCATGTGAATGAGCCCTTAAAGCAATTCTAAAGGAAAGATTTAAATTTTTTTTTTAAAATAACAAACATGTTATACTTGAGAGTGTCATCATGTTTTTTTCCTATAGTCTAGTAAGTGGCGCTTGTAATGCGCTTATTGTGTGACCCTGCAGTACTTCACTTTTAGTTTCTATTTTTGGGAGCCTGTTTGATTTGTTTTCTCTGGCCATCCCCAAGACCCCTGTTTATATGGAGAGTTTCTGAAGAATTCATTCCACCTCACCAAATCAATAGATCACAAGCGTATATGACCCACAGACGGCAAAGCACGTGGAGCACTAAAGCACTTTATTTTAATTGGAGCACTTTGCATATATTTGAGATTAATAATTTTCTGTATTTATATATGAATATGTTTTATCTGTAGCACTTTAGCAATATATTTCATGAGCACTCTAGCACTTTATATGAGCACATGTATTTCTGTAAGCGCTGTGTATATGTATTACTTATAATTTGGGGTTTTAGCACTGTGGACAGCTGCTGCAGTTTCGTATTATTATTAGTCTGCGTCACTTAGCGCAAGTATTTACGTTTTAGTAAAACACGGAGATCAGCCACCCCGTTCTATAATATCCACTGATAGCTGATAACGCAGCATTCTGAGAACACCAAATTCCAAACTTTTATACTAAAAAAACAGAAATGAATATTAAAGACTATCCCAAACCCAGGTAGAAAATGTAATATATTGCAGCTAACTATACCACAGATATGGTTGCTGCATAAAATTTCCTTTTCCAAACGAAGGCTAGCCATATACAAACAGATTCCTCCATCCACACTAAAGAGCAAGGACGGAGGATCTCCCCTGCCAACTCCAGTATTTAGACAGCAAGTACCTGTGGCTTCAGAATATCCAAAACCTGACTGCATCTGGTTAGAAACAGCACTGTTCAGCAGACAATTTTCTACCCGTTTCCTTCCTGAAAATTTGATTAACAAAATCAACTTTTGCCAAGCCAGGCGGTGGAGACAATGCGACCCATGGTTAGAATTTCAGCCAATTCAGCAGGAATCTGCTGAAATTTGAGCCAAGTATGACTTTTCTGCAAATACAGACAATACTTGTTGATCTTGCCAACAAATGCTTGTAAGCGGAACTAAAATCATAAACAATGTTATCTTTCTCCTGTAACTTACTTAACCACACCCCCTATGTAATGGAGATGAAGACAGGAAGACATGTTTGAAGTCCAACCCATGTGAAAACCATGGCTCCCTTCATAGATACAGTGTACTTTTGGCAGTGTGGGCAGGTGCCAAGTCCTGCTGGAAAATGAAATCAGCATCTCCATAAATCTGGTCAGCAGAGGGAAGCATGAAGTGCTCTAGAATTTCCTGGCAGAGAGCTGCGCTGACTTTGGACTTGATGGACCAACACCAGCAGATGACACGGCTCCCCAAATCATGTATGACTGTGGAAAATACACACTGGACCTTATGCAACTTTGATTCCATGCCTCTCCACTCTTTCTCAAGACTCTGGGACCTTGATTCCAAATGAAATGCAAAATTCTCCACAGTCTGATGATTTGGGGAGCCATGTCATCTGCTGGTGTTGGTATATTGCGTTTTATCAAGTCCAAAGTCAGCGCAGCCCTCTATTAGGTAATTCTATAGCACTTCATGTTTCCCGCTGCTGACCAGCTTTATGAAGATGCCGATTTAAATTTTCCAGCAGGACTTGGCACCTGCCCACACTTCCAAAAGTACCAAATACCTGGTTTAACGATTATGGTATCACTTTGCTTGATTGGTCAGCAAACTCGCCTGGCCTAAACCCCATAGAGAATCTATGGGGTTTTGTCAAAAGGAAGATGAGACACACAGACCCAACAATGCAGATGAGCTGAAAGCTGCGATCAAAGCAACCTGGGCTTCCATGCCACACCACAATTGAAGCACTAATTCATGCAAAAGGAGCCCCGACCAAGTATTGAGCGTATACTATACTGTATTTTGTATATGGACATACTTTTAGTAAGCCAACATATCTAGACCAGTGGTCTCAAAACTGAGGCCCTTTGCTTGCTTTTATGGGATATTGTTGAGAGGAAGATGAGACACCAGACCCAACAATACAGACAAGCTGAAGGCCCCTATCAAAGCAACCCGGGCTTCCATAACACCTCAGCATTGCCACAGGCTGATCGCCTCTATGCCATGCCACATTGATACAGTAATTCATGCAAAAGGAGCCCCAACCAAGTATTGAGTGCATACTATACTGTAATGTATACATGGGCATACTTTTCAGTAAGCCAACATTTCTGTATTAAAGCAGGACTGTACCTGAAATTTTTTTTTTTTAAAAGCCAGCAGCTACAAATACTGCAGCTGCTGACTTTTAATAAATGGACACTTACCTGTCATAGGTTCCAGCGATGTCGGCAGCAAAGGCCGATCAATCGATCGGCTCTCTGCTGCTGCCGGCGCCATTCTCGGTGAGGGAATCAGGAAGTGTCGCCTTTGCGGCTTCACTTCCCGGTTCCCTACTGCGCATGCGCGAGTCGCGTAGCGCAATGAGAATCGTCAGCACCGTCTGTGTGTGTCCAGGCAGACAGCGCGCCAGGACAGGAAGTTGCGTAAACTCCCGTGAGTTTATGCCCAGAAGTGGGTGCAGATATCTGCACCCCCCTCCCCCCTGAAAGATGCCAAATGTGACACCGGAGGGGGGGGGGGGGGTTCCGAAAAGCGGAAGTTCCACTTTAGGGTGGAATCCTGCTTTAAAAATCCTTTTTTTATTGGTCTTAATTTTGGGTTTTCACTAGCTGTAAGCCATAATCATCAAAATTAAAAGAAAGAAATGCTTAAAATATATCACTCTGTATGTAACGCATTTATATAAAATATAAGTTTCACTTTTTGAATTACTGAAATAAAATTAACTATTTGATGATATTCCAATTTTATGAGATGCACCCGTAAATACGCAAAGATATAGATAGATAGATATATACAAACACACACACACACACACACACACACACACACACACACACACACATATATATATATATATATATATATATATATATATATATACACACAAAAATGTTTTGCCTTGCAATTCTATCTGAATTTTTTTTACAAGGCAAGGAAGGGTTCACATAAACTTGACTGGATTTTCCTTAACTTTTAGTCCCAGTAACAGATACAACTGGGACAAAACAGGAAAGGGCAAATCTGCTAAACGGAAACAAACAGCACCTGTCAAAAGTTCTAACCATCCTAACTATCTAAAACTAAAAAAAGTTTTTTAATGCATTTTAACCCCTACCCCCCCCCCCCCCCCCCCTAATTGGTACGCAGATGCTGCCATTTAGCAGAGCAAAGTAATTCTGTTTCGTCCTTTGATCAATACATAAATATGTCTCCCAAATACCTAATTGTGGTTGTAGACTTGTCCTTGCCAACCAAGAAGTAGTGCTTTCCTTCTTTTATTTGCTGAGCCCATGAAGGATGGATCCATACAACTTGAGAGAAGTGACCTGCATACACCACAGGCATGATCCAGTTCTCAATACTTAATTCGCTGCAACAACATAAAAATATGAAATGACCACTACAGAACAGTGCTGCATTAGAAAAAATAAAAGGAGGTTGATAATTTGTTACTAACCATAACATCAATTAAATATCAAAACATTACAAACAAGTCTATGTAAAGAAGGTTTAAAAATATTGTCATATGTATAAAGGTCTAGAACAGGGGTAGGCAATCTTTGAGAGGTGGAGATCTACCCGGACAATGTGGAAGAGATCAAAGATCACTGGGTGCTGCACACTTATATTAAAAAAACAAAAAAAAAAAAAAAAAAAATGAATAACTAGTAAGCCCCCAATGAAAAGTAAATATGGCATAAAGAAAAATAGCTTATAAAACTAATTTTACTGTAGAAATATAAATTTAGCCTACCTTATTTCGTTTCAGTGAGAAACTCGGCAATCACTCAATCTACAAAGGTTAATATGATGAAGAGAAGTGTACAGAGGTCAGCAGTATGAAGAGCAGTGTATAGGAATCAGTAGGGCAGAGGGGTCAGCAGGGTATGGTACTGGGGGGGTCAGAAGGGTACAGTACAGGGGGTTAGCCTCTTTGCCACGCCGCATAAATGCAGTAAATCATGCAAAAGGACCCCTGACCAAGTATTGAGTGAATACTATACTGTAATGTATACATGGGCATACTTTTTAGTAAGCCAACATTTCTGTATTAATAATACTTTTTTTTTTATTTGGTCTATTGTAATATTCTAGTTTTCTGAGATACTGACTTGTGGGTTTTCACTAGCTATAAGCCATAATGATCAAAATTGAAAAAGAAAGAAATACATCACACTGTGTGTAACGCATCTACCGTATATAAAACATAAGGAGTTTCAAATTTGAATTGAAATTACTGAAATAAAATTATCTTCTTGATCATATTCTAATTTTATGAGATGCACATATATATATATATATATATATAAATAACTTGAGAGACACACGTCTGCTGCATTTTGCCAGCATTTGCAGTGCAATTTGGAATTTCTGGCAGAATTATGGCAGATAAATCATGAAGATGGCAGCACTCCAAAGTAGATAAAATCAAAATGTCTTTATTAAATACATCCAAATAAAAATGACAGGAAAAACATCCAATCCCAGGACAGCCAGTAAACCAGTAAACACGTTTCACACATCAGTGCTTATTCATTACCGAGTGCTCCGAGAATGTTCACCCGTATAAAACAGGAAACTGTCAGGTGAAACTCAATGAAAAAGCACAGATCCCTGGCAATTAAACCATAGGGTCCATGTTGATTAACTTATGGTATAAACACATGTATGCAAAATATTAAAACACTTGCGAAGCAAAACCATTAAATAATATTGATGTATAAATCAAATCATAAAACAGAAAGAAAACAAGGAGCTAAAAAACAGCCACCCAATATGGATGAACATCTAATCATACAATATATAATAGCATATATCATTCTCAAAAACAAATAACAAAATATAAGGAATAAATACAGATGAATTAATACATAACCACATAAAAGGACAACACTGTAATGTAAGTTTAATAATTCAATCTAGATTCCGCCCATGATCCCAAATCACTAGATGTGAATGGAGCCATAGGGTTCTCACCAGATGAATTGACCCTTTACATGTATGGGGCAAAACACAGCTCGAGTCAATGGTTGTTTTAATCAAGGTGTATTTTGACCCATACATGTGAAGGGTCAAAGCAACTGGTGAGTACCCTAAGGATTCAACAACATTTAGCAAATGTTGTGACGATTTATAAACTTATAGTGCTGGGGTTTATGTTAGTGTATCAATCTATTGCCATGTTTTACATTTTTATTTTTTTTATATAAAAAAACAGTATACATTTTTTTTTTTTTTATTTATTTCTCATTGCTGATGTACTTCAACTTCCTGTCCACATATATGCACTCAAGCGGTATTTCTCATGGTGAGTTCCAGGGCAATACGATTCCAGGCTGCGGACATTTGCCGCATGCAGAGTTAGGGGCACCTAGTACAGCTGGAATGTCCCCCTCCCTTCCCGTGTCTAGAATCATACTACTACTACTACTACTACTACTTTGCAATTAAGCAAGGCAACGCTTGGTACGAAGCAAGGTTTTGGGTACTCGTGAAACACAACCAGCTGGGAGCAAATGAGGGTCGGTATGATGGGGGTAAACGGTCACTGTAGGCAGGAAGCAATTACATTCTGAAGACAAGAGTTCTACATGATTCTTTGCAAGCGGGAGTAGCAGTGTGAAGATGTTTTGAATGGTGAAAAAAAAAAAGAAGGGAGCACAGAGCTTGCATGACTTTCACAGTGCAAGAAGTTACCGCTGCGGTAATGAGAACTAAAGCCATCTACTAGATGGATCCAGTAGGTGGCTTTAGTTCTCATTACCATAGCAGTAACTTCTTGCACTGTGAAAACCAGCGGAAAACAAGTTTAAAGAGGTCCAGCGATCTAAGCTGCATTCTGCAGCGAACGTGTTACTGCAACAGAGTCTGGAAATGCCTTATGCAACCCAGTGTCCAAAGGTCATTTCCAGGCTATCCTCACAACATCCAGTACTCAGGGGTCCGTACGTGTTACTCTACAAGCCAACCTTCTAAAGTTGCAGAGTAAAGTGACAACCTTTGAAACCATATTCCAGGTAAAATATGAATCCTCCTCCCACCCTCTCCAAGACTGGCCATACACCTATAGATTATCTGCAGATTTTCTATGGTCAGATGGAAAAAGTGGAACAGATTCCTCCATCTACGCTGAACTGTGTGGATAGAAGAATCTCCCACTGGCCCAAGCTTCCATATCTTGCTAGTTGGCCCTGCTGGCTCCCACAATACCTGAACATTCTGATTGGGTGCAGGCATTGTTTAGGTTGAGAGCCAGCGGGGCCGAAAAGCAAGATACTGAAGCTTGGCCCAGTGGGAGATTCCTCCATCCACACAGTTTAGCATACATGGAGAAATCTGTTGCGCTTTTTTCATCTAACCATACAAAATCTGCAGATAATCTATAGGTGTATGGCCATGGCCAGCTTAACTCTGCTTCCGAGGTTTTTCATTTTTTTTATCTGGCGAATCAAGTTATACTCAACTCAAGTCTGCTGTCCAGGTCCCTCTCTGATGCCATTTCTGGATGCAGAGGACTGTTAACACAGTGTTGCAGATGCATCCAGCAGCTTGTCCTTACAGTTGCCTTGTTTTAATATATCAGTAATTATTATTAACACACAATTTCCCACCATTACAACTTCTAAACATAAGTATTTCAAACTTATTTTTATAGTAGCTGCAACAATTTGGTGTTTTTTGTATAAACGTTGGGTCTAACAATCATCCTGCAGATTCAGGCAATGACTTTCACAGTAGGACTAAGAGACAGTAATATAAAAGAAGATTGCATCCACCATAGGACATGCTTAGTTAAAAAGTTTGTTTTCCTCATTTTAACAAGTTCCTATGGCTGCATGAAATAGCTAAACCCAAAAGACAAGGCTCACAATATAGAAGAACTACAAAATAAACATAGCAATAGTTTCTTTCTATATAGCAATGTGCAAACAGAAATTAGCTTTCATTTGTTGTAAAGTATTAAAAACTGAATCAAAAAGTGATAAAATAAAGAGGAAGAGGAAAATATGTAGGCACTGGGAAGGGTGTTAAATTTTTGTATGTTACAAGTCTTATGAAAAGTTATACCCTTTAGGACACAGAGCCTTTGTCTTAATTGCCAACGATCAGATACTTGTATAGGTAAAATAGGAAATCCTTTAAACGGATTTTCCACAGAATTCTTTTTTTCCTTTAAGACTGCAAACATTTTCTTTGCTGTGCTACAAACGAATTGGTGAGCAATATTTTGGATCTCTGGGTGTCAGTTGTTTCAAGTTTTCTTAAAGAATAACAACTCACAATAATATCCGGCATTTGACAGATGTGCCAAGAATGCTAAAATCAATATGGAAACATTACACTCTTTTTGTGCCTTTCAATCTATTTGAGATTAGACTTGCCTGCTGAATTTCTGAATAGCAATATGTTACCATGACAACCTAGGAGTACAGATTTGTGTGTGTCTGCATAAGAGCAGTTACTTCTCAGAAATATACAAAGGGTGGCTGAATCTTTTTCTATGGTAGTCATTTATTTTTGGCAGAAGGCATGATATGGGCTAAAATGACATGTGCACTGAGGAGATTACTCTTGCTACAGGAGCAATGCTCAACATATTGTCAAAGCATATTTTCAAAAGGCAAATATTTGTAATTATTATTGGAATGTGAACCTTAGAAATTTTAGATGTGGCTTTTGCATGTTTACCTGCTCACTTTAATATACTTTTTATTATTTATTAGATTGTAGATTAGCCACTAGAGGCCAGGTAAATATGTTACTACAATGACTCTGTCTAAGTGCTTAAAGCTGCTCTCCAGCTGGAGACCATCGAAGGCCGAGGATGGACAAAGAGCTAGGGAGAATGCTACCCTGGGCATTTAGACAAGAACTGCTGAAGAACCTGGAGCAGCAATGGTAAGCATGCTGACCCTTTAGTTATTTCTTTTTTTTTTTTTAAATCAATAGTTTTTATTGAAAGAGAATAAGTCATACAAAATAATAACTTTTCAACAAGTTTGTACAAGAGCATCACAATGACAAAGTGATAAACATTGAATTATATACAGGACATATTTGCATTGCTTCGCTTATATACTATTAAGTGATAACTCTGGAATGTCCCTTAAATGGGCTCGTTCTTTTAACTTAGTCCCTTATGCTACAGTAAACACAGGGAGTGGCTGACCAGGGCCTCCAGGCGCCCCTAAGGGAGCACACTGCGCCCAGAGGTCCGGCCGCCCCTCCATATTTATACCTTCCTTAGACGGGACAACAGTGGTTATATACCAGTTGAGTTACACTGTGATAATCTTATAGAACATCTATAACGAATACTCCAACGTTTGAGTATTTCAAGGGAGGTAGGTAAAAGGAGGGTGAGGATAAAAGGAACTGAGAGTAGAAGGATAAGAGAGTAAAGGGGAAGAGAAAGAGGAGAAAAGGAAGAAAAGGGGGAGGCTCAGCTTAGTTAGTAAGTTTTGCACTTATATATACCTGCAGATACCATTACTCATATGGAAGCAAATCATTTTCCAGTTTTGGAATATTGTGAGTGCCATTCTATCCATGGTTTCCAGACCTTATACTGTGAAGGAAGTTTATTTTGGGATGCTAAAAACATAACTTCATAGTTGATGTGTAAGTTGGTAGTTCTGATAACATTTGTTACATTCGGGATTTCGACGTTTAACCACCTTTTAACTATTTCTAGGCGAGCACTTAAGAGAATGTGGGATATAACACTTCTACAATGAAAAGGGAATATCATCAATCTCTAGGGATAATAATGCTAGACCCGGCCTCGGCGGTATTCTAACCCCAGTAAAGTTTTGTATAAGCGCAAAAATAGCATTCCAATATTTTCCTAGTTTTGGGCAAGCCCAAAGGATATGCAGTAGTGACCCTCTATGGTTGCATTGCCTCCAGCATAAAGGGGATTTGTTTGGGTCAAATCCAGCTAATCTCGTTGGGGTTAGGTACCACCGAAGCATGATCTTTTGATATACCTCCTATAGGTTGGCTCCCCTAGTGGCTTTATATGTTGATGCAACTGCGTGTTCCCATTGTTCGAGAGTCCAGGAAGATTGCAAATCAATCTCCCATGTGCGCATTGAGGGGGTTTTTGTAAAAGTGTCTTTTTGATGCAAGGTACCATAGAATAAGGAGATGCCCTTAATGGTGGTATGAGGATTATGAAAGTAAAGGTGCACTCTCCAGGGGACATCAGTGGATGTGGGTAAAGTATTTGAGAACAGATGTGAGATTTGTGTGTAAGCGTAATGATCTTTATTAGGTAGGTTATATTCAATTTGTAAGGATCTGAAAGATTTCATGGTAGGGCCAATTTTAAATATCCTCAATGGTGGTTATTCCCATGGATTCCCAATGGTTAATATGTAAATCAGGTATTAATAATTTTAGGCCTGAGATGGGGTGTTGAATGGGTTTAGTTACTGAGCCTGGTGGAGAGGCGTCAAGAAATTGTATCCATTTTTGAAGTGAGATTACCATGGTAGGGGATAAATCTGATGGGAGTCGTTTCATAGATCTGCTAGTTAATAGTAGATCATATAGTTTGTGGGTAGGGGATTGGTGGGATTCCAGCTCTTTCCATCTAGTGTCGTGTGACCCTGGGAACCAGTATTTCAGCTGAGCTAAGATAGCCGCCGAGTGGTAATCTGTAAGAAGGACATGTCCCACCCCTCCAGCTAGTTTGGTTTCAATTAATTTCTGAAAGGCACATCTAGCTTTCTTCCCCTGCCATAGAAATTTATTTATCATGGATTGCGCCGTACGGAAGAAGCTAGCTGGCACTGGGATAGGGAGTGTTCTAAACAAATAAATGAATTGTGGTAGTAGCATCATTTTAAAGGCCGCCAGGCGACCTGACCATGACATTTCTATCTTATGTATATTTTGTAATTTGGTGGCGAGTCCTCCTAGGAAGGAGGAGTAGTTAGCCTTGACTAAATGTTCTACTTTGTCTGTTAGGGTTACCCCTAGATACTTGATTCCATCTGTTTTCCAAATATAGGGGAATCTGGCTTTAAGTTGTGTAATAACCGAGTTGTTAAGGCCTAGTCCTAGAATATATGATTTATTATCATTGACCTTGTAATAAGACACTCGACTGAAGAGATTTAATGTTTCGTGAGTTGCAGCCAGGGAGGGACCCACCTCAGTCATAATTACGACTACGTCGTCTGCAAATAGGCTTATGGAATGAGTTTGAGACCCTGTGGTGAATCCTGTGATGTTGGGGTGAGTTCTGATACACGTGGCTAAGGGTTCCATTAATAAATTAAAAATAAGGGGGGGACAGAGGGCAACCTTGCCTTGTCCCCTTCGTTATATCGAAGGGAGTCGATAGGATTCCTGACATATATACTTTAGCAGATGGTTTAGAGTACAGAGCCATTATAGAGGACACTATGGGACCAGCGAATCCAAAAGAAGCCAGTACCTTGTTTAAGTAGGTCCAGTGTACTCGATCGAAGGCCTTCTCTGCATCCAAAGAGAGAAGCAGAGAAGGCCTTCGCCTCGTCTGTGCAAGGTGAATAATATTAATCATGCGACGTGTGGCATCTGACGTTTGTCTATTTTTTGTGAATCCAGTCTGGTCTGGATGTATAATTGTAGGTAAGATATCCACAAGTCGCATGGCAATAAGTTTTGCATACAACTTCAGATCTGTATTCAATAGCGATATTGGCCTAAAGTTGGATGGGGTGGTGGGTTCCCTCCCTGGCTTAGGCAACGCAACTATTAGTGCTTCAAGCATTTCTTGTGGAAAAGAGGCAGAGGCAGTTGCTGAGTGGAAGACTTGTAATAACATTGGAGATAGTGTAAGCTTAAATTCCCTGTAATATTCTCCACTAAATCCGTCTGGGCCAGGTGATTTGTTTATTGGCAAGGAGTCAATAGCTGTATGTATTTCTTCCTTTGTAAATGGAAGGTTCAGTGATTGTATTTGGTCTGGAGACAATTTGGGTAAAGGTAGTTTACTTAAGAATTCATCAATAATTTCTGGAGTGGGTTGTGCAGTCTGGGGGTCGTCCTTTAAGTTATACAGTTTACTGTAGTATAGGCTAAAAGCATCAGCAATTTTTTGTGGATGATACAGCTTTTGGTTAGTAGTTGGGTGTAGTATGTATTGAACTTTATGTTTGTATCTATATCCCTTAATAGTTTGTGCTAAGAGTTTCCCTGCTTTGTTACTTGTTGTAAAGTAGTTCATCTTGAGTCTTTTGGTCGCCCTTTCAAAGTGTTCTAATAAATGTAGTCTAAGGTCAGCTCTTAGTGCCGTTAATTTTTGGGAGTTAGATTGGGAAAACTGTTGTTTATTTTGTCCTTCTAGCTCTCTGATCGATTTTGTCAAGTCATTCAGCTTTTACTGCCTCTGCCTCTTCATCCTGGCCCCTATTTGTTTCATAATTCCTCTTATAAACGCTTTGTGCGCGTTCCACAATACGAAGGGGTTAGATACCGAACCCTCATTGTCAGCTAAAAAGTTTGACAAGTGGGTTTGAATTTCTGCCTTTATAGCAGGTTGTTGCAGCAAGAAAGTGTTGAGTCTCCATATTGGAGTTGTCCCCTGATTAGAATTGCCCATTACAGATAGGGTTATAGACGCGTGATCAGACCACGTTATGGAGTTCACACCAGTCGATTTGGTATGCATGAGTGTTTGTTGGTCCACTAAAAAAAGATCGATTCTGGTGTAGACACCATGAGGTGGGGAGAAGAAGGAAAAGTCCCTCTCCTCCGCGTGCATACATCTCCATGCGTCGTGTAAGCCCCATCTGCAAATAGGTTCAAGAAGTGCTTTTTGGTGTCTAATGGTAGTGGTAGTAGAATCTATATGGGGGTCTGGGGTGATATTAAAATCCCCGCACACTATTACTCGTCCTTTCTTGCATGCCTCAACTTTACGCATTACCTTGTTAAAAAAATATACTTGACGTTTGTTAGGGGAATAAACATTGGTTATGGTATAAGTCACAGAATTCAATTCACATATCAAAATCAAGAACCTGCCCGAAGGGTCTGATATTTGTTCAATAAGTTTAAATGCTACAGTGTCTCGAATTGCTATGAGTATTCCTTTAGTCTTGGTGTCCGCATTGGCAGTAAACACGTGAGGGAAATTTTTATGTAAGCACTTAGGGGGTGCTTGTTTACAAAAATGAGTCTCTTGTGCGCATAAAATGTCACTGCAGTGTTGGAGCGCTTCATTCCAAAGTGACTTTCGCTTCACGGGGTGATTTAGCCCCTTGGCATTAATTGAGATTATGTTAAGTGCCATGTTTAAGTCCAGGGTATGTGCTTTGGCTTTTTAACTGTGGTGCCAGAGATTGTGTGCTTAGATTAGTACTCACAATAGGATGATTGGGTGGGCAGGATTTGTTGAGAATCATCTGTATTCTTTGTTCTTCCAGATTGGGCTGTTGTTCTTGCTTCAGGTATTCTAGTGGTTGCTGTGTGCTGAGCAGGAAAAAAGAAAATAGAAAAAACGAAATAACAAGACAAACAAAGCAGAAAACAGTGGGTGAGGTGGGAGTTGCGCACCTCATTTCCTAAGAAACGGAAGGGTCAAGCCCTTCAAAGCAGCACTAGGCCGTAACAAATGGTTGGGGGTCTAGTTCGGACCTGGTGAAGGGTTTGTCCGGGTCAGGGACATATAGTAGTAAACTGATTATCTCGTCAATCATGAGATGTGGCAGCCTTGCTTGTCACCTGTTTCCATTCTAGATCCACTCTGCGTGGGGTGCTCGTAGACAGTTGGTCAGAGTCCTCTGCTGGGAGAATGTTCCATTCTCTAAGCAATTCAATACCTTTCTCCACGGTTGTGATGGTAAAAGAGCGGTTTTCTTTAGTGATGGTGAGTTTAGTGGGGTAGCCCCATCTGTAAATAATCTTATGGTTACGTAGTACCTTGGTGACCGTGTTGAGGCTCTTTCTTTTCTGTAAGGTGTACTGTGATAGGTCACTGAAGAACTGTATTTGTTGGTATTGTAGCGGAACATCTTCACGCTTTCGCATAGTCATCATCAGTTGTTCTTTTATATGGAAAAAGTGTAGTCGCAGTAAAACATCTCGGGGTATTTGTTCTGAAAGATATGCCGGTTTGGGTAGTCGGTGTATGCGATCAATCGTTACATCTAAGTCGTTCGCGTCTGGGAGTAACGCTTTGAACATGGCGGCTACATGGAGGGACAGGTCCGCTTGCGGGACAGTTTCGGGGAGCCCCCTGATCTTAATGTTGTTGCGTCTGGATCTGTCCTCCATGTCCGCCATTTTGGCTTTGAGTGAGTCGATTTCTGTCTCTCGGTCATCGTGGACATCGACTAAGTCATTTATAGTGCCCGCATACTCCTCCATCTTTGTTTCAATATGGTCCACTCTATTGCCTAAGTCCAGCATGTCATTATTCAGTCTGTGCATATAGGTGGCCATGTCGGATTGCAATGTGCTGCGCAGGGAGAGGAGCATATCTTTTAGAACCGTGTCTAGCACGGGTTGGTTCTGCGTGGGGTACGTTTCAATGGACTCCGGCAAGTCCCGTGTGTCTTCCCCGGAGTCTGAGGCCTGGCTTGCGGCCGGGCTCAATCCGCCCTCATCTAGTCTGGGCTTGGCTTTAACAGGGCTACAGGTCGAAGGGGTAGATGGCGAGGTTGATTTACTTCTAGCTGGGCCTTTATTTGGGGCTTTGGTACCTTGTTTAGATGTCTTGTGCTTGGTCGCGGCCTTCTGCGTGCTGTAGGCCTCGGCGCCATCTTGGTCTCCCCTCCGGTCATGCAGCGGGTAAAAGTCCGTCAGTCTCTGGGGTCTACGGTAAGACTTACGACTCCCAGACATTGCCCCGGGTGTTGTGAGGGGTTTCGCCGCTCTTTTGTGCGTTAGATTGCCGCTCTGGTGTGTCGTTTTGTGCCGCTGTTGTCCCTTCTCGTACGGAGCTCCGGGCTCACACGTCCATCCGGCTCCGACGTCAGGCCACGCCCCCCTTTAGTTATTTCTTGAGCTTTAGGCCTCATGCACATTGGACGTTTTTGGTCATTTTTACAGCAGTTGTTTTTTGCAGTAGACGTTTTTTTCTACAGTCATTCAACTCCCCATCATGTTATCCTATGTGTCCATAAACACATAGGCTGTTATTAGCAGTTTTGGGCAGTGGCGTTTTTGAGCAGTAAAAAAAAAAAAAAAAAAACTAGTGGGCATGAAAAGGGGTTAAAAGGCAATTCACATAAGGAAATAATCAAATGCATGCAGTAATTAAATATGTTGTAAACCGCTGAAGAATGCAATAAAAATATATCCGTACACTAATATAGTATATAGATCTATTTTCTGATCACCGTATTAGTGTCACGGGTGACGCTAGTTAGCCAGTTGGTTAGTTTCACCGTCAGTCTTTTATAGCGTCAGGGTACCTGTCGTATATTACCCAATAAAGGTTGGGTGACATCGGTTAGGTTTTAGCATCAGTTAGGGTCAGCGTCAGTCCCAGACAGACAGTGTCAGATTAGTGCCAGTAGCGCTAACACTTATGTATGCACGCACCGTACACCTCCCTAACTAGTAAAGTGTCTGAATGGATCAATATATTTGATCTGATCAGATCTATATTAGCGTCCCCAGAAGTTTAGGTGTTCCCAAAAACTTGGAGTTAGAAGGATCAGCCCAGACACCTACTAGCACCTGCATTTAACCCCTTCGCCAAACCCAGTGCAGTATCAATCGATCACTGTCACTTACAAAACACAACACACATAACTGCAGTGTCCGCAGAGTTAAACCTGATCCCTGCAAACGCTAACAGTTTTTTTGGTAGCGATTGAAGCAGGCTCTGACAAACAGGTGCTCTTTTGCCTGCGAGTTACACTAGTTGTACCTATAAATTTAGAGGCCAAATTGTCCAAACAGAGGTACACAGTAAAGAGGCCTACACGTTGCTGAGCATTACAGATGAGAGCGAAAAGGAAGCCGCCTCATTGGCAGATTTCGGCTTAGTATATGAACAAGTAGACAGCACCCTGACAGATAGCTCTGATGAAGTAGTAGTGGTCGCTGCTAAGGTCAGGCGTACCCAACCTCGTTCTTCTGCTGTTGAGGTGCAAGAACCGCAGGGCTCTCAAATGGTGCAGAGAGCCAGGACTAGTGCCGGTCATCCTTCTGGTGAACTGGCAAGCACCAGCAGCCTAGTACACCCTGGTCATAGTCAAACCAACACTGCAGTAACACATGGTGACGTGACGAGTCCCATAAGTGCAGTTCAAGCTGGTGCGGTGGCTAGCACAAGTAGCGTCCGGCAGCCACCAAGAAGACAAAGACAGGCCCGTCAAGCCCATAGTGTCCTTCCTGCTGCACTTGCCAATCCCGATTGGGAGCCCACCACTTCCGCAGCACCCGTACTTCCCCCCCATTCACTGGCCAACCCAATTCAGATGGAAACAGTTGATTTTACGTCATTTTATTTTTATTCACTGTTTTTCACGGAAAATCTCTATAGATCTTTTGTGGACCAAAGCAATTTGTATGCTGTTCAATTCATTGCCGCTAATCCCCAGTTGACCCTTGCCAGAGAATGGAAACCTATTACGGTTTCCGATTTTAAGACCTTAATGGGCCTATCACTCGTCATGGGCATAACTAAAAAAAGTGAGTTGCGGTCATATTGGTCCACTGAACTAATTCACCATATGCCTGTGTTCTCTGCTTTCATGACCAGGACACGATACAAGCAGATCTTGCGGTTCATGCATTTTAATGACAATGAACTCTGTTGTCCTGAATTTGATCGGCTCCACAAAATTCAGCCCCTCGTAAACAACTTCAACCAACAGTTGGCAGCCTTGTTTATTCCCCATCAAGTTGTCTGCATTGACGAGTCCCTGATCAAATTTTCTGGCCGCTTGCCTTTCAAACAGTATCTCCCCCGCAAGCGGCCAGATACAGTATGGGGTCAAGATGTATAAGCTCTGACATGGCAACAGGCTATACATATAGTTTTATGGTTTACGAGGGAAAAGACAGTCACGTGGAGCCCCTCCAACTGCACTACATAGGGAGCGCTGGCAAGATTGTTTGGGACTTTGTGTCACTCTTATTCGGAAAGGGGTACCCCTTGTACGTGGACAATTATTACACGAGCATGCCACTTTAGTCACCTGTAAGGCTAGAATTGGCACATGTGGCACCGCGCGATCTAATGGCTGAGGCTTCCCCCAACAGCTTGTAGAATCCTGACTTAGGCGGGGGGGGGGGGGGGGGGAGAAAGTCTGCTTGAAGTGTAATAATTTGCTTGCAGTGAAGTGGAGTAATAAATCAGATACCAGTACGTTGCTGGTCCTTGTTGGGCATATATTGTAATGTTCTCTTTTTTTTTGTTATGCAGCCTGTGGGCTGAATGAAAAAAAGAGATTGATCGGTGGGTAAGCCCACCATTACCCACCGATCAATCTCTTTTTTCATTCAGACCACAGGCTGCATTAAAAAAAAAAAAAAAAAAAAAAAAAACACATTACAATATATGCCCAACAAGGACCAGCAGCGTTTTGGTATTGAGTAGTTATGAGTAGTTATACCAGAATAAAGCCTGCAGGTTTAGTTATCATCTTGTATCGTTCTTTTCAGCCGACAGTTGGCTTTTACGTAAAAGCAATCCTAGCGGCTAATTAGCCGCTAGACTGCTTTTACAAACAGTGTAGGGAGGGGGGCATGGTTTTCTTGGGCTCTCCCGTCCCACCAGGTCACCCGAGAATGCAGCTGGAGTTTCCAACAGCTGACCATAGAGCTGATCTGAGACCAGCTTCTATTGCCTAAGAAACCGGAAGCTACGAGCATTTCATGACTTCGGCTTCGCTGGATATAAACTGCGCCAATTGGGAAAATGGCAAAGCATCTTATCACACCGATCTTGGTGTGGTCAGATGCTTTGAGGGCAGAGAAGATATCTAGAGTCTAATAGACCCCAAATATAAAGAAAAATACCTGGCACTACCTATTGCTATCATAGGGGATATTTACATTCCCTTTCATAATGATAAAAAAAAAAAAAAAAAATGAAAGGAACAGTGTAAAAATAAAATAAAAAAGCAACTAAATATAAAATAAAAATAAAAAATAAAGCACCTCTGTCCCCCTGTGCTAGCGTGCAAAGATGAATGCAAGCGTCGGTCTCGTGTCGTATGTAAATGGCAATTGCACCATGCATGTGAGGTATCACCGCAAACGTCAGCTCGAGGGCAGTAATTCTAGCAGTAGACCTACTCTGTAAATCTAAAGTGGTAAACCTGTAAAGGCTTTAAAAATGTTTGTATTTTATCAACCACTTGTACATTTAGACAGTGTTGACAAGTTCACCATTAGATGCAAATAGACAGCATCTACTTTAGATTTAGCCTTAGCTACATGTGAATTTCTCATGGTAGAATTTGCTGTTACAATATCAGCATTAGCTGTAAGGGTGAACTAAGCTTTTTTTAAATCTCATACAAAAAATAAATGTCATGAAAAACAAAAAGGCACCTTTTTGTGGCGTTTGGTGGATGCAGTGCAATGTGTTAGCAATTCTATCAAGGAGCTGTTGCTGAAAAGGCTGCTACTGTGTAATATATATATATATATACTGTGTAATATATATATATATATATACACACACACACACACACACACACACACACAAAAAATGACGATAGATGTCCTTTTACGGTCAACTCCTGAAAATAACAGAAAGGACAGACTGGGTTATATTCACTACTGGGACCTCCCACCTCCCAGGTTTGTCTGCGGCTCCTTCTCATCTACCACCTCCCCAGAAACCTATGGGAGGCACCTTCAGAGCTTTAACTCCCCCCTCAGATTGACACCAGAGGAACTTGTATAAAGAAAGAATGCCATTGTCAATGCCATTGGGTACCAATATTCAACAGCATTTGGCAAACTATTATTTATATCCACTGGACATATTTTTTAGTAAACACCATCACCCTCCAGTCTTTAAGCGTTTGAAATGTTACATATGGATCGTAATCAAATTAACTGCATACCAAGTACTGTCCACTTCAATATTTGTATTCTAAATGAGCTGCATGTGAACCATATCTTTCACTTTCTCTCATCACCCAATTATAGTCACATTTTAAATACCCATGGAAGGTAAGGCCAGGGCCTACAATCACTAAGTAAAGTGTCATTGGCAAGAGAAACCTCCCTTTTAAATCTGTGTTCTGGAAGAAGATATTTCCCATAGAACACCTATTAACCCGAATTGATGGCAACTTTGAAAATGCTACCTGAATTTTGATGGTCAAATCAGTTGTGGGTTACCTCTGGTTTGGGTGAGAAACTATGCTCCATTTTGTCATTTGTCTTTAAAAAAAAAAATGGTAATTGTATTTTCAGTTACCCAGTTGTTATTTTAGATCACTCAAATGCCATAGCTAAATGACAATTTAGAGTGGTTAAACCACCTAAATACCAGCATGCTACACTCCCTCATTATCAGGATGTTTTTCCGTGCTAAGATTGTTTCACTCAAAAAATAACAACACTGGGGTTTTTACTATTTGTATAGTAAAAAAAAAAAAAATATATATATATATATATATATATATATACACACATACACACACACACACACACAACGTATTTTTCGCTCCATAAGACGCACTTTTTTCCTCCCAAAAATCAGGGGGAAATGTCTGTGCGTCTTATAGAGCGAATACTGACCAGCAGAGCTGCTAATAGGGGTATCGTTTCAGCAGCAGAACGATGCCCTGTGCATCTCTCTGCCCCAGCTAAATCCTGTTTCTCCCCTGCCTTCAGCTGCTAGAGGGAGTGAAAACAAAGATTTGCGGTGTTACTGAATCATGGGCAGAATCGCGGCAATTCTGCCCGCAGAAAAGAATGCCATGGTGTGAATGTAGCCTTAGGTCTTGCCCTTTTTGTACCCCCTCCTGCTGAAACACCCAAGGTTGGCCACATCTTCTGTCAGACTCCTCGCCCCATCCCTGGAGATATTCGTGAGAGCCAGTGTTAATTTTGTCAATGAAAATATTTTCTTAGACTAAATTAATACTTGACTAAATACGACTAAAACTAAAATGGCATTTTAGACAAAATACTATGACTAACACTAAATTGAAATTTGATGTCAAAATGAACACTGCACTACCACATAAGACTATGTAAGGGTCATCTACTAAGCTGCTATTATTTTTTTTCTTAATATTTAATGTTGGGAATATATTCAGGTAATATGTGCAATGGCATTACAGCCAATATAGTTTACAGGTTTTATTTTATTTTTTTTGTATTTTCAAGTTGTACTTCTGCTTGTCAAAATACAAAATATTTGTGAAACTTGTCTTTATTTTATAAAGACGTAATATATAGCAACGGCTAAATCTGTGTCTGCAGTGCATGTTCAAACCTTAATAAAATAAAATTATAACATGTTAGATTTTTTACTCCAGGAGTATAAAATGAGTTTGTCAATTTTAAAGAAATGCTAAATAATGCATTACATTTTAACTAAAAACTCTTTAGATTTTAGACAACGAAAATGTACTGGAGATTTTAGTCGACTAAAATACGGACTAAAAACTAAAACAATTCAGATGACTAAAATATGACTAAAACTAAAATGGCATTTTAGTCAAAAGTCTATAACCAAAACTAAAATCGAAATTTGATGTCAAAATTAACACTGGTGAGAGCACTTGGAAAAGTCATACAAAATTAATTGGACTGATTTTGTTCTATAGAGCAACATGTTGCATAATTTTTAATTATAAATGATTCTCACGTGTAAAGAATGTTACTTACCATTTATATTATTAATTTGTCTTGGCGACTGATGCTACAATTCTCTCCAATATAGCTGCATCTGAATTGGTGCCATCTCCCTCACAAGGACCTGTTTTACCACACAGGACCAGGTCAATTTTTTTTTCGTGGCTGGCCTCCAGCAGCATTCCCCCTGTCTTCTAAGATCTGTATCTGGCTGTGGTGGACCCCCGTACTCAAGATGAGTCTGTCCGCCGTATCGCTCCTCTGTCCGGTACCACACAATCCAAGACCCCTTAGCTTTCCCATTCACTAATCATAGCTCAGTGTAGGGTAAAACATCAGACCGTTTATTAGTACAAAATACAAGTCTTATATACAGTTAAAGAGGAGGTTCCTACCTCCTGCTCATATTACTCTAACAATACACCTGTAACCAGAAACATAAATTAACATGAGCTAATTAACTAATCCCTTAAAGTTACTCCCTAACTACAAACCACATTAACATACATCTCAACACAGAACTCCTTCATACAATTGCAGGGTTAATTAGCACAAACAATGGGTGAAAGACTCTTAGAAGCTGTGACAAGTCATACTAGACTAATCTACATTATAGCAAATAGACAGACAGGTGGCTGGAGTTGACATCAACATCTCCTAACAGTATTTGTCATTATGAATCAGCCACTATTTCTAATATGGCATAGACAGGGTTCCCAGAGTCTTTGTGTCTTGGGGGACATGGACCTGAATCCAAACTAACACCACCTCAGGGGTCCCCAGGCATACAGCTCACAAAGAGCACCAATCTCCAAAATGCCAGGGCCCATAATCGCAAGGCAAGAGGCTAGCATTCAGTCCTCTCCAAAAGTCTGTCCGGCTAGGTCTGTCACACTGGCAATCTGGACGATGGGCCAAGAGCAGCATCAGCCTTCTCAGAAAGATAGCAGCTACAAAAGAATCCCACTTGCCAGCCATAGCTACACTACTGCAAGCCTCAACAGGACACAGGAAGCCTTGAACAGCTTATGTCTGATTAGTCCAGGTAATTCGCCCCGAATACAAACAACTAGTGACTGCTGTCCACGAAATACTCTAACACCATTCACAGACTTTGGACCATTACGGTCTATAGCCGTATTGGATGTGAACTCTAAACATTTGATCTGAAACTAAAACCCATTCCAGAACATTTGTTTTGAAGCAAAAAACGTTTAAAACGGTTTAATAACATTTGATCCTAAGGGGAAATACGTTTAAGAATATTCAATCACATTAGTAAAATGCAGTAACTGTTACAAGAGCATTCAAGCACACTATCACAAACTATCAAGAACATTCAATTTGGCACCATTTACAATCTACTCAAAATCATTTGGATTTGGTGCCATTCGAACAACTCCCAGTGACTTAGTGCAAAACATGACTAGTGCTCAAATGTTGCTTAACGAATGTACAAGAACTCTTGATGGATGAAATCACACAGTGAATTGGTTATAAATATACCCCATAACATTAAATTTACAACAAAGTACAGCTGTCACTGTCAAGCTTAATACACACAAACGGAAAATCGTATGAAAAATACTGCTTTTGAATCGATCGTACGATAATCTGAATGTTACTACACTGGAGAGCCAATCAGGACAGGTCATGTGAAATTATCCATTGGGACAAGCACAAAAAATGTTATAGTATGATTTTAGTTTAATCAGTACAGTTTTCGTCTGAAATTACAATACACAACGTTACATCAATTCTGAATTTTTTAACCTGTTGTATGAGAATTTTCGTAACTTTAGTAACCTCTTTATTACTTCATGGCTCACAAAAAAAAAAAAAAAAAAAGAAGAAGATTGTATGATCATTTGTCCGATAATCTGATAGTGTTTACGGGGCTTTACGCTTATAGATGTGTTTACATACACTGTATATCTGGGAACATTTTACTTCAGCGGTTTTTAGTTTGGACCTACTTATAATTTTGACACATAAATTTGACCATAGGGTAACCTTGGTTCATGTATTTTTTCTTCAAATGCCGAGTTTGTATTACCCAGGATTATAAAAGGTCTCTTCTAAAGTTTAAAAAGTGTTTCACATTGGCAGTACACACAATGAAAAGGAATCTGTAAAACTAAGGTACATAAAATGACCTCACCTAAACAATGCTTCTTTGTCAAACACAGTATCTGCAGGCATATTCACTGGTATCAGAAGATCTGGATGAGAATCAAAGTGAATAAAGCTGATGTTCTTGGCAGGGAGGTGTCTAGATCCAATAGCCCGATAGATAAAAGGCAGTACCTGCATTGGGGAAAAAAATACAGAAAAAAAAAATACAGATTCAAATGCTGTAATAGAGATTATTATATATATATATATATATATATATATATATATATATATATATATATATATATATATACACATACATACATACATACATATACACACACACACACACACACACTACAGTATATACTATATCTGCTAGCAACAACTATTAACAGAATAGCAAAAAGAACATACTATTATTAATATGCCATTAAAAAACTAAGTTAGCGTATGTTTAACTACTTCAATACCGGGCACTTTCACCCCCATCCTGCCCAGGCCAACTTTTAGCACTGTCAGAGCTTTCTTTTGGTGGTATTAATTCACCACTGGGTTTTTTTTTTTTGCTAAATAAACTAAATAAAAGACCGAAAATGTTGTTTCTGTTATACAAATTTTGCAAACAAAAAAATGCTCTTACTAAATTTAGGTAAAAAATTATATTGCTACATTTGGTGAAAATAACCTAAATGAGTGTATATTATTTAGTCTGTAGGAAAGTTATTGAGTCCACAGACTAGGATATATACAGTATATACAAGAGATAGAAATGATAGAGATAATTAGCCACAGCTAAATCACAAGGTACAGATGGGCTGTGATCGGCCCTGTCTGTACCATTTAGTCATTGTGATCAATCACAGAGATCAGCACAATGAATATCATGAATGGAAGCCAGCCATTGTGTACATACGATTGTCATGTGCTATGCTGTAATTGGCAGAGGGCCAGTACACTGATCTGTGACAGATCGCGCCGCAGGGCGCCCATGGGAGCTTTCTGGGGAGGCCATCCTGTGATGTCTACCCATTACAGGATGAATGTCCTGCCCAGAGTTTATTTTACTGTAGAGCAGATGGGAAGGTGATAAATCTGACCTCCAGGCAGATGTAAAATACACAAATTAAAAACAGGGCAAGCACCTGAATCTAACTTGGCATCAGCTCTGTGCACTCCCTACAAAGCAGTGCTCAGACTTGGGGTGAGAGAAGCAGCATATGGAGCCAGTTGTACTGAAGTAGAAGGAGCATACTGATATCAGGTGAGAGCAGAGTGACAGACACATAAGCTTATTAGTTTGCGGTTTCTTCCATTCATTGAATCAAGGCCATACTGATCTGCTCTTGGACTGTAAGAAGCACCTGGTAAGGCATATAGTAGTCTTTCCAAATTGTGAGAATACAGGTACACCTTAAGAGACCATTTAAAGTCAGCACAATTTAACGGGCTGTAATGCATGAGCATTTAGGTCCTGCTGCATTGGTTTACAGGATGGATCATGCTTTATGGAGTGCTGCAACCCAGGTGAATTCTCAGTGTGTGTTGATGTTTCATTTAACCAGTTAACCTCCAGAAGGTTTTACCCCCTTCTAGACCAGGGCATTTTTTGCTATTCAGCACTCTGCCATTTTAACTGGAAATTGCTTGGTCATTCAACACCACCACAGAGGCAACCATGATAGTATATTGGTTTTCACACAAATGATTTGTGATACACAAATTACACAGTACAAAATGATAATCAGACATTACTGGCACAAAAAGGGAACACACATTATAATATATAAAAACATTAATGATTTTTAGTACAAACAACTCATAAATTGCAGACCTATTTCAGGTCTTAAAGTATTTGTTACCCTAAAAAAAAAAATAAAAAAAAATAATGGATCCTGTTCCTTTAAAGTATGAATACCAGCACAGTGCTGTGTCACTTGGCCCTTTGTGTCACCTGAAATACCTGGCTGATCCTGCCTGGTTCTGCCCCCCCCCCCCCCCCCCCCCCCCCCCTGTAAACTGACCACGGTTTATCATGGCTGCTGAGCCCTGACACTCTGGTCAGTTTATGTGCCTCCGTCATCGGCTCTCGCCTGTGTCCTCCCCCCCCCTCCCATCAGCTCTGTGTCAGGGCCCACCCTCCTGCTGAAATAACTTGTTAATTGTCAAGCAATCCCGTCTTGCATACAATGTGTCCACTGCACTTGCTTTATTAAAGTGGAGCTCCGCTGAAAAAAAAAAAAAAAAAAAAATCGGACACTCACCTGTCCCACGGTCCAGCGATGTGGGTGTACGAAACCCCCCTCCTCTCCACAGCACTGGCATTCATACTGTGGGCGCCCGGCTGTGGCTTCACAGCCAGGCACGCACTGCGCGAGCCGCGAATAGCCGGGCAATCTTCTGGGACCTGTGACGTGTCCCAGAAGATTGCAGTGAGGGAGGGGGACGAAGTGAACTTCCTTCCGGTGCCGCGGACACCCGGGAGGAAGTGGGAGCTGGATGCCTCTTAAAAAAAAAAAAAAAAAAAGAGGGTAACCGCTCCCCCAAAAAAATGACATGCCAAATGTGGCATGTCAGTGGGGTCATCCTCACTTAAAGCGGAAGTTTTTGGGTGGAACTCCGCTTTAAAAAATGCCTCTGTATACCTTATTTCCTAGCGCCGATTGGCACTCACGTGACCGGCCGCCTCTCTCCTCCCGACTGACATCAGTGGGGGATTTTTGGCCCCTCCCACTGTGGCTGTCAGATCGGGAGAGGTGGCAAGTCACGTGAGCGTTGAACAGAGCCAGGAAATAAGAAATACCGAGGCATTTTTAATAACGCATGTATAGCGGACACACTGCATGATGAAAGACGAGATTGCCTGACAATTAACAAGTGGGTTTACAATCACTTTAAAAACAAGTGCCTATATACAATACTTTGTTGTTATTATACAGGATGTATATTAGAGGTCGACCGATATGGGTTTTTCTCTGGCCGATGCCGATGCCGATATTTAGAAATCGCGGCGGCCGATGGCCGATATAGGATGCCGATTTTTTTGGGCCGATATGTTAAGCCGATTTTTTTAATTTTTTTTATTTTTTCCCTTCATCTCATAAAATCTAATGAGATTTCACACTGGGGCGTTTTTCAGGCGCTTTTGGGCTAAAAATAGTGCCTGTAAACTGCCTGCAAAACATCTCCCCTGCAGTCTGTGTGGAAGCCCGAGTGCTTTTACACTGAAGCGATGCGCTGGCAGGACCTTAAAAAAAAATAGTCCTGCAAGCAGCATCTTTGGAGCGGTGTTAACTTCTCCTCCACCACTCCTGCCCATTGAAATGAATGGGCACCGCTGCTGAAGCGCCTGCAATGCGATTTGGCAGCGGCGATTCACGGGCGCATTTAACCCCTTCCTCGACCACTAGCTGGGCTATAAGTGCCCCACTAGTAGCCGAATAGCGTCGCTAAAATGACAGTAAAGCGTCGCTAAAACTAGCAGCGTTTTACCGTCAACGCTGCCCGCTCCAGTGTGAAAGCAGCTTTAAGTGATACAAAAAATTTCCTACATTTAAACATTTATTAAACAAAACAAACCTCCAATCAGTTCACTTGTATGTATAATTAAAAAAAAAAACTATATATTAAATACACAAAAATAGGTAATCAAAACTTTAGGACGAAAAAAAAAAAAAAAAAAAAAAAAAAAATATATCGGCAAACTTTACTGTTTTAGTTTCCGTTTTAAAATCATTAGTGTATTTTTTTTCCAAAAAAAAATGCGTTTGAAAGACCGCTGCGCAAATACCGTGTGACATAAAATATTGCAACAACCGCTATTTTATTCCCTAGGGTCTCTGTTAAAAAAACATATATAATTGTTGGGGGTTCCAAGTGATTTTCTAGGAGAAAATACAGGATTTTTACTTGTAAGCAACAAGTGTCAGAAAAGATTTAGTCTTTAAATGGTTAAACTGAGAACTTCTCCCACACAGCCTCGAGTTTATTCATTAAGTGTAAACATTGTAATCATTGTAACACTTTGGTCTTTTTTGGCAGAATGCCCAGAGAGGAGGAAGGGAAGACTGAGGCAACTTGCATTGACTTCTATTACAGAAGTCTTTTGCAAGTCACGGCTGAAGTTATAATCGGCCTTTTTTATCAGCAGAATCGGCCGATGCCGATTAATTAAAAAACGTGCCAACAGTTTGTGCAGAACTTTACAATATAATGGGAGACAGAATAGTTACAATACAATAAAACAAAGTGGGTTAGGAGGGCCCTGCTCATAAGAACTTACAATCTAATAGGGTGGAAAAGTGTCACAAAAGGTTATAACTGTGGGGGATGAGCTGATGGATGTGATAAAAGTTCAGGTAGTTGGAGGTACCAGAGGATGGGGGAGGCTCTGGAGAAGTCCTGGAGATGAGCATGGGAGGAGAAGAAAAGAGCTTGAGAGCAGGAGGTCTTGGGAGGAGCGGAGAGGACAGTTTGGCTTATATTTGGACACAAGATTGGTGATGTCGCTCGTGGCAGAGTTGTGGATGGCTTTGTAGGTTATTAGCATTTTAATTTGCTGGGTAAACGTAAGCCAGTGAAGGAATTGGCAGAAAAGGGGTAGCAGACACTGAGCGGTTGGTAAGGTAGATGAGTCTGGCATCAGCATTCATGATAGACTGAAGAGGAGATAGCCTATGGAGAGGTAAGCTTATAAGAAGGGAGTTGCAATATCCAAGGTGAGAGAGTGAGAGATAACAAGGGAGTGAATGAGTAGCTTGGTGGTTTCATTAGTTAAAAAGGAGCGAATTTTAGAGATGTTACGGAGGTGAAGTGTATGAGCCTTTGACAACAATTGAATTTGGGGCCAAAAAAGGACAGGTCAGTGTCTAGGATTACAACTAGAATGAGAGGGGACTCTCTGAATGAAACTTCTATAAAAGCTGTACCACATCCCGGGTAAATGGAAATAAAGAAACCCACTATGAATGGGACTTTAAAGGTACTACCATGTCAAAATTTGTAGAAAAATATTACATTTATTGTACACAGAGATAATACATGAAAACAAACAAATAATCAGGGAAGCAAATTTATGTACAAACTATAGTGAGTAGATACAGTGCAATGTCCTAAACCCAACGACGTTTCAGAGATGAGTTGTATTCTCCTTCATCAGGGATTTTCGCAGAAAGTACAGTGTCCATGAAATTTAAATGCACAGCAATCTGCCAACAAATCCTGACATAGATTACTACATAGTCATAGAATAGTACAAAGCAAATACTTACATCCTAAATCACTAATGGAACACATTCGAGCATC
Source organism: Lithobates sylvaticus (assembly GCA_028564925.1). Classification (NCBI taxonomy): domain Eukaryota; kingdom Metazoa; phylum Chordata; class Amphibia; order Anura; family Ranidae; genus Lithobates; species Lithobates sylvaticus. Next base: position 239,929,642 of record CM053030.1, read on the forward strand.
CAAAAAAGCTTAAAAGTGAGGAAAAGACATCATGACATAGGGACTCCCACAGGTCCCATCCACCAGTTGCTGGTAAAAAATAATTGATGGTAATAGGAGGGGCTTTTGGGGGACAAAATATAAAAATATCCCCCTTGCTATACCATGTACCCACCAGCCACACTGAGGTCTAGATTCCCAGACAGACAGCAGGCTGGCATGTATAATGGGGCCCAATAGATGGAGAGTCTGAAAAAAAAGCAGACAAAAAGGAAACAAAAGGAGGTTGTTATAATGCACGTAAGTGATGTGGGTGGGAGTTGAAAAGGAGGGGAACAATTGTTACCCCTCCAATGGAAAAATCCAAATCAAAATATGATGATGGAACCCACCTAAAAAACCAACAATAGTGTCACTCACAGACCAGTAACGAAGCAGGGAAAGACGCCTGGGAACCCAAATGATGAAGACCCGCTGTCGGATGGAGATACTGTCATAAAACAGAAATACCCACAGTGAACCAGATAAACAAAACCAAACATTTATATACACACATGCTGTAATATCTGGAAAGGAGCATCGCATACCAGCTCATTATGAAATACTTATCTTAGATCAAAGCTGTTGCAGCAGTCCCTGTAAACCGCTGTGACTAGCGACATGTCTCCCAGAGTTATTTCCGATTTCGCGGCTCTGGCCCTGTAAGTGGCAGGAGCCGCGGGAAATAGCACGATCGTTCAGTTTCTTCAGTGCGCATGCGCCGATGTCGGAGCAAGCGTATATGGCAAGTATATCCTAAACCATGCAGATTTAGGAGATAATTTACAGTACCTACAGGTAAGCCTCATTAAAGGCTTATCTGTAGGTACATGTGGTGTAACAGGGTTTACAACCACTTTACTTACTGTGACCTATAAACTATACAACTCAGCTGAACAACAAACTGAAATCTTTTAGGTGGAGGGAAAGTAAAAAAAAAAAAAAAAAAAAAAATATATATATATATATATATATATATATATATATATATATATATATATATATATATATATATATATATATATATATATATATATATATATATATATATATATATATATATATATATATATATATATATAATAATAATATGGTTGCATAAGTGTGCACACGCTTAGACTAATACTTTGTTGAAGCACCTTTTGTTTTTACTACAGCACTCTTTGTGGGTATGAGTCTATCAGCATAGCACAACTTGACTTGCCAATATTTGACCACTCTTTCCAAAAACACTCCAAATCTGTCAGATTGCAAGGGCGTCTCTTGTGCACAGCCCTCTTCAAATAACCCCACAGATTTTCAATCGGATTCAGGTCTGGGCTCTGGCTGGGCCATTCCAAAACTTTAATCTTCTTCTAGTGAAGCCATTCCTTTGTTGATTTGGATGTATGCTTTGGGTCTTTGTCAGGCTGAAAGATTAAGTTCCTCTTCGTGTTCAGCTGAAGGTTTTGTGCCAATATTGACTGGTATTTGGAACGGTTCACAATTCCCTCTACCTTTGCCAGAGTCCCTGTTCCAGCTGAAGAAAAAAAAACAAAAAAAACAAAAAGCATGATGCTGCCACCACCATGCATCACTGTGGGTATGGTGTTCTTTTGGTGAGGTGCAGTGTTTATGCATCAAACATCATTTGGAATTATGGCCAAAAAGTTGAACCTTGGTTTTATCAGACCATAACACATTTACCTACAGTTTTTTGGTAGACTTCAGGTGCGTTTTTGCAAAACGGCTTGGATGTTTTTCTTCGTAAGAAAAGGCTTCTGTCTTGCCACTCAACCCCATAGCCGTATGAAGACTACAGATTGTTGTCACGTGTACCACGCAGCCAGTATTTGCCAGATATTCCTGCAGTGCCTTTAATGTTGCTGTAGGCCTCTTGGCAGCCTCCCTGACCAGTTTCTTCTGGTCTTTTCATCAATTTTGCAGGGACGACCAGTTCTTGGTAATGTCACTGTTGTGCCATATTTTCGCCACTTGATGATGACTGTCTTCACTGTGTTCCATGGTATATCTAATGCCTTGGAAATTCTTTTGTACTCTTGACTGATACCTTTTAACAATGAGATCCCTCTTGATGCTTTGGAAGCTCTCTGCGGACCATGGCTTTTGCTGTAGGATGCGACTAAATAAATGTCAGAAAATACCCTAGCTGAAATTTGGGGTTAACTCAGGCACATTAAATGATGGCAGGTGTGCACAGACTCCTATTTAACATGAATTTGAATGTGATTGCTTAACTCTTAACACAGCTACATCCCCAGTTATAAGAGGGTGTACACACTTATGCAACCACATTATTTTATAAAAAGATTTCAGTTTGTCACATTAAAAAGGTGGAAAAAGTTATTTTTTTACATCACAGAACAATGACATTTTAACAGGGTTGTGTAGAATTTTTATATCCACTGTACTTTGTGTTGTAAGCATTTCTTCCAATATTTAACAGATCTGGAATTCCCAAAAATAGGGCTCTGCATAACCCTTCAAGAAAAAAGAAAGGGGAATTTCATAGACACATGGCCTCCCCAATTAAAGGGGGAGACAGCACATTTATCTTAGGAATCTATCAAATAAGAAGTTAATTCCATAGGGGTAAAGACTCTCACTGTGCTGCACTCACACTTGTGATGGTGCACTGTCCCCGAGACCTCTGGGAAGAAGAAACATACTAACCAATCACATTCTTTGCTGATGTCAGTTCCGGAATCCCCCGCCATTAGCGTTTCACGCTGGCTCCGACGGCTTCCCCTCCGCTCCGTAACAGGTAACCTCACGCCACGGCCACAATAGTAATGCCAGCTTCCCGGCGACACCATCGATCGTTGGGTGGCGCACGCTTTTCAGCTGACAATACTGACAATTTGTTTAATGGTCAGAATCCGGAGTTGCGATCGCGTAGGGCGGAGAATTGCGATAACGATTCTCCGCAATTAATGGTGCAGCTCTATTAGACACTGTGAGAAAGCTTATTGGAGGCAAGGCACACCCCCTCCCCACACATGCAGAGCGTGCCTGTGAAATGGTTTAGCTGGCTGCTAATCTATTTATAGAAACCTCCTCCGACACACAGGTCTATGTCTATCTCTGGGCCTCGGAGAGCTTGTCAAAAGTTATCAGGCTGATAACAGACGAACGGAGCAGGACAGAGCTACGAGACTAAAGTGGGGTACACACTATAAGAAAATTGAACGAACGTTCAATCACTCACAGCAGATTGGAACCGATGAACGAAAATTAGCACCAAAATTCTTATTGTTGTTTATTGTTTCTGATCATGCACAGTCTTTCAGATTTTTCTTGTACGAAAACATACACATTAAAATGACAATCGTTTGTTCTGTTCCCGTACAAGAAGAATTTTGGAGTTTGTCCCTTTGGGATTTTTCGTATGTTGAAAGTTGTGTACACACTATACGAAAATGTTCGCCCGATTTTCTGTGTGTACGAGCCTTAAGTGCTTTGAAGAGAGATCACAAAACACTGCAGATAGATGTGCCCAGCTCAAATCGGGTTTACATCCACTTTAAATTTTTTTTAAAAGAAGTTAAACCTCCATTACCCCTTAAGGTGAAGATGTCCTCTCAAACACGGATATAGCTGTAATGCTAAGCCCAAATGTTTACACCTTTGAATGTTGCGATTGATGCATTTTTCCGGCACGTTTTTGAACACACATTTTGCTTTTTTCTTGACTAATAGGAAAGTATGCCAGTTCGGTTTATGGAGTGCGACTTCACTCTCTCTGGCACTCAAATCGCATCAAAGTAGTGCAGTTACCTTTATGTGTCCAAAGTCGCATGTTCGGGTTAAAGACTAGGGTTAGGACTAGTCTAATGAGTTAGCTATAAATGTTAGTTAGCATTCTAACAATTACCCCTAACAATTACCTTTAACCCTAATATGCAACTTTGGATACATAAAGGTTCCAGCACTACTAATGCCGCGTACACACGAAGGGACTATCCCGCGGGATTATCCGCTGGACCGAAGTCCAGCGGATAATCCCCTCGTGTGTGGGCGCCGGCGGACTTTTTTTGGCCAAAGTACGGCGGACTAAAGTTTCAGGTTTTGTTTTCAAATTATCCGCTGGACTTGGCAGTCCAGCGGATAATCCGGTCGTGTGTAGTATGGTCCGGCGTACCAAAAAGGACGCATGCTCAGTAGCAAGTATTTTTCTAGTATTTTTCGTTTTCTAGTCCCGTCGTACGTGCTGTACGTCATCGCGTGAACCGTCGGACTTTTTGCGTGATCGTGTGTGGTCAAGTCCGTTCGCTTTTTAGTCCAGCGTACCCAGCTGGAAAGTCCAGCGGATTGTCCGCTGGACTTAGGTCCGCCGGGAAAAGTCCGTACGTGTGTACGCGGCATTAGATGCAATTTGAGTGCCAGAGGGTGAAAAGTCTTAAAATTCATTGATATACGCAATCAAAATGTGTAAAAACAAAATAAAAAATAAAAAAAAACTGATCATTTCCCCAGAGTACTACAGTGTTGCTATGGTAACACTGTATTGCTCTGGTCCCTGCTCACCACCACACCAGTTATATGATAACGCTGTACTGCATTGGTGACAGTATGTAAAAAGAGAGAAAATTTTTTTTTCTCAATTTTCAATAATTGTGACAAAAAAATACAACTTCAAAAATGCTTGCCGGGCCTCTTACTAAATACCCTGGATTGTCTACTTTCCAAAAAGGGATCATTTGGGAGGCATTTGTACTGTCCTGGCATTTTCGGTCCTCACAAAATGCGATAGGGTGTCAGTACATCAGGATTGATCGGTTTTCATATACATTAACCATAGAGTTTGTGGACTCTATAAAACTTTCCTACAGACTAAATAATATACACCAATTTAGGTTATTTTCACCAAAGAAATGTAGCAGTATACATTTTGAACTAAATTTATGAAGAAACATTTTGCAAGACTTTATAACAGAAAGGAAGTCATACAAAAGTCTTGTTTTTTTTTCTATAAAAATAAACATGTTAGTTATATTTACCTGCTCTGTAAAATGGTTTTGCATAGATCAGCCCCGTATTCTCGGGTCCCTCGCCAGCGCTCTTGGTCCCTCCCTCCTGTTGAATGCCCCCACAGCAAGCAGCTTAATATGGGGGCATCCAAGCCACAGCTCCGTGTGTCCATTCAGACACAGAGGCGCAGTTACGCCCGCCCCTATAACTCCTGATTGGTTAACTGACTTTGAATGAAAGCAGTGGGAGCCAATGGCAGCGCTGCTGTGTCTCAGCCAAATCAGGAGGGAGTGTCCCGGGCGGCCGTACACATCGCTGGATAGAGATGGGGCTCAGGTTAGTATTAGGGGGGCTGCTGCACACTTTTTTTATCTCCATGCATAGAATGCATGAATATAAACATTCTGCCTTTACAGCCACTTTAAAGTGGTTGTAAACCCTTACATACCACTTTAACCTACAGGTAAGCCTAGATTAAAGCTTACCTATAGGTGCAAGAAATATATCTCCTTAACCTACACGGTTAAGGAGATATTTCCCTAAAAAGGGGCACCGATGTCTACAGCACATGTGCGCTGTAGACAACGGTGCAAGCGCACTGAGCATGCAGTCAGTGAAGGCTAACATGCCGTCACTGACGGCTCCTGCGCGAATGCGCCGGAGTTACGTCATTGCTGCTCCGGCCACTCACAGCGCCGGAGCAGCGATACCGGGAAGGAATATGGATGCTCCATGGAAGAAGGGCATCGCTGGCTCCTGTGTCAGGTAAGTGACACATAATGGGCTACTCTGCAATGCATAGTAGTCCATTATGCTTTACCTTTTCAGGGAAACAAAGAGGAAGTAAAACCCATCAGGGTTTACTTCCTCTGTAAGGTCTTCCATAGTGTGGTCTGCTTGTGAGAAATGTCCCACAGGTGCACAGAATTCATCTTCCTTCTGTTTCTTGATGGCGTGTCTGTGCGGGTTCATCCTTGTTTGTAACTTCTGTCCTGTTGTACCAACATAAGATCCTTTGCTACATTTATTGCATTGGTTGAGGTACACAACATTACTGGGAGCTGCAGTTGTATGATCCTGGGATATTCAAGGTCCCTTTTGACTGTGAGACTTTTTGATAAATTAATTTGGTTGCACAGTTTGTATCGTTTTTTTGTTGCAAGGTTTGCTTCCATTATTTGTGACTTCATAAGCAGAATTAAGTTTCCTGTTGATTAGTTTATGTCTGAGGTTGGATGGTTGTCTGAAAAGCAGTATTGGAATATTTCTTTCAGTTCCATCCTTTATTATGATGGGTTGTAAATCTTTGATTATCTATCTTATCCTTTGTAAAGCTGGATTGTATGTGGTTACTAGAAGTAGTTATTTTGTTTTCTTTCTATTGGAGAAGATTTTATTTTCGGGTTTTCAGGGCTGCGTTTATACTTGTATTGATGGTTTCGTCCATGTGACCTTTCTTCTGGAAGGAATCTGCTAGTATTCTGAGATGTGTATTTCTTTCTTTTGGGTCGGAACATATTCAGTGGTATCTGATGGCCTGACTTTGAATGATTGCCGTTTAGTATGTTGGGGTGAAAAATGGAACTATGAAGATAATTGCATTTGTTAGTGGGTTTCCTGTATATTGAAGTGTGAAGCTTGTCATCCCTGATGTATATCGTGGTGTCTATGAAGTTAACATGTGTTTGAATAATCCATTTTAGTTTGATTGATGGGTGAAAGGTGTTGAGCAATGAGTAAAATTGTTTTAGATTTTCGTCACCTTCTGTCCATATATGATGATAAAAATGTGACATGCAGTCAACCAATCCTGGTGAAGGATGTTACTATACAGAGATTCTGCATCCATAGTGACTAGAAGTGTATTTGGTAGTAATTGTTGATCTTGTTCAGAAAATCAGTTGTATCTTGCAGGAAACCAGCAGCATTCATGACTAATGGCTTTAACATTTTTTTCTAGAAGGCCTGAGATATGTTTGGCAAGTGTGTTCCTACCCGTTATGATGGGTCTGCCTGGATTTCCCAGCTTGTGGATCTCATTCACAATTTAGAAGTCGGCAAGTTCTGAATTATCAGTTATTACCATAAGTTCTGAGTATAGGTGGGTTGACAGAGTTAAAACCTTTTAATTCCCTAGTAAAATCCTGGGTTGGATTATAATCCAGTTTTCATAGTAAGTAGCATTTGCCAGCTGCCCCCGGCCCTCCTGTTTAAATTTGTTTGTTAATAGTAGACAACGAAAAGCAGGATGGATATAAATCAATGATTAAAATAAAAAAATCTATCTAAAGATACATTAATAATTTAATTTATTCTGCATGAAATGGAGCTTAGTTACGTAGCTTGAGCCTGTATATTATGCAATATTTACATTTTTGGTAAACTCAAAGCTCTGCAAGCTGAGATAACATGCACTGCATTGACGCATTCACACAATTTCACAGCAACCATGAGATAAAACACAGTTCAGGATTATTCCTTTATCCCATTGTTTTGCAAATCTACGTACACTATTCTAAATAGGAAACCTTAATTTTGTTTCGCAAAGATTAAAGATTCTAACTACCAGCAAGTATAAGTCCTTACATTTAAAGAGCACCTGTCATTTCAGATACGTCATGGGCAGCGCCTGTTAGCGGACATTCACTCACTTGCTGCCGCCACGTCCCCCCACCTTGTTGTGTCACTGCCGCATTACCAGCCGTCCCATTAAAGTGAATGGGACTGTCGGTGAGTCAACAGCGGGTCAGGGGGGTGAGCAGCTGTGGGACAGAGATGACAGTTGCTCTTTAAAAATTATGATTTAAAATCAAGTTGATTTAAAATCAAACCTTTTTACTAGCGATTTAAATCGAATCCACCCAGGCGAAAAGGATAGGCAATAGCTGAGTTCATGAGCCAAAGCAATGGAAATGTTCCCAGTTGTAGTAATCAAGGGGGGCAGACTAGGCAAAAAAAGCAGCATACAGAAGGCAGCTCTCTGGAGATGTGAAGGAATCTCTGTACAAATAGGAACAAACAAGGAACGCCACTCTGAGTGCAGCATATAAAAAAAAAAAAAACAGAATGGGTTCATTAGACAGTTGGTAACTTACAAAATAGAGAAGTAGCGCTTAAATAGAAAGACAATCCTGTGAGCCACCAATTCCTAGATGCTAAAACGTAAAATACCTAAAGCTGCTAGCGTTACACACGTCACATATATCTTGCAAAAACAATAACAATAATATATACATACACACACACACACACACACAGACACACACACACACACAGCGCTAAAAAAGGTATGTATAAGAAGTGCACAGACTTGATATATATAATTATAGAAAAGTAGCGCTTATCAGAGCCACCACGGGTTGGTAGGTTCACAGCACAAAGAAGGGTGAGGGCAATTAATAGCATCTGCAACTTGAGGGGGGGGGGGAAGAGACATACACCAGATTGCGTACTATGTTCCAAGATGCTCAGGACTCCAGTGGTCATGGGACGCCAGCGCTGGAGACAAGAAAGGGGGGGCATGGCTAACGCATTTCAGAACTGCTCACAGGTCGTTGTTGGTATCTTTCACAACAACTGCTCCCCCTTTATCCGTTGGTTTGATGGTGATGGCCTAATTATTGCATAAATCGCGTATAGCCCTTCACTCTAGTAGTGAAAGATTGTAAAACATTTTCTTTTGCTGGGTGGCCATCAGGGATGTAACTCGCAATCTGAAGCTGTCAACATAGGTGTCCAGTTTGGGGTGGTGTCCTTGTGGGGTTGTCAAGTTGATGTTATTTTTGCAATAGGATTCCTTTTCGTTATTCTGAAAATACTCTTTGAGCCTTAGTCTCTTAAGCAATTCCTCCATAGCTGAAAATAACTGCAAATTATCCAATTTGGTGGTTGGGGAGACTGTGGGGCCTTTGGAGAGGACTGTTATTTCTGGTTCACAAAGTTTATGATTTGGCAAACTAATGATTTCAAGTTCCACTTATTATCACTATTTTCAGTCAGGTTGGCATTTACACCAGGGATATCTTCTGATTCTGATTCTGAATTGGATTCCAGTTCACTGATAGGAGGTATAGATGTGTTGGTTTTATGTTGTTTGGATTGTATCCAAAGTCTGCTCTTGATGGATCTTTTGGAGAAGTTTTTTTTTGCTTTTTTATTCAATGCAAGTTGCCTTTGTAACGTTTCCATTTTATTCTTAATTTGTTTAATACTGGAAATCCAACAGCGTTAGGCCCCTTTCACACTGGGGCGGGGAGCCGCGGTGACGGTAAAGCAGCGCTATATTTAGCGCGGCTTTACCGTCGTTTTAGCCGCGGTTTTCGGCCGCTCGCGGTGCGGTTTTACCCCCCGCGAGCGGCCGAAAAAGGGGTTAAAGACCCCCCGCAGAGCGCCGCCGCAGCAGCGGCGCTTTGCGGCGGTATTGCCGCGGTGTCACCGCGGTGTCCCATTCTAAATCAATGGGAAGGAGCGGTATAGGAGCGGTGAACACACCGCTCCTATACCGCTCCAAAGATGCTGCTAGCAGGACTTTTTTGACCGTCCTGCTAGTGCACCGCTCCAGTGTGAAAGCCCGCCGGCTTTCACACTGGAGTTAAAGGGGCCGGATTTTTTCAGGCGGTATACAGGCGCTATTTTTAACTCTGTACCGCCTGAAAAACGCCCCAGTGTGAAAGGGGCCTTAGGGTTTCAAACACAAATTGCTTTTGCTTCCCGATTGTTATCTTTTTACTATACAGTTTATGAGGTTGTTTCTTAACCACTTTGTGATAACAAAAACTTGCCACAGCCCCCATCTACAGCTGGCTATCGCAGTAAGAGGCATTGGAAGGCTAAATCAGAATACAACAAAGTCTAAACCCCTGTTTTTAACGCATACTGTTAGACAGGTTAATTTGGTTGTCTGCAAGCTGGTGGTAAGTAGGCTTGGTTTTTTCCTGGGCATTCCCCAGGCTTTGTTGTATCCTTAACCACTTGCCTACAGGGCACTTACACCCCCTTCCTGCCCAAGCCATTTTTCATTGCTGTCGCAGTTTGAAGGACAATTGTGCAGTCATCCTACACTGTACCCAAACAAATTTTTTATAATTTTCTTCACACATATAGAGCTTTCTTTTGGTGGTATTGCTGGATTTTTTATTTTTACAAAAAAAGGTCACAGAGCGTGCACCCCTGTGCGATCACGGTGACGACATCCATCGACGCGCTCCCAGCACTGGAAGCCAACGCTGTAGCCATAATTTGGCTATAGCGTGGGGCGGAAAGTGTTTAAAATAATTACAGTGCTAACAACCATATACAGAAAGAGAAGGGATAATGTAAATTAAACAATGTGTGTTTAGTATCACTTTAAAACCATTAATTGTATGCCAATATTCCAATAACAGTATTAAAGAGGAAGTAAACCGGGTTTACTTTCTCTTTGTTTCCCTGCATAGGTAAAGCATAATGGATTACTTTGCATCGCACAGTAGCCCATTATGTGTCACTTACCTGACAAAGGAGCCAGCAATGTCACCGCTGTCCCCAGTAGCACAAAGCGTCCATCTTCCTTCCGGGTATCGCTGCTCCGGCGCTGTGAGTGGTCCGAGCAGCGATGACATCACTCTGGCGCATGCGTGCGGGAGCCCTAAGGGAGAGCATGTTTGTCTTCACTTGTGGAGCGCCCAGGGCGCCTGAGCCGTTGTCTACGTTGTGCATGCGCTATAGACAGCGGTGCCCTATTTTTGTAAAATATCTCCTTAACCACTTTCCGACCGGCGCATGACGATGTACGTCCCTTTTTTGAAGAGGGATATCTCGGTAACGGCAGCAGCTGCTGCCACAACCGAGGTATCCATCTCTTCAGGCGCCGGTCGGCTGTCCGATAATGGTGGTCATCGTGGCGGATTCGCCGCGAGATCACCGTTATCGGTGGCGGGAGAGGTGCCCCCCCCTCCCGCCGCTCTCCCGCGCCTTCCGCCGCTTACCGGAACCGTTGGCAGCGGCGGAGGCGATCGGGTCCGTTCCCCTCCTGTGTCTAGAGATGAGTGACGCTAAGATGGCCGCCACTCATCTCTATACCATAGGAGGGCGGAAGCGACGTCAAAAACTTCACTTCCGCCCATACCTCTTAAAGAGGAATTTTCAAATGTCATTTTTTTTAAATGACATTTTTATTTTTTTCATTGAAGTCCAAATATGAGATCTGAGGACTTTTTGACCCCAGATCTCATATTTAATAGGACCTGTCATGCTTTTTTCTATTACAAGGAATGTTTACATTCCTTGTAATAGGAATAAAAGTGAGCCAATTAATTTTTTTTAAAAAAAACAATGTAAAAATAAATAAAATCAAGGAAAATAAATAAGAAAAACAAAAATCTTTTTTTAAAGCGCCCCGTCCCGACGAGAAGCGAACGCATACGTGAGTAGCGCCCGCATATGAAAACGGTGGTCAAACCACACATGTGAGGTATCGCCGCGATCGGTAGAGCGAGAGCAATAATTATAGCCATAGACCTCCTCTGTAACGCAAAATATGCAACCTGTAGAATTTTTTAAACGTCGCCTATGGAGATTTTTGAGGGTAAAAGTTTGATGCCATTCCACGAGCGGGCGCAATTTTGAAGCGTGACATGTTAGGTATCAATTTACTCGGCGTAACATTATCTTTCACAATATATAAAAAAATTGGACTAACTTTACTGTTGTCTTATTTTTTTATTCAAAAAAGTGAATTTTTGCCAAAAAAAGTGCGCTTGCAAGACCGCTGCGCAAATACGGTGTGAAAAAAAGTATTGCAATGACCGCCATTTTATTCTCTAGGGTGTTAGAAAAAAAACAATATATAATGTTTGGGGGTTCTAAGTTTTTTTCTAGCAAAAAAAACAGTTTTAAACATGTAAACACCTAAAATCCAAAACGAGGCTGGTCTTAAAGTGGTTAACCGTGTAGATTAAGGAGATATTTCTTGGACCTACAGGTAAGCCTTAATATAGGATTACCTGTAGGTCAAAGTGGTCTGTAAGGGTTTACAACCACTTTAACAACAGTGCCTTGAAAGTCTTCATATCCCTTGAAATTTTCCACATTTTGTCATGTTACAACCAAAAACGTAAATGTATTTTATTGGGATTTTAGGTGATAGACCAACACAAAGTGGCACAGAATTGTGAAGTAGAAGGAAAATGATAAATGGTTTTCAAAATCGTTTACAAATAAATATCTGAAAAGTGTGGCGTGCATTTGTTTTTACTCTGATACCCCTAACTAAAATCTAGTGGAACCAATTGCCTTCAGAAGTCACCTAATAAGTAGAGTCCACCTGTGTGTAATTTCATCTCAGTATAAATATAGCTGTTCTATGAAGCCCCCATAGGTTTGTTAGAGAATCTTGGTGAACAAACAGCATCATGAAGGCCAAGGAATACACCAGACAGGTCAGGGATAAAGTTGTGGAGAAGTTTAAAGCAGGGTTAGATTATAAATAAATATCCCAAGCTTTGAACATCTCACGGGGCACTGTTCAATCTATCATCCAAAAATTGAAAGAGTATGGCACAACTGCAAACCTACCAAGACATGGTTGTCCCCCTAAACTGACAGGCCGGGCAAGGAGAGCATTAATCAGAGAAGCAGCCAAAAGGCCTGGTAACTCTGGAAGAGATCCACAGCTCAGGTGGGAGAATCTGTCCACAGAACAACTATTAGTTGTGCACTCCACAAATCTGGCCTTTATGGAAGAGTGGCAAGAAGAAAGTCATGGTTGAAAGAGAGCCATAAGAAGTTCCATTTGCAGTTTGCGGGATTGGGGGGGGGGGGATAAAAGTCAAATGCCTGTAAAACAGGCGTTTTAGCGCAAATGTGCATGAGGCCTTAGACCCAGCTCATGTCCAGAGATGATCATCTGTCCCAAACGGCAGGTGATCATCACATGTGCGATTACTTCTGACCATCAGCGGACAGCCATGCCCGCTGTTAGCCTCTTTGTTCTGTAATGGCTTCTCGGTCGTGACTGCACATCCTTGGCTGGAGTTTTCTGCAGGAAACTTTCCCCACCATGGCTGATTTGGCCATCACACAAGTGTGAACCTAGCCTAAGGTCTCGTACACACGATCGGATTTTCTGCAGACAAAACCTTGGACTTTTGTCCGAAGGCGTGTGCCTGGATTTTCTCTTGCATACAAACAGCAAGGAATTGTCAGCCAACAAATACAAATGTAGTGACGTACTACGTGGTTTTTCAACTCTTTAGTGCCATCCTTTGCGCTCCTTCTGCTAATTTCGTGTTAGTAGAAGTTTGGCGAGTGTTGATTCATGACATGTTGCGGAATCGGGAGGAGATAACGCAGTATTTATTATTGGCCTTGGAGTTATCTCTTTGACCCAAGTCCAGTCCAGGAACAGGAGGATTTATTGGACCACAAATTGGTTGCTTTATTAATGGTGACCAATTATGTCATATGCCTTTGCTGCGGGAGCTCCTGGAGAATAATCCGGATGATTTTCAGAATTATCTCCGGATGACGGCCCCCTGCTTTCACCAACTCTTGGCATTATTGTTCCCCTATATTAAAAAGCAGGACACATGCATGAGACTTTTATTTTATTTTTTGGTTGAATAATGATTTGATTTGGTATATTTTCTATATTCTTGGGTGCATCGAATGCACTTTTTGGTTCAAGTTCTATTGGCAGATAGCATGTCTAATTTAATTTGTTTTCTTTTTTTAATGCACAATAAAAAAAAATGTGGAGAATAATACTTGGCTATGTGGTTTAGTTCAAATTACAGTTTGGGAGTAGGCAGTTACATAAAAAAAAAAAAAAAAAAAAAAAAAAAAAAAAAAACACACAATCTGAAATTGACAAAGAACACCAACATTGTTGTATCTTTGATTTTAAAAACTACAGGATAATAGTGCTGTGGTAATTTGCCACCCCCCCCCCAAAAAAAAAAGCATAATATTATTCTATATCACTAGAAAATAAAAGCCTTTTAAAATACGTTTGCCATAACTCCATCAGTATCACCAGCAAAGCAGCTTCATTATTATCCCATTAAAGAGGAAGTAAACCCTCAACATGAAAACGAAAAAACAAAAAACCCTGCAAGACAAAGGCATAATTAGCTAGTATGCATAGCATACTAGCTAATTATGTATTACTTACCTCAGATCAAAGCCCCCGCATCGGCCCACGTCTCCCCCACCGACATGTTGTCCCGTGTCCCATGAATGTGGCTCCGGCGCTGTGATTAGCTGAAGCCGCGATGACGTCACTCTACGCGTGCGCATCGGAACGGCACAGTACAACTGAAGCGACGGCATATAGCGCCATTGCTTCAGTTGTCTTAAGTGCGCATGTGCCGCATGACGTCGGCACATGCAAATACAGGGATATCTCTTAGGAGATATCCTTGTTAGCTACAGGTAAGCCTTAATATAGGCTTACCTGTAACAAAGTTGTAAACAAGGGTTTACAACCACGTTAAAGAAGAAGAGAATGTGCGTTGCATTTCGATATTTCATAATTTGCCATGTCACGAATGTTAATTCTCCATTACGAACGCTAGTTTACAAGACCAATTGCTACTGGCTCATCTTTGCTTCCGAGCATGCATGTTTGTACTTTGGACTCATGTCTGAAGGACTTGTGTACACACGCTTGGAAAATCCGACAACAGACATTTGTCCACGGAAAATTTTAAAACATGGCATCCAGCATTTGTCTGTGGAAAATCCAACAATTGTACGATGGAACGTACAAACGGTCAGATTTTCCACCAACAGCCTGTCATCACACAATTCCCGTCTGAAAATCCGATCGTGTGTGTACGTGCGTTCACACAAGAACGCAGTGCGGAAAACCTGTGTTCCGTGTGTGTTCAAAATGCACTGCAGTTGTGAGCCATAGTGGTTGTAAATGTAAAACTACTGATTAACTACGTGACCTTTGGTAGATTTACCCCGTTTCATGACCAGGCCATTTTTTGCAATAAAGCACTGCGTTAACTTAATTGACAATGCGGTCGTGCGACGATGTACCCAAATAAAATGTATGTCATTTTTTCCCCCCACAAACAGAGCTCTCTTTTGGTGGTATTTGATCACCACTGCATTTTTTTTTTTTTTTGCGATATAAAAAAAAAAAAAGACTTAAAAAAACCAGAACAATATTTTTTACTTTAAAAAAAAAAAAAAAAAAAACGAATTTCATCAGTTTAGGCCAGTGAGGAAAAGCTGATCACCAGCTCTTCCTGTTTACATCGTGATAAGCCGTGATTGGACACTGCTGATCATGTGGTAAAGAGTCTCCATCAGAGACTCTTTGCCTAGATCGGAGTTGTGGTGTGTCAGACACCGCAACAACGATCGGCGTGATGCGCACCCCGTGGGCGCGCATCGGCTTCATACCCTGAAGACGTCATATGATGTCTGGTCAGTATTGAAACAACTTTGCTGTTGTCATTTTGCTATATGGCGGGCAGCAAGTGGTTAAAGTGGTTGTAAAGTCTCAAGGTTTTTCACCTTAATGCATTAAGGTGAAAAACCTTCTGTGCTGCAGCTTCCCCCAGAGACCCCCTTTTTCTTACCCGAGTCCGATCCCATCCAGCGATGTGCACAAGTGCAGAGTCTCCAGCCGCCGTCTCTCTCCTCATTGGACAGATTGATAGCAGCAGGAGTCATTGGACTCCCGCTGCTGTCAATCAAATACAGTGACGTGGGGCCAAGTCCAGCTGTCTGTGTCAATTGATGCAGCAGCAAGACTCGGGAGCGAGCACGCATGGGTGCCCCCAGTGGAAGTGCCTTTCCTTTGGGACACAGGATGAAGAGGAGGACTGGGCTGCTCTGTGCAAAATGATTGCACAGAGCAGGTAAGTACAGGCATGTTTGTTATTATTATGGAAAAAAAAAAAGGGTTTACAACCCCTTTAACTGTGTGTTGTGCTTTTACTAGGGCAAGAGATAGATTTTATTCCCTGCTTTGCAGAGACACAAAATCCATCCCTTCCCCCGTCAGAATGGAGATCTGCCTTGTTTACATAGGCAGATCTCTGTTCTGTGCGTTTTACACATGATCAGCGGGTATTGACACCCACAGACCGCTTTCTGCCGCGGGCCACTGGCGGCACGCGCGCCTCCTAGATGGAAGTGCAGATTCTGCACAGGAAAGCCGCCCTGTACCAGTAAATCTGGCAAAAGTGGGCAAAAAAATTTGGCATGTGGTTAACGACACCCCAAATGCAGGTTGGGAATGTCTACACAGGATCGCATGACTTCAATTAAGGAACAGCAACTTCTTTAAGTGCAAGCACTACTTTTCTTGCAGTCTGGTGCGATTCACTCCCATCAAAATTAATGGGCTCAAAGCGCACTTCAGTGAAACGCATGACAATAGCACAGGAACGTGGAGCGCATTGCTGTGCGATTCCTGGCGTGAACCTGCCTTCAGTGCTTAAAAAAAAAATTAAAATAAAAAAAAAAAAAAAAAACACAAAACACACACAACAAAAACAAAATAAAAAGGAAAAAAAAACCTGCACGCTGAAAGCAGAGATTGAGGTGTAAATATGCCCAACATGCCACTCTCACTTCTCAAACTTTGGAGGATCATAGCATGCTTCTTCTCCCCACTATGATATCACACCCCCACCTCTACCATAGGATAAGAGTACGAGTCCTCTCCCTATATGACCCCAGTACGTACATCATGGTGATCCTCCACCACATACACCGGCAGCTCCTTGTATCTCCTGAGGCTTTGAACTACCGCCGAGCCGCCACTCATCTTCTCTGAGGAACAGAACAGCCAGCACTGAGCGCACACTGGCACTTCACAGCCGTCTTCCTCCCCCAATCCACCCCCTGATAGGTCTACACCGCACTCTCCTGTAACCCTACCTACACACTATCCCAACTACTGCCATATTTAATGAGGGAAACCCCTTCAAAGTTTCCACACAGCGCCGTGTCTAAAAAGAAACGTTCCACGCTTCTCTTAGCTCGCGCTAAGTATTCTTTCTAATAAAAAAAATGTGAGCCGTTATCCTATAAGCAAGGCAACAAGATGCCGTACAGCACTCTTCTGTATCCGGCCCGTTCCATATACACATAGTACTGGGGTTTCCCTTAGTTAAAATGGCAGTCGGCGACTCGGACCCAGGTTGAACCAGAAGGCCAAGGCGCTGGAATGGCAGGGTGTTTGTCCAATGGGTGCGCGACAAAACCCCATGTGACCTAGCCCTGGCTCGTTGGAGGGCGGGACATCCCTTGGCTGTGTGTCTGCTGCCTGTGTCTGGTGAGTGTTGGAGTGTAGTGATGTTCTGTGTGTTATTATGATTTCTTTATGTACACAAAGTTCATTCTTCTCATAGCGTGTCAGGAATATATGGAACGTTTTATTTACAAGACAGACTTGCCTTTGAATGAAGACATTCTGGGTATCCTATAGTGGAGGTACAAGGATGCTCTGTGCCTGGTTCAGAGTGCCTATCATGTTTTTATAGGTTGTGTCCAATCATTATCAAGTCATGTATGGCCACCTCCCCCTCCTACTGTCTCCTCAGTATTATCAGGGACACTTTTATAAAGAGGTTTACAAATATCTTGTGTGCAAACTATAACATTGTGATCATCATTGAGGGTTCAGTCATACTCTGCTGTTCCTGTGTTGTGCGTTCACCAGCATTGCATAAAGGCAGTCTGTTGCGATGCGACACTGCACATAAGTTAACACACCCTATTTATTTGAATGGGCTGCCTAACTAAAGAAGTGCATGTACTATTTTTGTTAATACAGTACTCTGCAATGCACAGTAGTGTTGCACAGCTGCTTTGCCCTAGTGCCCTGTGCGTGCCGGGGCTGCGTTGACCTAGTGCCCTGTGTGCGCGCCGGGGCTGCGTTGACCTAGTGCCCTGTGTGCGCGCCGGGGCTGCGTTGACCTAGTGCCCTGTGTGCGCGCCGGGGCTGCGTTGACCTAGTGCCCTGTGTGCGCGCCGGGGCTGCGTTGACCTAGTGCCCTGTGTGCGCGCCGGGGCTGCGTTGACCTAGTGCCCTTTGTGCGCGCCGGGGCTGCGTTGACCTAGTGCCCTGTGTGCGCGCCGGGGCTGCGTTGACCTAGTGCCCTGTGTGCGCGCCGGGGCTGCGTTGACCTAGTGCCCTGTGCGTGCCGGGGCTGTGTTGACCTAGTGCCCCCACAACCATTCCCCCACCTTAGAATGGTTTGTACCATTGTGGTTATCTATTTCTGTTTTGTAAGCCCAAAGAAGCTTGAAGCATATTGTCTATTAACTCTTAACACATGCTCCGAATGGAGCTTGACTTTGGTTCTCACAAGGAAAGTGTTCGTTAAATAAACCCAGGCGTTCACAAGGAAAACTTTTCTTTACATAAACCCAGAATTCTACATAGTTTTTCACTAGCGAAATCAAGTAAGCATATACTAGAGTTAACCTATTTGAAACTGTGTGCTGCGCACATATACCGTATATACTCGAGTGTAAGCCGACCTGAATAAAAAGCTGAGACACCTAATTGTAGCACAAAAAAATGGGAAAACTTACTGACTCAAGTATAAGCCTAGGGTGGGAAATGCAGCAGCTACTGGGTAAACAATGCCCACCTGCAGCCTCACTGTGGCCACCTGTGTCATACAGTCTTAACTGTTCGGCGGCCGTCCACTATAACAAAGCCCTGCCACCTCCTCGTTTGTGATGAACTGAACACTGATTCAGTTTCCCAGCATTGTATCAGTGTTCCGTCTATCGAGGAGGAGGCGGGACTTTGTTATTGTGGACGGACGGAAAACAGTTAAGACTGCATGACACAGCGGGAGACCCTCACTCGAGTATATGCCGAGGGGGCCTTTTTCAGCATAAAAAAATGTGCTGAAAAAGTCGGCTTATACTCGAGTATATATGGTATTTGATTTTCTAGTGAAGGTTAACAAGTTTGTTAGGTTCAAGCTGGTCCAAAACTAGTTATATAGTTAGTCTGGTTGAAAAAAGTCCATCCAGTTCAACTAATAGAAGGAAAAAAAAAAAATCCTTTATACACAATCCTATACCCACAGTTGATCCAGAGGAAGGCAACCCGCCCCCCAGTAAAGCATGTTTCAGTTTGCTCCAGCAGGGAAAAAAATTAACCTTCCAGATCCACCAAGAGGATGTTCCCTGGATCAACTTTACCTATAAATATTAAGCCCCATACACACGGTCGGACAATCCGCGGACCAGGTCGGTCGGATCCTGTCCGTCATACTTTGTCTGATGTTGGTTTTGCGTACACACGGTCGGACAAAGTTGTCGGAAAATCCGATCATTCTGAACGTGGTGACGTTTGTTGCCTACGACGGGACTACGTAGAGGCTAGTAGCCAATATCTTTGGTCTTGTAATGTGATCTGAGCATGCGTAGCACTTTGTCCGGTCGGACAACCGTACACACGATCGGATTTGGTGTGATCGGATCGTGTTGTCGGCAAATCTTTCCAGCAGGAGATAAGACTTTGTCCGTCGGACAATCCGACGTACACTGTCCGATGGTGCATACACACGGTCTGATTTTTCAACAACATTGTCCGATCGGACAGAATCCATGAAAAAGTCCGACCGTGTGTATGGGGCTTAAGTATCCAGGTATATTTTGTGCATTTAGGGAAGAATCCAGGCCTTTTTGAAACAAACTACTGAGCTGGCCAGAAATACCCCTTGAGGGAGTCTATTCCACATATTCACAGCTCTTACTGTGAAGAAGCCTTTCCGTATTTGGAGATTAAATCTCTTCTCTTGTCCTCTGTGATGAACTTAAAGTGAATAACTCTACACCAATTTCACTATATGGACCACTTATGTATTTATACATGTTGATCATATCCCCCCTTAATCTCCACTTCTCAAGAGTGAATACATTCAGCTCCTCTAATCTTTCCTCATAGCTGAGCTCCTCCATGCCTCTTATCTGTTTGGTTACCCTTCTCTGCATTTTCTCCATTTCCCCGATATCCTTTTTGTGAACTGGTGCTCAAAACTGAATTGCAAACAAACTATTATCTTCACTACTAGAGGTGTGTGCTGTATAAACTGTATGTAGCCTCAGCTATTTAGCCTTCACTAAAACATCAAGCTCGGCTTTAAATAGTTTAGGGCTGCAACTAAGGATTATTTTCATAATCGATTCGTTGGCCGATTTATTGTTTCGATTAATTGGTTAATAACCTTAAAAAAAAAAAGTGTGGTGTATAATTTAGTTAATATGTAAAGTTTTAAAAAAAGGCAATTTATTCTTAAATATCTCTATGCAGTGATAAATATAAACAGCCAACTATGTGGTTAGGGAGCAAAATATCGAATCCACTCTGAGAATAACAGACAGAAGAGATATACTGTATACACTATTAGAGGCGATATATGGTATACACTATTAGAGGACATATACTGTTTTTTGGCCAATTTGTTATTGGGCAGTTTAAAAACACAAATTGCTGCAAAAACGTATTGCATGCTTTTCTGCAGCTTCTCCATTGAGAAAAAAACACACAAAATATTGAACCAAAAAAGTCCCTGACCCTTTCCAAACACACAGAAGGTGAAAAAAAGCACAGATGTGAACGTGTCCCATAGGAAACCATGTAAATGAACTGTAGAGCGTTTCAGCAAAAAACACATAGATGTGAACCAGGTCTAAGGCCTGATTCACACCTATGCATTTTTAGTGCTTTTTTGCATTTTGCAAATATGCAAAATGCAAAAAGCAAAAAGCACTAAAAATGCAGAGGTGTGAATACAGCCTAAGATGTTTAGTAACATAATGGGGTTAAAAAAACCTAAAATGAGCCCTTTATAGTAAAAAAAAAATCAGATAATCACTACTGTAAGGGTTGAATTTTTTTTACTGTAGAACTGTGAAAGTAATATTTACAGTAGCGATTTGCTCTTTTTGTACTATAAAGGGCTCATTTTAGTTTTTTTTTTTAACCCCATTATGTTACTGGCCGATTAATCGATTCTGAAAATAGTAATCGATTAATTTCATCGATTAGTTGTTTCAGCCCTAAAATAGTTAATGATAATTTTGTATTTCAAACTCATTTTTATAATTTGTAATGAATGTGGCTATTAATTGCCTCCTATTTTTTTTGCTTTTCATGTTTAGATTATGTCGTTGCATGCAGGGAGAGGAGGACCACAGGCTCGAGCAGGCCCTGGAGCGCCAGTGCAGACATATCGGCCACAAAATGTAAGGCCTGCCCAGATGCAGCAGTCCTCTGGGCAGTATTGTTATGACCCACAAAGTACCCCTCCTCCCACATATTCCAGCCTTCCTAACACAAGTTACATACCTCCGAGGCCAGATTACATGTGCTATCCTCCACCAGTTGCCCCGCCTACCCAAAATGCAGTAAATCAATGTCTTCCAAGGCCAACGTATCCTATCCGACAGAGTTACCCAATGCCACCATGTTTTCCTCCTGCTCCACCATCTACACTTGGCCCAGGAAATCCTCCACCGGCTGGACCACCTGCTGCACAAGGCACCTATCCTTATATTGCCCCCCCTCTTATGCCACCACCACCTATTATGCCTCCTCCTTTGCCACATGTGGGTTATCAGCCAGTTTACCCCTCTGGCTATCCACCCCAGGCTTTTCCTCCACCGCCACCTCCTCCTCAACCCATGCCCAGCTTTAGTAGCTATCAACAGAATTCCGCTTCTTTTCAAGGCAGTAGCCACTACAGGCACACAAGTCATGGTCCATATCAGACAGATAAACCACAGAGTGATCACCGAACACAGGACAGAAGCAAACATTACGATGCTCACCGACATAGGGAATACAGTCACAGTGATAGACACCGCTCTGAGAAACATGGTGATCGAAGAGATCGAGGAAGAAGCCCTGACCGTGCAAGGCGACCTGATAGTAGTCGGCGTAGATCGGAGTATGAGTACAGTAGGACACCTTTTCATGGCAGGACCCCACCACGTCATGGAAGTTATGAGCGCAGCAGGTAAGATATACCTTTGCAGTGAACTATGTAAGTTATTTTTATTTAGGGGCTCATGCACACAGACTATATTGCTCATATAGTGTAAAAACCAGGCCTAATCTGGCTCCCGGGAGGCAAGGATGGCATGTACACCCCTCTGCCAGCAGCCCTGTCAAAATCAGTAACCGGCTAAAAATGTATGATGGCTGCAGGCTACCCCAAAGGGTGCTCGTGTATGCAGGATGTATGCCATCAACACAGAAATTGCGCCGGTTTTATGTTATACAGGCAATAGTGCCCATGTACATCAGCCCTTAAAGTGGTTGTAAACCTCAGACATGAAATATGAACAAAGCATATAACTCTATAATGTGTACTGGTCTCAAGAGCACTAAGTGTAATTTCTTTCTGCTATTTCATTCCTCTGCTATAAGCCTGAATCACTTCTGACAAAGATGAACACCTTACCTTAGGAGGCAGATGTCCTGCCTGTGATGACTCTGATCTCCTCTCCTCCTCCCTCCCCTGTCAGAGCCGGGGAGTGCTGGATGGCTGAGCTGCTGCGGGTGCGATATCGTGGCTACTTGTGAGCTGGTCGGTTTTCCCCTGCTTCTCCTCCGGGCCGTGCGTCTCCTCCCTCGGCCAATAAGATCGCTTCAACTTTCGGCCAATCGGGAAATAGGTCTCATGACGTGCTTCCTGATTGGCTGGGGAGGAGAATCAGTGTTACAATAGCTAATATTCATTTGCTATTGTCACACAACTGGGTGGGCTTCGGGCTTTTTTGATGCCTATTAGAGCCTCTGGCTCTAATGGCGCGCTTGACGCATGGATGGTGGGGTGGCATCCGTGCGCCCCTAATGGATGGTTCCCCACTGGTGGGCCTATTCACATTATGTTAATGTGCTGTGTTAGGGTAGTTTATTCATTTTGAATGGGCTGGCAGCTCAACTTAATTCCTCACCAAAAAACGGCATGTCCCATTTTTAATGCAGTGCACTGCAATGCATGGTGAGTGTGTTGCCTTATTGTGAGTATGTTTATTTGTGTGAATGAATTATGCGACTCTGTACGAGCCACGCTGATTTTAAAAAGTGACAGCTCGTATGGGGACCCTTTTCCCGTACTACTGCCATGGGGGGGGGAGTGGGCAGCAGCTGCAGCATTAGGAACATGTTAACATGTTACATGGTCCACCCTAAAAACAAGTGAAACATGTAACCTGTTCCCAAAGGTTAACTTTATGCTTTAAAGTAGAACTATAGAAAAACTTTTTTTCTTTTTGGCTAGAGTAAAGGAGAGGTATAACCCCTGTGAGATTTTTCCCCCCACCCCACCCATTGCAGAGATTTACCTTTTACTTTCTGTTCCATAGGAACTGGAAGGGCGTAATTCCTGCAAATTAAGGACATTCCTTGGGGACCCGCAGGTGACCAGACCTAGTGTGCCCATTGGAAGTTTCCCCCCTCTCTTATTTTTCTGGAGACAACCTAAAATATGTGGTTTTAGTTTTACTTTCACTGATAATGGTAAACATGACACATATAGAGGGTGAATCTCCTTAATGGATGCACAGACAGCATTAAAAACTGACAAGCGTTCTAATCCCTCTCCACTCTATCCAAAACTATAAACAATATTTTGCGTTTAGTTGTAGTTTAACCTTCAACTTTGTTATATTTAGTATTTTTTATTTATTGAACAATTTATTTTTAAATTAAAAAGGGAGCGGCACCGACATCGGGATAGCCGAAGATCACCAACTCCTGAAAGAAGCTATAGGAAAAGACAAAAAAGGTATTTATATATTACAGGTATTTATAAAACACCAGCAATTTAGGCAGCACTTATACATATTTATTGTACATTCACATCGGTATAGTATTATTCTAAGGTATACAATTTTTGCTTATTATGGTTGACTGTTCTGTCTTTAAAAATGTTTTTGATGTTCTTTTCCGGTCTTGTTACCTTTGTACTCTAGCTCGCTATCAGTTAATATTTTTGTGGAGAACATTAGAAGCAGAGAATTAAACATAAAATGAACATAAGCTAGCCTTCCCCAAAAGAGGTTTCTAGGGGTTCCCTGAGAGAACTGTTCTGGCAAACCAATACCCTGCCAGATGCTGGCAGAGCCATTGATACTGAACCAATGGAACATCTCTTCTCTTTTAGGTAAGTATCCACTTACTAAGTTCATGGAATGGAAATGGGTAAATAAAAGTAGAGAGACTTCAGCTCACGTTCCTTCAGCCTTTTTCCACTAGATGGATCCTCTTGTTTATGTTGTACTAGAAGATCAGGAAACCATTGTCAAGTCTCAAACAATTCAGTTTTAAAAATATTCTCACAGACAAGTTTTGGAAATGCTGCATTTGTACAACACCATACAGACTTCAAACCTAAATGAAAGATGACTTACTCAAAAAAGATTATCAATATGTTGTAGCCAAGGCTTGACCTAAAGCTTTTCTGATAGTCCCTTAAGAAGTTCCAACCCCAACACCGTTTTATGCATATTTAAAGCATTATTAAGCCCCAAACCAAAAATGTAATATAATGCAGCATACCAATCATTAGATGTTGTGACTGCATTCGTTTTCTTTTATCCTAGTTATCCAGGCAGTAACACACTTCGTGCCTTAGGCTGCAATTTCCCATTAAAGAAGAAGAGAATTGTGCGCTGCTTTTCGAGATTTTATAATTGGCCATGTCACGAATGTTAATTCTCCATTACGAACGCTAGATTACAAGACCGACCGCTTCTGGCTCGTCCTTGCTTTCGAGCATGCGTGTTTGGAGTTTTGTCCAGTGGACTTGTGTACACACGCTCGGACAATCTGACAACAGACATTTGTTCTCAGAAAATTTTAAAACATGCTATCCAACATTTGTCCACGGAAAGTTGGCCAACAATTGTCCGATGGAGTATATACACGGTCGGATTTTCCACCAACAGCCTGTCATCGGACATTTCCCCTCGGAAAATCCGATCATGTGTATGAGGCTTGAGTCACTAATGGCCCCAACATCCTGCTCCCATGTGGTTTTAGCCTTTTGAGTCAATGCCATGATACTTGGAAGTCTAATTGTAGAGTAAAGAGTGGAAATGAGCTTAGAAGGCTCCATACCAAAAATATTCAGGACGGGGGGGTGTCTAGTGAGGCGGCAAGATTCGTTAACTGGGTCCATAGTGCATGGCGGAGCTGTAAATATCTAAACAGTAGATGGTTTGGAAGAGAACATTTATTTTTAAGTGACCAGAATGTTTTAGGCCCAGATGCAGTCATGACTTGGTACAGGTAGATCACGCCATATGAGACCCAAATAACAGCGTCCGGGATGTTATGCTATTCTGGCATGTGGCCGTTGATCCACAAAAGGGTGTGGGAGTGGAACTGAACAATATTGTGTCTCTTTAAAGTGATTCCCCATACCTGTTGATGCAGAAGCATCCTGTCATTATACCGGGGGGGGGGGGTGGCTGTTGATGTGCTTGCCCCCCTTGTAGAATGGTTTGAATAGGAGTATATGCTGGAGCCATTGCAGACCAGGGATCTATACCGCTGCAGCTCAGACGTATTAAAGTAATAAAAATGGGAGAGTTGAGAGGCTAAGTAGTAATCCTGTAAGTCTGGAAGGGAGGTTCCCCCCATGGACGTGGGGCTTTTAAGGATAGGCCAAGCTAGCTTGTCCCCAGACAAACAAGAGTTTAAAATAGATTCCATCTTCTTAAAGAGTTTCAGGGGGATATATAGAGGGCCATGCCACATCATATATAGACTCTTGGGTAGGAGAATCATCTTGATTATATTTATTCACCCCATTACGCCCAATGGTAATCTAGCCCATGCTTGCATTTTAGCTTTAATCAAGGTAAATAGACTAAGACTCCTTGTAACCAAGTATTTAATTGTTGACACTCTAGCTAAAGGTAATGGAGGATCTATGGGGGGGAGGGAATTTGTCCAATGGGAGAATCTGGGATTTATCCCAGTTAATGCGTAATCCAGAGAACTTTCACAAATTCTCTGTAATCTCTAGTGTGGCTTGTAAAGCTGGTCCCTGGTCGGCTAAGTACAGGATTGTGTCGTCTGCGTATAGACCTATTTTTTTCTAGCATGGTACTCATGCGCATGCCAGATATGTTGGGCTCTGTCCTAATGGCAATGGCCAGTGGTTATGCCGCCAGGGCATACAGCAGAGGGGAAAGGGGGCAGCCCTGACATGTGCCCCTTTCAAGAGGAAATTGGTCAGATAGCCATCCGTTAACGTATACCCGGTCTTTAGGTGACTGGTATAGGAGCTGTACCCATTTAATGAAGTTCAATGAATCCAAAGCTATTCCCAGAGGTATTGCCATTCGACTGAGTTAAAGGCCTTGGCGGTATCTAAGGCCACCACCACTCTAGTTCCAGAGTTATGAGAGGCCTGAATGTTCATGAACAATCATCGCCTGATGTTCATAGCAGTGTTTTTTCCCGGCATAAATCCGGTTTGCTTAGGGTGGACTACTGAAAGTATGACTTTATTAAATTGGGAAGCGAGAATTTTGGTTGAGAATATTTTTGCTTACATAAATTTCCCACACAAGGTAATTAAAGTGGTTTTAAAGGCTGAAAGATTTTTTATCTCCATGCATACACTCTATGCAAGAAGGTGAAATACCTTCTGTGTGCAGCTTTCCCAGGTACCCCAATACTTACCTGAGCCCCATCTGGGCCCAGCTATGCACATGAGTGCAGCGTCTCTCTCTCCTCTGCTACTGTCATTCACAGCCAATGAGCCAATGAGGAGAAAGGGCGCTCTGTGTGAATGGACAGACAGAGCTGTGGCTTGGGAACGAGCCTGCTTGGGTGCCCCTATAGCAAGTTGCTTGCTGTGGGGGCACTTGGCAGAAAGGACGGACCAGGAGCACCGGCAGGGGACCCAAGAAGAGGAGTATCTGTGCTGTTCTGTGCAAACCATTACACAGAGAGAGGTAAGTATAGCATGTTTGTTATTTTTTTAACCACTTCAGCCCCGGAAGCATTTACCCCCTTCCTGACCAAAGCACTTTTTGCGATTCGGCACTGCGTCTCTTTAACTGACAATTGCGCGGTCGTACGACGTGGCTCCCAAACAGAATTGATATCCTTTTTTTGCTACAAATCGAGCTTTCTTTTGGTGGTATTTGAATACCTCTGCAGTTTTTATTTTTTGCGCTATAAACAAAAAAAGAGCGCCAATTTTGAAAAAAACACATTATTTTTTTACTTTTTGCTATAATATCCCCCAAAACTATATAACATTTTTTTTTTTCCTCAGTTTAGGCCGATACGTATTCTTCTACATATTTTTGGTAAAAAAAATCGCAATAAGCATTTATTGATTGGTTTGCGCAAAAGTTATAGCGTCTACAAAATAGGGGATAGTTTTATGCCATTTTTATTAATATTATTTTTTTTGTACTAGTAATGGCGGCGATCAGCGATTTTTTATTTTTTATTTTTATTTTTTTATCGTGACTGCGACATTATTGCTGACATATCGGACAATTTTGACACATTTTTAGGACCATTGGCATTAATACAGCGATCAATGCTATAAAATTGCATTGATTACTGTAAAAATGTCACTGGCAGTGAAGGGGTTAAACACTAGGGGGAGGGGTTAAGTGTGTTCTGGGGGAGTGTTTCTAACTGTCTGGGGATGGGCTGTGTGTGACAAGACACTGATCGCTGCTCCCGATGACAGGGAGCAGACGATCAGTGTCCTGTCACTAGGCAGAACAGGCAGATGCTGTTTACATTGGCACCTCCCCATTCTTGAGCTCCGTGACACGATCGCGGTTATCCCAGCGGCGATCAAGTCCGGGGGTCCCGCGGGCACGGTCACGGAGCTTGCAGCAGGCGCGCACATGCACGGCGGGAAATTCAAATGTATGTAATGTATGGGTACGTTACTTTGCCCAGCCGTGCCATTCTGGCAACGTATATTTGCTGACAACGGTCGGCAAGTGGTTAAGAAAAAAAAAAAAAAAAACTGCCTTTTAATATCACTTTAAAGCAGAACTCTGCAAAAAATGTTTTGCTTGTCCTTGTTGCTGGTCTCCTACCTTCACCAAGTTTGCCATCCATGTTCTTCTGAGCTCTGTAGTTTTTCTGTAATAGGCTGCTGAACTTGCTGAAGAAACGTTATTGCCTGCTGACATCCTGTTTGTAAGACAGCTGGCTTCTATCACTGACGTGTTGTGGGCGGAAGCGGGCCCCCGGTCTGTGCAGCCCATGGAGAAGGTGTCCTTCTCCCTCCTCCTTCTCCTTGCCAGCAATCCACCTACCCCCCAGTTTGCTATCTCTGTGCAGAGCGGGGATTATTATTAGAAATCAGTTGTATGACACAGCCGGGATGTCCCACTGTGTCAGGTATAGTGTACAAGAACGCCGAGCGCTGATGTCTGCCCTCTCTCCAGTATTGGCACAGTGCGATGTCAATCCTAATACCGGGACATCAGCACTCAGTGTTCTGATATACTATACCTGACGCCGCAGGAGATCCCCACTGTGTTATACAAGCGATTTCTAATAATAGTTCCCTCTCTACGCTGGTGGTCCCGGACAAGCTACACTGGTGGGACAGACATGCTGCACTGGTGGTGGTCCCTGGCATTCGGCACTGGTGGTGGTCCCTGGCATTCGGCACTGGTCATGGTCCCTGGCATTCGGCACTGGTGGTCCCTGGCATTCAGCACTGGTCCCTGGCATTCGGCACTGGTCGTGGTCCCTGGCATTCGGCACTGGTCCCTGGCATTCGGCACTGGTCCCTGGCATTCAGCACTGGTCCCTGGCATTCGGCACTGGTCGTGGTCCCTGGCATTCGGCACTGGTCGTGGTCCCTGGCATTCGGCACTGGCGGTGGTCCCTGACATTCGGCACTGGCGGTGGTCCCTGACATTCGCCACTGGCGGTGGTCCCTGACATTCGGCACTGGCGGTGGTCCCTGACATTCGGCACTGGCGGTGGTCCCTGACATTCGGCACTGGCGGTGGTCCCTGACATTCGGCACTGGCGGTGGTCCCTGACATTCGGCACTGGCGGTGGTCCCTGACATTCGGCACTGGCGGTGGTCCCTGACATTTTGGCACTGGTGAACACTGACACATTGCACTGCTTTGTATTTATAAGGCTGTAACCTATCATACCGTGTGTTATGTATGGCTTGCTGGCTGCAAAATGAGGGGTGTGATTTATGTTGAAGTGGGTGAGTTCACATTTACATGTACAAGCCTAGTGTACCTCCCACATTCACTCCCATCCCAAGGATTCATAGGAAATGTAGGCTCATTACAGTTAGAGAGAGAAAAAAGAAGATATGATGCAATCACTGTTCTAAAGCTGGTTTCACACTGGGGCGGTGCGGGGCGGCGACGGTAAAGCAGCGCTATATTTAGCGCTGCTTTACCATCGTTTTACCCGCGGTATGCGGCCGCTAGCGGGGGTGGTTTTAACCCCCGCTAGCGGCCGCAAAAGGGTTAAAAACCTCCGCAAAGCGCCGCTGCAGCGGCGGTTTGCGGGCGGTATCCCCGCGGTTTCCCATTGATTTCAATGGGAAGGAGCGGTATAGGAGCGGTGAACACACCGCTCCTTCACCGCTCCAAAGATGCTGCTAGCAGGACTTTTGTTGCGGTCCTGCTAGCGCACCGCTCCAGTGTGAAAGCCCGCCGGCTTTCACACTGGAGTGAATGGGGCCGTTTTTTTCAGGCGGTATACAGGCGCTATTTTTAGCGCCGTACCGCCTGAAAACCGCCCCAGTGTGAAAGGGGCCTAAGAGATCCTCCCTGCCAGAAAAGATGATGCATTTTTTTTGAATAGCAAAGCTGACTTCCTGAAAATTCAATCAGTCATATCTCTTAAACGGTAAGAAGTTTCACAAATGTAATAACTGCTAGTCTTTTGTCTGGGGGTGTAGTAATGGGGTATTTCTTTGAAAATCCCAGAGTTCTGCTTTAAAGGAGATCTTTAGTGACAGTATACACTTTCATTTTATAACATCAGCATTGTAATAACAATAAAACAATAGTTAATTTTAACAATCTAAAATAAGCTTCCTTTCATGTTGAGTTCTGCTTGCCTGCTGGCCATCTCTTTCCACAACTTCCTGGATTCTTTGCAGCTCCTCCTCTGCTGTTTACTTTCAATTTTTCAAGGACTACATATCCCGTGGTACCTTGCTGCCTGCAAGCAGTGATTCCTTTACTCACTTTGCCTCCTGAAACTCCTCCACCTCAGCACCTCTGCAGATCAGAAGGCAGGCTCTACGAAATGTGTGACACAGCAGTGCTTACCCACAGGGCGTAGTAAATACATGTCACAGAATTTAGTGTTAAGTTAGTTCGTTAGTGAAGTGTTAGTTCACCCTTACAAAAAATCTGTAAGGTGACCTTACACTGGACCTCCCCCCAGGTCCCGCTAGACTGTAATCCTGCGATCCTGCTCTGTCAGGGACTGAAACACTGCTTCACTGGTCCGGGGATTTGAAATCCTCATGACTTAATTTCATTTCCATACCTCCTGAGCCTGTACGGACAAGAGGCATTCTAATTGGGCAGCACCATCACATGTACGGCGCCGGCCAATCGGAATCCATCTACGCCGTCCTGTCAGTGCTGCTAGGAGAAGAGAGAAAGCCAGCAAGATTCAAATCCCAGGACCAGCGAAGTTGCATTCCGGTCCCTGACAGCAGGATTGCTGGATTACAGTAGAACGGGACCAGGGGGGGTGAGGAGGGGGTCCAGTGTAAGGTCACCTTACATAATTTCTGTAAAGGTGAACTAGCACTTTAAGGAAGTACTGTAAATGTGTGGGGATCTTCACAATGTACTTTTTACGAACTTCAAGATCATTTAGATAATTAGGATTATGATAGAAATAATTGAAATTCAATGTAAAATTAAATATATGGATCTCAATTTTGACTATAGATTCATAGATAAATTAGATAAATGTGCCACCGTATACATGTGGAATTCCAGCAACCCTTATTAAAACATATTTTATAGCAGAAAATTCAGTTTCTAGCTACACATGAATAACATCAAACAAATATAATGTCACAAGGTGATTACAAATGACTATGGCCTATAGAGTTAAATATTTGCAAGATCCATTTATAAAAGATAGCTCAGGGCAGAATAATCCTATACGAATACCATTAAAAAAAAATATATATCATCTATTTGGCACATTCATTTAAAATGACTTGCAACCAAAGGATGAAAATATGTTTTTATATGTAGTCTTGGAAGGCAAAAAAGAATACCAAAAATGATGGGGTCGATTCACTAACGTTTACCGCATGCGATTAATTTATGCAAATGAGTAACATGATACCCTTATTGCATGCGGTGGGTAAAATTCAGAAAAAAATGAAACGATTTTGCGGTAAAAAAATATTTTGTTTGTAAATATCGTCAAAAATCGCGCAGTATTCAGTTAAGTCCAATTCACAAATGAAACGGGAACTAAAAAAAGGCGCGATTTTTTTACACCACTTTGCTGGCGGTAACCAGTGCAGTATTTTCTGGTGGAGTGAGAGGTTGTGGAGAGAGCGAGTTGCTGGTGATTTGTCCCCAATGGAGCTATTTGAGACCAACTTATTACAGTTTAGTCTGCTGAGCAGGCGTCGGAGGAGGTTCGTTATCATGGCTCCTCGTCCGTTTTCTGAGCGGCCCCTGCTGGATGACTTTAGTGAGCGTGAGATGGTTCGTAAGTTCAGGCTTACAAAGGAGCTTATCCTCATGCTGGCTGCAGATGTACCTAGAGACCACCCCCCAGAAGAGTCATGCAATCCAGGGCATGAACAAATTGTTGGCTGTGGTGGACCAGATGGTAGTTGGTACTGCGGTTGGCGTCTTTTTCTTGGATCCTTGGACGACTGCTGGAAGGATTTCGGGAGATCGTGCCATCCTTCATCTACATGTCTGCATGCTGTCAGCAGTGGTATCTGATTAAAGAGGGCTTCTATGGCATGGCTGGTATCCCAAATGTGATGGGCGCAATTGATTGCACCCATGTCCTTCTCTTTCTCCCAAGCAAGAAGGAACACATTTACCAGAACCGGAAGGGCTACCACTCCATGAACATACAGGTGGTGTGCGACAGCCAAATGCTCATCAGGGATGTGGTGACCGGATTCCCGTGGTCAGTACATGACGCCTATACTCTGCTACCGTCGCAGCTTTTGGAAAAATTTTGAAAAGGACTCATTCCCTCATGGCTGGCTACTCGGTAAGTAGTGGAGAAAACTCCTATATGTTTTTTTTTTGCATGCATGTTTGCTTACATACCTGTAAGATCATTTCATGGCTCATACCTGTGACTCTTCAGTTATGTGCCCCTCTTTCCAATGTCTCACCTCTGAAAGCTCTTACCTGTGACTCTTCAGTAATGTGCCCCTGTTTCTAATTTATTCCCTCCTATGCTATTGTTTTGCAAACTTATAATCAACTTTCATTTTTTTTTTTACACTTAGGTGATTCCGGATATCCATGTCCCCCTTGGCTGCTCACACCTGTCACCTTCTGTATGTCTGGAGTTCAGACATGGTACAACACTGCCCACTCGAGGACCCAGATCTTTATAGAGCGGAACTTCTGTGTCCAGAAGAGCCGTTTCTGATGTATATCGCTGTCTGGAGGGTTCCTGAAGTATGGACAAAGTGGGGGGCATGTTCCTTGCCTGCTGTGTCCTCGACAACATGGCATGCAGGACTGCTGCAATGCATAGATATGGAGAAGATGGAGGATAACAAGGACATTTCTGTGGCGGAAATCAAACCCAATCCCCGTCGGAATTCCTGTTGTCGGCTGCTGATTAATCAGTATTTTACCTGGTGAGTTACAATTTCATTATGACCTGTCTTGCAAAAGTGTGATTTTTCCCAATGTAAAAATGTACACTGTGCACCTTTTCATATGCACATGCCCTTCTGTATTTTTGTGGTTTTGGTGGGGTGGTGTGGTGTGTTGCTAGGTGATTATTTGAACCCTGGTTCTACTTAAGTGATGCCAACACCAATATATATTACACACACATTTTAATAGCAAGGTACACTTAAAATAAATTGAAGACAATAAAAAGGTCAAATTATTTAATTTCTTTATTAATATTTTCATTAAAATGAAGGATTACGTTTGTTACAACATGTCAGATGTTCCTACTGGAGCAAGTTGAACCAGAAATAAGAAAGTTAGTTTCATTAGTGCATAACCAGACTTACAAAATGTAGACTAACCAGAGGTAAAATATTTAAAGTATGCAAACATTGTTGACTCCAGAAAGGGGAGGGGGCACTAGCTAGGTAGGCAGGTATGCTATACCATAGTAGAGGGAGGATAAAAAGAGAGGAGATATGAAAATGGGAGGAAGTTGTGGTATAAGGAGAACATCAGGTAGTTACAGTACATTTTGGATGTGTGAGCCACGATGACCACTTATCCAGAAACTTTTCCATGCTTAGATTTTTTTTCTAGCAAATAGTCTCTCCATCTTGCATTGAACGTTCAAATCTGTAATTATATTGGTTATCTTTTTTTTTTTTTTTTACAGAGTTTGGCGATGTTCAGTTTTGCCACAAGTAGTAGGTGTAATATTACTACTCATGACCTGGAGGGGATTTCTCTATCCCAAGGTGTAGTAATGCTAGTAAAGGGTTAGGGGCCGTTGCAGTCTGTGATATTGTGGAGATCAGAGTAAATATTTGTTTCCAGTATGAGCTTATGGCTCTACTAAACCACAGGATGTGTGTTATGGTATTAGGGCTTCCACAGGACATCCAACAGTTGTTAGGATGTCCTGGGAAGAGTTTGGAGAGGCGGTAAGGTGTAAGATGCCACCTGTGTTTCGTTTTCTGGTATGATTCCCAGTGATTGGAGCAGTGAGAGGCTGTAAAGGTGTGTTTAAAGGCTCGCGACCACATGTCTGGTGACAATAATATTTAGTTCCTCTGCCCATTTTGAGAGGGAGGTGATTTGAGATTAGGGACGGTTGTCACTGAGAGCTGAGTACATTGTGGAGATACCATGTTTTGTGTACCCTGTACAGGTGTAGAAGTTGTGGAGTAGTTCAGGTATTTTGATCTCAGTGGGAATTTTAGACGTTTGAAGAAAGGGGGAAATCCTCATATATGTAAAGGCTTCAGTTTGAGGTAGGTGGTATTCATTTTGGAGTTCTGTGAAGGTTTTTAGATTGTCTTTATTGTAGAGGTCTTATATACTACTAATCTTGTGTTTTTGCCAGTGTTGTACTTTTAAGATTTGACAAGTGCGTTGTTAGCGTTTTCAGAGGGATCAGTAGAGTGTGAGATGGGTGAGCTTTGGATGTCGCCTGGGTTCATTTCTTTCAGACTGTCATTGAGACTGTAATTGATGGGTAGGCAGTCATTGTGTTTGGAGGAAACCCTGCAGAAGTGAGCAGGAGGGTGTCACGCAGATTATTAGGTATGTAGGATGATTATTCTATGATAGACCAGGTTTTATTAGAAGTTTGGTGCCACCATTAGTAAAGCTGGTCCAGGATAGAAGCTTAGTAGTAGGTTTGGATGTGAGGAAGACTCGCACCTTCCTTTTTGTGATGCCTAGTTAGAATGTAGTGGGCACATCTGGGTAGTTTAATATCCGAGACATATCTTGAAATTTGTTTTTGTATTGAGGTAAAGAAAGAATGAAGTATAGGGATAATTACTGTGCAGAATAATTAGAGTAGTTTGGGACGGATTAACATCTTAAGGGAGGCAATCCTTCTTAGTTTAGATAGGCTCGTTGTGTGCATTTGGATCGCTGGCATGGAATGGACTGGGTTAGTGATCAGAAGTATAACATCATCTGCAAAGAGGCTTATTTTATGTTCCATTTCGCTGTGCATAATGCCTGATATGCGCTTATCCTCTCCTAATCCTCGCCGCTAGGGGTTCCATTATTAGAGTAAAAATGAGAGGGGGGAGCAGGCATTCTTGGTGTGTGCCATTGGATATCCCAAACGGTGTAGACAGGGTTCCATCAGTCAACATTCTCTAGCTGAGGGGTTTGAAAAAAATGAGAGTATCGCAGATTGAAACCAGCCTGTGATTCCAAATTTAAAGAGTACTGCTTTCAGGAATCCCCAGTGCACCGTCGAATGCCTTCTCTGCGTCCAAGGATAGAAGCAGAGAAGGCGTTCATGACCGGGTGACCTGATGAATCAAATTGATGACTGTTCTAGTTGCATCTGGAGCTTATCTGTCTGGCATGAAGCCGACTTGGTCCGGCTGCACTAAAGAAGGGAGACATTTCAGCAATCTAGATGCAATGACTTTGGCAAATATTTTTACATCCCTGTTAAGGAGGAATATGGGCCTGTAATTAGTCGTAGAAATAGGATCTTTCTCTGGTTTGGGGATGGTCATGATAATTGAACATAGCATGTCAATCAGTAGAGAACCAGAGGTGGCAGCAGAGTTGAAGAGTGCATTGAGGTGGGGGGTAACGAGTTTGGCAAACTTCTTGTAGAATTTGTTGGTGTAACCATCCTTCTCCAGGTGATTTTTGGAGAGCAAGAGTTTTGATGGCTTTTAGAACTTCTTCTTCTGAGAATGGTTGAGACAGTTCAGCTGATTGGACAGGGGTAATAGTTGGGAGGTCAGTCAGGGATAGGAAGCTTTGTATATTTGGCTCTTGGTTGAGGAGTAGCTATGCCACTTGTAAGGTTGTAGAGAAGGAAGTAGCTATGTCCTGTGAGTTTGTGAGAAGTTGTTTGGTGGTAGGGTTTTGGAGGGAGGCTATTTGACGCCTAACGCATTGGGCTTTGACCTCTCGGGCTAATGGAGCTCCAGCCTTATTACCTAAGGCATAGTATATAGCTTTAGGTAATTTAAGGTTGATTATGTCTCCGATCAAGGGATTCACTGGCTAGTTTGTGGGAAGGAGTCTGTTTGTTTTGGTTCTCTAAGTGGGCAATCTGGGAAAGGACCTCTTCAACTTGCCTAGACCTCCTGGTTCTTAGCGTTACTGTGGAGTTTAATTAGGATCCCACGCATGTAGGCTTTATATGCCGACCAAAGTACAAACCGATCAGTTTCCAGTTGGTCATTCAATTTAAAATAGGAGTGGTGTTCAGTAATGAGTTTTTGAATGTTGCTCAGGTCTGCCATGAGAGAAACATCAAGCCTCCATTGTCGAGATGTTCTTAGTCTACAGGTGCATGGTCTGTCCATGTAATGGATCCGGTCTCGGAGTTTGTTACGTCCTGAAGGGTGATTTTGTCAACAAGAAAGAAGTCAATGCGAGAGTATGAAAGTTGAGAAGAGGAGAAATATAAAAGTCCCACTCCTTGTGTTGGCATCTCCATGGATCAAAGGGATTGTTTGAAGAAAGGGATTTAGGGCAGGTCGATTGTGTCTGGCTGTGGCTACAGTGTCCAGATTCGGGTCTCCAATGATGTTGAAGTCACCACCAAGACGAAGTCTTCCTTTTTGGATTTGTGTTACCTTCTTGTATATTTTTTTTGTGGAATCACAGTTGCTGCTTGTTTGGTCCATATATGTTGATTAGTGTGTAGGTGACTTGATTAATGTCGCATATGAGAATTAGGAAGTGGCCTGAGGAGTCTGTAATGGATTGGTGTAGCTTGAATTGTAACGTGTCTCGTATGGCAGTGAGGTTATTCTTCTTCTGGCCTGTGGCTAAGAAAACCTGGTTGTAGTTTTTCAATGTGAACCTGGGAATTTTAGTAGCTTTTTGGCTTTTCTGAGAAGTGCAGATCCTTTTCTGCGGTGAGTTTTAGCCCCTGGCGTTCATAGAGACTATTTTGAAGGCAATTTTGAAGGAGAGGAGGTAAGGTAGATTGTCCCCAGGTAAGGGCGGTAAGTGATAGGTGTAGGAAAGCGGTTTGCTAGTCCGTCTCTATGTAGTGCGGGCTATGTGGGTTGTCGCTGGTGAGATCAGGGAGCAACTTGGTTTGGAGGTGGTTGGAGCGTGGCTAGTGCTGGTTTCGGGTGGGGAGTCTGTTTTTAAAAAGGGAGAGCCCTGGAACAAAGGAAACACAGGCTCAATGTGCAGAAACTACTGCAAACAATCAGTGGGGATAAGTGGCATTCCTAATGCATAAAACTTAATAGCGGCATCATTCTGTCATGACTATGTTCAGCAAGTAGTGCTATTTAATAGTGCCTCTGCTTTTGTGCTGGGGACTATGCGTACCAAAAATGTACCAAAGGTTTCACCCCCAGGCGCTAGGAACTCCAGTCGTACCTCCACACTGTCATCCTCGCCTGAAATACTAATTGTGGCAAGCCAGGGTGAGTCATTGGAACAAATTTGTGGTGCAGCTGCTTCTCACATCTCAGCCTCTGTATTCGTGACTAAAGATGTCTTTTCCTCCGCCCTGCCAGGCCTGGAACGAAGATTATCGGCTTTAATCGCATCCTCCATTCAAATGGATAGGAAGCGTGCTAGAGCCCTCTCCCCACCTTAGACCCTTTTCAAGGGGAACAGTGGGCACAGGATGAGGTGTTACCATCAGGCGATCAAGAGGAAAGACAAACCGATGACTCCTCTGCGGATGAAACAACAGTAGATGAACCCTTTTCAGCCTCACAATCTGAGAAGTTGCTGATACAATCTCTTACGAAGATGGTTCGTTCTACTTTCATGCTACCCCTAACGGAGTCTGCTAAAAGCTTGGTTTCTTCTACGCTTATGTTAGTACACATGCGTAGAATCCTGTGGTTAAAAAAATGGTCAGCTGAAGCACCATGTAAAAAGCTCCTGACTGGGTTCCCTTTTCATGGGGTTCGGCTATTTGGGTATGATTTGGACAAATGCATCCAAACAATTTCTAGTGGGAAAAGTACTCTTTTGCCAGTCAAAAGGAAAGTATAAACGCCCTTAATTTAAACGGGCTCTTTCTCCTGCCCCAGGGACTTCCGCATCTAGACAGTGGCGACGGCCTCCGTCGTCAGACTCTAGAGGAAAACCTTAGGGTCAGGCCCAGGCTCAAAAGAAGTCCTGTGGCTGGAAACCTGCAAAGCAGATTACTAAAGCCTCATTATGATGAGGTGGGTGTGTATATATGTGTATGCATATACAGGGGGTTTCCAAGGTGCTGAGCTAAGGTCCGCCTTTGGACCGCCTACCAACGAGGGAGGGGCACTGGAGTCAATCTGATTTGTGTCTCCTAGATGAGCACATGCATTTAAGTAGTTGTAAGAGATGAACACTGTTAGGCTCTGAAGAAGAATGTGTTACCTTCTAAACGTGTCAACCAGCAGCGGTTTGCACGTCCTCCTCTTAGGATCTGGAGACTGCTATCAGTGGACAGACTGTCACAAGTCAAAGACTGTTTTAAGTGTGATTTTTCCATCTACCTTTGTGAGTAGTTTTAATTACCATATTTATCGGTGTGTTATACGCCGATCCCCCGCCGATTGTGAGCTTCTCATCGGTTTCGGCTGCTCTCGGCGGCTTTTGCCGAGAGCGGCCGAGAGCTACCAAGCGCCGCCGAGATACACAGGACATCCGAGAGCTACCGAGCGCCGCCGAGATACACAGCGGATGTCCTTTAAACGGCAAGCTGACGCTGACACTGACAAGGCTGCAATGCAAGGCTGCAAATGACACTGACAAGGCTGCAGATGGACAATGACAATGCTGCATTGATGGGCATTTAAATTTATTTTTTTTTTTTCCTTAAAATTACCTCCTAAACTTGGGGCACGTGTTATACGCCGATAAATACGGTATTTTTTTTCTTAATAAATGTGTCAAAGGATAATGCACAAGGCGCCCTCTTTTTTTCTGTTTTCTTGTTTGTTTGCTAGGGTATCCCTATCCTGGAGGGCAGCAAGGCCGAAAGCTATTGTCCATCCAAACTTTGAACTGCTTGGCTAACACATTTGTGCGTAAGAGTATTTGTTTTGTTGTACTGAAGAGGTGCCCCCCCTTGCCAGGGTGGGGGGAAGACTTCTGCAGTTTTCAGAAGTCTGGCAAGAGGTAATTCCGGACAGATGGGTCCTCTCCAGGGTAACTCTGGGGTACAAGCTGGAATTCAGGGAAAAGGCAATCTCTGTTTCGGGCACTAGACTGATTTAATGGTTCAGGGGGTGATCATACAGATCCCCATAGTAAAGCAAGGTTTGGGGTTTTATTTAATCCTCTTCACAGTACCAAAACCGAATGGAGATGTCAAACCCATTCTAGATCTAAAGAATCTAAATCAGTTCTTGAAGATCCACTCCTTTCGCATGGAGTCGATCAGGTCAGTGGTTTCTATCCTACAAGGAGGAGAACTTCTGGCATCTATCGACATCAGGGATGTATATCTGTATGTTCCTATGTTTCCCGCTCACCAAAGGTTTCTGAGGTTCGAGGTAGAACAGCAGCATTTCCAGTTTGTAGCCTTGCCCTTCGGGCTAGCTACAGCACCCCGGGTGTTTACAAAAGTCCTGGCCCCACCTCTAGCCAGGTTAAGGGCACAGGGCATAGCAGTCTTGGCGTACTTAGATGGTCTATTGAATAATAGAATAGACCAGTCGGTGGCTCGTTTGGAGCAAAGCGTGTGCATTACAACCAGTTACCTGGAAGGTTTGGGTTGGATTCTTAACCTAGAGAAATCTTCCTTAAAACCGATAAAAAGACTGGAGTACCTGGGACTGATCATAGACACAGCCCAGAAAAAGGTGTTCTTGCCTCAGGCAAAAATCAACTCCAAGAGAGCTGGTGCGGATTCACCTTTGCATGAGGTTGCTAGGAAAGATGGTGGCTTTATTCGAAGCGGTTCCCTTTGTCCAGTTCCATTCGAGACTGTTACAAAACAGTATCCTGTCTGCTTGGAAGAAAACAATTCAAGCTTTAGACTTGCCAATGCGGCTGTCCCCAAGGGTGTCCCAAAGTCTCAGTTGGTGGTTACTAACCCAGAATCTGCTGAAAGGAAAATTCTTCAGACCTGTTATCTGGAAAGTGGTAACGACAGATGCCAGTCTTTCAGGCTGGGGAGCAGTATTGGAGAAGACAACTGTCCAGGGACAGTGGTCAAGAGCCGAAAGAACCTTGCCCATCAATATCCTAGAGATTCAGGCAGTGCGTTTGGCTCTGAAGGCCTAGACTTCCAGGTTACGAGATTATCCTGTCAGGATCCAATCAATCACCAAGGGGGCACAAAGAGTCTCAGCGCAGAGAGAGGTGAACCATATTCTTACTTGGGCAGAAAGGAATGTTCCATGGCAATCGTCAGTCTTCATTCCGGGAATAGAGAATTGGCAGGTGGACTACTTGAGTCACCAGCAGTTATTTCCAGGGGAATGGTCTCTTCACCCCAACATTTTTCGGGCTGTTTGCCAAAGATGGGGGACTCTGGACGTAGATCTTCTAGTGTCCAGTTTCAACATGAAGTTAGTTAACTTTGTGTCCAGGACAAGGGATCCACTCGCATGCGGAACAGATGCGTTTGTGACCCCTCGTGGGATCAGTTCTCACTGATCTATGAATTTCCCCCTATTCAGTTGCTGCCTCGGCTTCTTTGCAGGATCAAGCTGGAAACAAAGCCGATAATTCTGGTAGCACCAGCATG
Organism: Lithobates sylvaticus; assembly: GCA_028564925.1. NCBI lineage: Eukaryota > Metazoa > Chordata > Amphibia > Anura > Ranidae > Lithobates > Lithobates sylvaticus. The sequence continues at coordinate 239,970,179 of CM053030.1, forward strand.
GCCCAGAAGGTCATGGTATGCAGAAATCGTAAAGATGGCAGTGGAGGGTCCCTGGTCCCTTCCACTACGGCCACTACGAACGCTAAATTTAGGAAATTTCCAGAACTATATATTATAGAGTCTGGAGGGCTTATGTTTCCTGGTGTGAATCCAAGGGTTGGCACCCTCGGAGGTATATCATAGGCAGAATTCTTGCCTTTCTACAATTGGGGGTAGAGCTTAATTTGGCCGTGAGTACTATTAAGGGACAAGTCTCAGCTTTATCAGTCTTATTTCAAAGACCGCTTGCTACACATTCTTTAGTCCAAGGTTTTATGCAAGGGGTGATGCGGCTTAATCTGCCAGTCAACCTCCTTTGAACCCTTGGGACTAGAACTTAGTTTTGTCAGTGTTACAAAAACAGCCATTTGAAGCGATACAACATATTCCCTTCAGACAAGGAAGTTGGTATTTTTGGTTGCTATTTCCTTAGCAAGGAGGGTTTCGGAATTGGCTGCTCTTTCTTGTAAAAAAACATATTTGATTATTCATGAGGACAGAGTGGTGTTGCGCCCTCGTCCAGGTTTTTTACCAAAATTGGTCTCAGGTTTTCACCTGAACCAAGACATTATCCTGCCATCTTTTTTTTCCAAAACCATGTTCCAGGGAAGAAAATTCACTACATTGTCTTGATGTGGTGAGAGCTGTCAAAGTCTATTTAAAGACGACTGCTCACATTGGGAAGACTGATGTCTTATTTATTCTGCCCGCGGGTCCTAAGAAAGGACACGCAGCGTCAAAATCCACTGTCGGTAAGTGGATTCGGCAAGTTATAATTCAGACTTATAATTTAAGGGGTAAGATTCCCCTTAAAGACGACTGCTCACATTGGGAAGACTGATGTCTTATTTATTCTGCCCGCGGGTCCTAAGAAAGGACACGCAGCGTCAAAATCCACTGTCGGTAAGTGGATTCGGCAAGTTATAATTCAGACTTATAATTTAAGGGGTAAGATTCCCCCTTTTCAAGTCAAGGAACACTCTACCAGGTTGGTTAGTGCTTCTTGGGCAGTGCGTCACCAGGCCTCAGATCTGTAAGGCCGCAACTTAGTCTTCAGTACATATATTCACCAAGTTTTATCAAGTGGATGTAGGGAGGTATGAGGATATCGCCTTTGGGTGCAGTGTGCTGCAGGCAGCAGTATAGGTCCTCAAGTCTGGGGGTACCCTACAGGTTGTCTCCCTCCCCTCAAATAGCATTGCTATGGGATGTCCCATTAAGTTAATACTATGGCTCTGTGTCCCATGATGTACGATAAATCCTATAATGATTATAAGGATTTTTATAACCGCTTACCTGTAAAATCCTTTTCTTGAAGTACATCATGGGACACAGAGGTCCCTCCCCTCTTTTGGGATGTAAGTATATTGCTTTGCTACAAAAACTGAGGTACTCGTGGTAGGAGGAGGGGTTAAATGGGGGAAAGAACTTCCTATATTGGGTATACCAGTGTCCATCACCTGAAGGTGTCTATTAACCCATTAAGTTAATACTATTGCTCTGTGTCCCATGATGTACTCCAAGAAAAGGATTTTACAGGTAAGATGTTATAAAAATCCTATTTTTCTTTTTTTTTTTCATTCGTTTTCAGCCAAATTGCAGCAACACGACATATAAGAAAATCACATACCAAAATAAATATGGACACGTGGTCTGTACATAGCAGTAGCACCAGGACATGCATAAATAAAGAGCAATTTACATTTAAAAGGGAAGTATGGGAATCAATTTTTTCCCATAATTATACTTACCTAGGTGGGATGCAGCATCAGTCCCCCGATGTCTCTGCACTGAGAACTGAGCCATCAAACATCGCCAATGGCTGTTTTCTCAGCTCCCCGAGTCAACCAGCAGCTCTCCTGCTCCGTTCCTCCACACTCACTGGAGCGCTAAGCTCTGGAGGAGCAGATGAGACGGGTATCAGTCCAGGCACCTGGCAGATCCAGACTTCATTGTCGCGATGACGCGGTGCCTGGACTGATTCCAGTGACGTTAGCAGAGAGCGGACTGCAGACCGCTCTCTGCTAAAAACAGGTCACAGGAGTGCAAAACTAATTGCACTCCTGTGACCCTTTTAGGAGAAGCCCAGCCTAACGAGCTCAGCTGACTTTTCCTTTAACATTCAAAAAGGGGCACTCTGTTACCCTTGAACATCCACACAAATGGGCAATATTCTTCCCCCGTAAACCTACACCAATGAGCATTATAACATTATAACATACACCCACACAAATGTGTACTATTCAGTTTAACCACTTTAACACCGCCCGCCGTCATATGACGCCCACAAGGTGGATCTCCCATCCTGGGTGGGCGTCATATGTTGTCCTCGGATTCCCGGCCGCCTGGGGGGCGCGCTCGGGACCCGGTGCGAGTGCCCGGCGGCCGCGATGTCTGCCGGGCACCCGCGATTGCCCGTTAAAACAACGGGACCGGGCGGGAACGTGGAGCTGTGTGTGTAAACACACAGCTCCACGTCCTGTCAGCGGAGAGGAGACCGATCATGTGATCCCAGTACAGAGGAACACATGATCGGTCTTCTCCCCTTGAGTCCCCTCCCCCCACAGTTAGAATCACTTCTATTAGGGAACACATTAACCCCTACAGCGCCCCTAGTGTTAACCCCTTCCCTGCCAGTCACATTTACACAGTAATCAATGCAATTTTATAGCAACGATCGCTGTGTAAATGTGAATGGTTCCAAAAATGTGTCAAAAGTGTCCGAAGTGTCCGCCGCAATGTCGCAGTCACGAAAAAAAAATCGCAGATCGCCGCCATTACTAGTAAAAAATAAAATAAAAAAAAATTCAATAAATCTATCCCCTATTTTGTAGACGCTACAACTTTTGCACAAACCGATCAATATACGCTTATTGCGATTTTTTTTTTTACCAAAAATATGTAGAAGAATACGTATCGGCCTAAACTGAGTAAAAAAATAGTTTTTTTTTTAAAAAAATGGGATATTTATTATAGCAAAAAAAGTAAAAAATATTGTGTTTTTTTTCAAAATTGTCGCTCTTCTTTTGTTTATAGCGCAAAAAATAAAAACCGCAGAGGTGATCAAATACCACCAAAAGAAAGCTCTATTTGTGGGAAAAAAAGGACGTCAATTTTGTTTGGGTGTTACGTCGCACGACCGCGCAATTGTTAGTTAAAGCGACGCCGTGCCGAATCGCAAAAAGTGCTCTGGTAAGGAAGGGTAAAAAATGGCCCGGTGCTGAAGCGGTTAATACATGTTCCTCACAAATAGAACAAAAATGGGACAGTAAACTACCCGCAGAAAAGGGCACAATACTACCCACAGATTACACCTACATAAAGGGGGCCTATTATTGCACCCACAGGAAGGGGTACAATAATACCCTCAGAAAGATGCCTAATTCCACCCACAGAAAGTTGTGCAATATTACCCCCACAGAGGTGCCCTAAGTCCACCCACAGCGAGGGGCCCCAAGTCTACCCGCAGAAGACCCACAGCGAGGGGCCTAAAGGTAACCCGCAGAAGACCCACAGTGAGGGGCCTAATGTAACCCTCAGAAGACCCACAGTGAGGGGCCTAATGTAACCCTCAGAAGACCCACAGTGAGGGGCCTAATTACACCCACAGAAGACCCACAGCGAGGGGCCTAATTACACCCACAGAAGACCCACAGCGAGGGGCCTAATTACACCCACAGAAGACCCACAGCGAGGGGCCTAATTACACCCACAGAAGACCCGCAGACGGTGGTCACTATTCCACCAACAGTGGACACAGAAAAATGTGGCATTATAAACCACAAGTACACAAGGACATTTTTTTTTTTTTTTCCCTATTACATCAAAAATGCATAACTGTACTGCTACTGAAATTGAACATCAACCTTTTTAACCACTTCACGCAAATCGCCGTACCCGTGCATCTGTACTTTGATGGTAAATACTGGGGTTATGGCAGCAGCTAGCTGCCATAACCCCGGTATTTTCTGGAACGGCATGCATGTTTTCTTTAAGATTAAATTTGGTCTCTGCCACGCTGCAACATCACTTTTATCGGTGACAGGAGAGGGCCCCCTCGCTCCGGTTGTCTCCACCGCTTACCGGAGCCATCAGTTGCGGCGGAGACGATCGCGTCCTCTTTCCTGGATGCCGAGTAAAGGAAAAATGGCACCCACTCAGCTCCATTGAATTGGAGGGCGGAAGTGACGTTTGACGCCCAATGCTCTTGAAGGAGAATTTTATTTATTTTTGCATTTAAGTGTAAATATGAGATCTAAGGTCTTTTTGACCCCAGATCTCATATTTAAGAGCTCCTGTCATGGTTTTTTTCTATTACAAGGGATGTTTACATTCCTTGTAATAGGAATAAGAGTGACAAAAGGACAGTGTAAAAGTAAAAAATAAAAGGTAAAATAAATAAGAAAAATAAAATAAAACAATTGCATCGCCTGCAGAAGCGAACACATACATAAGTCGCGCCCACATATGAAAACGGTGTTCAAACCACACATGTGAGGTATCGTCGCGATCATTGGAGCGAGAGCAATAATTTGATCACTAGCCCTCCTCTGTAAAACTGGTAACCTGTAGAAATTTTTAAACATCGCCTATGGAGATTTTTAAGTGCCAAAGTTTGTTGCCATTCCACGAGCTAGCGCAATTTTGAAGCGTGACATGTTGAGTTTTAATTTACTTGGCGTAACATTATCTTTCACAATATAGAAAAAAATTGGACTAATGCTACTGCTGTCTTTATTTTATTTTTATTTTTTTACTCAAAGTATATTTTTTCCCCAAAGAATTGCAATTGTAAGACCGCTGCGCAAATACGGTGTGACATAAAGTATTGCAATGTCCGCTATTTTATTCTTTAGGGTGTCTGAAAGAAAATATATAATGTTTGGGGGTTCTAAGTAATTTTCTAGCAAAAAAAAATAATGATTTTAACTTAAACGTAAACAACCAGTATCGAAAAGTGGTTTAAAAAAAAAGAAAAACTTAAACTTTCTTTACAAAAGTGCAATAATGGAGTATGTCAACCTTGACAATTACTCCAGCTAGAAGTCGCCTATTAAACTGGCCACTGTTATACTGTTGGTTATATACTACATTACATACAGCAAGGTAAATTTGGATAGGAATTTGAAAAATAAATAAAAATGTTAAAATAAAATAGTAACGTTTTCTTTAGTTTATACAATAGAAACATAGGCAGCAGGTAATGACACAGCTTGGGGTACCAAGCATCCAGAGACATAAATGTAAAAGGGTGTTCAAATTTCAATGCCTCCTAGTGCAAAAAAAAACTGTAACGTTCAGATCATTTTTAGTTTCCCTGACTGCACAAAATAGACCATACATTGCCATACATTGAAAAAGACCAACATTTTATGAATGTATGGGACTGGAAAGGAGTGCAAGGCAGCTTCAGTCAAGTGTTCCACATGGTAATGACACAGCTTGGAGTACCAAGCTTCTGGAGACATACATTTTGAAAAGGATTTTCAAATTTGAATGGCTCCTAGTATGAAAACCTGTACAAAAAGTTTATATTAAAAAATATATTTTGACCAATGGAAAAATAAAAAAAGTGTTATAATGTCAAATGTCATAATAAAAATCTCATGAAACCGAAATAAAAAGAATAAAAATTAAAAGCCTGACAATCTAGGTATTACCGCAAAGGGAGATTAAAACGTGAATCAATCTTTTTACTACTGTCAATGGAATAATGTTTCTGACAAGAGGTACATGACATTCTAGACTGCCTTAAGCCCCGGACCATTTGGCTGGCCAAAGACCAGAGCGTTATTTTGCGATTCGGCACTGCGTCGCTTTAACTGACAATTGCGCTGTCGTGCGGCGTGGCTCCCAAACAAAATTTACGTTCTTTTTCCCCCACAAATGGAGCTTTCTTTTGGTGGTATTTGATCACCTCTGCAGTTTTTATTTTTTGCGCTATTAACAAAAAAAGAGCGTCAATTTTGAAAAAAAAAAAACAATATTTTTTACTTTAATAATAAATATCCCCCAAAAATATATAAAAAAAAGATTTTTTCCTTAGTTTAGGCCGATACGTATTCTACATATTTTTGGTAAAAAAAAAATCGCAATGAGCGTTTGGTTTGCGCAAAAGTTATAGCCTCTACAAAATAGGGTATGGTTTATGGCATTTTTATTAATATTTTTTTTTTTTTACTAGTGGCGATCAGCAATTTTTATCGTGACTACGACATTATGGCGGACAGATCGGACACTTTAGGCGCTATTTTGGGACCATTCACATATATATACAGCGATCAGTGCGATTAAAAATGCAGGGGTTAAGTGTGTTTTAGGGAGTGATTCTAACTAGAGCTGGGCGATTTTCTACCCCCAAAAAAAACTTCATTCACGATTCGAATCAAGTTTTTTTTTTTTATGATGGAGGCGTGGCCGTGGCTTCGGCCTAGTCCGTGGCACCCGGCCTCGTGGACTAGGCCGAAGCCGCAGCCTTGCCTAAAAACTCCTGCCTGCAGCTCCTCAGAACCGGCGCGGTGTCAGCGCTGGTCCTGGTGAAAAAAAAAAATAGATTTGCTGAAAATTTGAATCGATTTGACCTCTCAACTCGATTCAAGATTCAAATCGATTTTTTTCCCCAGCTCTAATTATAAATGTGGGGGGGGGGGGGGGTGGGCTACATGTGACACGACACTGATCACCGCTCCCGATCACAGGGGAAATGCTTGTTTACATCCGTTCTACCTCTCCGTGAGACGATCGTGGGTATCCCCGTGAACATAGAGTTTATTGCTGGTGCTGTCACCGGACTTGTCTTTTGTGTCATGGAAACATCACCTCCCACTGCTCCCACTGTTTCCACCAACATGACTGTTGGTGGAAACGATGACATAAGTTAGTTGTCAGACAATTTCTGCTACAGCTCTTCCCTATCAGAAAAAAGCATCAATGTGCCTGGATCAGCCTTGGAACCTGTAAAAGAAATGGCATGTTAGTCATGAGACAATTGTACTCAGTTTGGCTAACACCACTTGTATGACATTTCTAAATTATCCTAAGTTGTCTAACACAGTGGTTCCCAACCTCAGTCCTCAAGTACCCCCAACAGGCCTTGTTTTCAGATTTTCCTTCACTTTGCACACCTGCTTTAAATCAATATCAATGACATGGTATTGATGAGTTATTTTATTTAAGGGGAGTTCCCAAAACATGGCCAGTTGGGGATACTTGAGGACTGAGGTTGAGAACCACTGGTCTAACAAATAGTATACTTACCATGCTGTCCCATGGTGTGTAATGAGCACTATACTTGCCTAGCTGTCTCACGGTGTGTAATCAACAGTATACTTTTCTTAGCTGTCCAACAGTATACTTGCCTAACAAACCTCTGGATGCTATAGCTGCAATAAAAGTACAAGTAATAAAATACACTTTTATTTTTTAAATAAACTGCATTACTTACCTTTTACTTTGATTGGAGGTGTCAAAACCTTTGACAATTCCTAAAACTGTGTCTTGTTCAATGGATCAATGTATGCTAACACAAGCTCCTCGTAATCTGTGAATTCTATTATTTTGGCTAATCCAGAACCAGTTTTTTTTCTGCAAAAAAAGAAGAACTGACATTAAAAATCACGACACACAACTAAAAATAAATAAATAAAAAAAAAAATAAAAAAAACTAATAAAAAAAAAAAATAATAATAATTTGTAGATGCTGTATAAACAAAGTCAAAATACATAACTTTGCTTATTATTAGCGCTGAGTTTTTTTGATTGTCCCTTTTTTGATGTTTTGATAACGTTTTCTGACGTGTTCCTCAGACCTTGGGGCAATCCCTAATGCATTCACTGCTTTGGTAATCTTCTGCCACTGCTGTCTCTTCCATGATGACTCTGTCCTTGACATTTTTGGACCAATTAGTTTGTCTAACACAGGTAGCAGATGCTCAATAATTGCCAGGTTTTCATAATGGGTAAACTTAAAATTTTAGACACGTCCATCCTTCTTTGTCGTTTTCTGTGCCAGAATGCTCCTTTCCTCTGCACTGTCGCAGCTATTGCACTGCTGTCTTCTTTTCCTCAATTTCTTCAGGTACCTTCCTGCGCCCTTTTCTTGACTGCTATCACTGGCCTCTTCTTCCACTGGTTTGTATGTTTCATCTTTTATATTGTCATCTACAGTGCATCCAGAAAGTATTCACAGCACTTGACTTTTTCCACATTTTGTTATGTTACAGCCTTGTTCCAAAATGGATTCAATTCATTTTTTCCCCCAAAATTTTACAACAAATAACACAATGACAATGTGAAAAAAGTTTGTTTGAAATATTTTCAAATTTATTAAAAATAAAAAACAGATCACATGTACAGTATTCCCAGCCTTTGGCATGACAAAGCTCAAGTGCATCCTGTTTCCACTGATCGTCCTTGAGATGTTTCTACAACTCGATTGGAGTCTACTTGTGGTAAATTCAGTTGATTGGACATGATTTGGAAAGGCACACACCTATCCAGTGATGTAAGTAACTGAGTTAAAATAAACTGAGTTACGTAACTCAGTTACTTTAGAGGGTAACTAGTAATCTAACTGATTACTTTTCCCCTCATGGTAACTCAGTTCCCATTACTTTGGCTTAGTTACCCCAATTACATCTACCGCCACTAGATGGCAGTAGTGTAATTCCGGTGTCCTGCCAAAAAAGTTCCCCCGCCGGATAAGGACCCCCTGTACTGCACAGGCGCAGCGCTTGCGCAGTACGAAGGACTACGGAGCTTCCGAAAAATGCCGAACCTAAACAGCTCTGAGTGAACTCTACACATCGCAGGCGCAGTTAACATGTAATTGTACGAGGCGATGCCGCACCCTCATGATGCTCGTGCTACTCTGCAAGGGGCGTCTATCGTGTAACTAAGGGGCGAGTCTAGTATTACTGTAACCAAGGGGCGCATTTATTATTATTGTTATATATCGAGCTCTGCCCATTAATTTAACATTCGCCCTCTTCTGTAGCCATCCGCCCCTTACACGATATAATAATAATAGACCCGCCCCTTGCTTACACGATATAACAGAACTGCCCCTTGGTTAGAGTAATAATAGAGCAGCTCCTTGGTTACACGATATATAACAATAATAAATGTGCCCCTTGGTTACAGTAATACTAGACCCGGCCCTTAGTTACACGTATAGAATATTTAAAAAAAAAAAAGTCAGTTACTTTGCTGAGTAACTAATTACTTTTCCAATGTAGTAACTGAGTTACTAACGCAATTACTTTTTGGGAGAAGTAATTTGTAACTTAACTAAATTACTTTTTAAAAGTAAGATGACCAACACTGCACCTATCTATACAAGGTCTCACAGTTAACAGTGCATTTCAGAGCACAAACCAAGCCATGAAGTCCAAGGAATTGTCTGTAGACCTCCGGGACAGGATTGTATCGAGGCACAGATCTGGGGAAGGGTACAGAATTTATTTTGCAACATTGAAGGTCCCAATGAGCACAGTGGCCCCCATCCTCCGTAAATGGAAGATGTTTGGAACCACCAGGACTTCTAGAGCGGGCCACCCAGTCAAACTGAACGATCGGGGGAGAAGGGCCTTAGTCAGGGAGGTGACCAAGAACCGGAGGGTCACTCTGACAGAGCTCCAGCGTTTCTCTGTGGAGAGAGGAGAACCTTCCAGAAGAACAACCATCTCTGCAGCACTCCACTAATCAGGCCTGTATGGTAGAGTGGCCAAACCGAGGCCACTCCTCTGTAAAATGAACATGACGGGCCACCTGGAGTTTGCCAAAAGGCGCTTGAAGGACTCTCAGACCGTGAGAAACAAAATTATCTGGTCTGATGAAACAAAGATTGAACTCTTTGTCCTGAATGGCAAGCGTCATGTCTGGAGGAATCCAGGCACCGCCCATCGCCTGGCCTATACCATCCCTACAGTGAAGCATGGTGGTGGCAGCATCATGCTGTGGGGTTGTCAGCGGCAGGAACTGGGAGACTAGTCAGGATCGAGGGAAAGATGAATGCAACAATGTACAGAAATCCTTGATGAAAATCTTCTCCAGAATGCTCTGGACCTCATTGTTTGAGGCAGGGCAGTAGTTTGGGCAGTAGCTATGGGAGCTACCTGGAATTGCCCTGGAACAGCCTCACATTACAAATACCAAAACTTGCAGAGAAACAGTGAACCTGAGGATCTCCAGCGATCGGAGTGGTGAGAGCCCAATAGGGCAGCCCTTTCGTCTGCCACTTACTCAGTGTATTCATGTGCTGCTGCCTTCCGTTTGCTGTGTGACTAACATAAGTGGTGAAGTGACTAAGTGTCATGTCTGTGTCTGATTCCACTAGCAGCGCTCTTGATCTGTGATTCACAAATTTATATTTGAAAGAACTTGATACTGTGAAGGCTGCCCTCTGCAATTGGATCAATTTTTCATAACAAAAACGCTACTGTTTCAAATTTTCATCAGATGGTCTAATGCTGTGCACAGTGCTTTATGACTCCCTGTTGGTCTGTTAATACATGGTCTGAGCTCAAGGAAGATCTCTCTGGATGAGGACTTATTACTGATGCTATCCCTGAATGTGGTCCCTAGTTACTTTATTAGTCCTTAGATATAGATGCAACTATTTGTGTTGGTGAATACATGAGAATCCACATCACAAATCAGTTTATCAAGGACTATACCAGGGATATGCAATTAGCAGACCTTCAGCTGTTGCAGAACTACAAGTTCCATGAGGCATAGCAAGACTCTGACAGCCACAAGCATGACACCCAGAGGCAGAGGCATGATGGGACTTGTAGTTTTGCAACAGCTGGAGGTCCGCTAATTGCATATCCCTGGACTAAACTATGCCGTCACCTTTTACTGGTGCAATATGGATACATTGAATGCCTTTTTTTCTTGCAGGAATGCCCTGCATTTTTAAATCTAGTAATACTGCAGCATATTTTATATACTGATTAAATTTAGCGAGAGTGTGTAAATTTAGGATTTATAATTTTTCCCTTTGACATACACCTGAAACATTATGTATGTGGCCCCTCCCCTTACGTTTCAATAAAGCCATTTTTTATGGTGGTTTATTCTTCCCCCCCCTTTTGCTCTCTTTGGACTCCCTTGTCCCTAGTTCTTGGTTTTCTATACAGTATCTTTTGTCTATGTGGTAGGTATCCCATCTTTCATTGACAAACCTGCTGATACTTTATTTACCCATTTGGGTGAGATTGGATTCTAGGACTCTTATTTTTCACTCTGGACCTCAGACTGGGGCACAGGTTCATCTTCCAACAGGACAACAACCCTAAGCACACAGCCAAGAAAACAAAGGAGTGGCTACAGGACAACTCTATGAATGTCTTTGAGTGGCCCAGCCAGAGCCCAGACTTGAACCCGATTGGACATCTCTGGAGAGAACTGAAAATGGCTGTGCACCGATGCTCTCCATCCAACCTGATGTAGCTTGAGAGGTCCTGCAAAGAAGAATGGGAGAAACAGCCCAAAAATAGGTGTGCCAAGCTTGTAGCATCATACTCAAAAAGTAGTGAGGTTGTAATTGGTGCTAAAGGTTCTTCAACAAACTATTGAGCAAAGGCTGTGAATACTTACAGTATGTAAATAACAATAAGTGATGTCGCGCTCCAAATACTGTATCAATATAAAATTCCCCAGTGGATTTCACAGGGATATTGTACAGTGAGTTGTGGACCGCATATGCTTTAAATAACCCCTAGAGGTTGTGAACTAGTGTGCGACAAGAGACGTATAGACTCGATGGTAGATTGGATCTCCTAGATAATGGAGGACAGCACAATGGATCATGGGTTTAAAGCGTATATGCAGTAAATAAAATCTATGGGTGACTGTCAAAGTGCACACATTGAAGTGACTGTTGTGCATCAAATACTAAAACGTCAATCACGGATAATAAAATAAAGTGACTTATCAATAAAGTGACGGCGTGCAAAAAAAAGACTGAACAAAAGTGTACAGTGATGTGGAAATAAAATAAAGTGCCTGATATAAATATTGCAACCAAGCCAGTGGAGGGTAAAGTACAATAAAACCAGCAAGTGAACAATATGAATGGATGAGTGGAGGGCAAGGTAAAAATTAAATAAGTAAAATAGATATGCAAAAAGAAACAGTAATAAATATCTATCCACCGAGGGGTGGGAGATAAACAAACGAATGAGTGGATGGTGATGGAAACCAAGAAAGTCTTTAAACAAAAATGTATATAAAGCAAGATCAATCGATCAATAAATCAACGAGTGTTCGTTTAAAAGTGCAAGGTGATGCAAGCTAGTTTTTCCAGTGGTGCAAGGTGCTGGGTGCAGCACTGGAGTGCTGGTATGCTGACACAGAGTGGCACTGTGATGGAAGTGCTGTGCGTCTTCAGTGTCGTGGACACCCGTGGGTGTCCTAACTTCTTACCTTACTGCTGTAAGGTAAGCAGCGTTTGTTGAATACCAGGGAGGTGGTCACTTATGGGGAGGATGGTGTGGTCTCACAGAGTGTTCTTCCTTCTATCTATGCAGCATCAATTAAGCCTATGCAGAGATGGCAGCTGGAGGATGTTTCTCAATGTGGAAAGCCAGGGACCGTTCAGCATAAGTGTGGTAAATGGGGAGAGAGTGAAGACCTCTATAGTGCAGTATGTTTCAAAAATTGATAACAGCTTTTATTGACAAATAAACGGGTACTCACATTTTGCAAATAGACAGTGAATATTTCAAAAACGAGCGGCGAGCTCGCTACCTCTACGTCACTTCCGGGGTCCGAACATCCGACGCGTATCGTCACCGTCACGTGACTTCATCTGGGATAAGGTAGGGGCCATAGGAAGTGTCTATAAGTAGTAATGTTAATTGGGCGGTCGGCCATTTTCTTGTAGTCCCTATGCATGCTAATGGCGCCGCCATTTTTCGTGGGAACGGGCTACGACCGCGGCCATTTTCTTAAAGTTTTTGGAGACGTAAAGGTAATGATAAGTAGAACTAGAATCACAGTAGGCTAATAAATAAATAATTTATTAGCCTACTGTGATTCTAGTTCTACTTATCATTACCTTTACGTCTCCAAAAACTTTAAGAAAATGGCCGCGGTCGTAGCCCGTTCCCACGAAAAATGGCGGCGCCATTAGCATGCATAGGGACTACAAGAAAATGGCCGACCGCCCAATTAACATTACTACTTATAGACACTTCCTATGGCCCCTACCTTATCCCAGATGAAGTCACGTGACGGTGACGATACGCGTCGGATGTTCGGACCCCGGAAGTGACGTAGAGGTAGCGAGCTCGCCGCTCGTTTTTGAAATATTCACTGTCTATTTGCAAAATGTGAGTACCCGTTTATTTGTCAATAAAAGCTGTTATCAATTTTTGAAACATACTGCACTATAGAGGTCTTCACTCTCTCCCCATTTACCACACTTATGCTGAACGGTCCCTGGCTTTCCACATTGAGAAACATCCTCCAGCTGCCATCTCTGCATAGGCTTAATTGATGCTGCATAGATAGAAGGAAGAACACTCTGTGAGACCACACCATCCTCCCCATAAGTGACCACCTCCCTGGTATTCAACAAACGCTGCTTACCTTACAGCAGTAAGGTAAGAAGTTAGGACACCCACGGGTGTCCACGACACTGAAGACGCACAGCACTTCCATCACAGTGCCACTCTGTGTCAGCACACCAGCACTCCAGTGCTGCACCCAGCACCTTGCACCACTGGAAAAACTAGCTTGCATCACCTTGCACTTTTAAACGAACACTCGTTGATTTATTGATCGATTGATCTTGCTTTATATACATTTTTGTTTAAAGACTTTCTTGGTTTCCATCACCATCCACTCATTCGTTTGTTTATCTCCCACCCCTCGGTGGATAGATATTTATTACTGTTTCTTTTTGCATATCTATTTTACTTATTTAATTTTTACCTTGCCCTCCACTCATCCATTCATATTGTTCACTTGCTGGTTTTATTGTACTTTACCCTCCACTGGCTTGGTTGCAATATTTATATCAGGCACTTTATTTTATTTCCACATCACTGTACACTTTTGTTCAGTCTTTTTTTTGCACGCCGTCACTTTATTGATAAGTCACTTTATTTTATTATCCGTGATTGACGTTTTAGTATTTGATGCACAACAGTCACTTCAATGTGTGCACTTTGACAGTCACCCATATATTTTACTTACTGCATATACGCTTTAACCCATGATCCACTGTGCTGTCCTCCATTATCTAGGAGATCCAATTCAGTCATTTGACTTATTCAGGCATTTTTATGCACACCGTCACTTTACTGTAAAGTCACTTTATTTTATTATCCGTGATTGACGTTTTAGTATTTGATGCACAACAGTCACTTCAATGTGTGCACTTTGACAGTCACCCATAGATTTTATTTACTGCATATACGCTTTAAACCCATGATCCATTGTGCTGTCCTCCATTATCTAGGAGATCCAATCTACCATCGAGTCTATACGTCTCTTGTCGCACACTAGTTCACAACCTCTAGGGGTTATTTAAAGCATATGCGGTCCACAACTCACTGTACAATATCCCTGTGAAATCCACTGGGGAATTTTATATTGATACAGTATTTGGAGCGCGACATCACTTATTGTTATTTAATCACTTTCTCTTGTGGGTATCGTTTGACCCTCACGGTGTCTGCTGCACCATTCATTTTATTTATCCATCTTTATATTAGCGCGGGAATACCATTACTTATATAACTTACAGTATGTACATGTGATTTATTTTTATATAAATTTGCCAAGATTTCAAACAAATTCTTTCACGTTGTCATTCTGGGGTATTTAATCCATTTTGGATTAAGGCTGTAACATAACAAAATGTGGAAAAAGTGAAGCGCTGCAAATGCTTTCCAGATGCACTGTATTTCGGTGCTGATGCCTTCACTTATTTTACATCCAACCATAACCCTAAAAAGAAATAAATGGTTCATGTTTTGCATTGCAATACTTTTGTTTTTTGAGAATACAGTGATGTTCACTTACTTATTTATTTATTCTGACAGATGATCCAGATGGGACTGCACTCCCCTTGTCCATCCTGGAGTTTGAAGCTGGCCTCTGATTTGTCCACTGAAAAAATAAATAAATAAAGAATACATTTTAGTATTCAAAATGTAACATTTTGATTGTATAATTGTTGTTGTACTTACATTTGATGTTTTTAGCCAAGTGTCCTTGTTTCTTACTTGTCCTTGGTACACCTGTGTTAAAAGATGAGTGTTAAGTAAGCATTTTACCTTACTGTTAGGTTTACATACATGTGTCAGGCAGAGATATTGCAAACTGAGAGCGTGCTGGAGAAGGCTATGAAGGGTATACATATGCAGAGATTGCAGTCCGAGCATGCTGGAGCAGCCATGACGGTGTACATAAATGTAGAGATTGCAGTAGAGAGCGTGCTGGAGCAGCCATGATGGTGTACATATATGCTGAGTTTGCAGTCCAAACATGCAGGAGCAGCCATAATGGTGTACATATATGCAGAGTTTGTAGTTGGAAAGCGGTGCTACAGCAGCCGTTGCCGGTATACAATGCAGAGTTTGCTGTCAAAGAGCATGCTGGAGTAACTTACCATGTGCTCCACCATGTTTGGCTTCTCCCCATGTGTATCGGTCAGGCACGATATTGAGGTGGAAGTAATGCTACGTCAATAGGAAATTATTTTGAAAGACCCTTAACCTCCAACGTGTGATAAATTACTGCATGAGAAAATGCGGTAGTTACTGCACAATCAAAAGAATACAGCTGTCGTTATTTATTGCTAAATTCTTAGTGAATTGAACTTTCAAAACTGATTTACCACATACTGTATTTTACCACATTTTATTTTGCCGTTATTTAACTCTTAGTGAATCGACCTCAATGTGTAAGAATTCATACATCGGAGTACCAAATCTTGTGGCTTTTGTTCAGACATTTAAAATATAACAGCAAGCAGCTGGTTGCAAAGGAATCCTTATTCAAGAACACAAGCAAATTTTCAAGTATTCGTTACCCATCCAAAACGAGTTTTAGGAAATTGTATTTAAAACCCGGGTGCGAACATACTGGTTTTCTTTATACAATGTGTTTGCTCATGCAGGACAACAAAGCAATAGATTTGTTTCAATGCCACCCTCCCTAGCATAACATAGTTGACTTTTTTTTTATAATTGTGTATTTATTTTTTTCAAAACAATACAAAGATGTTGTATCAAATCGTATACAAAAAAATTATGTCTTATCAAATGAGAACATATACATATAACAATACAGAGAAAAGTGGTACATTCAGTCTTTGTAAAAAAAACTTATAGTACGTTCAAAAGATAAGCTGTTAAGGTTAAGGCCTATGTAGACGATTAATATAGCTACGGGAACATCTCATAATCCTGTTATGGCTCCATTGTGGGTCTGTGGAGGATAACCTAAAAATGGGCTAAAACATTGAGAGTCATCAAAAAGAAAGAAAAACAATAAAAGAAGGGGGGGGGGGTGTACACCATGGATCTCAACATTACACGTGTTACATTAATGGAAATAGGGTAGGAATACTTGAGTGGGTACGAACCGATTACGAGGATGGTATTTGGTCAGAGGTATGGGAAGTTGCTTCTGAATTGAATTGAGTTATCCCAGGGATCACATATCTTTGAGAATTGGGTTAGGAAGTCATAAATCACTGCTGTCATATGTTCCATTTTACATATATGTGCTATGGTCTGTATCAATTGGTGGCTAAGTAGGAAAATTCGAGAATAGCCATTAGTTGGAAATTACTCTTTTGGCAGCCAGTAAGATGTAAGACATCAATTTCTTAGTATGTTTAGGGATCCCAGGGACTGGGAGGCCCAGTAGGTAGTGGACTGGGTCTAAAGGGAAATCTATCTCAAAGTTTTGGAGTAGAGATTAGACCGAGATCCAAAAAGGTAGGATCATCGGGCAATCCCAGAATATATGATAGTGTGTGTGCCTATGTCTTGAAGGCCTCTCCAACAATTCTGGGATACAGAGGGGTCATATTTATGAATAGCTTCTGGAGTCCTATACCAAAACATGAGGATCTTATAGGCTGTCTCTCTCTGCTCCACGCATCTGGAAGTTTTTGATATGGAGTCCCAGATCTTTTGCCATTGAGGAAGAGAAATAGGTTTCTGAATTATTTTGGCCCATTTCCGCGTATAGACATGAGAGTTTACCTTAGGTGGGTTGGATTCATGAAGGATTTTCTATATAGAGGATATGAGGCCAGGTTGGTATGGGCCCTGGGCACATAAAATTTCAAAGGCATTAGGCTTTTCCAGGGACATAGAAGGTGTTATAGAGTACAAATAATGTTTAAACTGAGGGTGAGAAAAAATGATTTTTGGGGATCTCAAATTTCTTTCGGAGCTTCTGAAACCAGAGCAATTTACGAGTCACAGGGTGTACTAGGTGACAGAGCTGGAAAATTCCCGCCTGTGACCATGGATACATGTTGCTGTAGGATAAGCAATCCGGAATATCCGGGTTGATAAGTGTATTTAGGAGAGTTGGGCATGGAGAAGAGAGAGAGAGAGAGAACCTTTTGTAACATTTCTTCCAGATGGAGAGAGTAACATCGGTCCCAGACATATATTTCTTAACTGAAAAAAAGAGGTAGTTCGATTGGACCAGAGCATGGGACAGAGATGTACAGTGCTGGTTATGCTCAATTCTGACCATCTGTTTGTAGCAAAATGTGTTGTCCAGGAGCTAGCCGCTGTACGATGGGTAGCATAGTAGTATTTAGCAATGTCTGGGGCTCCCAGCCCTCCATGAGAGCGAAGAGCAAACACTACGGTGTTAGTGATCCGATGTGCTTTGCTACCCCAGATAAATTTAGTAAAAGACCTTTGAATATTTTGGTGTTGTGCCATGGGGACTGTTATTGGCAGGGTTTCAAAAAGGCACAAGTTTTGGGAGTATAGACATCTTGAGGACATTTATCCTACCCAGAAGTGACAGAGGACATACTTCCCATTGACGTAGCAGGCAGCGTATTTCCGAAATTAACGGAGTGCAGTTGGCTTGGTAAAGAGTGGAGTAAGATGCAGTTAAATGTATTCCCAAATATTTAAGAGAGGGGGAGCACCAGTGGTAAGGAAAATTGTTTTGTAATGTAGTGAGGAGAGTAGGGGGATATGTATGGGTAGAGCTTCTGTCTTGGCCGTATTAACTTTATAACCAGAGAGTTTTCCAAAGATATCTAATAAAGTATGGAGATTGAGGAGGGAAATATGGGGCTTTGTTAACGTTAAAAGAATGCCATCCGCAAAGAGGGACTATTTGTATTCCCTTTGCCGTAAAGATACTTCACTTATGTCAGGGTGTGCACGCATATCTTTAGCTAGGGGTTCAAGGCATAATATAAACAGTAAGGGGCATAGGGGGCAGCCTTGTCTAGTACCAGTGCTATGGGAGAAAGACGGAGACAGGAAAGACGCCAACTGTACTTGAGAGGTAGAATGGGAGTATAGGGTGTGGAGAGCTGCCATGAATGGACCCGTAAATCCTAAGTGCGTGAGAGTGGCAAACCTATATGGCCAACCAAGCCTGTTAAAGCGGTTCTACACCCATTTCATTTAGTAAATCTCTTTGCCTTCCAAATCAGGCAAAGAGTACTAAATGAAATGTTTTTTTTTTTTTTTTTTTTTACTTACCTTGTAATTGAAGACTTCCGGTCTTCTCCCTCTGCGGCGGCGGGCGGGGTCTTGCGTCGATCGTCGTCACGCCGCACTGTCTCCTGGGATCTGGTGTCATAGATCCCAGGAGTCAGTGCGGGCATCTTCCGAAATCTCGCGAGATTTCGGCCACATCTTCCGAAATCTCCGGAGATTTCGGCCGCATCTGCCGAAATCTCGTGAGATCTCGGCAGATGAGCCGTTACTGCGCACGCGCGAGTAACGGCAGTGCATGGTGGGCCATCTAAAGTCCCTGTGGGTGTTTCACATGCCCACAGGCAAGATGGCCCCCAGCACTAAAGAAGAAGACGAGGAACTTCATCGGACGAAAACCGGCGGCGATCGAGATGGAAGATGGAACAGGTGAGTCCCCTAATAAAGGTAAGCACACTTTATATTACATCCTTAAAAAAAAAAAATTTTTTCAGAGTGCAGAACCGCTTTAAAGGCCTTCTGAGCGTCTAAACTCAGAATAAGGGCTGGGCGGGAAGTGTTATCAAGCAGGTCTATTAGGTCAATTGTGCATCTGGTATTGTCGCCAGCATGTCTATAGGAAAAAAAACCTACCTGATCGTTGTGTATAACTTTAGGGATTATAGAAGTGAGTCTATTGGCTAGGATTTTTGTAAAAATGTTAGTCTGAGTTGAGTAGGGCTATGGGTCTATAGTTGTCCGGTAGTGACGAGGGCTTCCCAGGTTTTGTGAGAACTGTAATGTGAGCATGTAGGAACTGGGGATGAGGGATATTATCTTTCTTCTTTTTTTTTTTTTTTTTTATTCTTTATTTATAAAAGGGAGGCAGAGAATACATTAATACAGATCTTTCCATCCAGTACATAGTCTCTTTCAGCTTTTGTTATGTTTAGGCTAATTTAATATGCCACCTTTTACACCTGGATATACATATTCATTTTTATCTTTCCGCATATACCCCTCCTGTCTTCAACTGGTCTCCTCCTTATCGCCCTAGTCTTCAAGCCTAGACGACTGTCACTAGTACCTCTCTTTTTACCTCGTAGTCTCTGTAATCCTCCCCTTCCTTTTTTTTCCCCTTTCTTCCCTTTATTACATAATCAAAACTAAATCATGAGACAAAACGACACACAAAAAAAAAAAATGTATAGTTAAATTTCACCTGCCTCCATATCATTGCTGGGCAGAAACTACGTCAAAACGTCACTTCCACCCATAGCTCTTAAAGGGACTTTTTTTATTTATTGCATGCTAGTGTAAATATGGGATCTGAAGTCTTTTGGACCCCAGATCTCATATTTGAACAATGTAAAAATTCATAATATAAGGTAAAATAAGAAAAAAAAAAAGAAATTTTTTAAACGTGCCCGTCCCGCTGAGCTCACGTGCAGAAGCCAACGCATAATTGACTAGCGACCGCATATGGAAACGGTGCTAAAACCACACATGTGAGGTATCACCGCAATCGTTAGAGCGAGAGCAATAATTCTAGTCCTAGACCTCCTCTGTAACTCAAAACATGCAACCTGTAGAATTTTTTTAAACCACGCCTATGGAGATTTTTAAGGGTAAAAGTATGTCACCATTCCACGGGGCCGGGGGGGGGGGGGGGCAACTTTGAAGTGTGACATGTTGGGTATCAATTTACTCGGCAAAAAATTGCGCTTTTAAGAGTGCTGTGCAAATACGGCGTGACAAAAAGTATTGCAACATCCACCGTTTTATCCACTAGGGTGTTGAAAAAAAAATGTTTGGGGGTTCTAAGTCATTTTCTAGCAAAAAAAAACTGTTTTTAACTTGTAAACACCAAATCTCAGAATCTCGTCCTTAAAGCGGGATTCCACCCTGCTTCCGCTTTTCGGAACCCCCCCCCCCTCCGGTGTCACATTTGGCACCTTTCAGGGGGAGGTGGGTGCAGATACCTGTCTAAGACAGGTATCTGCACCCACACATGTCCCGGCAGACAGCGCAGAAGATTCTCATTGCGCCGCGCGACTCGCGCATGCGCAGTAGGGAACCTGGGAAGTGAAGCCGCAAAGGCGACACTTCCTGATTCCTGCACCGAGAATGGCGCCGGCAACAGCAGAGAGCCGAGCGATTGATCGGCCTCTGCTGCCGACATCGCTGGAACTGGGAGACAGGTAAGTGTCCATTTATTAAAAGTCAGCAGCTGCAGTATTTGTAATTTATTTTTTTGCAGGTACAATCCCTCTTTAAGTGGTTAACGGTTGGGGGGTGCGGTAAAACCCTGCAATTAAGTTGCATTTTTACCGCCCACCTGACCGTGACCCGATTAGCTGTAGAGGAAGCGACGGGGTGTGGGGATGAAAAACATTTTGGCTGTGGCAGGAAGTATATCCCCTTTTACTCATGTGGACTGTTGATGGATAAAAAACAGACATCAATGCATCTCTATGGATAAGCGGGTGTGACAGACCCAACCAGGACAGGGGCTTTGGGAGAGGACTAGGGGCAAGCCTCCTACCCACTGATAATAGCCCATGGAGAGAGCAGATCTTTCTCTATTGATGGACAGCAATGTGAACGCTGAGGTCAAGGCTTGGATTAATTCTCTGAATAAAGACAAATAAAGCTTCCCTTCTGGACTGGATGGAAAGCTGTAATATTAATCTTGTACAGGTTAACCACATGCCGACCGGGTCCTGTAGATGTATGTCGGCAGAATGGCATGGCTGGGCAAAGTAACGTACCCGTACGTTACTTTGAATTTCCCGCCATATGTGCGCGCGCCTGCCACGGACTCGATGTCACGGAACTGAAGAACGGGGAGATGCCGATGTAAACACAGCATCTCCTCGTTCTGTCTAGTGACATGACACTGATCGTCTGCTCCCTGTCATCGGCGGATCAGTGTCATGTTAGTGGAAGCCCATCCGCCAGACAGTTAGAATCACACCCCACACACTTAACCCCTCCCCCGCCCCCTAGTGGTTAACCCCTTCACTGCCAGTGACATTTTTACAGTAATCAATGCAATTTTATAGCTGTATTAATGCCAATTGTCCCAAAAATGTCTGATGTGTCCGCCATAATGTCGCAGTCATGATAAAGATCGCTGATCGCCAACATTACTAGTAAAAAAAAAAAATATTAATGAAAATGCCATAAATCTCTCCCCTATTTTGTGGACGCTATAACTTTTGCGCAAACCAATCAAACGTTTATTGCGATTTTTTTTTTTTTTTTTTATCGGCCTTAACTGAGGAAAATGTTTTTTTTTTTAATATTTTTGGGGGGATATTTATTATAGCAATAAGTTTAAAACATTTTTTTTTTTTTTTTATAGCGCAAAAAATAAAAACCGCAGAGGTGATCAAATACCACCAAAAGAAAGCTCTATTTGTGGGGAAAAAAGGACGTCAATTTTGTTTGGGAGCCACGCCGCACGATCACGCAATTGTCAGTTAAATCGACGCAGTGCCGAATCGCAAAAAGTGCTCTGGTCTTTGGCCAGCAAAATGGTCTGGGGCTTAAGTGGTTAATGGTCAGAGGAAATATGGTGGTCCTCCTGCAGACTGGGTTGGAGAGGCGCCTTCACTTGGGACAGACATATTTATCAACAATATCCCTCAAGAAATCTTTGAAGATAAATGAATTAAACCTTTTCAGACTGTTGGAACATTGTATAAGTTTTGTCTCATAGACTGTTGTAGACTGTTGCCAGACAGTCTGGGGGGCAGTCTGGGATGCCTGATTAAGCATTGTCTAGGTGTGAATTCCCATTGTTAATTGAGTCACCTATTGATTATGTCTGTTGGCTACTTTGGATAACTCTTGGAGGTTCCCACATGATGGGATTAGCCTTGTGTCAACTCTAGCTTGTTATCTAACCATTGTGTGATGTTTTGGGTAATATTTGGTTTTATTGTTCATATGGTGACTGACCTACTTTTGAAGTGTATAAAAACCTGTATTTCTTCAGTCATTCCTTTACGTTCTTTTGGTTCTTATCCCAACATAAAAAAGTGCCGTAAAACACTGTAAAGGGGCTGGTATTTGCTCTGTCTGCTGGAAGGATTTGCAGAGCAGAAGGCACTGTTTGGTAGAAGCACCCAAGCTGGGTGCCAGGCGTTCCGTCACAACTGGTGATCCTCCATTTCTGTCTGTTCACATCTGCTTCAGTTAACAACAGTTTTTTGGAATGGATCAAAGCCCTATTTGGATTGGACGTAAAACGGATGTAAACTAACGGTTAATTTTTGCATTAAAATGGCTTCGGGACTCAAGTTGTTGAGGACTCTAGCTGGCTGATGTAAAAAAAATGATGAAAAAATTATGACAAACTGATGTAAATTTCATCCATTTTTTGTTTGAAAACGTGACTGAACTGATGAAAGGAACAGTCTGCATGTGTGAAAAGGGCCTAAAAGGAGAAGTACAGCCAAAGTTTGTTTGGCTCTACTTCTCTTTTGGATCACAGAGTGCAGTTTGTTCTGCACTCCTGTGACCTGTTTTTAGCAGACAGCAAGCTGAAGCCTGCTGTCGACATGCTGTCACAGAGCCAGTCCTGGCTGGGGCAATATCACAACAATATGGTTGGAATCCGCCCACAACCCTGAACTGGCACCTGGCTCAGCTTCTCAGTGAGCCACTGAGAGCCTATGCCAGCCACTTACTGTATATACTCGAGTATATGCCGTCCCGAGTATAAGCCGAGGCCCCTAAATCACCACAAAAAAAATGGGGAAACGTATTGACCCGTGTATAAGCCGAGGGGCAAAAATGCAGCAGCTACTGTAAGTGGAAAAAGGGTCAGCAATGCCAATCTGAATGTCCCCTGTACAGACCCCCATGTCCCCATTGCAGCCTGTGTCCCCATTGCAGCCTACCTGTGCCGATTTGCCGATCCTGGGTCCTGTGTCCGGGGTCCTGGGTCCGGTCCCGCTCTGTCCTCCCCACAGCGTGTATTACAGGCGCCATTACAATTTCAAAAGCCGCGCCTCCTCGTCCGTGATAGGAGGAACACTTTTTTCCCAGCAGTCAGTGTGCAGTGTTCCGCCTATCACGGATATCCTCTCATCCTCGTCCATGAGATGAGAATGACAGGCCATCCGTGATAGGCGGAACACTGTACTGCTGGGAAAATTAGTGTCCGCCTATCACGGACGGGCGGGAGGAGGCGGCGCCGCTTTTGAACACCGCCGTCTGTCTGCATGACACGCTGTTCATGTAGGCAGACGGCGGTGACTCGAATATAAGCCGAGAGGTGAACTTTCAGACCTAAAAAAGGGTCTGAAAATCTCGGCTTATATTCGAGTATATACGGTATGCCTCCTCCACAACTCAGCTCTCCAATAATCGTGGGGGATGGGGGCAGAGAGCCAGTGACTGACAGTCACAAGCTTTCTGCTCACGGCGCTCTGAGAACCGAGCGATCATCAGTCTTTGACCGGTCAGTTCTCAGTCTTAGAGCTGGCCGGGGGGCAGATGTAGCCCCGGACGGACAGCATCCACCTAGGTAAGTATGAGTCTTGGAAAAAATAAAAATCCAAACTTCTCTTTAAAGAAAACAAATGCAGCCATTACATCTAAGAGTTGGTAAGCGGCAAAATAGTAAATGTTGTTTGCCTTTTGGGTTTAATACTACCTTAAGCAAAAAAGAAAACAAATGCAGCCACCACATCTAAGAATTGGTAAGTTGCCAATTAAAGTGTTACTAAACCCAGGACTCTGCATTCACTATATCTGGTCTCCCACAGTACACCTAACATGTAAATACAGTTATTTTAGTAAACAAACTGCTAAATGCCTTTTCTTATCAGCAGTTTAAAGCAGTCTTTTGACTCCTATCAGTGTCTGGTTAAAGCTCGTCAGAGGAGGCTTCATTTCTACTCTGTCCATCCTATGAGGCTGCAGGACCCCTGACCCTCTGTCTGGACAGTGCTGATTGGCCCCGTGCTGATCACATGCACCCCTCCCAACAAAACCAAACTGAGCATGTGCAGAGTGACTCCAAAGGCTCTGTCTTATCGGAATATGGATTGGGGACTGTGGAAGAAGGGGTGGGGGGGGGGGGGGTCAGAGGAGACATAATTAAACAGCCTTTTTACACAATGCACAGGATTAACCCCTTAGGCCCCACAGTGAGTACAACAAGCATGCTTTACTGCATATACAAACTGGTTTTGCTATTGTTGGTTTATTAACACTTTAATACATTTTAAACCAAAAAGCAAACATTTATTATATTGCAGCTTACCTCTTAGGTGTGATGGCTGCATTAGTTATCCATTTTTTAGACTTTCTTCTCTTTATTTTCACCTGGTGATCTGGCCAGTAAGTCTGTTGTTTTTCCAACAGAACAAGGTGCCCTAGAGATGTAGCAGAGACAGACAAACCATTTAACCACTTCAGCCCTGGAAGAATTGGCCCCTCAATGACCAGAGCACTTTTTACAATTTGGCACTGTGCTGTTTTAACTGGTAATTGCGTGGCCTCTGTACCCAAACAAAATTTGTGTCTTTTTTTCCCACAAATAGACCTTTCTTTTGATAGTATTTGATTGCCTCTGCGATTTTGTATTTTTTGCGATATAAACGGAAAAAGACCGAAAATTTTGAAAAAAAAAAAAATATATATTTTCTACTTTTTGTTATATAAAAAAAAAAATCCAATAAACTCAATTTTAGTCATGCATTTATTGGCCAAAATGTATTCAGCCACATGTCTTTGGTAAAAAAATGTCAATAAGTGTATACTGGTTTGTGCAAAAGTTATAGCGTCTACAAACTAGGGTACATTTTCTTGAATTTACGCAGCTTTTAGTTTGACTGCCTATCTAATTTCCTGAGGTGCTAAAATAGCAGGGCAGTACAACCCCCCCCACCCCCCCCCCCCCCCCCCCAATTACCCCATTTTGGAAAGTAGATACCCCAAGGAAATTTCTGAGGCATGTTGAGCCCATTGAATATTTTGCCACAAGTTTTGGGAAAATGTTATTTTATTTATTTTACACAAATTTGTCACTAAATTGTATATTGTTCAAACATGGCATGGTTATATGTAGAATTACACCCCCAAATACATTCTGCTGCTTTTCCTGAGTACGGGGATACCACATGTGTGAGACTTTTTGGCAGTCTAACTGCGTACAGGACCCCGAAAACCAATCTCCGCCTTCATGCTTTCTAAGGGTGTACATTTTTTGATTTCACTCCTCACTGCCTATCACAGTTTCGGAGGCCATGAAATGCCCAGATAGCACAAATGACCCCATTTTGGAAAGTAGACACCCCAAGTTATTTGCTTAGAGGCATGTTGAGTATTTTGCAGATCTCGCTTTTTGTCAAGTTTTGAACAGAAAAAATTATTTTTATTTTTTTCATTCTTCATTTTCAAAAACAAATGAAAGCTGCAAAATACTCACATGCCTCTTTGCAAATACCTTGGGTTAACTGTTATAGGTAGTGAGGTGTAAAATCAGAATATTTTTTGCTAGAAAATTACTTTGAACCCCCAAACATTATATCTTTTTTTTAAAGCAAAGGCCCTACCGATTAAAACTTTTTTCTTACAGAATTTGCGCAGTGATTTTTCAAACGCAATTTTTTGGAAAAAAAAAACACTTTTTTTTATTTTTATGCGCTAAAACACACTATATTGCCCAAATGTTTGATGAAATAAAGAAGATGATCTTATGCGGAGTCCATGGATACCAAACACGACATGCTTTAAAATTGCGCACAAACATGCAGTGGCGACAAACTACATATATTTTTAAAAGCCTTGAAAATCCTTTACAGGTTACCACTTTAGATTTAAAGAGGGGGTCTACTGCTAAAATTACTGCCCTCGATCTGACCTTTGTGATGATACCACACATGCATGGTGCAATTGATGTTTACATACAACACCAGACCGACGCTTGCGTTCACCTTTGCGTGTGAGCACGGGGGAATAGGGGTACTTTTTATTTATTTTGCTTTTTTTTTTTTTTAACTGTTCCTTTTAATTTTTGTTTATTTTTTATAATTTTTATTGTTATCTTAGGGAATGTAAATATCCCCTATGATAGCAATAGGTAGTGACAGGTACTCCTTTTTTTTTTGTTGATAAAATGGGGCCTATTAGGCGCTAGATCTCTCCTCTGCCCTCAAAGCATCTGACCACACCAAGATCGTGTGATAAAATGCTTTCCCAATTTCCCAGTGGCATGGTTTATATCCGGCGAAACCTAAGTCATGAAATGCTTGTAGCTTCCGGTTTCTTAGGCCATAGAGATGATTGGAGCCATTCTGGTCTCTGATCAGCTCTATGGTCAGCTGGCGGGACCACTGGCTGCAATTAGGAGCAAATCGCTCCTCCACCCCTGCGCCCATGCTGTGACATATATGCCCTTTTTTAACTGTGGTGGTGAAATCACCCCCTACATCGCTGGAGTCACGGCTTTACGTATCGTGGGCGCAAACGCTGTTGCTGTCAGAATAAATAAACCCCTGCTGCAGCTGAATGGTGTACCTGCTAAGCAAATGATGGTTAACAATAAAACAAAGTAACATTACAGTACAAAAGTAAAACATACCATACCTGCAAAGCAAAAACAATAAAACATAGTAAAACTAAAACATTACAGTTCTAAAATACAGTAACAATAGAGGGAGAACAATAGATGGATATAGAACGATAAAGTGGACAATAGAGAGCGAACATAAGAGAGAACAATAGAGAAGAGAAATAAAACCACAACTATTTTTGGCTTTTTTTTTAATTATTATTTGTGTTTTTTTTTTTTTTTACTTTTATATAAACTGTAAACGTTCCAGAATTAGGGTCTCTCAAGATGTGATGGCCATCTCATCTTTAGAGACCCTGTGTAAGTGTGCCCTAGGACTGTGTAGTGCTGTACCCTACGCTAATACTCCACTAGTGTGTGGTAGCGTTTGAAACGGTTACCGATGCAGAGACCAGGTTGGTCAGGACAGGAGGGACAATAAAAGCGCGTGTCACGCCTAAATCCGCGTTTTCTTTTTTGGGGTGTTCTTTGGGCAGGGAGGACATACGGAAAAGGCCTCTCATGCAGCCGGCTCACTGCATTTGCGCTGGGAAGGTGGGCCACAGCACCGTCTGGAAACAGAAGGGCTGTGATGATCTCTTCATGAAATTTAAGGAAGGATCCAGTTCGTCCTGAAGCTTTGTATAGCACATAAGCATTCAGCAGAGCCAATTGGAATAAATATACAGACACTTTTTTTTATGCCAGCGTCTGGCCTTACGGGCAATTAGGTACGGCACCAACAACTGGTCGTTGAGGTCCACCCCTCCCATGTTAAGGTTGTATTCGTGGACACAGAGTGGTTTCTCCACATCACCGGTCGCCGTAGGAATTTGGACAGTGGCATCTGCGTGAAGGGAGGACAGAACGAAAACATTCTGATTATCCCTTAACTTCACTGCTAACAAATTATTAAATTTCAAGCAGGCTCTCTTCCCCCATCTAAGTCGGGACTCTACAAGCCGTTGGGGGAAGCCCCGGCAAATAGATTACACGGTGCCACATGCGCCAATTCCACAATCAAAAAAGTGACTAAAAAGTGGTGTAATAATTGTCCACACACAAGTGGTACCCCTTTCCGAATAAGGGTGTCCCCAAGTCCCACACAAACTTTCCAGCGCTCCCTATGTATTCTGGGCAGTTCTCGGGCTCCATGTGATTATCTCTTCCCTCGTAAACCATAAAACTATATGTATAGCCTGTTGTCCTGTCACAGAGCTTATACATCTTGACCCCATATCTGGCACGCTTGCTGAGAAGATACTGTTTGATAGACAAGTGGTCACAAAACTTAATCAGGGACTCATCAATGCAGACAACTTGATCGGGAGTCAACAAGGCTGCTAACTGTTGGTTGAAGTGGTTTATGAGGGGCCAAACTTTGTGGAGCCGATCGTATCCAGGGTCACCCCGAGGACGACAGAGTTCATTGTCATTAAAATGCATGAACCGCAAGATCTGCTCGTGTCATGGCCTGGTCATGGAGGCAGAGAACACGGGCATACGGTGAATTGGGTCAGCGGACCAATATGATTGCAATTCATAGGCCCAGGAAGGTTTTAAATTCGGAGACCGTAATAAATCTCTGGCAAGGGTCAACTGGGGATTAGCGGCAATGAATTTACCAGCATACAAATTGCTTTGGTCTACAACAGATCTATTGAGATCGTCTGTGAAAAACAGCGAATAAGAAATCAAGTAACGTAAAATCCACTGTTTCCACCTGAATTCCAGGCTGGCCAGTTAATGGTGAAGTACGGGTGCTGCAGAAGTGGTGGGCTCCCAGTTCGGATTGGCAAATGCAGCAGTAAGGGCACTATAGGCTCGACGGTGCTTTTTTTGCCTTCTTGGTGGCTGCGGGACTCCTACTTGTGCTAGCCAATTCAACAGCTTGAACTGCACTTGTGGGACTCGCCATGTCACCAAGTGTTACTGCAGTGCTGAATGATGACCAGGATGTACTAGGCCGCTGGTGCTTGCCAGTTCACCAGAAGGATGCGCGACACTAGTACTGGCTCTCTGCTCCATACAAGAGCCCTGCGGTCCTTGCACCTCAGCAACAGCAACAGGGTCGGGGTATGTCTGACCTTGGAAGGGACCACTACTCCGTCGTCAGAGCTATCTGTCAGGGTGCCGCTGCTGTCTACTGGTTTGTATTCTAAGCCTGAATCGGACAGATGGGTGACTTCCTCTTCACTCTCATCTGACAGGCTCAGAAACGTGTAGGCCTCTAAACTAGTGTACCTTTGCTTAGACATTTTGGCCTCTAAATTTACTGGTACACTAGTGTGACTCGCAGGAAAAAAGAGCACCTGACTGTCAGCGACTGCTTCAAATGCTACCAAAAAAACTAAGCATTCGCAGGGATCCGGCCTGAATCCTGCACTTGGCTGGGCTGGGCGGAGGGGCTAAACGCAGGTGCTAGCAGGTATCTGGGCTTATCCCGCTAACGCTGCATTTTTGGGAACCCTAAACTATTGGAGATGCTAATATAGTTCTGATCAGATCAAAGATATCGATCCATTCAGACACTATACTACTAAGACAGGTGTATGGTGCATAGGTGTTAGCGCTACTGGCACTAATCTGAAGCTGCCTGGGGCGACGCAGACCCTAACTGACACGTTATTTAGGTAATATACGCGGGTACCCGGCCGCTATAAAAGAATGACTAACTAGTGTCACCCATAACACTAATACGGTGATCAACGGTAAAAGGGTTAACTGGGGGTGATTACGGGGTTACACCTTTATTAGGGGGGTCCCTAGAACTATCTGGGGCTACTACTAAGTACCCCAACACTGATTATAGTCACAAATGACACCAGTACAGTGATCAAAGAAAAATATGAACACTGCACTGGGTGACACTGTGACAGGGAGTGAAGGGGTTAACTGGGGGGGGGGGGGGGGTTTGGCGATCGGGGGGTGACAAGTGTACCTACTGGTGTTGGTGCAGGTGCATCTTGCTTTGAGATGTCTTCTCTCCTCTCTCTGGAATAAAAAAAGTTTCCACGAGGGGAGATGACATCAATTTCCCTGCCTGTGTTTACACTTGTTGCTGTAACTGCTTAAAAATGTGTTTACTGTATCAAAATCTGCTAGTACATTTAACACTACCCCCGCCCTGTCCTCAGATTATCAATGCTCTTGTCCAAAGGTGCCCCTTTGCTCCTTCATCTAGAGTGGAGGGACCCTAATACAGGACTTTTTTTTAAGAGCCAGATCCCCAGATGAAAACAGAAAAAAGCCCCATTAAAAGGAAAACAAATGCAGTCACCACATATAATCAAATTACAGCCTGAAGATCCAACGCTTGAAACACTGGTTGCTGCCAATGGTCTTGACAGTTATTTTGTTTTATAAATAAGGACTGTTGGTTTTAAATTGGAACTAAACCCTCCTATCCTTTACAGCCAAATAAGCTGCCACCTTAGCCTCTTTAACCACTTGCCTACAGGGCACTTTTACCACCTTCTTGCCCAGGTCAATTTTCACTGTCACACTTTGAATTACAGTTGCACGGTCAGGCAACGCTGTACCCAAACAAATTTATCATTTCTTTTCCCCGCAAATAGAGCTTTCTTTTGGTGGTATTTAATCACCACTGGATTTTTTATTTTTTGCTAGTTTCTATTAGTTTTCATCTTAGTTTCTATCAGAATATTTTGTAAATAAGTAATTTTTCTCCTTCACTGATGTGCACTGATGAGGCAGGACTAAGGCCCCATTCACACCTGAGCATAGCGGTTTCAGGCAGAAAATCGCGCAATTTTACCGTGATTTCGCAGCATTTTTTACAGAATTTTTCCGCGATTTTGTGCAGGGCAAAAGGTCACCAATGTAAAAAGAAGAAAAACTCCCAAATCTGCCTAAAATAAAAAGGTTCCAGAACTTGTTTGAGCTTCAGGTGTTTTGTAGCTTCTGGCTTCAGGCGTTTTGGAGTGGAGATGTGAACCATCTCCATAGAGAATTATTGATTTTTTTTTTTTCCCCTCCAGGGTTTTGTAGCTTCAGGCTTCAAGCTACAAAGCGCTCAGATGTGAATGGGGCATAATAGACAGGCACTGATATGCAGCACTGGTGGGTGGCACTGAAACTGACTTGCATCACAGATGGGCACAGATTGGTGTCACTGATGGACACAGATTGGCATTACTGCTGGGCACTGTTGGGGCTGCACTGATCATCAGGGCACTGATGATCAGTGCCCTGATTATCTGTACAGTCTCCCCTGTGTGGAGATGCCTCTGATTGGTTCTCCTCTCCTCATGCTTTGTCAGTGTGAGGCAAGGATAGCCAATAAACATCATCGGCTCTTTACTGTGATTGGTGTTGCGCCACATCCCCAGGGACACAGCGCACCGGCAAACGTCACGCTACATGCCCCTGTGATCGCAGTAAGACTGGGCAACGTCATATGACTTAAAGAGAGGATCCCACCAGCCGTCATTTGTCAATACGGTGGGTGGGAGTCGGTTAAGATCTGCAGTTACTATGGTGTTGCACATGTGATCAGTTATGACACCAGCCATTTGATTTCATGAAAGTTCAGTTGAGAGCACAACCAACTGTGTAATAGTTATTATTCATGGCATGCCTTCAATTTAACTCTTTTTAGATAGTTAAAGTGGAGTTCCACCCCAAAATGGAACTTGCGCTTTTCGGATTCTTCCCCCCTCCGGTGTCACATTTGGCACCTTTCGGGGGGAGCATCTACCTGTATAATACAGGTATTTGCTTCCACTTCCGGGCATAGGTCACCGCAGGCTCCACGTGATCTACGCCATGTCGAGCCCCTCCTCCGTCCCCCCGCTGTCTTCTGGGAGACACACAGGTCCCAGAAGACAGCAGGGACCAGTGAGGATGCGCAGCTGTGAAGCTGCAAGGCTTATTGAAGATTGCAGTGCAGGGACAGATCGGCTTCGGGTGAGGACATCACGGGCACCCTGGACAGGTAAGTGTCCATATTTTAAGTCAGCAGCTGCAGTATTTGTAGCTGATGACTTTTAAAAAAAAAAATTGCCGGAACTCCGCCTGAAAGGATAAGTCAGCTTTAGAACAAAGGACGCCCGTATTTAGTGTGTAACATGTTTCAGTATCCATCTTCTTCACTCCATGAGCCTTCTCCTGTGACAGTGGGTCGGGTTCCTCTCACATGCAGCTGCTTTCACATTTAAAATCAGCTTGGCTGTGCGGGGTTCCTCCTGCACAGTCGCTTCATTTGTTGAAAAGGATCGGTGAATGAATAAACTACAAGTCCTGTCTTCCACTGTGGCAGGTGGCTTGTAGTTTTCAATGGACTATGAGTGCAGTGATCAGCCCACTCATCGTCCATTCACACTTCCATTTGCTTTCTAACTGAAAGCCCATATGGAGGCATAGGCAGAAAGCTGGAGTGAGAGTGTAATGTTGCAGACTCCTATAGGAAAAATAATAAATGAAATTTTTTTCCTTCAAAATATGTGCATATATAATTTTTTCCCTAAAGGTGAACTTAGACTTTAAATTGATGGGTTTAGTTCCACTTTAATTTTCCTGCAAGCTCTTATACAGTATCCTGGAATCCACAAGGGTACCGCAACATTTATTAATGTTTATAATAAAGTACCACAAGTGAATACCTGTTCTATGAGAAGCCATTTCCCTTTCGTGTTAGACCTAAAACCAAGACTTTTTATACGCAACGTGTTGAATATTGTAATACTGTACATGAATTCCCATACTTAATACTTGAATTCCCACACTTAATTGTGTGTTTTATGTCATTTCTTTTTGTCCTTCGCTCTGTTTAAAAATGATTTCATCTAACTTTTCACTCTTTGAAAATATTTTCATCTCACTTTTCAATCATAATTTGTGCAAGCGTCGGCTTTAAAAAGCATGTTTAATTCTGTAATTTTCCTAGTGTTTTATTTGAACTTTACCACATGCTATTTATTTGGGTTTTTGTTATCCTGTACTGTACTGTATTTTATAAAAGGCACTTGAAAATTGTTCTGCTGTTTTTCTACTTTTTGTTCTCCTATGGGCATGAGTTATTTGTAAGCGTCGTGATTCAGGGAAATTATATTTGAAGTTATTCATGCCACTAGAAACCACATTTATTGGCATGGAATAATGTTTTAATATTTTGCTACAATTCCCATGTGTTATACACACGGATTTATTTTATTATTGTATCAACTGTGGGTAGTAGCACAGATGACATATTTGAAATGTATTTATTTCTTGTTTTTTTTTTTTATATTTTGTGTGTATTTTGGTATTTTTTATTTCTTTGCATATGATTTTAAAGTTTTTAATTTATTTTTATTATTGATTCACTTGATGTTATTGAAAGGAGTTGGAAAAGGCTTGAGAATGAATAGTTCTGATCAAAATTATATGTGACCTGTTTACAGTGTGGTTAACAAATTTCCTAGCGGACAATTTTATCACAGATGGTATATAACTCTTCCAAACCAGATGTTTTTTCATAGTAACCTCGATCTGGATTCTTGTTTTTTAGGGGAAAAAAAAAATAGCACAAATATACAAACCAAAAATAAACAGACATCAATCTCGTGTTACAAACATTTCCATGATGACGTTGAAATTGGTCTCATACAAAAATGCATCAGTATTTATTCAGAAGGTGTTTCAGATATTGGTTTTCATCAAGGGAGAACTCACCTAAAAATTCAATTAGTTTTTGTTCAATACTTTTTATTGAATATTAAAGTGGTACAGTAAACTTTACTTAGGCGGATTAACAAGAAAATAATACAGCATTTGGATCACCGTACTGAAAAACAGAAAGAAAGGAAAAAAAATCAACAATGCTGAAAACAGAGGAGTATACAGGCATATAAGGGAGTGCCAGTGGGGTGGATGAGATGAAGTCAAAATTAGAGTAGAAAAGGATTCACATTAAATCTTGGAAATGTTATAGTCTGACCAGATTGCCCCATTATGCTCAAAGGTTGACAAGGTAAGAGAATTGATAGTTATCATTCGTTCAAAGGTGTTGTTTTGTTGGACCATACCCAGCATGTCAGATATTTTGAGGGAGTCTTGTGACTTCCACTTTTTAAGTATGAGTGTACGGGCTGCTAACAGTATGTGCGTAACTACCTGTCTAAAAGAGCGAGGGTATGAGTCAATAACGATGCAGAGTATAGCTAGGCCTGGGTTAGGAGACTGGAGAATTTTCGTGAGGGAGGAAAGGACTTGAAAAACTTGATTCCAAAAACTCGTCAAACTAGGGCATTCACAAAAGGCATGGTGTAGGTGGCCAACTTGACGGCAACATCTCCAGCATAGGGGAGAAGTATCTGGGTAGATTTTAGCTAACTTATATGGTGTGAGATGCCATCTGTTTTAAACATCAACTCCCAATAGTTGGCGCAGAAGGGCATTCTTTGAATTTCACAGAAGGCGGATGAAATGGGAGTAAAGATTGGATTCCCACTTTAAAAAAAAAAAAATTATCAGTTTTTCCAGGCTCTTAGGCTTGGAGTCTTGTATGAAATCTTGTACATAGTTCAGCCCATATCTACTTATTGAGCCAGTTGAGAGCCAGGGAATCATGGCTTTGCGCACCCCTAAGGGGAATTTGTAATCCACAATTGTAGTGGAGATTGTTTTTTGTTTGTGTAGATGACGCCATGCTAAGAGGGAGGCATACAAAGGAGGTGATAAGGTGGAAATTTTACAGGGCTCACATAAGTCACTCATGAGGAGTAGGGAAAGATTCTGTGTGGGACCTAATGGCTGATTTTACCTCCAGGCGCGGTTCGTCTGAACCCTTGAGCCACTGTTGAGTTTGGTCCAGTCTGACCGCCCAATAATCTTTAATATCAGTCATACCCGCTCCACCTACAGATCTGTGCAGAATTAGGTTGGTATATTGGCATCTGGCCTTTTTGTTTCCCCATATACATTTCTTTAATAGACTGGACAGGGTATTGATGTAATGGTTAGGAATGGGGATTGGTAGCACTCAAAATATATATAAAATTTGAGGCAGAATCATCATTTTGACTGCTGCTATTATGCCCACCCAGTATTAGATCATGCTTGGATATGTTTTTAAGTTGTGGTTCAATTTTTGTAATGAGTGGCTTGAGGTTGAATACCGCTAGGGAGGAGGTCGAGGCAGTTAGAGTGATACCCAAATATGGTATTTCTTGCTTGCTCCATGAGTATGTGAGGGTGTTCTTAAGGTGCACTATAGTGAATCTTAGGATTCCTGAGTCTAGTATGAGGGTGAAATTGACCTTGTAGTATGAAACTGTACTAACGTTTTCCAGTATCTGGTGGGCCTGTGGAAGGGAGTTGAGGGGGTCGGTTAGCATGAGGATGACGTCGTCGGCAAATAATTAATAACATGCTATCTAGAGTTGAACCTGAAACCAGTAATGTGGGGATGTGAAAGTATCATCTCTGTTAAGGGTTCAATCATTAAATTGAAGATTGTGGGTGATAGAGGGCAAACCTGTCAAGTACCATTGGAAATGTGGAATGGTTTAGACAAAAAACTGGATGTGTAGACTTGTGCTGTCGGGGCTGAATAAAGAGCCAAGTTTGTGGACAGTATTGGTCCCTGGAAACAAATTTTGAAAGGACCATTGGCATATACTGCCAGTGTACCCTGTCGAACACCTCTGTGTCTATAGAAAGAAACCGAGAAGGCATTCAGGTTTTCTCAGCATGATACATTGAAATATATACGTTGGGCAGGTAAGGTAGGAATACAGGTGGTCTATCGCATCCCAAATTTATTGAAATGAATATATCAGTGGGCCATAGTGTGCATAAACACTGGCCGGTACCCCAGAGGGATGCTTGAAGTGGAGATAGACACTTTTAGAAAGTATATGCTTGTAATAAAGTAAATGTTTATTCAAAGAGAAAATGTACATGAATATAAATGCTGGATAGAGTTCAGTATGTTTACATACAAGATTGGGTAAGTGTATACAGTTATTAACATGTCAACAGCAAAAACATACAAAAACGTTGTGACAATAATAAGAACTTGCTTGATACATATATGGTAAGGATGATGCCAACATGTTTCGGACTTTGGTCCTTTGTCAAGGCAACTAGATATCCTTTAGATTCACATCTATATATGTGAAGAATCATAGGGTTAGTATAAATATTGGTAAAGCGTATAATACAGTCAAAATACATTGCTATACATAGCTAGTATGGTACAAAAAATGTAGAAGAAAGGTACTCACATGTAATACCAATGCTTATTTTTGCCACAGGGGGAGCCACTAGACGTGGTGTCAAGAGGTATATAGGTAGGTTGTTTTGTAAAAACAGGGTAGAAATAGCCACTAAACGTGGAAAGCTTGCTAAGGATCCCTCAGAGGCTACAAGGTCCAAATGCAGGAGCTTGGGCCGAGGCCCAGGTCCTGTAACAGGCAAAGATGAGCCAGACAGTGTATGGCTGTAAAGATAAAGTATAAAGATGTAATGAGGGTAGGTTGTATTGAAAGTACATATACAACCAAGCAAGGCAATGTGTTTACCTGAATAAAGATCGATTGAAGTGAGGGATCAGTCAGCTCTGAAGCGTCAGCAGCATATACTGAGACCATAAAGTAAGGAGGTATATATGTGGTCATAGAATGACAATCAGCTGGATGAGGGTGTGGATATTCAGCTGAAAGAGTGTGCTGATTGGCTGTTTGTCTGAAGGAAAAAGGCGCCAGGAGCGCCATAGGTGTATTTCCTATGTGGACCTCTGACAGGGCGGCGCCGGGCGCGGCCGCGTCATGACGGCGGGGTCACGTCCGGCGTCGTGACGTCACCGACGCGGGAAAGAGCCGCTGAAGGCCTGATGCGCTCCATTGTGGAGTGCAAACAGGAAGCGGACAAGATAGGAAGTCCGAATTGGCAGCGGAGAGTTGGCGCATGCGCAGAACGAGGGTCGCGCATGCTTGCCAAGTCTTACCCGCGCCGGGTAGTCTAAGTGAGGGGGAGCGAGCTAGGATAATGTACATAAACCTGTTGGATA
The DNA here is from genome assembly GCA_028564925.1 of Lithobates sylvaticus. Lineage (NCBI taxonomy): Eukaryota > Metazoa > Chordata > Amphibia > Anura > Ranidae > Lithobates > Lithobates sylvaticus. Next base: position 240,007,452 of record CM053030.1, read on the forward strand.
AAAAGTATATGGCAAATAAACATGGAGAACATGTGCAGTACCTGCGATATGGATATTGGTGATCATAGGATATAATATTTTATAATGTATGGCAATTGGATCAGATGGACAAATCGCATATTGGCAAACACGATGCAAAATATACATGTATGACAGAGATTTATGTGGGTGCTTATAATGTGGGAAGTAGAGTTAAAGATCTAATTCACAGACTCCAGTTTCAAAACCCTCAAGATAGGGTTTGAAATTAAAGGCCTCATTGAGACCAGGGGGTAGGGTGGCATTAAGATGGAAAATCCATCGAAGTTCGCTTTGTAAGAGCGCTTTATTATAGTCACCACCTCGGGCAGGAGGTGGGATATGATCTAGGGCTTTGAATGAGATTTTGGGAATAGTATCTGGATGAACTGTAGAAGAATGTCGTCCCAATGGTAAGTCGGGATCTCTTTGGTTTATACTGCTAATATGGCCATATATCCGTTTCCAAAAAGGTAATTTGGTCTTGCCCACATAAAAGCACCCACATTCACATTCCAAAAGGTAAACAATGCCGATTGAACGGCAATTCACATAATGTTTGGGAAAAAAGCGTTGACCATTGGGTAAAACATTGTGTATATTGGATTTAGATAGATATTTGCAATAGCTGCAATTGCCACATGGAAAAGTGCCCTTGAGTTGTCTCTGGGATTTATTACTGCTTTTATATTCACTGGTAATGAGTTTGTCTCGAAGGGATGGAGCGCGTCGGTAAGTGATCAAAGGTTTTGGCGGGACAAAGGGGGAAAGGGTCCTGTCTGTGGCAATAATGTGCCAATGTTTCAAGAGTATTTGAGTAATTTCATTGTGTTGTTGACAGTAGTTTGTAATAATTCTAAGGGGAGGTTGTGTGGATGGCCCAATATTTTTTGGAGTAAGTAAGGCAGAGCGTGGTTTAGATTTCGCTTTTTTAATTTCAAAGATTTTATTGAGATTTATCAAAATAACATGCAAACGATGAACATTAGCATTTGTAAAGGTATAGAGATACAGAATAGTCACAACAAAGAGTACAGGTAGATTTCGCTTTTTTGTATGCGTCTTTGAGGACGCTATTTTTATAGCCGCGTGCTCGAAGTCTATTCCTCAACACGGAGGCCTCGTGTTCAAAGGAGGTATCCTTTAGAGCAATTTCGTCGGGTACGAAGGTATTGGGCAAAAGGAATGGATTTCAATAAAGGCAGTGGGTGAAAGCTGGAAGCAGCAAGAATGGTGTTGCCAGCAGTCGGTTTACGGAACAGCTGACTTTGTAAATGTCCATGTCTGTCCTTGCTAAGCGTAAGATCAAGGAAAGAAATAGAACTATAGCTATAGGTCATTGTGAATTTCAGATTGAGGGAATTAGACATATTGAGATATAGAAGAAATTGATGTAAAGTATCGATTGGGCCTTGCCATAAGATCAGGATATCATCTATATAGCGTCGGAAGGAGGCTATATGTTTGGTATAGATCCAGGCAGACCCATCGTCTCTGGACGCGGCTGCCTTACGGATAACCTGAGTCGCTATATAGACAAATTACTTCAGCCTTTAGTACAGGCCCTACCTTCATACATACGTGATACCACACATTTACTCCAAGGCCTTTCGGACCTCCACGTCGATGCCGACACTGTCCTGGTCGCCATCGACGTCGAGGCCCTTTACAGCTCTATACCCCATCCTTTAGGACTTACAGCCATTCAACATACTCTGTTTAATGCTAATATATATTCCCGCGAGTTGTCTCTATTCATCATTAGAGCACTCAAATTCATTTTAACTCACAATTTTTTCTCTTTCAATGGTTCCCACTACCTCCAGGTACAGGGCGTCGCCATGGGCACTTGTTGCGCACCGGCGTACGCCAATCTGTACCTGGGGGAGTGGGAACGTGAACTATTTAGAGATGATGCTGCCAGCATCTATACCAAACATATAGCCTCCTTCCGACGCTATATAGATGATATCCTGATCTTATGGCAAGGCCCAATCGATACTTTACATCAATTTCTTCTATATCTCAATACGTCTAATTCCCTCAATCTGAAATTCACAATGACCTATAGCTATAGTTCTATTTCTTTCCTTGATCTTACGCTTAGCAAGGACAGACATGGACATTTACAAAGTCAGCTGTTCCGTAAACCGACTGCTGGCAACACCATTCTTGCTGCTTCCAGCTTTCACCCACTGCCTTTATTGAAATCCATTCCTTTTGCCCAATACCTTCGTGCCCGACGAAATTGCTCGACGGATACCTCCTTTGAACACGAGGCCTCCGTGTTGAGGAATAGACTTCGAGCACGCGGCTATAAAAATAGCGTCCTCAAAGACGCATACAAAAAAGCGAAATCTAAACCACGCTCTGCCTTACTTACTCCAAAAAATATTGGGCCATCCACACAACCTCCCCTTAGAATTATTACAAACTACTGTCAACAACACAATGAAATTACTCAAATACTCTTGAAACATTGGCACATTATTGCCACAGACAGGACCCTTTCCCCCTTTGTCCCGCCAAAACCTTTGATCACTTACCGACGCGCTCCATCCCTTCGAGACAAATTACCAGTGAATATAAAAGCAGTAATAAATCCCAGAGACAACTCAAGGGCACTTTTCCATGTGGCAATTGCAGCTATTGCAAATATCTATCTAAATCCAATATACACAATGTTTTACCCAATGGTCAACGCTTTTTTCCCAAACATTATGTGAATTGCCGTTCAATCGGCATTGTTTAACTTTTGGAATGTGAATGTGGGTGCTTTTATGTGGGCAAGACCAAATTACCTTTTTGGAAACGGATATATGGCCATATTAGCAGTATAAACCAAAGAGATCCCGACTTACCATTGGGACGACATTCTTCTACAGTTCATCCAGATACTATTCCCAAAATCTCATTCAAAGCCCTAGATCATATCCCACCTCCTGCCCGAGGTGGTGACTATAATAAAGCGCTCTTACAAAGCGAACTTCGATGGATTTTCCATCTTAATGCCACCCTACCCCCTGGCCTCAATGAGGCCTTTAATTTCAAACCCTATCTTGAGGGTTTTGAAACTGGAGTCTGTGAATTAGATCTTTAACTCTACTTCCCACATTATAAGCACCCACATAAATCTCTGTCATACATGTATATTTTGCATCGTGTTTGCCAATATGCGATTTGTCCATCTGATCCAATTGCCATACATTATAAAATATTATATCCTATGATCACCAATATCCATATCGCAGGTACTGCACATGTTCTCCATGTTTATTTGCCATATACTTTTTATCCAACAGGTTTATGTACATTATCCTAGCTCGCTCCCCCTCACTTAGACTACCCGGCGCGGGTAAGACTTGGCAAGCATGCGCGACCCTCGTTCTGCGCATGCGCCAACTCTCCGCTGCCAATTCGGACTTCCTATCTTGTCCGCTTCCTGTTTGCACTCCACAATGGAGCGCATCAGGCCGTCAGCGGCTCTTTCCCGCGTCGGTGACATCACGACGCCGGACGTGACCCCGCCGTCATGACGCGGCCGCGCCCGGCGCCGCCCCGTCAGAGGTCCACATAGGAAATACACCTATGGCGCTCCTGGCGCCTTTTTCCTTCAGACAAACAGCCAATCAGCACACTCTTTCAGCTGAATATCCACACCCTCATCCAGCTGATTGTCATTCCATGACCACATATATACCTCCTTACTTCATGGTCTCAGTATATGCTGCTGATGCTTCAGAGCTGACTGATCCCTCACTTCAATCGATCTTTATTCAGGTAAACACATTGCCTTGCTTGGTTGTATATGTACTTCCAATACAACCTACCCTCATTACATCTTTATACTTTATCTTTACAGCCATACACTGTCTGGCTCATCTTTGCCTGTTACAGGACCTGGGCCTCGGCCCAAGCTCCTGCATTTGGACCTTGTAGCCTCTGAGGGATCCTCAGCAAGCTTTCCACGCTTAGTGGCTATTTCTACCCTGTTTTTACAAAACAACCTACCTATATACCTCTTGACACCACGTCTAGTGGCTCCCCCTGTGGCAAAAATAAGCATTGGTATTACATGTGAGTACCTTTCTTCTACATTTTTTGTACCATACTAGCTGTGTATAGCAATGTATTTTGACTGTATTATACGCTTTACCAATATTTATACTAACCCTATGATTCTTCACATATATAGATGTGAATCTAAAGGATATCTAGTTGCCTTGACAAAGGACCAAAGTCCGAAACATGTTGGCATCATCCTTACCATATATGTATCAAGCAAGTTCTTATTATTGTCACAACGTTTTTGTATGTTTTTGCTGTTGACATGTTAATAACTGTATACACTTACCCAATCTTGTATGTAAACATACTGAACTCTATCCAGCATTTATATTCATGTTCATTTTCTCTTTGAATAAACATTTACTTTATTACAAGCATATACTTTCTAAAAGTGTCTATCTCCACTTCAAGCATCCCTCTGGGGTACCGGCCAGTGTTTATGCACACTATGGCCCACTGATATATTCATTTCAGCATGATACATTTTATTCACAATTCTCCTAGTAGCATCCGCGGATTGCCTACCCCTCACAAAACCCATTTGGTCTGTCTAGCAATGAGATTTGCATAGACTTTAACATCCGTATATAGTCTTTACCCAATATAGGTAGAGTGACCACGTAAGCTCCCAGCATCTCTTTTGGCAATGAAGAAGTTAAGGTGTCCTGGGCAAAAATTATTTGCATGTAAGGAGACAATTTTTTTTTTTTGAAAATCTTAAAGTATTCGTTAGAGAGACCATCAGGGCCCAGCATTTTCCATTGGGAAGTGACTGTTTCGTTTGCGTCTATCTAGCAAGGTTACTCTGTGGTATAACAAGGAAGCTGAGACTTCTGCAGTGTGTATATGTGCTTTTACTATACAAAGCTGCTGTACATACAAAACTATTACAATCTTAGGAATACAATACAAGACTGACAGATATCTATAACAAGCAAAATGCCTAGCCTATGAACAGCCTATGGTCTATAACTACAAATACATTTAAAAGTTACTTATCTTCTGTTACGGTATGCTTGTGATCTCCATTGGCAATGACTCTTCTTGGAGACCAGTTTCTGTTCTTGTATCATGAGTGGCTTTTGATCTTACAGCATGATAATGTGTCCCCTCTGTCTACTCATCCTTTTTATTTGTACAAGTTTGTTGACCAAAGTTAATGGTTATAAACTTGTTTCCATAACAACCGACTAACAGTCATTCTAACAGTTTGAGAGACCCTCTCAAACTGTTTACTGTAGATGTAGAAACAATGGACTGTTGCTATCTACCCATTGTCTACTCAAACCAAACCTGTCATTCTTTCAGTTTGAGAGCTGAAAGAAATCTCAAACAGGTAATGTCTCACTTGTTTACTGTAGCTACAGAGACAATAGCCATCTTGAAACTGTCAATTTGAATACAACAATGTTATCTAACCCCATTGTGTGAAAACAGCATTTGTTTGAGAAATCTACTCAAACCAAAAACTGACAGTAATCTGACCAACTCACTATTGTAATACTGTCCCATGTATCCTATGTCTGATTTAATATTACAAATAATCATATTTTTAACAAAAGCAACACAGTGACATGATCGTTTCTATTTTCAAAGGTGTGATTGGGGCATTTAGGACATGAAGGTGAATCTGTTTCTGAAAGTTTTGAATGTCTTCTTCTGCAGGTTGGGGCGTCTTGGGGTCGTCACGCAGCTTGTATAAGGCCCCATAGTATTCTCCCAACTGATTCTCAATGTCTTGAGGGTTTACGATTCTGTGCTTTAGAGTGGGGTGTATCAGATGTGAAATCCGTGCTTTAGTTCTGATCTGTTTTAACCTATTGGCTAGGTATTTCCCTGCTCCGTTGACATTAGCGTAAGATTGAAGTTTGTGTCATCTGAGGTGTATGTCATACTGTTGTGTCATTAGAGCTTTCTGCTGTTCCCTAAGTTTAGCGAGTGAACTAGTGATGGTGGGTGTAGGACTATCTTTGTTCTGGGTTTCTAAGGTGTGGATTTCAGAAAGTATATTATTAAGTTTGGAAGTATAACTCCGTTTTGCCCATGTACCTTATTGGATGAGGATGCCTCTTATGAAAGCTTTGTGGTCATTTCATAAAACAAAGGGGCATTTGACTGTGGTTTCATTCTCACAAAAGAAATTCTGAAGATGCAGGGAGATTACCAAGGAACCCTGAGGGTCCTGCAATAATTTAGTGTTACAGCGCCAGATGGGAACAGAGGGAGGGACATCCCTTTCATTAACTGCTTGCCAACTGCCGGCTGTCATATGACGGCCAGGCGGTGCGGCTCTCGTTGCGGGAGGGCGTCATATGACATCCTCCCATTTAAACAGGGAATGCATGCGCATCCCTGTTGTTTCGGTGGCGGTGTGTCACGGAGACACCACTTGAGTGCTTGTTAGTGTCTCAAGAAATGAGATACACCTGATGTACTGAAGGCCTGATCAGATGTGATCAATTTTCAGTGATTGGCACCATAGATTGTAGACTCTATAACTTTCACAAAGACCACATATACACTAGTTTGGGTTACTTTTACCAAAGATATGTAGCAGTATAAATTTTGGCCAAAATTTATTAAGAAAAACTACTAATTGGCAAAATTTTATGACAGAAACAAAGAAAAAGGAATTTTTTTTCACAAAATGTAAGTTTTTTTTTTTTTTTTTTTTTTTTTTTTTTTTATTTAATAAAAAAATAAAAAAAAAACTAGTGATTAAATACCACCAAAAGAAAGCTCTATTTGTGTGAAAAAAGGACGCAAGTTTCATATGGGTACAGTGTTGCATGACTGAGTAATTTCAGAGCGCTGAAAATTGGCCTGGACAGGAAGGGGGTGTAAGTGCACTGTATTGAGGTGATTAAAGTGGAAGTCCACCCTAACTTTTTCTCCCCTGCAATCGTTAGTGTGAGCTAAGTTCAGTCTTGTGCCTCAAAATTAAAAAATTAAGAAATAAAAAGCCCCAGCCACACAGGGCGGAGGGATGGGGGAATGCAGTGCACATTTACAGTATAGCTGTGCACAGGCGATCGCTGGACACGGAGGGGGGGGGGGGGGGCTGTGACATGTTGCATGACAAGTCACAGCCCATTGATTTCAATGGCACCCTTTCCCAACTAAGTAACTTTAAAAATCAGCGACTTTAAAAAGGTGCCTACACTACTTTGATGCGACTTTTGATGTGTCTTTCATCCAGAGAGTGTAAAGTTGGATCAAATCTGCACTTATCATGCACTAGCCTGAGACAGGAACAGATCCACAGACCAGAATGAAAGAAAATGTATTCTCGAGTGAGCAGCAAGAAGAATATAGGGGAGATGTATGTAGTCAGAGTTGGGCAGAGTAGAACATGCAGTGATCTGATGATTGTTATAGTGCAGTGTGTGTGTCTGAGGTCACCTGATCACAGATAACAACATTCCTTTCCATCATTGTTATGTGGGGGAGGGGGTGAATTTCTCACTTTTTATAATTACACAGGATGTGCCTGTCTCAGGCTAGTGCATGAGATATGTAAATCACCTGTCACTCACAGCAAGGGGGAGTTTTTGACAAAGTTTTCAGCACTTTGTCAAGATATTTCTAACTGAACAATAAAAGAGGATTTCTCAGGGCTGGGCAAATCTGTGTGGCAAGACTGGGCTCAAATAAAAGGAAATCTTATTCTCTACATTATGACATAACATTTTTTTTTGGTTTACATCCACTTTAAAGTTGAAGACATATAACGGTTTGTAAGAAGTGTGTGTGTGTGTCTGTGTGTGCCATGTGCTGCTTTAGCCACGTGCAGTGAGCATAACATACTTACCAGGCTTGCCTTTTCTCTGTCTCTCTCAGGCAGCTAGTAACCAAAACAAGGCTGTAAAGACAGGAAGTTATACTTTTCTGTCTGACTAAAGCCCCATACACCCTATCAGATTTTCTGCTGATTTTTGTCTTCAGATTTACCAAAACCATGTAGTGCAAGGGCCTGCCTGATTGCATACAAATTGAAACTCTTAAGGTTTGACCTCATATTATATGGTTTTGGTAAATCTGAAGACAAAAATCAGCAGAAAATCTGATAGTGTGTATGGGGCTTAAGGATAGAAGGGATGGGGGCGGCGCAGGGCAAGACGGGGGCAGTTAGAATAAACAGTAGGCATGCCTGTGTAGGAGAGAAGGACAACGTTTCCAGGAAGTGAGAGGCAGCATGCAGAATTCATATAAAGGGAAATAAGGTTATCCCTGAAGAAAAGGAAGAAGCTGATTGACTAGCTTTGTTTAGACTTTCTAAGCTTGGCAATCGGCTATACAGAAAATTAATAGTGTCAAAGAAAAATATATTTTACATATAATAGAACATTTTAAATTTTTGACTGGACTTCCGCTTTAACCGCTTCCCGACCACCTAACGCCGATATACGTCGGCAAAATGGCACGGGCAGGCAAAATCACGTTCCTGTACGTGATCGTGCATGTGCCTGCCTGTGGGTCGCGCGCACGCCGCCAGCGGCGCGCTCGCGACCCGGTCGGGAGCTCCGTGACCACGGCCACGGGACCAGCGGACCCGATCGCCGCTGGTATCCCACGATCGGGTTACGGAGCTGAAGAACGGGGAGAGGTTTACATTACTAGTAAAAAAAAAAAATATTAATAAAAATGCTATAAAACTATCCCCTATTTTGTAAACGCTATAACTTTTGCGCAAACTAATCAATAATCGCTAATTGCAATTTTTTTTTTTACCAAAAATATGTAGAAGAATACGTATCGGCCTAAACTGAGGAAAAAAAATGTTTTTTTATATATTTTTTGGGGATAGTTATTATAGCAAAAAGTAAAAAATATTGCATTTTTTTCAAAATTGTCGCTCTATTTTTGTTTATAGCGCAAAAAAATAAAAACCGCAGGGGCGATCAAACACCACCAAAAGAAAGCTCTATTTGTGGGAAAAAAAGGACGCCAATTTTGTTTGGGAGCCACGTCGCACGACCACGCAATTGTCAGTTAAAGCGACGCAGTGCCGAATCGCAAAAAGGGGCCTGGTCCTTTGGCTGCCAATTGGTCCGGGGCTGAAGTGGTTAATAGTCATTCGGATACGCAGCATGGTCAGACCAGGTGATGTCACAGGTCCAAGTTGAGGAAATGTTTTGCAGTATCCATTTGGCAGTTATAAACATGTCTGTGCGAGTAGGTGTTATGTCTGGGTGAGAAAAAGGTTTAGTCTTTTTCATTTCTGTGATGACAACATCACACATCAAACACTTCCTCTGTATGGAACAAGTGCTGAAGTGAGGTAGTATGCTTTTTAGCTTGGGCTGAGGAGCCAAGTCGAGGATTAGTCATGGAATTGAACTCTCCACACATCAATAGGTGTCCATTCTTCACTCTGGATATGCGTTAAAGAAGTTTGCGGAGAAAACATACTTGGTGGGCGTTAGGGGCATATAGAGCCACCACTGTATAGGGTAGGACATTCATTTTACAAGTAATGATGATATATCCTCCCTCAGAGTCTGTTGGTTGTCTTGAGTTGAAGGCAAGGGTGCTTTTAAAAGCCAAAAGGACACTTCTTTTTTTTTTTTCAGAGGCGCAGGAGAAAAAGATATTTGGGTACTCTTTGTGGGAACATCTGGGCATGTCAGAGGCTTTGAAGTGAGTCTCTTGGGCACTGAGTATGTCTGTGTTATACTTGCTGGCTTCCTTCCATAATGAGAACCTTTTAGCGGGGTGGTTCAGTCCCCTAGCATTTATGGAGAGGCACTTGGGTCATAGGCAGGTGTTGAAGTAGGGCTGGATGATGTATGCAGAGAGTTACTCAGTTTTGTAGAGGCACTGGTTCGTAGGGATGAACCATCTTGAAGCAATGTGGATCCCTGTAATCCTGGGCGGTCTGTCTGGATGAGACGTGGTTTCAAAAGGACGCAGTCGACACTACTTGTATTGAACATGAGGGTGGAAAGGATAAGCACAATGAGGTAATGTAAGAACAACATAAAGTCGATAAAAAAGGGTCCTGTATAGGATCCGTGAGCAATTTGGATTGCCTGTATGAGCCTCCTTGACCAGGGGGTATAATATAAACAAAGTGGGCAACTGTATAGTTAGGAGCCTCTGGGATACCACCTGCCAACTGGTATCGCTTATGGGATATCACCTGCTAACTGGTATCGAGTGAGGATGGTTGAGAACTTGGCATAGTGGTACTGGCCTTTTTTGGAAGGATACCCCATAAACGGATGGCAGTGAGACCCTCTTCCAACATGGTTACATTGGTGGTGTTACCATTGTAAGTGATTAACAAACATAGTGGGGTGTTTCCATTTGTGTGGAATTTAGTGATTTCTCAGGACTTTTGTTATGGTTAGCTGATTGCGCCGGTGTTGCAGCGTATGTTTGGACATGTCAGGAAGTATTTGGAGCGACATGTATTGACCCTGTCTACAATGAGTGCATGAGCTGGTAGGAAGGAGGGTTTTGGTACCCTGTGGACCCTGTCTACAATGAGTGCATGAGCTGATGGTAGCAAGGAGGAGAACAGTGTATGGATGTATTGAGCCAGTTGCGGACCCGGAACTGACTCAGGCACTCCTGATCTTTAGGTTATTTTTTCTTGCTCTATCCTCCAGGTCAGCTATTTTATCTTTTAGCCAAGTGATATCCTCCTTATGATCATTTAGTGCATCTACTAGTTTGTTGAAGGACACAGAGTATTCTCCCATGGCACTGTCAATGTGATTTATTCTTTCCCCCATGGCCTGTACATCTGCCTGATACTGAGCGATGCCTGACACTGTCTGCTCACAGGGATGCCTTCAGAGATAAAAGCATGTCCTTCAGCATAGTATCGGAGATGGGTTGCCCTGAAGTTGGGAAAGATGCAATAGGGTCTAATGTGGCTGGTGGGATAGCTGCTGCAGTGTGCTGTGACCCAGCTACTTCCATTGCTGGGTCAGCCTGCGGCCTACCTGGCGAGTCCATGTGTGGCTGCGACTTGGCTGGAAGGAACTAGAGGCGCCTGATAATGTTCCACTGCTGCTGGTCCTGTCCCTGTTTGCTGAAGCAGGTTCTCTGTGAGGCGTCCGTGGTCTTACCATTTGGCCTCGTGGAACAGGCTCCGCCACCATTTTGTCGTGGACTGCGGGACATTGCTGGGAAGAAACCTGACATTCTTTCTTATGCGTGTCATGGAGGAAGGTGCCCGGGTCTTGTGTGTGCCTGGAGCAGCGCTGTAACTGCCATGGAGGCTCTGAAGTCGCAGGATTCCCCCAGTGGCGGTATGGAGCGCTCAAATTATGTGGCCATCTTTGAGCTTGATCGCCACGCCCCCCGCCCCCCCTAAATTTAATTTTTATCAAACAGGGTAGAAATTATTTACAAATGGCATTCACTCAAATCATGTTGGAAAAAAAAGAGCTTTATTTTAATGGACAATGTATAAAGTAGAGGTCGACCGATATATCGGCCGGCCGATATATCGGCCGATATTTGGCGTTTTTTAATTAATCGGCATCGGCCGATTCTGCTGATAAAAAAGGCTGATTATAACTTCAGCCGTGACTTGCAAAAGACTTCTGTAATAGAAGTCAATGCAAGTTGCCTCAGTCTTCCCCCTTCTCCTCTCTGGGCATTCTGCCAAAAAAAGACCAAAGTGTTACAATGATTACAATGTTTACACTTAATGAATAGACTCAAGGCTGTGTGGAGAAGTTCTCAGTTTAACCATTTAAAGACTAAATCTTTTTCTGACACTTGTTGCTTACAAGTAAAAATCCTGTATTTTCTCCTAGAAAATCACTTGGAACCCCCAACAATTATATATGTTTTTTTAACAGAGACCCTAGGGAATAAAATAGCGGTTGTTGCAATATTTTATGTCACACGGTATTTGCGCAGCCGTCTTTCAAACGCATTTTTTTTGAAAAAAATACACTAACAGTAAAGTTTGCCGATTTTTTTTTTTTTTTTTTTTTTTTCGTCCTAAATTTTTGATTACCTATTTTTGTGTATTTAATATATAGTTTTTTTTAAATTATACATACAAGTGAACTGATTGAAGGTTTGTTTTGTTTAATAAATGTTTAAATGTAGGAAATTTTTTGTATCACTTAAAGCTGCTTTCACACTGGAGCGGGCAGCGTTGACGGTAAAACGCTGCTAGTTTTAGCGACGCTTTACTGTAATTTTAGCGACGCTATTCGGCTGCTAGTGGGGCACTTATAGCCCAGCTAGTGGTCGAGGAAGGGGTTAAATGCGCCGTGAATCGCCGCTGCCAAATCGCATTGCAGGCGCTTCAGCAGCGGTGCCCATTCATTTCAATGGGCAGGAGTGGTGGGGGAGCAGTTAACACCGCTCCAAAGATGCTGCTTGCAGGACTATTTTTTTTTAAGGTCCTGCCAGCGCATCGCTTCAGTGTAAAAGCACTCGGGCTTCCACACAGACTGCAGGGGAGACGTTTTGCAGGCAGTTTACAGGCACTATTTTTAGCCCAAAAGCGCCTGAAAAACGCCCCAGTGTGAAATCTCATTAGATTTTATGAGATGAAGGGAAAAAATAAAAAAAATTAAAAAAAATCGGCCTAACATATCGGCCCAAAAAATCGGCATCCTATATCGGCCATCGGCCGCCGCGATTTCTAAATATCGGCATCGGCATCGGCCAGAGAAAAACCCATATCGGTCGACCTCTAGTATAAAGTATAAAAAGAAGTAAAAATTAAGCAGCAGATCTGGTTAAAGAAACATAGGTGAAGGAGCAGCTTGGTCTAGTTCAGGCATCTCAAACTGGGGGCCCTCCAGCTGTTGCAAAACTACAAGTCCCATGAGGCATTGCAAGGCTGACAGTTACAAGCATGACTCCCATAGGCAGAAACATGATTGGACTTGTTTTTTTGCAACAGCTGGAGGGCCCCCAGTTTGAGACCTCTGGTCTAGTTGGTTCCTGTTTCAGAGTTGTTTCTGCCCACACAGCTGCATCATTCACTCGCAGGAATCTGTGAATGAAAAAACTACTGGCACTGTGGAACATGGACTGAATAAAACTGCTGGCACGGTAATCAGCATGCCCATAGTTCATTCGTACTGCCTACAGCTCAGAAACTGTTTGACCATACAGAAGTAGGGGCAGAGCGCACTAGGCAGTGTCTGCAGGTGCCTGACATTGGAGCCTAATCACTTCTAGTGGGTGCGATGCTCTGAAGGCTCTTGATAAAATAACAAAGGCACATCGTTCCTTTACCTGTAAAAATATTTGCATTTGTTATTTTTTCAAAGATGAACTTAACGTTTAAGTGATTACAAACAAAACCAGAGAAATTTCCAAGCTCAACTTACCGACCAGCCTGCGACCAACCAAATTGACCTGTCTAACAATATGCGTTAAAAACAGGGGTTTAGTCACACATTTGAAAATACATGCGTAAGCTACAGGCCTCGTCATGGCACCCTATTTTCTGTAGTCCCCAACTCTAACTTTTAAGAGTATCCCCTGTTGTAACGCATGCTGTTAGACAGGTCAATTTGGTTGGTCGCAGGCTGGTAAGTTGAGCTTGGAAATGTTTCTGGTTTTGTTTGATATGCGTTGCCCTTTTAGTGCTCCTTGCTGCATAGGCCAGTTATAGGTGGGGGCAGTGGTCATTTTGGTTTTAAGTGATTAGTGGTTCTCAAGCGACAATGGCTTTTGTCCGTTTGATTAGTCATGTCAGAGGTCTTTTCTTGTCTAGACTGGCTAGGAACCCTTTTATTTGTTGTGGCATGGTCACCTTTCCTTGACCTGGGAAAATAAGTGACCAGTGATCCACTTTTGTAATGGTAATGGTCCTGAGTTACACATACAAAGTTGTTCTGTGCTTCCTATGTGGCAGGTCTTGCATGGCCCAGAGATTTTTCCTTTTCTCCTTGTAATGTTTGGCGTTGGCAACACTTTTCAAGGCAAGGTATTATATGCACTTGTTGGCTGAAAGTGCTTTTAAACCCACATCATAAAAAAAACTATCAAGGAATGCTGCGTTCTATGCCGTTCATACTCATGGGACAGTGTCAGTAAAGCAGTGGATGGTGTCAGTAGTTTTTTTTATTTTTATGTATTTTTTTATTTTTTGCAAATTTTTTTTTTGGGAAGGTGGTTGGGGCAGTGGACAGTGTCGGTAAGGGGGGATGGCCTCAGTAGTTTTTTATTCTATATCTTTTAAAAAAAAAAAAAAAAAAATGTAATAATGTTTTAACAATTAATTTTTTTTACATTTTTTTGCAATTTTTTTTTTTAACGGACTGAAGGCAGAGATTCCTCAGTACCTTTCTCAGCAGCCTCAGTATTGAAAATGAATGAACAGGAGACAGAGGCTCTTGTTCATTCATAAACTGAAGCAGAGTAAACACAGTTTATTATGGAAAGAGGGAGGCTTGGGAAACTCAAATTGAAATGTACCTCATCCCGATTAAATGGTTAGTAGGTGAACAAGGATAGAAGCAGGGGATTATAGCGGTACTGGATAAAGATAGAGACACTCGTGACTTTTTGACAATTTATTAGAGAAAGATTATTTTTTGAACATACAATAAAGAATAATGGTACAAATAGATAAAATTAGTCCATCAATCGAAGTGGGGCCCACTTGATCGTGGGGAAGGAGGCCCCAGTGGCGATTGAGGGACCGTGCATAAACATTATTTACTAGAAAATAAGTTAAAAAGGTCTATACCACTGTATAGATCATGGGTACATTGAAGCTGTTATGTGCGGATGACCGACATGTTTCGCCAAACAATGGCTTCTTCAGGGTCACTATGTCAATTTATACCAGCAAAGATGGGTCTAGTAGAATACAAAAAAACTGAAAATTGTTATACATGATCAAAGGACATATCATTATGGCCATATAGCGTTCATCATACATGTAATTTCAAGGCTATATACATGCCCCCACATTCCACATAAGTCCGGTCCCTCCCAGATCCCAGCAAGAAATGGCGATACGTACCACAGAGCCGATGGCAGTACCAGGTAAGTGTCGCAATGAAAGTCATGTGCATATACCTAACGCAAGGGACTGCCGAGGGCCTAAAGGGAGCCTGGTGGGAAACAATGGGTAGATGCGCATGCGCGGGAGGCTCGTTTGCCTGCCGCCTAATCACGGACAATCGTGATTAGGTGTGGTAGGACCTATATAGCCTGCTTGTCCACACCATTCATGGCGATGGACACAGGAGCGCCAGTATATCCAGACCTCTGCTGCATCAGGTTTGTTAACTCTCTTCTCTTCCTCATTACACATTTGATATCTATCCATGTCTAGCTCTGAACTAGCTTAAAAATTCTTTCTTCTCAGCTACGGGCACATATTTTCTTTTGGATGGGCTTTCCCTCCCATAAACCCAACCATTACTCCAATTAGCCCCTTCTGGGGTTTGTCTCTGCCCAGCTTTAAACAATGCAGGAGTTTATTGAGGTAAGTTTCCACCCTTTGTATTCTGCTTCAGCTAGTCGGTCCATCATTTGGACCTGTCCTTAAACTCCTTATCCCATTCTTCTCCAACAGAGGCCCATAAGCCATTCCATATCAATCTCAGCATATTTCTTATGATCTGGCGCTCCCTACTCATAATAAACTTCCTCATATACATTGGTAAGTCTGGCAAACCTTAGGCTATGTTAGCCATGTATGGCAATCAACTTAGTTTGGTAGCCATTTTTCAATTTATATTTATTCTACCCATTGTTTCCCACCAGGCTCCCTTTAGGCCCTCGGCAGTCCCTTGCGTTAGGTATATGCACATGACTTTCATTGCGACACTTACCTGGTACTGCCATCGGCTCTGTGGTACGTATCGCCATTTCTTGCTGGGATCTGGGAGGGACCGGACTTATGTGGAATGTGGGGGCATGTATATAGCCTTGAAATGACATGTATGATGAACGCTATATGTCCATAATGATATGTCCTTTGATCATGTATAACAATTTTCTGTTTTTTTGTATTCTACTAGACCCATCTTTGCTGGTACAAATTGACATAGTGACCCTGAAGAAGCCATTGTTTGGCGAAACATGTCGGTCATCCCCACATAACAGCTTCAATGTACCCATGATCTATACAGTAGTATAGACCTTTTTAACTTATTTTCTAGTAAATAATGTTTATGCACGGTCCCTCAATCGCCACTGGGGCCTCCTTCCCCACAATCAAGTGGGCCCCACTTCGATTGATGGACTAATTTTATCTATTTGTACCATTATTCTTTATTGTATGTTCAAAAAATAATCTTTCTCTAATAAATTGTCAAAAAAAAGTTTTTTTACAAAAAGTCACGAGTGTCTCTATCTTTATCCAGTACCGCTATAATCCCCTGCTTCTATCCTTGTTCACCTACTTACAGTTTATTATGCTGAGTTATCAAAGGACAAATAAGTGATAGGTAGTAATCGCTTACTGTGGTGTCCAATTCAGAAAAGGAGGGGGCATGTAAATGACATTTACCGGTCCCTCCCTCCATTTTTCCATCCTGACAGACCCCCCACAGCAGCCGGGAGAGGAGGGAAGCCGGCTCCGGTGAAGGACAAGGGGGGCGGTTGTGGCCAAGTGGTGCACCGGGAGGGACAACTGCAAGCACCAATCTCCCTGTATGCCTTTTTAGCTGACAGCCGCAGGAGGGAGAGGAGGAAAAGCAGCTGTCATCTGCTTCACTGAAAGCTATACAGGGAGATTAGTGCTTGGTGAACACCCTGCACACATGGATGATACGCCATTGGCCTCACTACATACAGTATACAGTTCTGTGTTCCAGCAGTGGAATGGGAACTTCCTATCCCACACCTGGAACAAAATTGAGGCTGAGTTGTGTTCAGCCATAGACAGGAAGCTTTGTAGTCTATGAATGAATGCAAAGCTTTCTCGGATGACACCACAAACTCTGCCTTAGCCAATCAGGGGAAACTTTGTATTCATTCACAGAATAGAAAGCTCCCTGTGGAGGGTTGAACACAGTTCAGCCTGACTTGACTTTTGTTCTGGGTGTGGGAAGGGAGGTTCTCATACCACTGCCAGAACATTTGTCCATATACTGTATTTAGCTGAGGCTACATACAATTTATACATCGCTCCTGGGCCCTGCATCTCATAGTGAAGGTAATAGTACATTTGGACCAGCTTGGTAAAAATTTACTATTTTAACTTCACTAAAAGCTGGAGATCAGCTTTACAAAACTGATGGGAGTCTGTTTAGCGTTGAGTGGTGTCCTTCATCTTCTTTCTTTTTCAGGTAATAGAAAGGCTGGCTAGTGCTGTAAAGTGCAGGCAATGATTGTGAGCAATTGTCTTAAAGGAGAACTTCAAAACCTCATCAGACAAATGATTTAAATTTGATATACTGGACTATGAGTTACAGCAGTGGCAGCAATGAAACATACAAATCGTTTTCCAGCATTATGTGGCGGGAGCCCTTAAAGTGTATTTCCACTTTTGCAGGCAAATTTGGATAACACCTACTTTATATTTGTTTCATGTCCCCATTACTATAGCATAACTTAGAAAAATAAGTAAAAATTGCAGCTTACAAGCTTAAGAAGAGTATATATTCTGGGACTTCCTGCAAGGAAAAATCCTGCTTAGTTTCCTTTTATGAGAGGACCCTGGTAGCTGTGTTTGCTATAATTAATCCTGCCTGTACTGTGCAGGCAGATCTTCATTATCAGTTGTAACCAGTTTTGAACACTGTCTGTCCTAACAAAGCATTAAAGCTGGCCATACATTGATCAGAATTTGGCTGGTTCAGCAGTGACTGGTCAAATTTCAATCTATGTATGGGCAGGCTGATTGTACTCCAAGTCAATCCATTGATCGACTTGGGTTCAACTAGCCTGTTGACAATTACTGCTGATGGCTGTAGCTGCTACAGTAGCAGTAATCATTGTTTTCTGCCAGCTGGGAGGGCTTCCTGAAGTTAGGCTTCTTGCATTGTATGTTAACCACTTCCCACGAAACGACTTACCTGTATGTCGTTTTGAGGAAGTGGTTGTACCGCATGTCTACGATGTAGAACCTGCAGATTTTGGCATTTTGAATACATTGAAGTGCAGTGGAGGGACAGTGTAAAAAAATAAAATAAATTAAAGCGCCCCCTTCCCCTGTGCTCACGCACCAAAGGAAACGCATTTGTAAGTCGCTCCTGCAAATGTGAACAGTGTTCAAATCACACATGTGAGATATAACCGCCATCGTCAGAGCGAGAGCAATAATTCTAGCAAAAGACCTCATCTGTAGCTCTAAACTGTAAATTTTTTTAAAGCGTCGCCTATGGAGATTTTTAAGTGCCGTAGTTTGTCGCCATTCCACGAGTATGCAGAATTTTAAACTGACATGTTGGGTATCTTTTTACTCAGCCTAACATCGTCTTTCACAATATACAGTAAAAATTGGGCTAACTTTACTATTTAGTTTTTTTTTTTTTTTATTCATTTAAGTATATTTTTTCCCCAAAAATTGCCTTTGAAAGACCGCTGTGCAAATACCACTGTTACAATAAAATATTTTAACGGCTGCCATTTTATTCTATATATTTATTCATATATATATATATATATATATATATATATATATATATATATATATATATATATATATATATATAATATATATATATATAATGTTTGGGGGTTGTAAGTAATATTCTAGCAAAAAATAAAAATTTTAACTTGTAAACACATGTCAGAAATAGGCTTGGTCCCTAAAGAGGAAGTAAAGTCTTCCTCTTAAATTGTACCTACAGGTAAGCCTATAATAAGGCTTACTTGTAGGTACTGTTTAGGAGATATTTACTGTATATGCTGTTGCAGATGTCATCAGCACATGCGCACTGAAGGAACGTCCTGCTCCCATGCACATGCGCGGGAGTGATCATAGCGCCGGAGCTCGCAAACCCAGAAGTAACTCTGGGAAACATGTCGGCCCTGTCAGTGATGTGCCAGCACCGATCCAGGGCATTGTTCTAAGGTAAGTATTTCACAACGAGCTTGCATTGCATTCTGAAATTTTTGAAAAATACTTGCAGTCAGCCATGATACCTCCTAAGATGCATCTAAAAGGTAAAATATTTTATTTTTTATTTAGGTATACTTTGTGAATGGCAACACATAACAAACATATAGTGAAGTTTTCTCCAAAGTGGAAATATAATGTTTGCTGGGAATGCATTAAGTAGTGGCTAGTTTGTGCTCTGTGCAGTAATGCAAAATTACTAGTTTCTATTACCCATACAAAATGTTCATATAGTTGTAATCCTTAACGAATGCAAATCCAAATCTAGCTTCATATTTATATTTAAAATTTGTGTTTCTTTTAGTTCTGTTTTACAAAATGCATGCAGTCTTTCTAATCGATGCGTCCATACAAACTGTAATTTGAAGAATTATACGAATTTATACGAATATCATTCTGAAAATTGTCATTTTTTTAAAGCGTATCTCCTAATAGAGAGCGTAAGAGACCAAGATGGGATGATGAACTCAAGGACAGCACTTCTGAAAGCCCCTCCTCTGGGAAGGAAAAAAGTTATTTCTCAATAAAAGATAAAGATTTTCTGGATGAAGGCATGTTGGAAAGAACTGAGGAGGATGATGAAGATCTGTTGAAGCCTGTTTGGGTTCGCTGTACGCATTCGGAAAGTTACTATTCCAGTGACCCAATGGATCAAGTAGTGAGTATTAAAACCTGAATTTTTTCCTTATGCCCTAAAGGCTCAATTTACAAAGCTTTAATGAAGAACTAAATGTAATATTTCAGAAATTTCTAGTAGGTAGGATTTATGGCAGACAAGACATTGTATGCCATACTATTTCCCTTACTGCTGTTTGCTTTAAGTGCACATGGACTGCTGCACATGCACAGTGCAGTGTACATTCCTGGCAGGTGTAAGATACTGGGGCTAGGAGATCAGTGTCAAGAAGATGTCATTTGCATGCATGGAGTTATGTCATCAGTGGCTGAAAGAAGACTAAGAGTAGATAGCAGCAGCTACAGACTACAGGGACCTTGCAATGCAAGCAGGGACCTCTCTTTGCTGGAGGAAGCACACCTATGCAAATTGGATGCAGGAAATTTGCTCTGCTTTGAGTTGGATATGTTAAAGGTGCTCTTTTTATTAATGTTGCAGATCAGGGGTCTCCTAACTTTCTAAGCAAAGAGTCAGTTTACTAACCTTCAGGCTTTAGGGGTGGCTGGACTGTAGCCAGTGGAAGTAGAAAATGTCCTGGCATCACTGCCTTGTCATTGGTTTTAATTGGAGGAATAATGCCCCATTGATGGTGTCAGTTGGTGGAATAGTGCCCCATGGGCCAGATAAAGGCAAGAGCGGTTTCTTTGATATCATACATTATGTAGTAGCTCTATAAAGGTAGTCAGTTCACAAAACTCTAACGCTTATCTTGCAAAATTAGAGCTGCTTTTTAATTAGTGGTGTAATAACATGTTGGGCATTATTTTACCTATTCATTCGATATTTTAATACCTGGAATTTTGACTTTTTATTACTTTTTTTTTTTTTAATAAATTTTTTTTTTAAATGTTCATTGAAATTTTTACATTACATGCATAGGAGCAAGTATATAACTCAGAGTTCAGCAGCTCTGGTTCACAAATATGAACATAAAATAGAAGACCAAAAGTTGAACACTAAGAAGGGAATCGGAGGGAGGGGAGAAAGGGAAGGGGGACAGGGGAAGTATATTTACCCATAAACAACAATGTGGCATAGTATTTCAAGGTGAAACAACACAGATAGTAATAATTTTTTTTTTTTTTTGTATTTTTTATTAAGTTTTTTCAAAACAAATACAGAGGAATTATGCATCTCAATATGCACTGAGCTTTAAAGAATATAACAAGAACATTTAAGAACAGGGAATGATCGTCCAGTAATGTAGTGCACAGATGTGGACTACATAGTTTATCAACAATAATTTACGTTCAGTTCACAAAAGGGAAAAAACAAGTAGCATCGGGTGAAAAGCCAGCGCATGCTGACATTTTAATATAGGGCACCTGGTCAAAGATGGAGATCTCCATAAGATAGTAATACTTTCAGGAGTGGAAGCAATGTTGGGAATATCTGGGTGGTGATCTCAGGGAATGGTATGACAACAATAATGGCAACAGAGAAATCAACCTATTTGGAAAATAAGATCTTGAATCGTCAAAGAGCTTCAAAGGCGTGGCATTTCTAGCGTGGTAGAAAGATGGAGGGATCCGATAAGTTGGATATTTTAAGTTTACCTAGGGGGTTTTGAGAGGTCTTGTTAGATACCAGTCCGTGAATTTAAATGGTTGCATAATATCCAGCAGCTCCTTTTGGGTGAATTTGACATATATTGATGCCATCTTGCAAAGCGCGTGTAGTAGAACAGAAGTTTAGAACAATAGTGTCTAGTCTCTCTATGTTGAAGAGCGATAACATTGAGCGTTCCACAGCTGGGAGGCTAGGAGTTGGTTTAATCCAATGGGACATAATCTTTCTACGTGCAACTAGGAGAGTTATATGAGTCCATTGTGTAAGGTTGAGTGAGCCTGCTGATGATGATGTGAAAGGTAGTGGTTTGCATCCAAATATACACAATAACGGATTGTTGGGTAGCTGGATCTTGTTGATTTTTAAATTGTATGCTAGCACCGAGTTCCAATATCTGGTAATAGTTGGGCATTTCCAGAGGTGGTGGAGTAGAGTAGGACTTGGTAGCAAACACCAGGGGCATTGTGCTTGAGTAGAGTCTGCCTTATTGGTGCGAAATGGGTAATATGCCCTGTGTATAAGTTTAAATTGCGTTTCACACCACGTCTCCGAGATTGTGGGTTTGTGAATGCGTCGGTATCCCTCTAGGATCCTTTCTGGAAGTGTGTTGTCATTAAAGATGGTAGACCATTTCTGGAATGGAGCAAGGTGGTATTTAACCATTTGGTGCGTAATGAGGTAAGAGTATAAACTAGAGATGGAGTAATCGTCTCTCCGGAGCACTGTATCAATGAATGATTGTTGAAGAGGATCAGTTTGAGGTCCACAGCAAGACCATAGATGGGCTAGAATTTGCTGATAATGGATGTGCAATGTCAATTCACGTGAGAGGGTTTGAAAAGATTTGAATTCACCAGGTTTTCCTTGATACAAGGAAGTTATGTGGGTGAGTCCATGGGTGTACCATAGGGTAAAGGCTTTATGCATAATTGATGGGAGGAATATAGGATTGCCCTGAATGGTTAAATGGCAGGATTTACTCAAGGGTAACACCAGCAGTCTCCACACTTCTCTCCACGCAATAACTGTGTCTTTGATAAGAACACTGGTTTTTAAGGTGGGGTGGTAGAGCTTGAATATTCGAGTGTTAGACAGCTGATGGCCAAAGCGCTCTCAAGTATATTATTAGAGTACTTTGATTTACCAGACAACCAATCAAGGCCTTATCTAAACAGGCAAGAGAGGTTGTAAAAACGTACATTGGGCAAGCCTGCACCACCCTCGGCCCTAGAGAGACTTAGTTTTTGTAACGCTATGTGTGTTTTTTTGTGTGCCCATATGAAGGCCACACGTGCTTTGTGTATTTTCTATACATCAGAGTGCTTTAATAAAACGGGGATGGTTTGCATTGTACGAAACCATTTTTAAAGAGGTCACATCTCCCAAAGAACGAGGGGGGGGGGGGGGGTTGCCCAAGCTTCCAACCTTTACAATTTTGGTTATCAGAGGTGGGTAGTTAAGACCGTATAGAGAGGAAGGTTCTATATGGATACCCAAGTGAGTGATGTGGTGGGCCGCTAATGTAAAATGGGACGATGACCTCCATTTAGCTGATACCCAGGGGTGTAATGGTAAAACTTTGCTTTTGTCAAAATTAACTCTAAAGCCAGAGCTTACTCGAAAGGCCTCAAAGAGTTCTCAGAGTTTGTCAAAGTCTGCAAGAGGGCCGGTGGAGAATAGTAATATGTCATCCGCAAATAGGGCGGATCAGAATATTTGGTTGCCTACAGTGATGCCACTGATTCTGTCAGGTGAGTTAAGTATCATGGATAGAGGCTCAATAGCTGTCTCGTTCCTTTTGTCAAAGGAATTGTGTCAGAGACTAAATCAGGAGAGGCGAGGTGAGCCGTCGGGACACATACATTTGTTGTAGAAAGTGCACAATTGGGCCAGAGAAACCGAATGCTTCTATCACTTTGAATAGCCACGACAAATTGATATTGTCAAACTCTTTTTCGGCATCAAGTGAAATGATGGCTACATCTTGGTCTGGGTGTGATTTAGCGTACTACAGTGCCAGCAGAACCTTACAGATGTTCAAGGTGGCAGAACGCCCTGGAACAAAACCATATTGGGCTGGGTGGAGTAAAGAGGGGAGTAATGGAGCTAGATGTGAGGCTTTTATTTTAGATAGATTTTTAACGTCTACATTGATCAGGGAGATTGTACGATATGAGCCCGGGTGTATGGGGTCTTTTCCTTTTTTGGAGATTAGTCTAATGTGTGCCTGTGTTCCCGTGTGGAGATAGGGGCCACCATCCCACATAGCGGGATATAACCATCTGGGCCCGGGGCCTTGGCGAATGCTTAATATTTAATAGTCAGCTGGATGTCCTCCAAGGAGATGGGAGCATTAAGAGTTTCCAAGTGAGTGGAGTTGAGCTTAGGTAGGTAAGGAAGGCCTCTGCCGATGTCTGGTCAGTCGAATCCTTAGAGTACAGGGTCGTATAGTAGTCAGTAAGAACTTTACTGATTTCTGCAGGTGAGGTAACAATGGAGCTTTAAGGCGGAAATGTGGGTAGGTCGCCTTGGGTCTGAGCATAGTTTGGCTAATAGTTTGCCCGCCTTGTTGCCAAACCTGTGAAAATGTAAGGCAGAGTAAGATGTTTTAGCTGCTTCTTGCTGTTCTGCCCACATGTCAAAACTGTGGTTAGACTGTTGCCAGGTTTGTATGTTATTGGGTTTAATGTAAGACGTTTGTGCGCTAAGCGTAACGCATCGCTAGCCTGCATGTATTGTTGCCGAGAGTGTTTCTTGAAATTGGGTAGTGTATGAAATAATTTTTCCCCTCAAAAATGCTTTACCTACTTCCCATAAAAGTTTTGGATCTGTAATGTGTGCTCTGTTTGTAGAGGCATATTCTGCCCAGGCTTCATATAGCGTATGACGTAAATCCTCATTATCTGCCAGATAAGAAGGAAAGCACCATGTGGGCAAGGGAGATGAAGGTTTGGCATTTAAGTGTACCGCTATTGGACTGTGGTCTGAAAAGCTTGCATTACTGATTTCCGCATTATGTAATGCCGATAATAGCGCAGGGGAGGCAAAGAGATAATCAATACGTAAAAAAGAATTGTGAGGGGGGCAAAAAGAAAGTAAAATCCCGGTCTGTCAGGTGCTTTAGTCGCCATAAATCTACAAATCGTATGGAAGAGATGGATTGGGCTAAAAGAGCTTGGTCAGCAGTTGGTGATTTGACTTTTCGTGGCGTACGAGTTTGAACACTGGTGCGGTCTACCGATAAGGACATGACAAAGTTAAAATCTCTACCTACTAAATGAAGAGCTTCAGGGGCACTCAATATTCAGGATACCATGTCTTGAAAAAAGAGTGTCAGGAGAGTTAGGCGCATATATGTTAGTGATAGCTTTATCTTTAGCGCATAGCATCATATGTAGTATAATTTTGCGGCCAGTGGAATCAGTCCGTAAATCTTGAATAGCATGTCTCAGATTTCTGTAAAGCAATATAACCACTCCAGCTTTGCGACCTAATGCTGGGGAGCCGTAGACCTCACCTACCCATAGTTTATGAAGACAGGTTATATCGCCTGTAGATAGGTGAGTCTCTTGGAGGAGTGCCACATCCATCCGCAGACGCTTAAAGTGTCTAAGGATGGAAATGCGCTTGTTTGGGGAGCGAAGCCCTTTAATGTTCAAGGAGACAATTTTTAGGTGATTCCCATCGGTCTGATGAGCCATGTTTGGAGTAAGGGAGAATATTTAGTTGGAGGCTGAAGACTGAGCCTCCTGTTGTATATTATGCCTTCCGTCTGAGATTCACCAAAATGTTGTAAGTCACCTGGGGATGTAGTTACGGATCGGGTAAATATAGTCAACAGATAATCAGAACAGAAATAACAAAAATAAAAAAACACTAAAAACAAATAACAAATCAGGTGGAAAAGCCACCCATCATATAATGCTAACTTTACTTTTTTCCAAGTGGATCTCGTGGCAAGTGCTTGCTCCTCCCCTAGAAGTGAAGAAGGAGCTTTGGGGGGAGGGGAGAGGAGGGAAGGGGGAGGTGAAGGTAGGGGGTAGCGGGGAGGGTAGGAGGAGGGGAAGGGGGGCAATTAAAGCTGGGTCAAGAGACAGGCTCAAAGGAGAGAGAGTGCGATCCAGGGTTCAACCTATAGAGGGAGCAAAAAGCTGGCTAACTACCGT
This sequence comes from Lithobates sylvaticus, assembly GCA_028564925.1. Classification (NCBI taxonomy): domain Eukaryota; kingdom Metazoa; phylum Chordata; class Amphibia; order Anura; family Ranidae; genus Lithobates; species Lithobates sylvaticus. The sequence continues at coordinate 240,032,965 of CM053030.1, forward strand.
AAGCTTAAAGCGGTGTTTCACCTTAAAAAAAAAAAAATTAAAAGTCAGCAGCTAAAAACAAAGTCGCTGCTGACTTTTAATAAGTACACTTACCCTCCCGGGGCGCCCGCGATGTCGTTCGTGGAGGCCAAGATGTCCCTCGGCGATCCGGATCCAGCGCCGCCATCCTCAGTAAGGGAAACGGCTTCCCATTTCCTACTGCGCATGTGTGAGTCGGCGCGCGGCCTACTGCGCATGCGCGAGTCGGCCGCGGCCTACTGCGCATGCGCAAGTGTAATTTGTGAATGGGGAACGCGATGTGTTGTGGGACACCGTTCCCATAACACACTGCACCCCATTCACAGAAAGACGGAAGGAGAGAAGATCACCGCGGCGCTGGAGGAGGCAGATTAGGATGATCTGCCTAGCAACAGCCATTTTCTGGTAAGTAAAAAAAAAAAATATATATATTTTTTTTTTCATTTTAAATTGTTACTAACATTTTTTTAAGTTTTTGTTTACAGGGTGTCCCACCACTTTAAAAGGTAGCTATACATATATTCAACTTGGAAACAATAGTGATAGATCAACTGTGCAATTGACAATCGAGAACGAATAACATAAAAAAATTAAATAAAAATAAAACATGCAACGGTGTATCCACTTAAGTGTAGTAGGGAGTTCAGGGGGGAAAAAAAGACAAAGGGGCAGAGTTACCCATCTCCTGCATATCTCCAGTGATGTAGAAGTTACAGTAGCTATTCAGCGAATTCCAGGGCGGTCATTCCGGGGAGCAAAGGGACTACGTTTATAAGGAGGCTTATTTGGGATGTGATGGTGTCTAGGTAACGCAGAGGAAGCAGAAAGCTAAGAAAACCTTACGTTGTGTCATCACTTCTACTAAGTAATCTGCAAAGAGCAGTAGTTTTGCCCATCAACGGTTTGAGAATGTGAGCGGCAAAATTTCTGCATAATGGCATTTTTATCAGCGTAGTTGAGGTATCTGACAATGACCAGATGGGGTTTTGGCTGGCCAATGCGATGGGCATGTTCGATAATACAGGGGATGCGAAGGCCTAATTGCTCAGGGATGATTTTAGCTCAGAGGTCCGTAAGCTGCACAGATTTTGGCAGACCTATAATGCGCATATTATTTAGTCGCAAGCGATTCTCAAGGTCGTCAAATTTTTCCCACATGTCTTAGCGGTTGGCATGCGAGCTAGCGAAGCTGAGTTTCAGAGATCCTCTGAGCCTGTGTCCAGAGCTCAATATGAAGCTGCTCCAGTCCCCTCTGCACCGCAGCATCTACTATGGCAACAGCCTGTGCTATATCAGCGGGGAGGTGGGGTCCATTTTTGCTTTGACAGGCACTGCTAGTGACTGCAGTGTCTCTGACATGAGCGGAGTGGCCGCCATATTGGCTGCGTCTCCCGCCGGCTGCAGCGTGGAGGAGAGGAGCGGGTATGTAATTGCTCCACCAAGCGAGGGCAGGCTTTTTTTGCCGACTATGTGGGGAGTTCAGTGGGAGCTGGCTCTGCCCACCCCCTCATGCGGCGTCGGATCCAGAAGTATTATTTTTTATCAGGGTACAGAATGGGGTGGTGGTGTTTTTCATTCCTTTTTTTGTTTTGCCCATCAGGTTAGTGAAAGTAAGAGAAGATAGTGTGAAGAGAGAAGACTCATACAATCCAGTTTCCCTCCCCTTAAACCCCCCCCCCCCCGGATTTTTTCAAAGTATCGCTCTGGAACCTTCTGACACGTATTGGATCCAAGGATCCCATATTTTCTCAAACTGGGGCCTTTTTTTTGTTTAAGGGGGTTTGATACTTTTTTTATTTCATTTAGCATAATCCAGGAAAGTTTATATTTACAGCTGGGCGAAAGCAAAGCGGGGGATGCTCCAGGTACAAAGGTTGCCAACCTCGCCGGGACCATATACCACCTCATAAATCTTACAAGATGTTTAAGGGGGTTTGTTACTTTTTTTATTTTGTGCCAAAAAGCCCATCTTTTCATATATTCAAGCTTCACCTGGGTGAGTGTGTAAATAAAATTGTAAACCCTGATCCAAAATCGCCGCACCTTGGGGCAGTGCCACCATACATGGAACATTGTCTTTGTTTGGGGGGGCAACCAAAGAATAGAGGAAATTAGGTGCGTTTTACATGCTTTGGCTTCAAAGGTTGCCAACCTCGCCGGGACCGGGAAACTTAGTCCCCCTTTATTCTTTACTGTGCACCAATTCTTAGTGCATTATAATAAAGTTAGATTAACCACTTTGCATCCGGCCGTAGCCGAATGACGGCCACAGCGCGGATGCCAAATCCCGGGAGGCCGTCATGACGGCCCCCCCTTTCCTCGTTCCCTGTGCGCGCTCACGAGCGCGCAGCAGGGAAATTCTGTGTTGGCCGTGTCCCTCGGACACGGCCAATCACAGATCGCTGTAAACGGCCAATAACAGCGGCCGTTTATAGGAGAGATGATCTCATCTGTAAACATCTGAGATCATCTCTCAGCGCCGCTCCTCCTCCTCTCTGCTAACTTTTTTTTAAAAAAAATTAAATAAATAAAATGCCATCTGTGCCCACTGCCACCACTGTTCGTCCACCAATCAAATGCTCGGGGGGTGAGACCTGGGGTGAAGCTTGCATTGCCTAGTAGCGGTGCTAGTGGAGCATGCTGGGATCGGAATCCATGGGATTTACATAGTCTGTCCCAAATAGTCAGTGAGTTAAATCAGTGCCACATATTAGTGTCACGTGTCATCAGTGCCACGAGTCATCAGTGCCCTGTATTAGTACTGGTGTCACGTGTCATCAGTGCCACGTCATTGTTGCCTCCTCACTGCCTGTCAAATGGCTCTAAACCTAGCCTTAGAGATTACCAACAGTTTTAAGTTGCAATGGCAGTGGACGGGAGAGTTCAAATTAAATGATTACAATGGACGGGAATGTTCAAAAATGACACATTTCCCACATTTCCACATTACATCAAAAAGCTCACCAAACCATGTCTACTTTCAAAAAAGGGGGCCACCAGTACATCAGATGTATCAAAGTGGTTTTTTTTCAAAATTTTCGAGGAGGGTGATCAAATACCACCAAAAGTCAATGCCTGAGTAATTGTCAGTCAAAGCGTGAGAGCACCAACAGTTTTAATATAACATATTTTAAAGAAGTGTCGCAACTACATCACAGTTGTGCGTCTAAAACGAAGTTTAAACAGGTGGTGAGACGGTGTCCAAGTCATCAGTTTAATATTCAAACAGATTTTGAGGGGTCAGGAGAATTGTTTGCCATCCCTACACGTCTTCCCTTTCTAAAATGCGAATGCGCTGATGACGTCGGCGCACGTGTATATAGTAAATATCTCCTAAACCGTGCACAACCACTTTAAATGAGAAAGTGTAACATAATGTCAACACATTACAGTTCCCATATACACATCGGCAGAGAACTGCTCAGTGGACCGATTACAACACCCCAGCAGGAACAGTGGGAGACTAATCCAAGATCTCATTATGCTGGGAGTGAACAGATAAATTGCTCCCAATGACGATGGAAAAACACACTGTGAAACTTGAATAAATAGCTGGGAAAGATTGAAATATGACTTGTGCCTTTTAAACCAAGGTCATTTGTAAAAAGACATGTTCTGTTCATAATTATATTTTAAATTGTAATATTTGGTTTAATAGGAGAAATGCTTGCCAGATGTCGCTACATCACACCTAATTGAGCTAATTCATCTAACAAATCATTGTCTCATACTAGGGAGGTTTTAGTCAACCACCAGTGTCGTTGGCACGTACTGTATGTATGTAGTGCATATGTATATATACTTTGTGTGTGTGTATATGTATATATATAATATATTCTCAGGGGTTAGCTCAAGGGGGAGATCACATTCCCTGGGGAAAAAGGCAGTCCAATTGTCAGATTTTCTTAAAATCTGACTTGCAGCCAGTTTTATTGTAAAAGGTTGCATAAAAATAAAATAAAAACAGAAAATAAATCCTTGCCATTCCAGCACTAATTAAACATATGTAGGTTCCTAACGCACAGGTGATAAGCTTCTCCCAGTCAGCCACAAAAAAATCACCTCGCCTTTCATAATGTCACATACCCCCCCATCAAGCCCCTGCGGCTGAGCAACTGTCCCAGCCAGACAAAAAACACGGGAAAGGACATCTGCATTTTTCTGAAGTTTCCTGGCTCTATGCTCCTCTGTAAACTTAAATGCCCTAAGAGCAAGGATCCACCTTGTTCTCCTCGTTATCACACATCTATTTGAGAGGGGCATGATCAGTGACTAGTTTGAATGGTCTACCCAACAGATAATACTTCAATGTCTTGTTCATCATTCTCTGGAATGAGGCAGGAGCACCATGCTAACCAAAAGGTATCCGGCACTAACTAAATATATGCAGCTTCCTAACTCACAGGTGATGGGCTTCTTCCAGTAACTCACAAAAAAAATAAGATCATGCAAACCTTTTCTCTTACAAAAGCAAAGTTCATATAAACAGCTCTCTCAGGTTTGTGGCTTCCTGAGTCCCAGGCGAAGAGCAACTCTTTGCTCCATTCCTGCTTTATTTTTACCACCTGTTGGTGGACACAAGTGGACCACAAAATCTGGTCCAGAACCAACCCTGCTAAGGTGGCTGGTAAAACCCAGACGCAAATAAATGCATGCAAGGTGAAATATAACGTCCATAAATTACCTTGTCTTTCAAAATGGCACTAATCTATAATATATCTGTATCTCACAAAAATGAGTACACCCCTCACATTTTTGTAAATATATTATTATATCTTTTCATGTGACAACACTGAAGAAATTACACTTTGCTACAATGTAAAGTAGTGAGTGTACAACTTGTATAACAGTGTAAATTTGCTGTCCCCTCAAAATAACTCAACACACAGCCATTAATGTCTAAACCGCTGGCAACAAAAGTGAGTACACCCCTAAGTGAAAATGTCCAAATTGGGCCCAAAGTGTCAATATTTTGCCACTGGAGTCCTCTTCCACTCCATCGTGACAACATCACGGAGCTGGTGGATGTTAGAGACCTTGCGCTCCTCCACCTTCCATTTGAGGATGCCCCACAGATGCTCAATCGGGTTTAGGTCTGGAGACATGCTTGGCCAGTACATCACCTTTACCCTCAGCTTGTTTAGCAAGGTAATGGTCGTCTTGGAGGTGTGTTTGGGGTTGTTATCATGTTGGAATACTGCCCTGCGGCCCAGTTTCTGAAGGGAGGGGATCATGCTCTGCTTCAGTATGTCACAGTACATGTTGGTATTCATGGTTCACTCAATGAAATGTAACTCCCCTGTGCTGGCAGCACTCATGCAGCCCCAGACCATGGCACTCCCAGCACCATGCTTGACTATAGGCAAGACACACTTGTCTTTGTACTTCTCACCTGGTTGCCACCACACACGCTTGACACCATCGGAACCAAACAAGTTTATCTTGGTCTCATCAGACCACAGGACATGGTTCCCGTAATCCATGTCCTTAGTTTGCCTGTCTTCAGCAAACTGTTTGCAGGCTTTTTGTGCATCATCATTAGAAGAGGCTTCCTTCTGGGATGACAGCCATGCAGACCAATTTGATTCAGTGTGCGGCGTATGCTCTAAGCACTCAGGCTGACCCCCCCCCCCATCCCTTCAACCTCTGCAGCAATGCTGGCAGCACTCATACGTCCATTTCCCAAAGACAACTTCTGGCTATGACACTGAGCATGTGCAATCAACTTCTTTGGTCGACCATGGCGAGGCCTGTTCTGACTGGAACCTGTCCTGTTAAACCGCTGTATGGTCTTGATAATCTTCTTATAGCCTAGGCCATCTTTATGTAGAGCAACAATTCTTTTTTCAGATCCTTAGAGAGTTCTTTGCCATGAGGTGCCATGTTGAACTTCCAGTGACTATCATGAGAGAGTGATAACACCAAATTTAACACACCTGCTCCCCATTCGCACCTAAGACCTTGTAACTCTCACACGACCCCGGGGAGGGAAAATGGCTAATTGGGTTCAATTTGGAATTTTTTACCTAGGGGTGTACTCACTTTTGTTGCCAGCAGTTTAGACATTAACCCTTTCACTGCCAGGCCCTGTGCTCCATTTTGTACACACCATTTTTGCAATTTTTCCTTTTGCTTTTATTATTTTTCACTTTTAGCTTTCAAAGTTTGTAAAAGACCCCCCAAACCATATATTTTCTGACCAGTAGAATAAAAAGAAGGTGCTACTGATTTCAAAGGTTCCACAATATTTGCGCAAATGTTTACCAAAACAATATTTTTGCTAAAAATCCATTAAAATCATGATTAGCAGATAAATACACAGCAAATTTTACAAAATTCCTACTAAATATATAAGCTTAAGCTTGAGTTAATAAATAACAAATATTTGTACCTTTTTTAAATTGCGCCTTTTTGCAAAATTTTGAAAATGGAACGTACACAAAAATGTAAATATCCAAATTTCTCCAAAAATCTGAAGGTTTTAATTTTTTCCTTACAGCTTTAATAATTTTGTGAAAGACCCCCAAAACCATATATTTTCTGAAAGCATATGACCTCTAGAATAAGAAAAAAGGTGCTACTGATTTTTTTAGACCCTGTGGTATTTGCGCAAAAGTTGATCAAAACAATATTGTCGCTAACATTACACTAAAACTATTATTAGCAGCTAAAAACGCACAGTTTTAAAAAATTCCTGCTAAATATAAAAGCTTATTTGGTGTTGAGTTAATAAATAACAAATATTTGTAAATTTTAAATTGCACCTTTTTTGAAATGGCAAAAATCAAACGTACGCAAAAATGTCTCTAAAATTTTGGATGTTTTCATTTATCAATTACAGCTTTCAGATTTTGAAAAATACCCACCAAACCATACATTTTCTGAAAGCACATGACCTGTAGAATAAAAAGAAGGTTCTACTGATTTTTTAGCCCCACAATACTTGCCCAAATGTTTATCAGATCGCTCTTTTCACTTAAAAAAATATAAATCCTATTTTGACATCAATTGGATTGCCTGCATGGGATGCACAGAAAACCCTTGCATCGCTGTGCAGGTAATCATGGCCTTGCTGTAGTATACCCTGTGTGAACAAGGCCTTTGGTCTTGTTTGACTGGCTGTTGGGGGCGGCAAAAATGCATGGTTAATCTGCATTTTTGCTGCCTGCCAAATGCCCCCCGCCCCTAAAGAGAATCTTTAATCTCCCCCCAAAAAAATTAAGTCAGCAGCTATACAAATACTGTAGCTGTTGACGTTTAAGGACACTTACCTGTCCAGAGATCCAGTGATGTCACCACTGCTTTACACTGTAATAGACAGAGTGCTGATGCCGCGATGCTTTGCGCCCGCAGCTGACTTGGCCCAACTTGTAGCTATGTCTTCCGCCAAACACTACACATTCATGTCAAGGGGATGCGCTGCAAACTCCCTGCAACCTTGTTCAATGCATGCAGTTGTGGTGCAGTTGTTGGTAAAATGGGGCTAAGGATGGCGGTGAGGAGGCGTCGCATTGCTTCCTTACTGCCTGTCAGTAGCCTCTGAAGCTCAATCCAAATGTGGATTGGGCTTCAGAGAGAAGGGAGATTTAGACACACGTCTAAATCTATCCTTAGGCTACTTTCACACTGAGACGTTTTACAGGCGTTTTTGCGCTAAAACTAGCGCCTGAAAAGCGCCTGTAAACTGCCTCTTCTGCAGCCTCAGTGTGAAAGCCTGAGTGCTTTCACACTGGAGTGGTGCACTTGCAGGACAGGGAAAAAAATCCTGCAAGCTGCATCTTTTGGGCGGTGCTGGAGCAGTGTATACACTGCTCCTAAACCACCCCTGTCATTGAAATCAATGGGCACCGCTGCCGAAGCGCCTGCAGAGTGCTTCGGCAGCAGCACTTTTAACCCTTTCCCCTGCTGCTAGCGGGGGTTAAAAGCACCCCACTGTGTTACTATGGCCATTTGTATAGTGACTTTAGTAAAATAATATTGAGTTAGATATATTATTTAAGAGTATATGTTTACAGAGGCTCTTCCCCTTCATTGATATGTAAATAAACCAGTTGGATAGGTTTTGGAGCTGAGCAGAGGAAGTTGGTGTATGCAGGAAGTTGGTGGGAGGGGCTTTTTTTGGGGGGGGGGTGCTTTGTAGAGACATCAGGGGTCGCAAACAGATCTCTAATGTCTCTTTTTTGAAACAGGGAAAGGGAATTTCTCTGCGACCTGAGCTGCACTGCATATGAATCAATAAGGAGTCTGTATTGATTCATAAAATTAAACATTGTTTCTTTCACAAACTGACAATAGTTTACTATATGTCAGTGATGACAGAATGCAGATGCGATCTGTAATAATCATTGGGCTTCATTCTTTCAGGAAAGGAAGGTTCACGTTTACACGTTTACCAGCCCCTCCCCCCTCCTCCCCTCTTCTTGCCGACCGCGATCTGTCAGCGGCTGCAGCCGGTGGGAGGGAAGGAGGGGAGTGCCGGTTAGCAGCATGGGGGGTCAAAGCAGCCGCAGTGTTGGTCCATCACACAAAACCCCAATAAAATACATTTCCGTTTTTTGTTATAACATGACAAAATATGGAAAATTTCAAGAGGTATGAATTCTTTTTCAAGGCACTGTAAGTCTTGGAAGGAATAACAGCTGCCATCATCTCTTTTTGGGTTCATAATATCCGTAATTTCCCATACACTGGTTTCCAAATTGTAATAACATATAGTTGGACTTTGTGTTCAATGTAAATACATAAATGTATGTCGATTTTTATAGATTTTTTTTTGTATTCTAACCTGTTTAAATTAACCTGGAGCGAAATGAAAATTGTGTTGTAGATTTTTTATTTGTACACACATTTTACAATTATACCTGCTGTGCTAACAATAAAGGTTAAGGATGAATGTTATTTAAATATACATTTTACATAAAAGGGAAACAGTTTCCTGGCTTTAACTGTAACACGAGATGAAATGGCAGATCCTTTCATATTTGCAATGTGACAGGCAGTAAGTAGTTCACGCATCCATACCCTGTCACTCAATCACATCACTCTGATTTCTCTTCAAAGGGTGACTCCACTGTGGTTGGAACAAGCAGGTTGCGGGATTTGTATGACAAGTTTGAAGAGGAACTTGGCAAGCGTCAGTCAAAGGCAAGAGCTGCCAGGCCGGCGTGGGAGCCGCCAAAGACCAAATTAGATGAAGATTTTGGTGAGAGGATTATGTTCTAGTTCTATGTTCTTGTTATCTAAGTCTAACTTTTTATTAGTAGTGTTGCTATTCTCTTCAAATATATATTTTATGTATGGAACTATAAAATATAATATCAAGGCTTGTCAGTCGCAGACAAACTATTATGCCTAAATTCATAGTTAAAGTTTTGTGTCTTCTGAAGGAGGTCGGTCGTATATACTCGAGTATAGGCCGACCCGAATATAAGCCGAGGCAACTAATTTTACCACAAACAACTGGGAAAACTTATTGACTCGAGTATAAGCCTAGGGTGAGAAATGCGCAGCTACTGTAAGTGGAAAAGAGGGTCAACGATGCCCATTTGCAGCCTCACTGTGCCCATGCAGATGGACACAGTTGACCGATTTGGGGCCCTGTATCTCAGGGTCACTTAGTGCTAGGAACCCCATCTTTAGATATGTTGTAGTGCTAATTCCACTGGGTTGGAATACAACATTTGGGGTTCCTAGCTCCAAGTGTCCCCGAGATATGGGGCCCCAAATTCGGGTCAGAAAATGTCAAGCACTTTTCTGCAGCAGAGAATGACATTTTCCGAACCGAATTTGGGGCCCCCGTTTCTCGGGGTCACTTAGTGCTAGGAACCCCATATTGGATATGTTATAGTGCTAGGTCCACTGGGTTGGCACACCAAATTTAGGACTCCTAGACCCAAGTGGCCCGAGATACGGGGCCCCCAAAGTCGGGTCGGAATTTTTTTTTTTTAGCTGCAGAAAAGTGCTTGACTCGAGTACAAGCCGAGGGGGGCACTTTCAGCACAAAAAAATGTGCTGAAAAACTCGGCTTATACTCGAGTATATACGGTAAATGGAGATCAACAGCCAAACAGATACAATGCCATGAAGAAACATTCAAAATTTAGTCTCAATTTGTGATCACAAGCATGTCTGCGGAGTCAAAAACCCCAAAGGGGTGCAAGAAGCCACAGACATATGCAAAATGATAGACAGAAACAGAAATAAAAATAAAGTAAACACTAAATGGGGACCCAGGAAAGTACATCATACATCAAATGTAGAGCAGTTAGGGCTAGCTATCAACCGTACCAAGCCCAAACCTGTCCGGTACCCCGACTATCTCTTCACAGTCCATGGAGTAAGATGCCAAGCCCAACTCTCCCTGTCTCAAACACCCCCACAGCCAATGATTTCATGAGAAAAAAAAAAACACAACACAACCACCCCCACAATGGGGATTAGTGAGGGAGAGGACAAAAAAAAAAAGATGAGAAAAAGGGGAGGGAGAGAAGGGTTAACTAAACTCTTAAGTTCAACAGAGCACTCTGTCGGAAAGACCCTTGCTGGGTGCTAGGTCAGGGGGCACAACCACATGTTCAGTTACTGAATAGTCACCAGAGAGTTGCCCTCGGTCCCCCTGGTACAGCTGTACAGACCTGACAGTACTCCCTGACGTCTAACACAGCTGTCTCTCAGCAGTTAGGACATCAGAGATTTTTATTCATCCAGAGATTTAAAATGCAGAAGTTTTTTTTTTTTTTTTTTTTTTTTTTTTTTTTTTTTTAATCAAATAAAGAAACAAGATACAAAGTAGTCCTACCATAGTGGTGCCATACCTTCACAATTGCAATAATTGAGATGAGATATGTCACAATTATCTAAGGACTTAAAATGTCATTATTTGAAGCATGCCAGTATTACATGACTTAAGTAATGTATATAGTATCCCCTCATAGCCTTGTTCATACTTCAAATATGTCATATATAAATATGCATGTATAGTCAATTTGGAAGAAACATATGCATTTCAGTAAAGGAACTGCTGATTCATGCCATAGCAATAAGTGCATAAATCCATTCTGGTATAAATAAAGAAGTACAAAATATTGGGAGAGAAGGAACTGGGACTAGAACAGCAACACAGTCAGACTTAACAAATAAAAATGAAAGGAAGAGAACAGTTGGAACTCCCAGGAGAAAAGCTATAAATCGCCCAGTTCCATTACAGTGTGTGTTTAATGAACCTATACAGTCATGTCATTTTTAGAGGCCATGGGGTGTATCAACCAGTTTCCCCATTTTTATTAAATGTAGCAACTAAATGGTCTGTTTCTAAAAAAAAATAAAAAATCTTTCCTTGTTATTTTGTATGACTGAGATATGTTTTCCAAGCCCAGCTATGTTTAGCGCTTTAAAGAAAATGTAAGTATTCTTGGCAGGAAATGTCATGTATTGCATGGTATATACTGTATTTGGCTAACTCTGTGTATAGGAAAGAGCTGCAATTTTGTGTTGGCGTATTATTGTTTTCAACTACTGTCATGTCTAAAGCTGTGTAGTATGTTTTAGGCCATTTTTATCAGTTGCTATGATACCTATGTAATGATTTAAACAAAACCATGGCATTTCTCTTGCAAATCCCATATAACAGTGCCTGTTGCAGACTATTTATTTCTACTTCTTTATTGTCATAGTTCTCTAGCAATTCCCAAATAGTAGCTGGGAAAAATCTGGAAATCAGACATTTGACAGTTAGGATCGGTTCACATATCCTGCTGCGGTTTCGGCGCAGTTTTTAAAATGAGTCCTGTGTGGTGGGGTTCAGGTGCAAATTTTTACTTGAAATTGCACCTGAACTGGACTGAAAAACACACAGGACTCTTTTTAAAAACACACTGCAGCTGGCTCCATAGAGAAGGCTGCCAGTTCACATGTCATATGAATTGCATCCTGTTCAGCACGCATCCAATTTGCATATATGTGAACCCAGCCTAAAGCCAAATTTTACACAGACTTTCAGAATACAATAGCATCATCCTTCCTTTCTCAATTGGCTGGAACCATTATCTTTTTTTTTTTTTTTATTATTGACTTATGTTTTCAATTCAAAAGATATAGTATAAGGTTGATTAAAGCAAAGTCATTGGCATTTAATAATTATCATGCACTTAACTTTTTTAATACAGGAAGGAAAGGTTAGGACCTCTCTCAGATATTTATTGCCTTCTGTTTTGCTGTAAATTAATTTCTATTCCAGAGACATAAAAGGAAGTGAATAGAAATCCCCCCCAAATTGAAGGTTAAACCCACCTGAGAAATATGTTTAAACAATATTGTTAAATAACAATTTTTAGAACTTTTTAAATCCATATTATTGTTTTTTCTGACCATAGTAAAGAAAGAAAATATACATAACACCACAATACATCCACACGAGGCTAAGCATTTTAGATATGTCTTAAAGTGTATCTGAAGCTGAAACTTCTTTTCTTTAATTTGGATGCAGAATGTTTCTCAAATGTAAGAGAAAAGTCTGTAAAACACAGGTGTTAATAGAGGTGGTGTCACCATTGATGGTCTCCTGTTTCGATAACAACTGTAAAGTTCTAACCCTTAACTATTCTTTACAAAAAATATTTTTATTGATCCCTCCATATACACACATTTTCCAGAGCGTTGGCATAAGGTTAAAGTGACACTGAAATCTCCATTTATTTATTTATTTATTTATTTTGCTGTGACTGGCTGGCTACATTTGTTCCCCATGGTCCCAGTGTGTGTAGGAACACAGCCACCCTCTCTCTTGCTCACTCTCAAGATGGACTATGGTATTTGAGCTGCATGACTGCAAATAACATGCACCACTTGTTCCACAAAAACATAAATGATGGGCAAAAGGAGAGGTTAAAGAAGTGTAGCCAAAGCATTTTCAGCTGAAAGCAGGCTAAAGCTGACATCACTCAGCTGGTCCAGACTCTGAAAAGATCCCAGCAATATGGTCGGGATACCCCCAGAACCCTGGATTGGCACCTGGCTCAGCCTCTCAGTAAGTATAAATGTTTTTTTCTTTTAACTGCTTGCCAACCGCCGGCTGTCAATTGACGGCCAGGCGGCACGGCTCTCGTCATATGACGCCCTCCCCTTCCCGGCCCACCAGGGGGGCTCGATGCGCGTGGCTGCGATGTCCGCCGGGCACACGCGATTGCCTGGTAACACAGCAGGACCATGGATCTGTGTATGTAAACACACAGATCCACGGTCCTCTCAGGTAAGAGGAGACCAATTAGGTGTTCTCAGTACAGAGAAACACTGATTGGTCTCCTCCCCTTGTGAATCCCCTCCCCCTACAGTTAGAATCACTCCCAGGGAACACATTAACCCCTCGATCACTCCCTAGTGTTAATCCCTTTCCTTGCCAGTCACATTTATACAGTAATCAATGCATTTTTATAGCACGGATCGCTGTATAATTGTGAATGATCCCAAAAATGTGTCAAACGTGTCCGATATGTCCGCCGCAATATCGCAGTCACAATAAAAATCGCAGATCGCCGCCATTACTAGTTAAAAAATAAATAAAATAAAAATGCTATAAATCTATCCTCTATTTTGTAGGCACTATAACTTTTGCGCAAATCAATCAATATAAGCTTATTGCGTTTTTCTTTACCAAAAATATGTAGACGAATACATAAGAGCCTAAGCCACCTGCTTCACCCCCTCCACAGCGCAGCGCTCCAGTGAGTGAGGAGGGGACAGAGCAGAGAGCTGTGACTGACAGTCTGCAGCTCTCTACTCACAGAGCTCTGAAAACCGAGCGATCAGTGATGTTTGATCGCTCAGTTCTCCACCTAGGTAAGTATGAAAAAAAAATATTTTATTTTAGCAATGTGACTGTCATTTTTAATTCTTATTAGGCTTAACTAAGCCTTTTTTTAAAAACAAGTATTATTATTCAGGAGTGTTAATTGTGTGCTAGCAATTGGAAGATAGAACCCTGAATGTAGACATGCACTGTCTCCATTCTTCAAAATAATGCTTTTAATGTCTATAGATACACTTCAAAGTTTTTCCTAATTTGGGCATGTCATGCTTTCACAGGTTTACCAGGTAGAGAAAGTCTGCCTTCAGGGGCGGCCACTAAACCGATACCCCCACGACTGTTTTAGGGACGTTTTTGGGATGTATGGCTGTGTCTGTACAGCTGCTGCATCCCCATAGACAAAGAGCAGTAGCTAAAGCTTCATAAACATGGTGCTCAATCACTGACTATGGGTGTCAGAGCCCATCTGACCGATGTCTTGGAGCAGTATAGATCTCTATGGAAACAGTGGGTGTCAGTATAACATTTTATTTAACCATCTTTTAGCATGTCTGGACTAGACTAACCACCACATAGCTGACCCCTGTTTTGGATGACGGGTATAACTGGACATTTTGGAAAGGTGGGGTTACAAAAAATAAAATAAAAAATACTTTTGACAGAGTGTTAAATGCAAGTTGACTAATTTAATGAACAAAAATGACCGTTTAATTTTTTGTAACTGGGACCTAAATCTTTGGATATTACCACCCTTTTAAAGAGTATTAGCCTACATAAATGATTTTAGTTTTATGTGTTCCAGATAAGATCATTTTACCTAATTAAAGAGAAGTGGGAAGTGTATAATACCTGAGAGTCCATGAAGAATAACACACCTTGAGATATCTTAACCTCAAGGTCCAGCAAATTATTCTTAAGTTGAATTAATGAATCATCAAAGGTGGCAGTTTCCTTGAGCCTTCTGAACTTGTACTGGTTTTGCTTCCATTAAAATGATTTCATTAAACCCCCTACCTCATGAAAGACTTTTTCACAGGGTAGTTGCCAATGTTATAAAATATCATTAACCTTGCTGGAAAGACAATTTCAGTGATTTAGATCGCCATTAAGAAGTGTTATGAAGTTATTTCAATGTCAGGTTTATAAGAAAAAATGAAACTTGGGTAGAATATATAGATAAAATAAGCACACTTTCTTAAAGTTGATATCACCAGTAAAATATACAGTATAGTTGACTTTTCTTTGAATTTAGGTTACTTTATATCCATATTTTGCAGCTCTCATTTGTTTTTGAAAATGAAGAAAGAGAAGAAAAAAATGTTTTTTTTTAAATTTTTAAAACTTTGTGACAAAAAGCAAGATCTATAAAATACTCAGCATGCCTCTCAGCAAATAGCTTGAAGTGTCTTCTTTCCAATATGGGGTCATTTGATGGGGGGGGGGGGGGTTGTGCTATCTTGGCATTTCATGGCCTCCGAAACTGTGATAGGTAGTGAGGAAGTGAAATCTCCATTTTACGCCCTTAGAAAGCCTGAAGGCGGTGATTGGTTTTCGGGGTCCTGTACACGGCTAGGCTCCCAAAAACTCTCACACATGTGGTATCCCCCTACTCAGGAGACGCAGCAGAGTGTATTTTGGGGTGTAATTTCACATATGCCCATGAGCAATATATCATTTAGTGACGACTTTGTGCAAAATATAAAATATTTCATGGACTCAACATGCCTATCAGCAAATAGCTTGGGATGTCTACTTTAAAAAAAGGGGTCATTTGGGTGGTTGAACTGTCCTGGCATTTTATGAACAACATTTATAAACTTATGTCACACACCACCCACTCTTCTAACCACTTGAAGACAAAGCCCTTTCTGACATTTTTTGTTTAAATGAAAAAAATATTTTTTTTTGAAAGAAAATTACGTTGAACCCCCAAACATTCATATATTTTTTTAAAGTAACGGCCCTACAGATTGAAATGATGGGTGTTGCAATTTTTTTTTTTTTTTTTTGACACAGTATTTGCGCAGCAATTTTTCAAATGCATTTTTTTGGGAAAAAACACTTTTTTTTTTATTCTAATGCACTAAAACACACTATATTGCCCAAATGTTTGATGAAATAAAAAAGATGATCTTATGCCGAGTACATGGATACCAAACACTACATGCTTTAAAATTGCGCACAAACGTGCAGCGGCGACAAACATACATTTTTAAAAGCCTTTACAGGTTACCAATTTAGATTTACAGAGGAGCTCTACTGCTAAAATGACTGCCCTCGATCTGACCTTTGTGGTGAAAACCTCACATGCATGGTGCAATTGCTGTTTACATATGACACCAGACAGACACTTGCATTCCTTTTTTCTTTTTTTCTTTTATTTTTCTTTTTTTTTGATTTTTATCATTTGTATTGTTCTCTCAGGGAATGTAAATATCCCCTATGATGGCAATAGTTAGTGACAGGTACTCTCTTTAGAAAAAAAAATGGGGTCTATTAGACCCTAGATCTCTCTAGACCCTCAAAGCATCTGACCACACCAAGATCGGTGTGATAAAATGCTTTCCCAATTTCCCAATGGCGCTTTTTATATGCGGCGAAACCTAAGTCATAAAATGCTCGTAGCTTCCGGTTTCTTAGGCCATAGAGATGATTGGAGCCGTTCTGGTCTCTGATCAGCTCTATGGTCAGCTGAACCACTGAACCACTGGCTGCATTCCCGGGTTCCCTGTTGGGACAGGAGAGCCCGAGAAAACCATGGAAGATAGTGGGATCGGGAGACGCCCCCCCCCCCCCCACTGCTTGTAAAAGCAGTCTAGAGGCTAATTAGCCGCTAGGATTGCTTTTACCCAAAAGCCAACCACTGGCTGAAAAGAATGATACCAAGATGATACCTAAACCTGCAGGCATCATTCTGGTATAACCACTCAAAGTCCAGCAACATACCTGTATGATGTTGGTCCTTGTTGGGCATACATTGTAATGTTCTTTTTTTTCCTGCAGCCTTGTGGCTGAATTAAAAAAAGATATTGATCGGTGGGTATGCCCATCATTAGAATACCGCCCTTCATCCACCCACTTCTAATGATGGGCATACATGCACCATTTTTTTTTTTTAAACTGTGGTGGTGAATCACCTCCTACAGCACTGGAGTTGCTGCTTTATGTGGGAGGAAACAGTGTTGCTGTCACGATAAATAAATCAGTCTTGCTGCTGAATTGGCGTACCTGCTAAGCAAATGATGGTTAACAGTAAAACAAAGTAACATTACAGTATAACAGTAAGACATACCATACATGCAAAGCAAATACAATAAAACATTACAGTTCTAAAATACAGGAACAATAGAGAGAGAACAATAGTGAGTGAACAATAGAGTGGACAGTAGAGAGCGAACATAAGAGAGAGAACAAGAGAGCGAAAATAAAACTATTTTGGGCTTTTTTCATTTTAGATTTTTTTGTGTTTTTGTGTGTGTGTGTGTTTTTTTTTTCACTTCTATAAAAACTGTAAAATGTGAACATTCCAGATTAGGGTCTCTCAAAATGTGATGGTCATCTCATCTTTCCAGACTCTGTGTTAGTGTGCCCTAGAACTGTGTACCTTATGCTAATACTCCATTAGTGTGTGGTAGCGTTTGAAACAGTCACCGATGCAGAGACCAGGTTGGTCAGGACAGGAGGGACAAAAAAAAGCGCGTATCACGCATAAATCCGCGTTTTCTGCAGACACGACATCTTCTTTGGGGTGTTCTTTGGGTAGGGGTACCAGGGAGGACATACGGAAAATGCCTCTCATGCAGCCGGCTCACTGCATTTGCGCTGGGAAGGTGGGCTGTAGCATCGTCTGGAAACAGAAGGGCAGTGACGATCTTTTCCTGGAATTTTAGGAAGTATTCAGTTCGTCCTGAAGCTTTTTTGTACCAGCGTCTGGCCTTACAGGCAATTAGGTACGGTGCCAACAACTGGTCGTTGAGGTCCACCCCTCCCATGTTAAGGTTGTATTCATGGAGACAGAGGGGTTTCTCCGCAACACCAATCGCCGTAGAATTAGAATTTGGACTTTCGTATCACCGTGAAGGGAGGACAGAATGAAAACATTCCGCAAATCCCTCCACTTCACTGCTAACAAATTATTAAACTTCAAGCAGGCTCTCTCCCCCTGTCTAAGTTGGGATTCTACAAGCCGTTGGGGGAAGCCCCAGCGATTAGATCGCACGGTGCCACATGCACCAATTCCGTAATCAAAAAGGTGACTAAAAAGTGGCGCGCTCGTGTAATAATTGTCCACGTACAAGTGGTACCCCTTTCTGAATAAGGGTGACACCAAGTCCCACACAATCTTGCCAGCACTCCCTATGTAGTCTGGGCAGTTCTCCGGCTCTACGTGATCTTTTCCCTTGTAAACCATAAAACTATATGTATAGCCTGTTGTCCTGTCACAGAGCTTATACATCTTGACCCCATATCTGGCACGCTTGCTGGAAAGATGCTGTTTGATAGACAAGAGGCCATAAAACTTAATCAGGGACTCATCAACGCAGACAACTTGATCGGGAGTAAACAAGGCTGCAAACTGTTGGTTGAAGTGGTCATCCCGAGGACGACAGCGCTCATTATCATTGAAGTGCATGAACCGCAAGATCTGCTCGTATTGTGTCCTGGTCATAGAGGCAGAGAACACGGGCATATGGTGAATTGGGTCAGTGGACCAATATGACCGCAACTTACTCTTTTTAGTTATGCCCATGAGGAGGAATAGGCCCAGGAAGGTCTTAAATACGGAGACCGTAATAGGTCTCCAATCTCTGGCAAGGGTCAACTGGGGATTAGGGGCAATGAATTGACCAGCATACAAATTGCTTTGGTCCACAATAGATCTATAGAGATCTTCCGTGCAAAACAGCGAAAAAAGGTCAAGTGGCGTAAAATGTTTCCACCTGAATTCTGTGTTGGCCAGTGAATGGGAGAAGTACGGGTGCTGCAGAAGTGGTGGGCTCCCAATTATGATTGGCAAATGCAGCAGGAAGGGCACTATGGGCTCGACGGGCCTGTGTTTGTCTTCTTGGTAGCAGCAGGACACTAGTTTTGCTAGCCACCTCACCAGCTTGAACTGCACTTATGGGATTCCCCACATCACCAAGTGTTACTGCAGTGCTGGATGTACGACCAGGACATACTAGGCCGCTGGTGCTTGCCAGTTCACCAGAAGGATGAGCGACCCTAGTACTAGCTCTCTGCTCCATACGAGAGCCCTGCAGTTCTTGCACCTCAACAGCATAAGAACGGGGTCGGGTACGCCTGACCTTGGCAGGGACCACTAGTCCGTCGCCAGAGCTATCTGTCAGGGTGCCGCTGCTGTCTACCGGTTCGTATTCTGAGCCTGAATCTGACAGATGGGTGACTTCCTCTTCACTAGCTGTCATGCTCAGAAACGTGTAGGCCTGGTCACTACTGTACCTTCGTTTTGACATTTTGGTCTCTAAATTTACTGGTACAGAAAAAGAGCTCATGACTGTCAGTGACTGCTTCAAACGCTACAATTTTTTTTTTTTTTTTAGCTTTCGCTAGGATCAGGCCTGACTGCAAATGCTGCAGTTGTGTTTAGTGTTCTTGTAAGTGACAGTGATCGATTGATACTGCACTTGGGTGGGTTAGGCTTGGCGGAGGGGCTAAACGCAGGTGCTAGCAGGTATCTGGGCTGATCCCGCTAACACTTTGTTTTTGGGAACCCTAAACTGCTGGGGACGCTAGTATAGATCTGATCAGATATTGATCCGTTCAGACACTATGCTACTAAGGGAGGTGTATGGTGCGTGCATGGGTGTTGGCTCACTGGCACTAATCTGAGGCTGCCTGGGGTGACGCAGACCCTATCTGACACTAAAACCTAACTGATCTCACCTGTTGGGTGATCAGGGGGTTAAACCTCTTTTTTTAGGTAATACACGGCGGGTGCCCTGACGCTATAAAAAATAAACTAGCTAACCAGCGTCATCCGTGATACTAATACAGTGATCATTGGTGACGGGGGGGATCAAGGGGTTAAACCTTTATTTGGGGGGGTCCCCAGACCTATCTGGGCCTACCACTAAGTACCCTAACACTGATTTTTGTCACTAATGACACCAGTACAGTGATCAAAAAAAAATGAACACTGCACTGGGTGACACAGGGACAGGGGTTAACTGGGGGGCAATCGGAGTGTGACGAGTGTACCTACGTGAACTGACGTCAGTGTAGTGTTGGTGCACTTACTCTGAGATGTCTTCTCTTCTCTCTCTGGAATGGAAAAGAGTTCCACGAGGAGAGATGACATCACTTCCCCTGCTGTGTTTACACTTACACATGCGGGGGAAGGATTTCATTCGCCAGGACCGATCACCAGGTCCAGGCCAGAAACCATTGGCCGGGGCCTGGAGATTGATCCGTTCTCAAGCGGATCCGATCATTGCGGCCACCAAGGGGGCGCACGTGTGACGTATAGCTACGCCGCTTCGCCCAGCCGTTCCAACCTGCTACAGTATAAATGTGACGGCTGGTCTGGAACTGGTTAAAGAGTTTTTTTTTTAAATAACAAACATGTCATACTTGCCTCCACTGTGCAGTTCGTTATGCACAGAGTGGCCCCCGATCCTCGACTAATGGGGTCCCCCGGCGGCACTGGTCTCTCACCACATTGAGTGTCCACGTTGGGGAAGGCTCTCCTAGGGTGGACACCCGTGCGGGCGTGCTCCCGAGTCCTGCATCTGTGTACATTCACACAGAATGCAGAACTTGGCCCTGTTGCCTGCATTGTTGGATTTGATTGACAGCAGCAGGAGCCCATGGCTGCGCTGCTATAAATCTATCCAATCAAGAGCAGAGAGGAGGAGCGCGGAGGGAATGAACAAGTAAAACGGGAGGGCTAGGGGGCCGGTCAGTGTCAGTAGTTTTTGCACCTTAATGCATAGGATGTATTAAGGTGAAAAAACACAAGGGTTTACAACCCCTTTAACCCTATTACTACCACTTCCATACGCCGTACGGACCTACAGAAGTGCCCGCAGGTGGCCAAGTCAGTAGGGCATATGGACCTCCTTTCTCCCTCTCTTATGAGATTATGGTCACTTCAATGACCATAAGCTGATATCAGAATTGTTCATCAGACTCTGCTGAACAATTTTATAACTCTGATCAGCAGATTTTAACCTTCTGATCAGAGTTATTAACCCCTAATGTGACCATCTCCCCCCCACACCCATGCCGCCAATTACCTGTCCCCTGGTTCTCCACCCACGCCACACCCTTCCATCTAAAACTGCTCCCCCCACTCTTGTCTCCTATCCCTTTCACCTCCCTTCTTACCCCCCCCCCCAGCACTAATTACCCCCCCTCCACCCGCTCCTTGCAGCCACCTTCATTAGCTGTCATCCCTCCTCTTCCACTCCCGCCGGCTTCAGGTGCTGCATGGGGCTTGGGTAGATCCAGTGTCCCCCCAGCAGTCAGATGTCCCCCCCAACTGCCCCTGCACCCCAATCCATGGCTGCTTTGAGCGCCATCTCGTCTTTCCCTCACTCCGCCTGCAGCTTCTCCATGCACAGATCTCTGTAAACTGTCAGGCTGAAGATCGCGGCGGGGGGGGGGGGTGCCATATGCTATATGTCCTCTGACACTGACAGCTCATATATTATAGCCACGAGTGTTATGCCGCGTACACACGATCGGAATTTCGGACAATAAAAGACAGATGAGAGCTTTTCGGCGTAAAATGCGACCGTGTGTATGCTTCATCGGACTTTTGCTGGCTGAATTTCCACCAGCCAAAGTTTGAGAGCATGTTTTTCGATCATCCTGTAGCAATTCCGACGCGCAAAATTCCTACGCATGCTTGGGAACAATTTGACGCTTGCTCGGAAGCATTGAACTTAATTTTCTCGGCTCGTCGTAGTGTTGTACATTACCACTTTCTTGACAGTCAGAAGTTCAGAGAACTTTTGTGTGACCGTGTGTATGCAAGCTTGAGCGGAATTCCGTTGGAAAAACCATACAAGATTTTTCCGACGGAAAATCCGCTCGTGTGTACGGGGCATTACAATGTATCAGATTGTCATTGTTTGTGCTGCAGAGAAATATATCTTCTGTCCCTTTCTCTGTCTCTAACAAAAAAAATATACGGGGGGTAGTTTAGACCTCTATCTCACCAAAGACCAAAAATAAATAAAAAAATAAAATATGACTGTTAAAAAAATAAATAAAAAAAGTAAATAAAAAAAAAAAACGCACACACACACATAGTAAGACCCCCCCAGGTCCGCCCGGACTCGCCCCTTTACGGTGATGTCCCGCCCCCCACACACACCCCTCCACGGATACCTCAGCTTCTCCTCCCGGCCAATCCGAGGAGAAGCCGAAAGACAATAGTGAATATTAATTTTGTCACAAGTGGGGGTGCAATGCTCTGCGCCCCGAGCCCAAACTTTTTCAAGCCAATTAGTCCCCTAATGCAGAGGGGGCACAAACACAACCCACTGTTCTCTATGGAGCGGTCAGATAGAAACAAACTGCCTGTTTACATTGGATGCCATCCAATCCGATCTGCTAGATGGATGAGTAATGGAATCTCCATCCGTCTGTTTTTAGCGGCCTGGACTGGATCGAATGCAGGTGGGTGTAAACGGACACATATCCATTTACATCAGTCTCTCCATAGAGAACAATGGGTGGTCCGATTGGGCCCGCCTGAAAAACGGACACAGACCCGATCCATGTGCTTGTGTGAGCGGGGCCTAAGGCCTTGTTCACACAGGGCATACAAAGCATACATGGATGTACAGGTGTTCCGTGCATCTCTGTGCAGGGCTCTTATTGATGCCATTTGGGATGTAGCAACTGCACAAACACAGCCGTTGCTCCCAATTTTACATCCATGTAGGTCCGCATGCATGTCCCTGAGCTCACACTGTCTGCGTTCGGAGTCATGTACCCACACGGATGTCAGATTGGGAACAGCAGCTATGCCTGTGCAGCCGTTGCATCCCAATTGACATAAATGGGACTGCCTGTACGGGATGCATGTAACAACTTTGAATCCCTGTGCAGGTAAACATGGCCCTCCATGGGCGTACACTTTAGTCTGCCACATGTGAATGATGCTTTAGTACTAATTTAGCAGGAATTTTGTAAGTTGCGCTGTGTTTTTGTGCAATATTAATGATTTTCTGAAAGCTTTAAGGGAAAAATGAAAACATTCAGATTTCTGAGAAATTTGGATATTTACATTTTTGTGTACGTTCAATTTTCACCACTTTGCAAAAAGGTGCATTGTAAAAGTTTTTTTTTTTTGTTATACAGATTAAGCTATTATATTTAGTAGGGACTTAGCAGGAATTTTGTAAAATTTGCTTTGTTTTTATTTGCTAATAATGGTTTTAGTGTATTTATTGCCAATATATTTGATAAACATTTGCGCAAATACCGTGGGGTCTAAAAAATCTGTAGCACTTTATTTTTATTCTAGAGGTCATATGCTTTTTAGAAAATATATGGTTTTCGGGTCTTTCACAAATTCTGAAAGCTGTAAGGGAAAAATTAAAACCTAAGATTTTATGATAAATTTGGATATTTAGACTTTTGCGTCTATTCAATTTTCACCATTTTGCAAAAAGGCGCAATTTAAAAGTTACAAATATTTGTTATTTATTAACTCAATGCAGGTTAAGCTTTTATAGTTCGTAGGAATTTTGTAAAATTTGCTGTTTTTATCTGCTAATAATGGTTTTAGTGTATTTTTTGCAAATATATTGGTTTGATAAACATTTGCGCACATACCGCAGTGTCTAAAAAATCAGTAGCACCTTCTTTTTATTCTACTGATCATGTGCTTTCAGAAAATACAGCATTTGGTTTGGGGGGTCTTTTACAAATTCTGAAAGCTATAAGTGTCAGTGTATAGGCTTACTTGTACCTCGTACGGGGAAGCCGTTTATATGCTGAGAGGAAGAATGAATGAATTTCCACAGCGCTCACATCGTTGTGGTAATTCTTTAAAAACTACATGCGGACAGCCTCAAAGGCTGACGGGCCTTTTCCATTCACAGGACGCAGCCGAGTGGGCAGAGCCACATTTTTTTCCCAAATTTTGACAGCCAGTGGGTGCATTCATAACAGGTTACATGTTACACCCCGAATATGGGTGTAACATGTCATGAAAGGTGAACTTATTGTCTAAATATGTGTGTACCAAAAGCACCCAAAATCAGCTCGGGTGAGGACACCGCTGGATTCCTGGACAAGTAAGTGCCCTAATATTAAAATATAGAGACTAACAAATATTGGAGCCAGAAGCCTTCAGTCTCTGAATGGTTTGGTGCATGTTTCCCAGCAGGTTATCAGGCTAAGGTGAGGGGAACTGAAACATGGCCGTAGCAACTTTGCAACAGCAAGCTTCTGACAGTAGGAGTTGGTGGCGAGACACATGGCTTCAGAAAGAGTACACAGGACTTGATGTATTACCAGGTGCCACTGTAAATGACCTTTGATCCCTGCCTGAGATTTCACTTCTTTATCTTGGCCAGGTTGAGCTACGGTGCCTAGGCTCCCACGGTCAGATAAGCTTTTAGCTTTGCTGGTCTTCGGTAGGTTTCCTTTGTATTTCGCTAGTATGTGAAGTGCTTCTCCAGACTGCCCGTTCAAGGCATTAATGGGGTTTTTCAAAACTGGGCTTATTTCTCCTTTTTAACTATACAGATATATACAGTGCTCAGCATAAATGAGTACACCAATTTTGAAAAGTAAGACTTTAATCAATATCTCAATGAACACGAGAACAATTTCCAACAATTTTGACAAATCTGAGTCTTGTAGAACATTTGTTTAGCTCATTACATGAACGTAAGGTTAATAATATAATTTATATTTATATATATATATATATATATATATATATATATATATATATATATATATATATATATATATATATATATATATATATATATATATATATATATATATATATATATATATATATATATATATAATTTATATTACAATACCAAGTCTCCTAGCCATGGAATGAACAAGTTGGTGACCTATTGCAATATGTATCTTTTTCCATTCTTCAAGAACAACCTCTTTTAAAGCATGGATGCTGCATTGGAGAGTGATTTTAGAATTCCCCATAGGTGTTCGATTGAGTGCAGATCAGGAGACCTACTTGGCCACTGAATCACTATTACCCTGTGCTTCTTCAGAAATGCATCAGTATCCTTAGATGTGTGTTTTGGATCATTGTCATGTTAGAAAAGTACACGACCACCAAGGGCACGGAGTGATGGTAGCATGTTCTCTTTCAATATAGAGCAGTACATCTGTAAATTCATGATACCATCAATGAAATGCAGCTCCCTGACACCAGCAGAACTCATGCAGCCCCACAGAAGAACACTACCACCACCATGTTTCACTGAAGGCACTGTGCATTTTTCTTTGTACGTCTCACCTTTGCAATGCCATACAGTTTTGAAGACATCAGTTCCAAAAACATTTATCTTGGTCTCATCACTCCAGAGTACTGAGTCCCAGTAGTCTTCTTTTTCAGCATGGGCCCTGGCAAATTCTAAGCAGGCTTTTTTTTTTTTTGCATGGGCTTTAGAAGACGCTTCTTTTGTGGACGAAACCCATGCATGCCATTCCTCTGCAGTATACACAATATTTTGTCACCCCAGTTTGGCTTTCTACTTCTTTAGCTAATTAAAGTGAACTTGCATGGTGATTTTCTTCAACCCTTCTCATCAGAAGATGCTCCTGTTGAGGTGTTAACTTCTGTGGATGGCCTGGACATCTCTGAGATGGTTGCAGTTCCATATTTGTAAATTTTTTGTATCACTTTTGCTACAGTATTCTAACTGATACGTAAAGCTTTGCTGATCTTCTTGTAGCCTTCACCTTTCTTGTATAAAGAAATTGTTTTCTTTATCAGGTCTTGTAACATTTCTCTTGGCCGCTGTAATTCATATGTCCAGTGACCCGAAAGGGGCTGGACACATGAATAGGGGGTTGCCACGGTGTCAGTGGATAGATTCATGCTATGCATAAATCTATCCATTGTGCATATAGGGGGTGGCAAGGATAGGGGGGTGGCGCCCCTAATGGATGGTCCGCCCCTGATAAACTGTCTGCTGGACACCTGTTTAATGAATAATTACACTCGCCAGTAGTTGAATTCTTGTTAATTAGGATTTGTTGTCTAAAATTTTGCTTTGCTCCTAAAACTTTCATTGGGGTGTATTCATTTTTGCAACATGGTCTTGAATGAATTTGTTATGAAAAATGCATTTTTGTGTGTGCTAATCAACAAATCATGGTTGCAATAAATGGCTTGCATTTGTGGGAGTATTTTGTAGTATAGTGTCCCATGGAAAATGTTGATTCTGAAAGGAAAGTAAAGGTTTTCTGACAAATCTGTTGAGGTGTATTCATTTATGCTCAGCACTGTATATAGCTGGTTTCTTTCTAAAACCTTTTTGGATCTAAATCCATTGTAATGTTTATTGTACATGGATTTTAAAATGATTTAATTTTCTTAACACTAAATTGTAAAATTTCAAAAAGCAACCTTTTTGGATTGTTTCCTGATTTTTGCCTGGTCTGGCCAGCTCTAGACACTTTTAGGTAAAACAGCAAAACCGCATAATGTGCACACTTCTCTTCCTTTGTGTACATTTTATTAGTGGACTGTACAGGTGTGGCCTAGCCTGATCTGGTGCTAACAGGATATTGTCTTTATTTTTTAGAGTATTAGCTCAGGTTCACATTGAGCTGTGGGAATGAAGCTGTGCGAGTCCCCATTTTGGAGCGCAATTTCAGAGACATCTGTGCAGATTTCTGCACAGAGGTCAATGTAAATCGCAGCCCCAAATCGTAAAAAAGTAGTACAGAAACAAATTTTTTAAATCTGTGCGGCACCACAAATGCAGCGTTGCACCGATTAGGACAATTCCATTGCCAGCAATTGCCGCTGATTTGAAATGCAATTTGACCTGTCAAATCACATGTCAAATCGTACCAATGTGAACCAGGGCTTAGCCATGAAACATGGTTCATATTAGAATTGACTTTTGTGAAAGGACATCAAATACTCAATGTGTGCCAGGACAGCTTGAGTTATCAAAGTGGTGGAAGTTATACTGTGGTTCACAGTGCAGTCACTGCGGTTGCTTTGGTACCAGACTGACATACAGTATCTTTGCAACCCTGAGAAGCTTGTGATTTGTGAGCACGTGTCATGGCTTAACCACAGAATTATGTTATGGTCCTTGATCGTGTAAGGATGGAAACGATAGTATATTACAGATGTGACTCACTTGTTCCTTTCATTTTCAGAAAGCTCCAGTGATTCTGACTGTGATACAGATGATGATAGCTGCTCCAGCAGCTCGGACTCTGAAGTGTTTGACGTGATCGCAGAAATAAAGAGGAAGAAAGCTCATCCTGACCGCCTCCATGAAGAGCTATGGTATAATGACCCTGGTCAGGTTTGTATCCGCTCTACTTACCATTTGCCTGGAATGATGTGAGAAGCAGTGTTTCTTGTGAATGAGTATCAGCACAGTTATTAATGAGCATCTAATGTAAAACTCCAGTCCGATTTGTTCAAATCACATCCTATAACTGATAATTATTGCTCACTTCTGTTTTTAACGGAACCATGGCTAACATACACTTCAGTACCTGTGGTAATTATTTTTCTGTGCCCATCTCTGAATAATGGAGCAGATCATGAAAAATGTTCTTTCTTTATCGTACATCACAGGACACAGAGCACCATATTAATTACTGAATTGGTTATAGGCTACCTTCAGGTGATGGACACTGGCATAATTAAATACAGGCAGTCCCACTCCCTATATAACCCCTCCCATACAGGGAGAACCTCAGTTTTTTTTCCCGCCAGTGTCCAAGGTGTTGGTCACGGTGAAGTTTGTGCTAAAGAATGCTCCTTAGAGGATCCTGATTGGGTCAAGGAGCTGCGCAATCAGATCTATTCAAAGAGCCGGTAACAACGGCTACAGTGGATGGTACCCGAGCCTCAGTATGGAAGAACGAGATCTTGCCTGTAACGGAGAGCTTGGCTCTGGGATCCAGTACCTTGGTCACTTTCCTATACCACAGATTATTCTGCCAGAGAGCTTTACAGGTTCAAGGCAGTGGACCCTATACACAAAGGTGACCCCGTCCTTGAAGGTCTGGCATGACTCCAACCTGCCGTGATGGGTGAAGATTGGGTCACTGTGAGTATTCCAGTAAGTACCCTGCGGTGGGAATGGTAAGTTAAGAAGATCCTGGGGTAACTCCTATGGACTTATTTAAGATCTGTCTGTCTGTTTGTTTTCCAGGCTGTTCATTTATGCTATGAGCTCTTGCGGGCTGCTGTTTTTTCCCCAGCCACCAGAGGGCACATGTTCGCTCAAGGCTAGCCACATGTGGTGACAGGTCGGATAGACCTTGGAGAGAACAGCGGCCCGTGAGTGTGTGAGTACTCGCGTGGGGGTACTGGTGCAGACAAGTCATGATTATATGCTGCATATTTTCTGCCTCTCCGAGGGGCATATTCATCTGTAAGTAGATACACCCCGTGGAGATTAGCAGTTCACTTTAAAAGTGTTATTATCTTCTTGTAGGCAGGAACAGCATTATATACGTACTTGCAAGTTTATTGCTTAAAATGCATGTTTTTAAAGTACATGTTTGAAAAACATGAGGATGGGTGCATTTTAGGAAGTTGTATCTCCGATATAGTGCATATGTGTTTGCTATCCTGCAGGTCTAAGTATAGGACTAACTGCAGTTGGGCAGGTGCTTGCTTACAAACTTTCTAAAAAGCACAGTTGCGCACAGTTGCTAAAATGCCCAGTTGCTAAAAAGCACAGATGCTGAAACGCATAGTTGCTGAAGATAACTGTTGTCACCAGTTCACATGTTTGCATAAAAATACATGATCATGGGTGTACAAAATGCATGTTTATGTTTGTATAGAAATCCATGTTTTTTACATTGTTGCATAAGAGGCTTGATCGCACAATGATGCTTGATCGCACAATGATGCTTGATCACATAAAGATGCTGGATCACACAAGGGTGCTTCAGCATACAAGGATGCTTGATCACGCAGAGAGGCTTAACCACTATGCGCCCGCGCTATAGCCGAAAGATGGCTGCAGCGCGGACGCTCCCTGCCGGGAGGACGTCCCTGGAAGTCCTCCTGTTTACTTCCCTAATGCGCGCTCCTGAGAGCACGCATTGGGGAAGTTCTGTGCTGGCCGTGTCCGTCGGACACAGCCGGTCACAGATCGCTGTAAACGGCCAATCACAGCGGCCGTTTACAGGTAGATCGGGCTGTCCAATGCATATGCAAACATATGAGATCATCTCTCAGTGCCGCTCTGCCTCCTCACACAGACAGCGTGTGAGGAGGGAGAGAGGAACGGCGCCAGTGCGCTGCAAGTAAGAAAAAATAAATAAATAAATAAAGTGATCTGTCCCCGCTGCCATGCTGCCACCTGTCACCAGTACCACCTGTCCCAGCTGCCACCTGTCACCAGTACCACCTGTCCCAGCTGCCACCTGTCACCAGTACCACCTGTCCCAGCTGCCACCTGTCACCAGTACCACCTGTCCCAGCTGCCACCTGTCACCAGTACCACCTGTCCCAGCTGCCACCTGTCACCAGTACCACCTGTCCCAGCTGCCACCTGTCACCAGTACCACCTGTCCCAGCTGCCACCTGTCATCAGTACCACCTGTCCCAGCTGCCACCTGTCCCCAGTACCACCTGTCCCCAGAGTGCCACCTGTCCCCAGTACCACCTGTCCCCAGTGCCATCTGCCAGTGCCACCTGCCCCAGTGCCATCTGTCATCAGTGCCACATCAGTGCCACGTCAGTGCCATCTGTCATCAGTGCCATATCAGTGCCACGTGTCGTCAGTGCCATCTGTCATCAGTGCCACATATCAGTGCCATCTGTCAAAAGTGCCACCTGTCAGTGTCACGTGCCATCTGTTATCAGTGGCACGTGTCATCAATGCCACGTATCAGTGCCATCTGTCATCAGTGTCACGTGTCATTAGTGCCATGTATCGGTGCCATCTGTCAGTGCCACGTATTAGTGCCATCTCTCATCAGTGCCACGTATTAGTGCCACATGATATCAGTGCCACGTATAAGTGCCATCTGTCAGCAGTGCCACATATTAGTGCCATCTGTCATCAGTGCCATCAGTGCCACGTCAGTGTCATTGTCCTGGTGCTCCACGGCCTATAAAAGTGTAATAGGTAGTCAACAATTTAGATGTGTAATTTATGCTCCTAGAACACGTGATGGCACTCCCTGCATGTTGGGCCTCTCTAAGTGAACAGGCTGTGGAAAAGTCCCACATATGTGGTATCGTAATACTCAGGAGAAGTAGCAGAATTTATTTTGGGGTGTCATTTGTGGTATACACATGCCATGTGAGAGAAATAACCTATTACAATGACAATTTTGTGGAAAAAAATAAAAAAATAATTCATTTTGCAAAGAATTGTGGGAAAAAAATGACAACATCAAAAAGCTTACCATGCCTCTTACTAAATACCTTGGAATGTCTTCTTTCAAAAAAGGGGTCATTTGGGGGGTATTTGTACTTTCCTGGCTTGTTCGGGTCACAAGAAATGAGATAGGCCGTCAGTACATCAGATGTGATCAATTTTGTATAATTCGCACCACAGTTTCTAGAGTCTGTAACTTTCACAAAGACCAAATCATTTCCACTAATTTGGGTTATTTTTACCAAAGATATATAGCAGTATAAATTGTGGCCAAAATTTATGAAGAAAAATTTATAATTTGCTAAATTTTATCACAGAAACAAAGAAAAATGTGTTTTTTTTAAAAAAAATCGGTCTTTTTTCATTTATAGCGCAAAAAATAAAAAACCCAGAGGTGATCAAATACCACCAAAAGAAAGCTCTATTTGTGGGAAAAAAAAGGACAAAAAAATAATTTGGGTTCAGTGTTGCATGACTGAGTAATTGTCATTCAAAGTGTGAGAGCACCGAAAGCTGAAAATTGGTCTGGGCAGGAAGGGTGTTTAAGTGCCCAGTAAGCAAGTGGTTAATCGCATAAGGCTGCTTGATTGCATAACGATGCTGGATCGCATAAGGATGCATGATCGCCTAAGGTTGCATGATCGCTTGGAGATGCATGGGGCATGTTAATACATGTTTACTTAAATATAAATGATTCCTCATCACATGGTAATGCATGGCTGCATAGATACGTGTTTTGCGTAATGTTGCATAACACGTTTCATAAACGCATGCTTGCTTTGCAAAGATGCTTGTTCCATGGCACGTGCTATATGAATGCGGGGATACAACACACACTTTTCATATTTTTTTGCCATGCCTAAGGGCAAAAGCCTACAAAACCGAGTCCCAAAGCCTCCTTGTGATGGGGCTCATCAGAAGTTCTGTGTTTTGCGGTAGAACAGCTCCACTTGCAGTTTGTGACCTTGCCCTTCGGGTTAACCATCGTTTCCCGGGTATTTACGGAAGTTTTGGCCCCAGTGCTAGTAAGACTAAGAGGCCAGGGTATAGCAGTGATGGCATACCTTGATCTACCAGAAGCAGGTCATCTGTCAGTGGCACGGTTAAACCAAGGAGTGTCCAGTATAGTCACTTACCTGGAACACCTGGGCTGGATTCGCAACCTAGAAAAATCATCCCTACGGCCAGTAAAAAAGCTGGAGTACTTAGGTCTAGTTATAGACACAACCCACAAGAGTGTTTTTTACCCCAGGCAAAAGTTTGCGCTATAAAGCCCCATACACACGGTCAGACTTTTTCATGGATTCTGTCCGATCGGACAAGGTTGTTGAAAAATCAGACCGTGTGTATGCACCATCGGACAGTGTTCGTCGGTTTGGCCGACGGACAAAGTCTTATCTCCTGCTGGAAATCTTTGCCGTCAACACGGTCCGATCACACCAAGTCCGATCGTGTGTATCGAATTCCTGACGGACAAAGTGCCACGCATGCTCAGATCACATTACAAGACCAAAGCTATTGGCTACTAGCCTCTACGTAGTCCCGTCGTAGGCAACAAACGTCACCACGTTCAGAATGATCGGATTTTTCGACAACTTTGTCCGACCGTGTGTACGCAACACCAACATCGGACAAAGTACGACGGACATGATCCGACGGACCTGGTCCTCGGATTGTCCGACCGTGTGTATGGGGCTTTAGAGTACTGGTTTACACAGTCAGGGCAATGGTAAGTCCTTCCGTTCGCCTTTGCATGAGGTTGTTAAGGAAGATGGTTCCCTATACCCAATTCCATTCATGGCTACTGGGCAGGAAAAAACAGGACTTGGATTACCCGATGAGCTTGACTCCAAGTGTACGCCAGAGTCTCAATTGATGGTTATTAACCAACAACTTGCAGAAGGGAAAAACCTTCATACCTCTTATGTGGAGAGTAGTGACGACCAATGCCAGCCCCTTAGGCTGGAGAGCTGTCTTAAGCCCCATACACACGCGCGGATTATCCGAGGACCAGGTCCGTCGGACCATGTCCGTCATACTTTGTCTGATGTTGGTTTTGCGTACACACGGTCAGACAAAGTTGTCGGAAAATCCGATCATTCTGAACGTGGTGACGTTTGTTGCCTACGACGGGACTACGTAGAGGCTAGTAGCCAATAGCTTTGGTCTTGTAATGTGATCTGAGCATGCGTAGCACTTTGTCCGGTCGGACAACCGTACACACGATCGGATTTGGTGTGATCGGACCGTGTTGTCGGCAAATCTATCCAGCAGGAGATAGGACTTTGTCCGTCGGACAATCCGACGTACACTGTCCG
Source organism: Lithobates sylvaticus (assembly GCA_028564925.1). Lineage (NCBI taxonomy): Eukaryota > Metazoa > Chordata > Amphibia > Anura > Ranidae > Lithobates > Lithobates sylvaticus. The sequence continues at coordinate 240,065,670 of CM053030.1, forward strand.
ATGGTGCATACACACGGTCTGATTTTTCAACAACATTGTCCGATCGGACAGAATCCATGCAAAAATCCGACCGTGTGTATGGGGCTTTAGAAGGGAACTCTGTCCAGGGGAAATGGTCGGAGTCCGAAAGGGCCTTGTCAATCAACATTCTAGAAATTTGGGGGCACGTCTGGCCCTAAGGGCCTGAACAAGCAGATTACGAAAACTATCCTGTCCGGATTCAGTCCATCAATGCCATGGCCGTAGCCCATATCAGTCACCAAGGCGGCACCAAAAGTCATGCCGCCCAGAAAGAGATGAGCCATATTCTGGCTTAGGCAGAAGAGCATGTTCCTTTCCCGTCTTTGGTGTTTATCCCAGGAATGGAAAATTTGCAGGCAAATTTCTTGAGTCACCAGCAATTGCTTTCTGGAGAATGGTCTCTGCATCCCAAATTTTTTTTTGGCCATACGTCAGAAGTGGTTTACCCCAGACGTGGACTTATTAGAGTCCATGTTCAACAGAAAACTGGACAACATTGTGTCAAGGACAAGGGATCCGCTCACTTGCGGGACAGATGCCTTAGTGACTCAGTGGGGTAAATTCTCACTGATTTATGCATTTCCTCCTTTTGGTTTGTAGGTGCATCACGCCCCCATTGAGCTAGAGGACCTGATGCCCACCATCCATTCGACCTAAAATTGTTATCATACTAACATTCTGAACAGCAAACTGGTGCCTATTTTTTGGGCGCTGCTCTTTCTCCCTTTTATTTCCTCCAGTTTGCTTGCTTCCGCAGGTTAAAAGGGGAAAGGAAGCTAGTAATCTTAGTTGCTACGGCTTGGCCCCGGGGATCCTGGTATGCGGAGATCGTGAGGATGGCAGTTGAGGATCCTTGGACTCTTTCGTCCCGCCCAGGCCTGCTTTTGCAAGGGCCAGTGTTCCACCCTGCCTTACAAACGCTAAATTTGATGGTTTGGCTTTTGAGACCCTCGTTCTAGGTATTTCGGGGGCTATCAGGCTCAGTGGTAACTACCCTGATTAATGCAAGGAAGCCGCCCTCAAGGCTATTAACTATAGGATCTGGAAGGCCTATGTCTCCTGGTGCGGAAACGGGTTGGCATCCTCGCAAGTATGTCATAAGTGGAATTCTCACCTTCTTACAGTTAGAGATGAAACTAGCCTTTTTTTTTGTCCGAGAGCACACTCTACCAGGGCAGTTAGTGCCTCTTGGGCAGTTCATCATCAAGCCTCCATGGCTCAGGTTTGCAAGGCCGCAACATGGTCATCAGTACATGCATTTACAAAGTTCCATCAAGTGGATGTAGGTCAGCAAGAGGAGGTATACCGCCTTCGGGCGCAGTTTTCTGCAGGCAGCCGTATAGGTCCTCACGTCTGACGGCGGTCTGCATTTGTTGTTTTTTGTCCCCCTTCCCTCAGATAGCATTGCTTTGGGACATCTCATTCGGTAATTAATATGGTGCTCTGCGTCCCCTGATGTACGATAAAGAAAATAGGATTTTTATAACAGCTTACCTGTAAAATCCTTTTCTTGAAAGTACATCACGGGACACAGAGGTCCCTCCCCTCTTTTTTGGGATATATGTATAGTGCTTTTCTACAAAAACTGAGGTTCTCCCTGTGTGGGGTTATATAGGGAGTTGGACTTCCTGTCTTTAATTATGCCAGTGTCCATCACCTGAAGGTGGCCTATAACCCATTCAGTAATTAATATGGTGCTCTGTGTCCCGTGATGAGCTTTCAAGAAAAATATTTTACAGGTAAGCTGGTATAAAAATCCTATTTTACATTGTGGTAGGTGAACATTGTTTAAAATGCAAGTTCATTTTTTTTTTTTTTTTTTTTTTTAATCAATGCTTACCTTGGTAACTCATGTTGTAGTTGCATTTTAGTCACGTTTCGTTCACAGGCGTTTTTAATAGAGATACATTTTTGACTAACTGAAAAAATTATATTTTAAAAACGCTCCTAAACGCAAACGCGCAAAAAACCTGGCACATGAACGCGGCAAAACTGACGTTTTTAAAAGTTGTTTACTATCTGTCAAGTTAAATCATTCAGGGGAGGTTTTAAAACGTCCTGTGTACATTAAGCCTTATGGTTTTTTTTTTGGTTCCATTTTATTATTTGATCTCACAAATACATTATTACTTTAGTGTGGCGTTCTTTAGGTTTTTAGATTAAAATGCCTTGTAACTTTGTAAATGTTTTGTTAAACGCCTCTTAAAAAAACAAAACAAAAACATACAGACTGTTAATTAAATCAGATTTTCTATATAAACCCAGAAAAGTGGGAGGTTAGGTTGAGTTTGCTCCTTTTTTTAGATGCTCCTTTTTTTTTTTTTTTTTTTTTTTTTTTAAACTCACTGCATAAGCTGGGAGTCTGTAACAACCATCATCTGTTCTTTTGGTAAAATTATACTTTCTAAGGTTCCTTCTGCTAGTTTGAGGGCATTTTCGTCAACTGATCTTGTGTGATAGAACTTCCTATATATAATATACAAGCAACACATGCTAGGTGTTGATTTACTGCAGTAAATACTGTTTATATGTTTTTGTGTGTTTTAAAAAAAAAAATGTAATATTTTCCAGTTTAAAAACTGGCAATACATATAACAAGAATTAAGCCATCTGAGATTCGAAGATGACAAGTGCCAAGTCTTTAAAAAGACATAACTTAGTGTAGAGGCAAGTATATTTTCTACTTAATGGGGCTGGTTTACATCAAATGGATCAAAGAAGCAAAAGTGGAACTCTTGCCAATAGCAAGTATTGCTTTAGCTTTGAAATGAAGCAGAGGATGTAATTGGTTGCTATGGGCAGCTACTCCAGTATTCTTTGCTCCAGCTTTTTTAAATTGGTCATGGTGTCTAAGGTATGTGACTGATGTTAAATAAAGCAAATATAAGAAAATTGTCTCTAAGAATCTCAAGAGGGCACCCGATTATCATATATTCTTCCAAAATAACTGTAGGAGCTAGTTTATAAAAATAATTATATATATTTATATATATATATATATATATATATATATATATATATATATATATATATATATATATTAAAAGATTATTCCTGTATCAAGCTGAAAACTGAAGCAAGCAAAGATACAACACTGTTGTTCTCTAAACACAAACTTTAATGGAGGAGTGCCACGGTTCAATAAAGGGAGTTTGTTTGGAAGCAAAGCATCTATGTAATTAACCACTTCAGCCCCGGACCATTTGGCAGCCAAAGGACCAGAGGTCTTTTTTCAATTTCGCACTGCACTACTTTAACTGGTAATTGCGCGGTCATGCAATTTTGTAACCAAACGAAATTTGCGTCCTTTTCTTCCCACAAATAGAGCTTTCTTTTGATGGTATTTGATTGCCTCTGTGATTTTTATTTTTTGAGATATAAACGGAAAAAAAGCGAAAATTTTGAAAAAAAAAGAGATTTTCTACTTTTTGTTATAAAAAAAATCTAATAAACTCAATTTTAGTCAAACATTTGGGCCAAAATGTATTCAGCCACATGTCTTTAGTAAAAAAAATGCCAATAAGCGTATATTTATTGGTTTGCGCAAAAGTTATAGCGTCTACAAACTAGAGTACATTTTCTGGAATTTACACCGCTTTTAATTTATGACTGCCTATTTCATTTCTTGAGGTGCTAAAATGGCAGAGAAGTACAAAACCCCCCCAAATGACCCCATTTTGGAAAGTAGACACCCCAAGCTATTTGCTGAGAGGCATGTTGAGCCCATTGAATATTTTTTTTTTTAGTCCCAAGTGATTGAATAAAGACAAAAATAAAAAAGATTTTTTTTTTTTTCAAAAAGTTGTCACTAAATGATATATTGCTCACACATGCCATAGTTATATGTGGAATTGCACCCCAAAATACATTTTGCTGCTTCTCCTGAGTATGGGGATACCACATGTGTGGGACTTTTTGGGAGCCTAGCCGCGTACGGGGCCCCGAAACCCAAGCACCGCCTTCAGGATTTCTAAGGGTGCAAATTTTTGATTTCACTCCTCACTACCTATCACCGTTTCGAAGGCCATAAAATGCCAAAATAGCACAAAACCCCCCCCAAATGACCCCATTTTGGAAAGTAGACACCCCAAGCTATTTGTTGAGAGGCATGGTGAGTATTTTACAGCTCTCATTTGTTTTTGAAAATGAAGAAAGTAAAGAAAAAAAAATTTTTTTTTTCTTTTTTTCAATTTTCAAAACTTTGTGACAAAAAGCGACATCTGCAAAATACTCACAATACCTCTCAGCAAATAGCTTGGGGTGTCTACTTTCCAAAATGGGGTCATTTTGGGGGGTTTTATGCCATCTGGGCATTCCATGGCCTCCGAAACTGTGATTGGCAGTGAGAAGTGAAATAAAAAAATTACACCCTTAGAAAGCCTGAAGGCGGTGATTGGTTTTTGGGGTTCCGTACGCAGCTAGGCTCCCAAAAAGTCCCACACATGTGGTATCCCCGTACTCAGGAGAAGCAACAGAATGTATTTTGGGGTGTATTTCCACATATGCCCATGACATGTTTGAGCAATATATCATTTAGTGACAACTTTTTGTAAAAAAAATATATATATTTTTTTTTTTTCATTATTCAATCTCTTGGGACAAAAAAAAAAAATATTTAATGGGCTCAACATTGCTCTCATCAAATAGCTTGGGGTGTCTACTTTCCAAAATGGGGTCATTTGGGGGGGGTTTGAACTGTCCTGGCATTTTATGCACAACATTTAGAAGCCTATGTCACACGTCACCCACTCTTCTAACCACTTGTAGACAAAGCCCTTTCTGACACTTTTTGTTTACATGAAAACATATTTTTTTTTTTGCAAGAAAATTACGTTGAACCCCCAAACACTATATATAATGTTAAAGCAAAGGCCCTACAGATTAAAATGGTGGGTGTTGCATTTTTTTTTTCCACACAGTATTTGCGCAGCGATTTTTCAAACGCATTTTTTGTGTGGAAAAAATACACTTTTTTTTTTTTTAATGCACTAAAACACACTATATTGCTCAAATTTTTGATGAAATAAAAAATATGATCTTAGGCCGAGTACATGGATACCAAACACGACATGCTTTAAAATTGCGCACAAACACGCAGTGGCGACAAACTACATACATTTTTAAAAGCCTTTAAAAGCCTTTACATGATACCACATTAGATTCACGGAGGAGGTCTACTGCTAAAATTACTGCCCTCGATCTGACCTTCGCGGTGATACCTCACATGCATGGTGCAATTGCTGTTTACATATGACGCCAGACCAACGCTTGTGTACGCCTTTGCGCAAGAGAAGGGGGGGCAGGGGTGCTTTTTTTTTTTTTTTTGTTTTTTTTTTTATTTATTTAGCTTTTTTATTTTATTTTTAAACTGTTCCTTCCATTTTTTTTCTTTGTTATGATTTTTATTGTTATCTCAGGGAATGTAAATATCCCCTATGATAGCAATAGGCAGTGACAGGTACTCTTTTTTTGAAAAAATTGGGGTCTATTAGACCCTAGATCTTTCCTCTGCCCTCAAAGCATCTGACCACACCAAGATTGGTGTGATAAAATGCTTTCCCAATTTCCCAATGGCGCGGTTTATATCCGGGAGGGGGGACATTCCCTCCCACTGCTTGTAAAAGCAGTCTAGAGGCTAATTACCCGCTAGAATTGCTTTTACATGAAAGCCGATCACTGGCTGAAAAGAATGATACCAAGATGATACCTAAACCTGCAGGCATCATTCTGGTATAACCATTCAAAGTCCAGCAACATACTGGACATATATTGTAATCTTTTTTTTTTCATGCAGCCTCTTGGCTGAACGAAAAAAGAGATTGATTGGTGGGTATGCCCACCATTAGAATACCTCCCTTCATCCACCCACTTCTAATGATGGGCATACATGCACCATTTATATATGCCGATGCATGGGGGCATCCTCCCGCAAAAGTTATGCCGTGTACACACGGTCGGAATTTCGACCGTATGTACGTGGCATTAGGAGCCAATCGCTCCTCCCCCCCCCTGCTGCCCCCATGCTTCGGCATATATGCTCTTTTTTTTAACTGTGGTGGTGAAATCACCTCCTACAGCGTTGGAGTCGCGGCTTTATGTATCGTGGGAGCAAACGCTGTTGCTGTCAAGATAAATAAATCCGCGTTGCAACTGAATGGCGCACCTGAAAACAAAAAAAATGCTCAACACTAAAACACAGTAAACAAAATTACATACCTGAAAAGCAAGCATGATAAAACATGATAAAACATAATAAAACATTGCAGAATAGAATGGAGTAAAAAAAGAGCAACAATAGAGAGAGAATAGAGTGAGAGAGAGAACAATAAAACGACAACTATTTTATTTTTTTTTATTTTTTTGAGATTCACAGGTAAAAAAGCTCCTGACTGAAGCGACTGAATCAAAACGCTACCACAAAAAAAACTGTTAGCGATCGCAGGGATCAGGCCTGACTCTGCGAACGCTGCAGTTATGTGTGCTTAGTGTTTTGTAAGTGACAGTGATCGATCGATACTGCACTTGGGTGGGCTGGGCTGGGCGGAGGGGGAAAACGCAGGTGCTAGCAGGTATCTGGGCTGATCCCGCTAACAATGCGGTTTTTTTTGGAACCCTAAACTGCTGGGACGCTAGTATAGATCTGATCAGATCAGATATTGATCTGTTCAGATACTGTGCCACTAAGGGAGGTGTATGCTTTGTGCGTGGGTGTTTGCGGTACTGGCACTAACCTGGGGCGACGCAGACCTTATTTGACCCTAAAACCTAATTGATATCACCCGCCGGGCGATCAGGGGGTTAAACCGTTATTGGGTAATAAATGGCGGGTGCCCTGACAGTATAAAAAACAAGCTAACTAACCAGCGTCACCCGTAACAGTAATACAAAAAAAAACTGGTTACCTAGCGACACTAATGCAGCGATCAGAAAAACGATCGCTTAGTGACACTGGCAAAAGGGGGTGAAAGGGTTAACTAGGGGCAATCAGGGGGTTAAACCTTTATTAGGTAATATATGGGGGTACCTGACGCTATATAAAAACCTGACGGGGAACCTAAATAACGAAATAACTAACTGGCTAACCAGCGTCACCAGTGACAGTTATACAGTGATCACTGGTGAAAGGGTTAACTCTAGGGGCAATCAGGGGGTTAAAACCTTTATTTAGGTTGTAATATGGGGTACCTGACCTATAAACCTATTTATGAACCTATATAAACATGGCGGTTACCTAAAAAAAAAAAATGGTTACCTAGCGACACTAATGCAGCGATCAGAAAAAACGATCGCTTAGTGACACTGGCAAAAGGGGGTGAAAGGGTTAACTAGGGGCAATCAGGGGGTTAAAACCTTTATTAGGTAATATATGGGGGTACCTGACGCTATATAAAAACCTGACGGGGAACCTAAATAACGAAATAACTAACTGGCTAACCAGCGTCACCAGTGACAGTTATACAGTGATCACTGGTGAAAGGGTTAACTCTAGGGGCAATCAGGGGGTTAAAACCTTTATTTAGGTTGTAATATGGGGGTACCTGACCTATAAACCTATTTATGAACCTATATAAACATGGCGGTTACCTAAAAAAAAAAAAAAAATGGTTACCTAGCGACAGCAGTGACACTAATACAGCGATCAGAAAAACGATCGCTTAGTGACACTGGCAAAAGGGGGTGAAAGGGTTACCTGGGGGGCAATCAAGGGGTTAAACCTTTATTAGGGGGGGGTAGGGGGCTACCTTGGACCTAAAACTAACTGCCCTGACAGTTATTACAGTCACACTGACACTAAATGCAGTGATCAGTAAATAAATGATCACTGCAATTAGTGACACTGTGACTGGGGGGGGGGGGAGGGGGTGATCTGGGGGGTGATCAGGGGGTGACAGGGGGGTGGAATATGTGCCTAACTGTACTGGTGTCAGTGTAGTGTTGTGCACTAACCTGTACATGTTCGCCGCTCGGCGTCTCCGGTCACATAGACCGGCGCACCGAGCGTGACATCACTTCCGCCTTCCTGTCTATACAATAGACAGGAAGGGGAAGTTTCTCATTGGCCAGGAGCGATCGCGAGGGGGTGGCCAGAAACCACTGGCCGTCCCCTCGTCCCGGATCGCTCCTGAAGCGATCCCGACCGTCCCCGCCGGCGGAGGGGGGTCCGATCGGACCCCCCAACCGCCGGAAGAATGTCACGTACAGGTACGTGATTCTGCCTGTACGTGCCATTCTGCCGACGTAAATATACAGGGGGCGGTCGGGAAGTGGTTAAGCAATTTCCCGACTCAATGGCCCCTTTATATATTCATGACATAGGTATTCTCCACTGTCACAGAGCTGGTACAGATCCATTGGAAAACTTCTCAGCAGGTTGGTAGACTTGAAGTCAATGGGCACAACAAGGATTTCCAGAAGGCTGCATTGGAGACAAGTGTAACCTGTTTAAACAAATAGAAAATGTGAACTTGGGTGCTTCCATCAGTCAATTATAATCGCTGCTCGCTTACCCCCTGAGTTACAATCTGAATCTTTACCTTCAACTCCCTGACCCAGCAGTTTGGTCATCCAAAGGAGTAAGGCTGAATTCACACCTGAGCGTTTTGTCGCCTAAAAACCTGAAGCTACAAAACGCTAGAGGGGAAAAAATACATTATTCTCTATGGAGATGGTTCACATCTCCACTCCAAAACACCTGAAGCCCTACGCCTGAAGCTCAAACAAGTTCCGGACCTTTTTTTGTCGCTCAAATCTGGCAGGTTTGTGCGTTTTTTCTTCTTTTTACATTGGTGACCTTTTGCTCTGCACAAAATTGTGGCAAAATGCAGCAAAAAACGGTGCGAATCGCGGTAAAAAATGCAGCAAAAAACGCCGCAATTCGCGCAATTTTCTGCCTGAAAACACTACACTCAGGTGTGAATGCAGCTTTAAGGTCTTGAGGGTCCTGTTCTATAATGGTAAATTCCCATCATATGATGAATTGGAATTTAAGTATAACCTCCCTAACCGATACTGTAAATATATCAAAAAAGGTATCACAAATGCAATGACAGCGACAATTCTGCAACTGAGCACATTTCAGTGTTTTTGATTTGATTACATTATTGCATAATTTTTATTATTATTATTTATTATTTGTAATAATTATTTATAGTTCTTTATTATATTATAATTCATGATTTCATGTTTCAAACTTTATCATGCCCGGGATGTCTACTAGACTCTTGTTTGGACAGATTTAAGTCTGTTATTCCTAAGAATTACAGGCCTACCATATAAAACGCCAAATTTCCATGCAAAACATTTTACCACTTTGAGCATCAAAAATCTAACATAATCATACCGCCAGGGAGGTCAAAGCAGTGCTGGAAAATAATGGTGACCACACAAAACATTGACACTTTGGACCCAATTTTGATATTTTCACTTAGGGGTGTACTCACTTTTGTTGCCAGTGGTTTAGACATTAATGGCTGTGTGTTGAGTTATTTTAGGGGACAGCACATTTACACTGTTGTACAAGCTGTACACTCACTACTTTACATTGTAGCAAAGTGTCATTTCTTCAGCGTTGTCACATGAAAAGATATAATAAAATATTTACAAAAACGTAAGGGGTGTACTTGCTTTTGTGAGATACTGTAACTATGCCATGCTTGTACCTGCTAGTTTAACCTAGCCTTACTCTGTATGTCATCCACCAGCACCAAAGTGCTTTTGCGTGATGAAGAGCTACAGAAGGCCCACCCAACGACGTGTAAGGTTTTCAATAGCCCACCCCACATGGCTTAGATAAATGTAGGGAAGCCTGAACTCTAGACCTGCCCACCCTTGATAATGATGACTGTGACAACATTTTCCAGTATCCATTTAATTGCTTAACTTCAACCAGAGATAGGTTTGTGAAAGATTTCGGACAGAGATAGGCTACTTACAATGATAGAGGATGTCTCTCTAAATTTGACAAAGTCTGGCCCTCATGGCTTGAGAGCTCCAATACAGCATTTTAAGCCCATGCATATCCATGGATATCCTGTCTGCTGTAGAGTTCCCTTTGCTGAAATTAAGGGGCCAAGCCCCACCCCTGAAAAACAACGTCACAACATAATCCCCCCTCCACCAAATAATTTGGACCAGTGCACAAAGCAAGGCCCATAAAGACATGGATGAGCGAGATGGTATTGTTAGCAACACAGAAAGGAGAGTACCCTTGTGGCTAACAGAAGCCAGTCTTCTAAAAAGACCAGTTATAAACGCATTGTGAACAAATTACCAGGTCCAAATGGCTTGCACGCAAGAGTCCTCAAGGAACTTAGCCAGGTCATTGCTAGACCATTGTTCCTAATCTTTAAGGAAAGTTTACTGACTGGAATGGTACCAGCAGATTGGTGAAAAGCTAACTTGGTACCAATATTCAAGACTAGGCCGAAACGACAGACCTTTCAGCTTAACAGGAATAGTTTGTAAACTATTGGAGGGGATGATAAGGGGATCCAAGAGTTGGCTGATAAAAAAAAATAGAATCATTGCTTAGCATGGGTTTATGAAGGATTGCTCCTGCCAGACCAGATTAATACTGTATTCTATGACTAATCTGGATAAAGGAAGGCAGGTGGATGTATTGTATCTAGACTTTTCCAAAGCATTTGACACAGTACCCCATAAACGCTTACTCTCCAAATTGAAGTCTGTTCGTGTTGACAATCGTATATGTACCTGGATAGAAAACTGGTTACAGGGGCGCGTCCAGAGGGTGTGATAAATGGCATATCATCTGAATGGTCTGAAGTTGTAAGTTGGGTACCCCAGGGCTGTTTAACTTGTTAATGATATAGAGGTTGGGATAAATATTTCAATCTCAGTGTTTGCTGATGATATAAAGCTAAGCAGGACAATAACTTCACAACAGGATATAGAAACTTTAAAGGAAGATGTCAATAAAATGGAGGGGTGGTCAAACACATGGCAAATTAGGTTCAGTTTAGGGTAATGTAAAGTAATGCACTTGGGGGCTAAAAATATTAATGCAAGCAAAACGCGCATGCGCAGTAGGAAACCGGCTGTGATGTCTGAATGCTTCACTGCCAGTTTCCCCTACTTAGATTGCAGGTGCCTGCACCTGAAGCAGATTGACAAATCAGCTCGGGGTCCAGACATTGAGGGATCCCTGGACAAGTAAGTGTCCTTATAATAAAAATCAGCAGCTACAGTATTTGTAGCTGCTGACTTTTTTTTTTTTATTAACAAGCTGGAGCTCCTCTTTAACCACTTGCCGACCAGCCGCTGTACTTGTATTGCGGCAGGTTTGCTCTCCTGCTCTAACTGATGTACCGGTACGTCAGTTCGTGCATGTGAGATTGCGGGTGCCTGCGTGCCGTGGGAGCGTGCCCACGGTCCAGCGGACGTGAGGCCACCCACCATCTCTGTATACAAAGGCAGAACAGGGATCTGCCATTGTAAACAAGATGTCCCCTGCTGTTCTGACAGGGGACATCTCAGAGATCTGCTGTTCCCAGTGATTGGGAACAGCTATCGCTGTCATTTCCCAAGTAGCCCATCCCTCCTACAGTTAGAACACGTTGAGGGAACACATTTAACCCCTTGATCACCCCTAGTGTTAACCCCTTCCCTGCCAGTGTCATTTATACAATTTATTAGTGCATTTTTATAGCACTGATCAATGTAATAACGTCACTGGTCCCCAAAAAGTGTAATTTGGGGTCAGATATGTCCACTGCAATGTCGCAGTCCTGCTAAATATTGCAGATCACCGCCATTACCAGTAAAACAATAAAAAAAAGAAAAGTCACTAAATCTATCCCATAGTTTGTAAACACGATAACTTTTGCGCAAACCAAAAATATGTAGAGGGATACATATTGGCCTAAACTGATGAAAAAAAAAATTTTTTTTTTTTTTTTTTTTTTTTTTTCAAATTGATCACTCTTTTTTTTTTGTTGTTTATAGCGCAAAAAAAAAAAAAAACCCACAGAAGTGATCAAATACCACCAAAATAAAGCTCTATTTGTTGGAATAGAGGTACAACGTCGCACGACCGCGCAATTGTCAGTTAAAGCAGAGCTCCAGTCCCCCAATTAGATTTTTTTTTTTTAAGACTCCACTCTAACTTGATCCACTCTATATGCAAGCTTTAGATTAGTGTTGTTCATGGAGTCCTTTTTATTTATGTTTGAATTTAATAAAAGTACCTGGATCTCGGAAGCAGGCAGGGTCCATCTCCACTGTGGGCATCTGAAGCCCTCTTATATTTATTTCCGGGAATCGGTGCAGCTGGCTACCCAGCATGCACCTCCCGATCTCGCATCTGCGCAGTAATGTCACCGCGTGACGCTCCTTCCTCCTGAGTTGTAACACGTTGCCATAGTGGCGCCGGGGGACGTTCTCGTCAATCATTGCCAGATCTCGTCACTAGGCGATTCGCAAGGACTCCTGGGATACATGACGCCGCTATCCCAGGAACCCTTGCGAATCGCCTAGGTGGATACTGCCGAAAGTGCAGGAAAAAGAAGGTAATTAAAGGTATTTCCTTTAAAAAAAAAATAAAAATTTCCATTGCGAAAAGGATGCTCACTGGAGATACCATAGGGAGGAAGTGTAGAAAATGGGTGGAACTCCGCTTTAAAGCGACACAGTGCTGTATCGCAAAAAATGACCTGGTCATTAAGGGGTAAAATGCTTCTGGGGCTAAAGTGGTTAACCACCTCAATACAGGGCACTTCCACCTCCTTCCTGCCCAGGCAATTTTTCAGCTTTCAGCGCTATCACACTTTGAATGACAATTGCGTGGTCATGTAACACTGTACCCAAATTATTTTTTTATCATTTTCTTCACACAGAGCTTTCTTTTGGTGGTATTTAATCACTGCTGGGTTATTTATTTTTTACAAAAAAAAAAAAAAAAGACATACACTATAGAAAAAAATATTTTTTTTTCTTAGTTTCTGTCAGTAAATTTTGTTAAGTAATTCTTCTCCTTCACTGATGTGCGCTGATGAGGCGGCACTAATTGACTGCACGGATGGGCACTGCTTAGGTGGCACTGATGAGGAGGCAGTATTATGCCGCACTGATATGTGGCACTGATGGGCACCAATGGGCGGCACTGATGGAAATTGATGGGCAGCACTTATGAGCAGGCACTGATGGGCAGTAAAAGACAGCACTGACTGGCTCCAGTAATGGACATTGATTTGTCACTGATGGGCACTGATTGTTGGCACTCATGGGCACTAATTGGTGGCACTCCTGGGGATTTACTGTAATCTGGGCACTGATGATCAGTGCCCTGTTCTCCCCTGCAAGGAAATGCCACTGATTGTCTCTCTTCGCCGCATACTCTGTCAGTGTGAGGAGAGCCGATTAACGGCACTTCCTGTATTTACATGTGACCGGCTGTAATTGGACACAGCCAATCGCATGGTTAAAGAGCCGCGTTAGTGGCTCTTTACAGAGATCGTGGCTGTGTCATGTCCTAGCAGCACGAGGGGTCGCCGTGCTGCGCGCCCCCCGCAGGTGCACAAGATTGGCCGTTCAGGTGTGCCATCATATGACGTCCACCAACAACGACAGCCGCACCATCCCTCCATCATTTGAGTGCAGAGGTCAGTAGTAAGTAGAAGGGTTTAGGTGCAAGTAACGCACGGTGCATAGGTCACGAGAAAGTAACACAGAGTATAGGGACCACAAGGGGATATTGCAGAATGCAGGTACCAGGAGTAAATATTGCAGAGTGCAGTGGCCAGGAGTAAGTATTGCAACATGCGAGGGCCAGGAGTGAGTATTGCAGAGAGCAGGGGTCAGAAGAAGTATTACAGAATGCAGGGTTTGGGAATACATATTGCAGAGTGCAGGGGTTGGAAGTGAGTATTGCAGCGTGCAGGCATCTGGAGTAATTATTGCAGAGTTCAGGGGTTGGGAATATGTAAGCAGATTGCAGGGATCAGAAATAAGTAAGGTGCAGGGGTCAGGAGTAAGTGATTCAGAATGCTGGGGTCAGTAGTCTGTAGTTCAGAGGTCATGAGTAAGTAACACAGAATTCGGAGGTTAGTTGTGAGTAATATAGAGTGCAGAGATCAGTACCACAGCACAAAATCCCCCCTTCCTTTTCTATTGTAAAATGTACTCACTGACCTCAAATATCTGGCAGAGTGTGGGACCTATCACACGAGTCAAAGAGAAGCCTAGGACTTTAGCTCTGAGAGGCAGCATTACGAGGTTGATCACGATCTACGTAGTTGTAGCCTACCTGCAGTCAAAGGGTTGCTGATCCCTGCTCCAATGTGATCCCTAACACTGATTAACTCCTGTAGGTTTCTCTTATGTGCCACTGGACTGAAATACTGATTTTATGTAAATAATGTATTTCAGTCCTGTTTGTCAGTATGCTGTTATCACCTAAAAATGTATTTTTCCTTTACTGAAATGTTTTGGTACATAATTGTTTTGATGTTAATTTAGTACTTAAAAACACTTTTGCAAAACTGTGAAGTTAAGATTATTCCATGTAATGAATCTCATTTACCTTCTTTGTAAGAAGTAACTCCTAAATGTATGATAATGAGAAAATTACAATTTTATAGCACTGAAAACATGCCAGTAAGATTCAGTAATTCTCCTGAAATGAATGCTAATAGTTATTCAAGTACTTTAATATAAATTCTGACTTGTTTTATGTATTTTATTTTATTATCCCAGATTTCTGCATTCATAATTGAACAAAAAAATTCTACAAGTTTATTCTGCATGAGTTCCATGTTCATGTTAACACAGTGTAAACAAGAACATTTGCAAGGATTTCCTCTTTTAATTAAGAGTAACATTCAGAAACTTCAACTTTATGAGAGACTAAAAATCTTTAATGTGTTTTTACCCAAAAATAATATTTATTTTTGCCAGATGCCAGAGGATTATGGTGGTTGTAAACCCTCACCTATATCCAGATTGGCGGTTAGCCTCAGGTGTTAAATAGAGATTAAATAAATCCTCCTACATAAGTTGTACCCGTTTATCTGCAGCACATCCGATCTACATCTGTTTAAAGAGGATCTGCAGTCTGCTCACATAATTTGTAATAGAAACATCTTTGCCATTCTAAAGCTTCCCTCCAGCCACTTTGCATATTATTTTATATATACTGTGATTCTGTACTTGCCAAATATGCTGCAGAAATCTCCCTCCACTAAGTCTGGCTGCCTCCATTTTAACTGTGGTATGCTGAAGCTGCTGCCTGTTCGCTTCCTGGATTTACACAGACGCATAGAGGCACACCTCAAGCTCTGCAGCTCTCATTGGCCCTCTTATGAATCATCCCCCCTTCTCCCTTCCTGGCAAACTCTCACCAGAGTGAGAGAGAGCTGTGCCTGATGTCATACGCTTAGGCTAATGACCAGACAAGAAGGAAGTGGGATGTATAAGGTATTTACTGGCAGAAAAAAAAAAGTTTTCCTATCCAAAGTTAAAACAAGGGCAGAAGATTTAATGGATGGAAAGTTAAAAAAAAAAAAATACTGAAGGTCTGCTTTAAAGTCCAGAAGCTACACATCTTTTCTGAGCTTCCAGAGGCAGGAAATCTGATTTAACTCACTGCACAGCTTAGAGAGGAGAGCTGAGTGTAATCTGAAACCTGAGTGTAGGGAAAGGACACACTCTCACTACATAATCTCCTAAGGAAACATGCACAACTGAGGCTGTCAGTAACAGTTTGTCTACTGGAAGCCCCATCCCCCTCGATTCCTTGGAGTGGGCACAACCTGCCAGAAATGACTCCTGCAGATAGCAGAAGAACTAGACTGAAGACAGAAATCAGACTGAGTGCTTTGGGTTGAGGCATGTACACACTATAGTAGGATATGCTTTGCTTATTTCTTTATGTCAGAGGTTTACAACCACTTTAAACCATCTGACTGTTTAATCTCAAGGACTCTGTTGGTGAAATCTGCTGAGAGCCCCCGCATTCTTTTGTTTTTTTTGTACTTATATTATAGATTCTGCAACAGAACTTGCTTATCATGCAAAGGTGGGCAGGAGCACCCTAAACTACCAAGCAGAAAGGAAAACCTTTTTTTGACAGGGGGGGCTCTTTGAAAAAGCTGTTGTAAGTGTAAACATGTAAGAGTAGTGTTCTGTACCATTATAAAAGAAAATATATATTTTCTACAGTCCATTTGTGTGGTGAGTCCCTCATAATATAGCGAGAGCACACACAAATTTCAGAACTTCAAAAAAAAAAAAAAAAATACACCCTTCAAGACTCTACCGTCAACTAACAAAAAAACACTTTTAGGACCCTATAATGTGTTTTTTTTTGTCAGCTAATGCCTTTTTTCAGTGAGTATAGACTTGAGTTCATAAAATTAATTTTCATTGCAAATTTTTGTATTCCCAGTGTGTGGGTTTTTGAGCACTGCAGCACAAAAAGTTTAATCTTATAGCAGTGATGTTCTCGGAATAATAGTAAATTGCTCAATTTGCCTTAATTTGAGTTTTATATCATTTTCCAAGGACCTTTGCAGCCTGATTGAGCAGGGCTTTTAAATGTATCTGGAAACATGAGGTCTTCTTTATAGATGACTTAGTACCGCAAATCTCATTTTCAGCTTGCTAGCAGCTTTCTGGAATTTAGAACAGTTGTTGACATTTTTTTTTAAAGCCCCTGGTAACAAACATATTTTTGGCATGACTTCATATTAAATATATTTAGGTGGAAAGGAACAGTATATACATCACAGATAATGCAACAGATGTAAAGGTAGTTAAGAAGCAGGAAGCTCAGAGCTGAACACTTTCTTTGCCTTCTGAAAATAAGTGATAATTGGTAAATCAAATATATTTACTCTTAGTTATTTGGTCACTGTGCTTGCATGTATATTTCATGACAATATAAAATATTTTCCATGTATTCGACTTTTTCTTCCCCAAAGGAATGTAAACAAGTCAATGATTGACATCATTGTTGAACAGCATCATTTTTCCTGATTTTGTAAATGTCCTTGTAAACAGACTTTCTTTCTTGCCCATAGCTTCTCTACCCAGTATGCCTTAGCTTTTTTTAGCTAGTGTCCTTTGAGGTTGGACACATATATTTAAAATGTCTTTTTGCTAGCCTTCCTTGCTTTGTGAAATGTTTTCCTTTGCAACTTCAACTAAGATTCCTCGCTACAGTGCTGCCTGATCTGGTCTCTACAGCTCTAACCACTTTTGGCTTCTTTGCTGAGCACAAACAGCTTTGTGAACCCAGAGGCTCTAAGTGTGCTCCCTTGTAATGTTTGTTTCTAAAACTCCTGAGGCCTTAGGGTAAACCGATTCTGTGGGCCCAGTTAACATCTCTGATTCAGATCCAGACTCCCAACAGTAAATCTGTGAAGTGACTGTTTTTGATGCACTTCAATCTCCTGCCATTGACTCAGATTTACAGAGAGGGGTTTCAAGCCCATTGATTTATTGCATAATACCCTGCACCTGGAAGGTCAACCAACCATTTCAATCCTTGGATCTTTTAGAGCTTCTACAGATTTTCACTACACTGGCTATTTGAGCCTTCCCTCTATGTGAACTGGACACACCCTGAAGGGGTCTGGGCCCTATTATGTGAGAACTACTGAACTCCTGTAATTCTGTGGTTTGTTCCTACAGTTGATACACTAGTGACCCACCTTGACAGGAACTCTACTAAATTGGCTGAGGGTCTCCTCACTTTTTGGGATTCCACTGAATAGAAGTTGAGAAGAGTCTAGGAACACCCTGGCATAATTATTTGGTCCCTTCAGCCTAAAGGGGTGGTCTCTCTACCTCACCATCGATGGCCTCTCTTGCCGGGGGGTGTCCTCATACCAGAGGTTTAAGTCTATATTTTTAGGACAGATGGTTCTCTTTCGGGGGTCACACTGTGAATTTGCTTTCTTACCTAGACATTATTGTGCATTCTCTAGATGTTGTAGGACCTACACACCAGGGAAGGTTTGTGAGTTTTCCCTGTGCCGGGCAAGTGGCCTGGTTTCTATTGATATTTCTATGGACAACGCTGAGAGTAATACTGTTGATACTGTCTTCCTTAGAGACAGTACATTGACATCTGTCTCTCCGCAAACTGTAGTTTCCACCCTGAAGGGAGACGTTTGTGCACATGTGTGCTCCTTAATTTTTGCATGGCAGGAAAAAATCATTTCTGGAGATCTATGTTCTTCAGTAGATTTTCAGCAGGCAGAACACTGGGATCCTCACCCACTTGAGGATAGAATACATATTTTTTTGGAACGTGAACACCTGTGGATAGGTCCTCCTTTCCATTGCTGATCTGAAGCCTCTTGAAGAATTTCTTCCAAATCCCTTCCCCAGTTCTTAATCAGATGAATGTTCTTGACAGTACAGCGTAGGTTCCTGCCGCTCGCTCCATTTATATGGATTCTTTGCTGGATTGGGACATATTAGGAGGTTCTTAGAACTATGTTCTCTGTTCAAGGTTCTGTAGAGTTTCTCCAGAAACACCCCCAGATGTTTACCTAGATTGTTTTTGCTCATTCTCTTATTCTGGTGTTTCCTTGCACCAATTTGGGGTTGTGGTATACACTTCATCCCTGCCTACCCTTGTAGAGGTACCTCTTCTGTATCCTCTCCTCTTCTTTCAGTTAGGCTGACTTCAGGGTTTGTACTTTTGAGTTCTCTACCAGTTTCGGGCAATTCTTAGCCATCCTTTTGGGATATTATGCTGTGAGGAGGATTAGTTGCTTGGTCGGGCAAACTAATTTTTATTATGCAACCTCTCTTCCTAGAATCTTAAAGATTTTGATGAGTGTAAGGCCTGGGCCTCTTATTGGTCTTGTTTTTTGTCCAAGGTCCCCTTTGGGCTTCTGTTTTCCTGGTGACTTTGACCACATCACATTGTTGATCAGTTATTAGGTGGTTTACATGTTTGGCTTACAATTTTTTATTTTTTTTGCCAGTGTCCCACCTCCCTGTAGATGACAGTATAACCCAACTGTTTTTGAATTTCCGTGCCCCATAATGGATTCAAAGAAATTTTTTTTTTGCAAAGCACAAAAATGTTACTTTTGATTAGCAAGCCTATAACTGTATAGGCCTAAGGTTATGGTTCAGGGATTTTATATATGATACAAATTGTAGTAACAATTTCTATACAGTAAATTTGACAGTTCAGACTGTGCTTATCATAACAAAATACATAAGGTTAGTGTCAGTTAAAACGGAATTTTATAATATTTAGTAGATCAAAAAATTTCATTTTGTTCATAATTTTTATATAAAAGTACACCTTTGAAATTTATCGTAAAAGTGTAATTTCCTTGCTTCCTACTGCTTCCCAATTGGTCCTTTATTTTAATGGGTGACAATACCGAACAAAGAGGGTGCAGACGCAGATGGGACCAAGTTCAACTTTAATGGGAAAAGAACAGTTTTAAAACCAACTTTAGCTGCCTATGTCACTCGATCATGTTGAAATGTGATTTTACTTATTTTTACGTTTTAAGTTTACTTTACTATGCTTTTGTTGTCTTCTTATACGTTTTTTTAATCATATATTCAGTCTGAATTGCTCAAGTTTGTGAAATATTCACAGCTCATAAATACATAAGAGGAATAAAGGCTTTGTTTAATGGCACAGCATGAAGATAAATGATGTACAAATGAGTAGCCAAAGTCAGACAGACACTGACTTTTTTCTTAGGCTTAATGTACACGTGATGTTTTAAAACCACAATTTAACTTGACAGATAGTAAACAATGTTTAAAAACTGCAATTTTGCCGCGTTTACATACCATGTTTAGCCGCGTTTTCTTTTAGGAGAGTTACCAATTTTTTTTTGTTTTTCAAATAGTCAAAAATGTATCTCCATTAAAAATGCCTGTAAACGAAACGCGGCTAAATGCGAGTTACTGCGTTTACAAGATGTTACAGGCATTTGGCCTTTTAAATGCCTCTAAACATCCGTCCTGAGCACATTTTTTCGCTTTCCAAAAAATGCTTCTAAACTCAACTGTCTAGAAACTACTATAAACGACCCTGTGTACATGTACTGATAAGATACCATAGAGGAGAGTTCAGGGGCAGCTGAAAAAATAAATAAATACCCAATTGCTCCTAAACGTCCGTTTACTAGGAGCAGTGTGCATGAAGCCTAAGTGTGACTGTACTAAACCTTCTGTTGCTATAGATTACTACACTGTAACGATTCTCATTCTGAGTACATTCAATTAAATTTAAATCCTTTTATTTCTGTGATACATTTTTAAAATCACACAAATACACATGTATGTATTTTCTGAAATTAATACTTTGGCCAGCCAATCAAGAGCAAGACTCATTCTAAATGCGATAGCCGTTCAACATAATCACAACTGTTATTATTTGTCTTAAAAGAAAAAAAAAAAGGGGGAAAAAAAGAGCCTCCACAGATCACAGCATCAATTCACTATAAGTTAATTTCTTAATTATGTAGTTTAATAGGAAGGATTTATTTATAATTGAGTTTTCTTGCTCCATAAACCTGAAAATTCTTAATCTGTTGAAAATGTATGAAAGAGTGTGTTCAGCAGGGGTAGATGATGTAAATTGCTGTCTGCATTATTGCTATCCATGAACACGTGTTTTCTTTTGTCAGATGAATGATGGCCCCCTGTGTAAGTGCAGCATTAAAGCCAGAAATACAGGAATCCGACACAGCTTTTATCCTGGAGAAGAGGTAAATGCAGTCCCTCATACCTAGTTTATTTTGCCTTTGCCTCAGTCAGGCATGTTGTTTTTTTTTTTTGACTGATGTATGTTTTCATGTCACCACTCTATATAAGTTCCCTGTGTCATGTCACTCAATCTCACTTCAGGGAAGAAACTTTTATCTATTGCTTCTATAAAAAAAAAAAAAAAAAAAAAAAAACTTGTTTATATTTTTCTGTATTTCTTTAACCACTTTTTTGTTTCCAATATGTGTAAATATCATCATTTAAAAACTTTTCATCATAAATGCAGTTAGTATGATGGACCTAAGTAGTGGTACTCATTGACACCATGGCATTTACCATATAGACATATAGATAATGGGCCAATAAGATGGCTACAAGTCTTGATTTTCTTTGACCGTTTTGCTCAATTGAAGAGATCCCTAAGATGCTGATCGTAAAATTTTAGGCATACCTGGAGTAATAACACTTGCTTACACAATGAAAAGCAATCATGAAACCCCATGCGCATGAATGTATTTTTGTAAATTTACTAAAAAAGACTGCACTGTCTATAGTCATGGCAGTCTACAGTTTATTTGGGTATTCTGTACATTGGACTCCAGTACTACATTAGTGCCTAGTGCTTCTTCTTATGCTAAGAAAATGCTGCCAATGTTATTTCTATGAGCTGTTGGCATTTAATGGATGCATATTGCATACTAAAAAGAGTAAATATGGTTAATATGTAGAGTATCTCACAAAAGTGAGTACACCCGTCACATTTTTGTAAATATTGTATTATATCTTTTTATTTGACAACACTGAAGAAATTACACTATTCTACATGCTTGCTATGTAAAGTAGTGAGTGTACAGCTTGTATAACAGTGTACATTTGCTGTCCTCTCAAAATAACTCAACACACTAATTTTAATGTCTAAACCGCTTGCAACAAAAGTGAGTACAGCCCTAAGTGAAAATGTCAAAATTGTGCCCAATTAGCCATTTTCCCTCTACGGTGTCATTAAACTCGTTCGTGTTACAAGGTCTCAGATGTGAATGGGGAGCAGGTGTATTAAATTTGGTGTTATCGCTCTCACTCTCTCATACTGGTCACTGGAAGTTCAATAAGACACCTCATGGCAAAGAACTCTGAGGAGCTGAAAAAAAGAATTGTTGCTCTACATAAAGATGGCCTAGGCTATAATAAGATTGCAAAGACCCTGAAACTGAGCTGCAGCTTGGTGGCCAAGACCATACAATGGTTTAACAGGACAGGTACCACTCACCTGGACTGGGTGGCAGGGCAGTATTCCAACATAATGACCCCCAAACACACCTCCAAGATTACCATTGCCTTGCTAAAGAAGCTGAGGGTAAAGGTGATGGACTGGCCAAGCATGTCTCCAGACCTAAATCCTATTGAGCATCTGTGGGACATCCTCAAATTTAAGGTGGAGGAGCACAAGGTCTCTAAAGTCCACCAGCTCTGTGATGTCATGGAGGAGTGGAAGAGGACTCCAGTGGCAATCTGTGAAGCTCTGGTGAACTCCATGCGCAAGAGGGTTAAGGTAGTGCTGGAAAATAATGGTGGCCACACAAAATATTGACACTTTGGGCCCAATTTGGACATTTTCTCTTAGGGGTGTACTCACTTTTGATACCAGCAGTTTAAACATTAATGGCTGTGTGTTGAGTTATTTTGAGGGGACAGCAAATTTACACTTTTATACAAGCTGTACACTCACTACTTTACATTGTAGCAAAGTGTAATTTCTTCAGTGTTGGCACATGAAAAGGTATAATAAAATATTTACAAAAATGTGAGGGGGTGTACTCACTTTTGTGAGATACCATATGTCCATCCAAAACTTTTATTGGATAGAGTAGGGATGGATTTTAATCCCTGTGAGGTGTTCTGCTATCCAGAGGGACATAACCCCTCACTTACTTTTCTGGTGTCAAGAGGGTCACAATATAGGAAATGAGGGAAAATCTCCAACAACAATACAGAAATAGAAACACTTATTTTTTAATTACTGCCTGTGTCCATGCAGAAAACGTTACAGATGCCATTCAAGCCTACTCATTAAGCAGACCACAACAGTTTTTTTTTATTTTATCTTTATTGAACGTTTGGGGAAGTTTTATTGCCACTATCAAGTTTTTATTGCATCTGTTCTTAAATTCTGTCCTGGTGAAATCATGGGGCAAATGTATAAATCGGTAAATGTGATGTTCAGAAAACATTTACTGCAAGTTAATAACTAATTTTAAATATGTGCAGTCAAAAGGTACATCTACAGTAATGTTTGAATGTCACAATCACTTCTTTATATATAAACTATTACAGGACACCCTGACACACGTGCTGTCACAGGGGCAAGAAGTACGTAGAAAAGCATCCTATAATCCTATACTGTAGCATGAATATTTACAATAATACATTATATTTTAACAAATCATTTAAAAATTGGTAATTTTTTTATCTGCCATAGAAGGTATTACAAGAGTTTTGGTCCTGATTGTAGACATTCTAAAAACCAAATGATGTTTATGGCCAACTTTTAGTGATAATTATTGCGTGAAGACGGACCTATGATTCTTAAAGTGTAACTAAAGGCAAAACCTTTTTTTTTTAGTTTTCAACAAATTGGAGATGGATTAGAACACCTATTAGGTTTTTTGTTGCTGTCGGTGACCCCATTAGGAAGATGTACCCTCTCTTTTTGTTCTGTTTACCATTATCATCGAAAGCGAAAGTAAAAAAATCCCAAATTTTAGATTGTCTCCAGAAAACAGAGAGTTGTAAAATCTTAAAATGGGGATGCTTTTTTTATTTTATTATTTTTTTTAGCTGTTGAGATGTGATTTGTTTGAAAAGCAGATGATGGATCTGTTTACATACTTGTTACTGCACAGCAGATATCTGTTATTTACTATCCAAATAGAATACATGTTGCTGAGATGTTTTTGATTTTTTGTGGATAGTTCAGATAACAAACTAATTCACTAACTACAAAAATACAGCTTCTGAACTGTTTCTATAGTGTGAAGTAATACTAATGCGATGCAATTTGTTAAAATCTTTTTCTGCTCCTGTTTTCTAGTCAATCAAGTCATGCCGTCCCATGACAAACAATGCAGGACGTCTCTTTCACTACAGGATTACTGTATCACCGCCAACCAATTTCTTAGTAAGTACCTTCTGTGTTTTTGTTGGTATAGCTGATTATAGTTTGTCTTAAAAAAAAAAAAGTGTGTAACATATATACTTTTGTGTATTTTAAATCATCCTGGCTTTCTTTCCTTTCTTTGCTGTGCTGACAAGACAACCTAGATGGATTCTGATTGGTTAGCGCCATCTATGTGAAGTTGCTGACCAATTAGAATGCCTCTTGTCCATACACACTGAGAGGTATGGAAAGGAGATTAGGCTGTGGGGATTTCAAATCCTCAGACCGGTGAAACGGCGATCCTGTCCATGACACAGCAGGATCGTGGGACTACAGTACAGCAGGACCAGGGGGAGGGGGAAGGGGTTCCTGTATAAGGTCACCGTTCTGTAAAGATGAATTTATACTTTGAGAAATATTTGAATGGATGACAGTCGGACTAGTAGGTAGCAAAAAAAGGGAAGAGGGGGAGGCCTCACTTTTTAGGTTAAGATGTGTAATTCAATTTAAGAGAGGCATGTCATGTCGATTGGGGGATCATTGATTAGGAGCCTGAGTAGCTACCATTGAGTATGTTGAAAGCATTGCATTAAGCGGTTGTAAATCGCTGGACATTTTTTAGTTTTTTTGTATATGCAAGGTGAAGGCATAATGTGCTCGTATGCATCGCATACTAACACATTTTGTTAAACTTACCTTAAAACAAAACTCTTCCAGCACCGAGATGTCAGCTCTGCAGGCGCTCTTATCTTCACCCATCTTTCTTCTGGGTCTGTGGACTCCGGGTCTGACTGGCTGGAGCCGCAACAACGTCACTCCTGCGCATTCTTGTGGAAGCTGCCCTTCACGGCACAGGGCTGGCCAATCTTTCAGAGCGCATGCGCCAGTGATGTCACTGGCTGCATGTACAGTACGTATCTCCTAAACGGTGCCTGTTTAGGAGATATTTACATTATCTATAGGAAAGCCTTATTAAAGGTTTACTTATAGGTAAAAGCAAGAGATCAAAGTTTTCTTTCACTTTATAGATTGTTGAGTTCCTTTGGGCAAGGTTTGAATAAGAGATTTGTGTTGAAGAAATATTGAACCTGTAATTCTTTATGAGGCCTCCACCCATTCAATGCGAGAAATATTGGATAATTTAGCTAAAACTAAAGAAATGGGAGGGGGTTGTGGGTAGATCCACTGAGATCGCAGCCTCGTGAGATTTTAATGCTTGGGAAATTAATTAGGCCGAAAAGTGCCCATTCTGGAGTTAGAGGTAAGTAGTTTACCAGGTATGTGGTAGCATAATGTACTATGGATTTCCAGAAATGTTTAATCCTGGAGCACGATCAAAAAGCATGGAACAGGTCCTCCTCTATAAATGTTTTTTTTAAAAGTACTTTGGCCTTTCTTTGTACTAGCCTTTAGTCATTTTCTGTACATTAGCATTTTATGACTAATGAAAGGACCTCTTTAACCACTTCAGCCTCAGAAGGATTTGCCCCCTTAATGCAATTCGGCACTGTCACTGTCGCTTTAACTGACAATTGCGCGGTCATGCGACATTGTACCCAAACAAAATTGACATCCTTTTTTTCCCACAAATAGTGCTTTCTTTTGATCACCTCTGCGGTTTTTATTTTTTTGTGCTATAAACAAACAAAAAGTGACAATTTAAAAAAAAAAAAAAAAAAAAAAGATTTTCTTTACTTTTGACTATAATACATATCCAAAAAGAAATATCACCAGTTTAGGCCGATATATATTCTTCTGCATATTTTTAGTAAAAAAAAACTATCGCAATAGGTGTATATTGATTGGTTTGCGCAAAAGTTATTGCGTCTACAAACTACAGGATAAATTTAGGGACTTTAATTTTTTTATTGTTTTTACTGATAATGGCGGCGATCTGTGATTTTTAGCAGGACTGCAACATTGCGGCGGACAAATCTGACCCCAAATGACATTTTTTTGGGGACCGGTGACATTATTACATTGATCAGTGCTATAAAAATGCACTGATCAATGTAAAAATGCCACTGGCAGGTAAGGGGTTAACACTAGGGGGCGATCAAGGGGTTAAATGTGTTTCCTAGGTGTGTTCTAACTGTGTAGGGGGGATGGGCTACCAGGGACATGACAGATCACTGTTCATGATCACTGGTATGCCTTGTTTACATAGACAGTTCCCCGTTCTGCCTGTTTACAGGGCGATATCGGGCCACCGGCTGACATCGATCCCGCCCGACCCGCGGGCACGCACCTGCAGCAAGGAGTGCACCTGCCCGCAACTGCGCCTGCGATTTGCACAGGAGAGTCGACCTGCTGCAGTATATCTGTGTGAGCAGGTCGGCTAGTGGTTAAAATGTTACTGCCCTTTTACGCTAAAATATGTGATTGACCGCATAAGAGGAACCTTAAAAGAAATGTAATATACTTGCTTTATCTGATAAAGCCTCATTAGCTATGACTCATTCATTTATATTGCAGCTGTCAACAGGTCTTCCTGAATCGATAAAGTGATAAATTGATAAGTGATGAAGGAAGTACTATAACCACATAAATACATCATCGCTTGGATCATTGGGAAATTCAGTCCTTTATCACTTCTTCAGCCAGCTTGATGCTTGAGATTTTTTCAGCCACATTCAACAGCCATTCAGGCTGTACAGTACACGAGCTGCAGCCTAGGAAGATCATTGTAAATAAGAGTCAAAGCCCTAGAGCGAGAGAGCGCAAAACTGATAAGGAATAATTCAGGAAAGACAGTTGATTGAGTCATTTTAATTAGCTGTAACCATTATGTAGTGACAAAGTGTAAGAGTAGATATTCTGCTACATACCCATCCGAGACTGTTATGTGATTCCCATTCCTATACTGTTATGTGAACATTAGAAACTCTGTTTATTCAGTCTTCTAATCAAGGCATCACTGCAAGGTGCCATGTCCTGTTCCTGGCTATTTACTTTTCTACCCTGCAGTCAAAGCAACACAGTTGTGATTGGATAGCCCAAGAGCGATTAGCTATCGATGAGCTCTCTCCTCTATATTGCAATCTCTATTTATTAGATTGGCACTGTGGCAGATTTACTTAAAAGTTCTGTCCCTTCCTTCCCAGTCAGAATGCCTTTGTACATGGAAGCAGAGGAGACTAAAGCATTATTAAACCCAAAAGCAAACATTCTCATATTTCAGCTTAACAGTTCTTGGATGTGGTGTCTGTATTATTTTTTATTTTATTTTTAGTCATTCTTTCCTTTTTTTTTTACCCAGTGATCTGGCCAGTATGTCGGTTGTTTTTTTATTAAAAGAACAATCTTTTTTGCAAATTTAGCAGTTACAGGGATGATGCAAACCATTTGCCACTGCCAGGGTTGCTTACAATGGTCAGCTTTTATTTATGTAAAACATTTTTCTCAAAGGAGAAAAAAAAAAAAAAAAATCTGTAATGCTTATAAAGTGTTAGCTGGAGTTTGACTTCAATTGTTAGTTTAATCCAAATCTGCTACCCTGTTTCCCCTAAAATAAGACCTAGCGTGATTGTCGGTAATGGCTGCAATATAAGCCCTACCCACCAAATAAGCCCTACCCTGTTTCCCCGAAAATAAGCCCTACCCTGAAAACAAGACCTACAAGGACTTTTACTAGGGCTTATTTGGGGGGTAGGGCTTATATTGCAGCCAACACCGACAATCACGCTAGGTCTTATTTTCGGGGAAACAGGGTAGTACATCTAAAACGCCCCTCCCCCCAGATTACCAATGCTGATGTCCAAAGATGCCCCTGTGCTCCTTCATCCAGAGTGGGGGGTACTCTAATATTGATGTGTTCCTGGCCAGATCACCAGGTGAAAACAGAGGGGGGGGGGGGGGGACAGATTCAGCCACCATATGTAATTATTGGTAAGTCACATTGTATTACATTTTTGGTTTAGGGGTTTATTCCATTTTAATATACATATAGAACTTAAATTAAACTTTAGTACATGGAAGTGGAGGAGACTAATATTAAGACAGCTGGAACATGAATAAAGCTGTACTTTTGTATTCATTGATGCATTCTAAAATATAAGCAAAATGTACAGCTCTGTGATGAAGTGACAAAGCGTTGCATCAGTTAATATGGATTGGACTGTGATAAATGCAGTAGCCTGTGATTCAATGCTTTGTTAAAGCGGAAGTAAACCCATCCATAAAACTGTTTCATTTCCAGCATGTGTGTAACACTCCCATTGGTTGTGCTCTCAACTAAACTGTCAAACCATCCAATGGCTGGTGTCATAACTGATCACATGTGCAGCATCATGGCAGTTGTAGATTAAACAGAGGCAAAGATGGTAGTTTCTTTGTCTGAAAACGATAGGAGGGTTCCTTACACTTTAAGGGATGCATATCAGATACTTAAAAAAAAACATTTATTTGGTGGTAAAATGCAGGTGTCCCCTGCTAACTGCTAAAAAATTAGCTTGACTGCATGGGTCAAGCCGAGGAAACCGAACTTTAGAAGTTGCGCCCAAAAAAAGCAGACAGAGAGCAAAGGACTAGATACTGGTATTGCTTATGACCTTCCTGTAGCTTTCCTTTTTTTCTAGTACTTATGCCTTGTTCTGCACTGGTTTATCTTGGTAAAGACCGGTCTTTACCTCATAGTAGCCCTGCCTCTGTCAGAGTCTCAGGGAAGAAGAACAGTGAGTGGCACAACAGCGATATCGGCAAACCTACTGAGACTAACAGAGGCAACAGCGCCTTGGATCTCACACTGTAGATGTACAGCTGTAAGGTTGTAGGCACACAGAGTGGCTGCGCACTTTCTCATGCCAGTAAATGCACTGATATTTTTTAGGAATTCAGGATAAAAGTTAAATCTTTCAGGGTGTTGCTTGGGCACAATTAAAATATATAGATATAGGTACAAAATGTTCTTAAATTATCAACACAACAGAATTTACATTTATTGCAAAGTGTCCCTTGTGCTGGTGATGACCCTCATAGTGGAAATCTGAAGTCTTCTGCCCTCCTCTCATACCCCACAGTGGTAACTTTCCAGTGTTGTGGGGGTTAATACCAGTGCTGAACCTGACAGGCGCTCATCAGAGTGCAAACTATGCCCACCCTTTCTGCCCCCTGTAGCTTTTGTAATGTAACTTCCATGAATAAAAAGTGATCTATTTCCACTATCACAGCTTGCACCAGCACAAGGGACACGTAAAGTGATTGTAAGGTCCCCCCCCACATTTTTTTTAAATTAAAAATAACAATCATGTTATACTTACCATCTCTGTGTAGTGGTTTTGCACAGAGCAGCCCAGATCCTCCTCTTATTGGGTCCCTCTTCGGTGCGCATGGCCCCTCCCTCCTGTTGAGTGCCCCCATAGCTTGCTATGACATTTATAGCTTGCTATGGGGGCACCCAAGCTGAGCCACAGCTCCATGTGTACATTCACACAGGGAGCCACGGCCCGGCCCCATCCCCTTTCTCTCCTCATTGGCTGACTGACTTTGAAAACAGCCGGAGCCAATGGTGCTACGCTGCTGTCTCAGCCAATGAGGAGGGGAGTCCTGGGCAGCCGAGACATTCCTGCAACATTGCTGAATCTAGAGGGGCCTCAGGTAAGTATAAGGGGGGCTGAGGGGAGCCGCACACAGAAGGCTTTTTATCTTAATGCATAGAATGCATTAAGATACAAAACCTTCTGCCTTTACAATCACTTTAAATGTAAGTAACATCCCTTCAGTTTCTTCTATTTTTACCTAAATGTAGGCTTTAAAGCAGAACTCCACAAATCAAAAATGCTATTCAATTCATTTTTAATATCCAAAGCAAACTCACCCATCCACCCATGTTTGCATGCTTTATTTTGCTGAGAAATTACTTTGAAAACCACCCCCTAGAGTTTCTGGCTGTGGTCATCTTATGTAAGGGCAGAGGACCCATGTTGCATTTACCTCCTGTAATCCATCCACCCTTAGCTTAGGCATGCAGACAGGAAGGTGTGCTTAGCTAAGAACCCCCCCCCCCCCGATAGCAGGCACACAGGGAACCTGATGCACGTGGTTGGCGGGCGCGATCACCGCCAGCCACGCGTGATCGCCTGCACGAGAGGAATATGGATTTGTGCGTGTGTGTGTAAACACACAATTCCCTATTCTGTCAGGAGAGAAGAGATATATCATTTGTTCCTACTAAGTAGGAAAAACAATGTCTCTTCCTCTAGTCACTCCTATCTCACAACAGTTAAAACACACCCAGGGAACACACGTTTAACTCCTTGATCGCCCCTGGTGTTAACCCCTTCCCTGCCAGTGACATTTACACAGTAAACATTTTTATAGCACTAATCGCTGTATAGATGTTAGTGGAACCAAAAATGTGTCAAAAGTGTCCAATCTGTCCACCACAATGTCGCAGTACCACTAAAAATTGTAGATCACTGCCATTACTAGTAAAAAAAAAAAAATTCCATAAATCCTTCTCCTAGTTTGTAGATGCTATAACTTTTTTGCGCAAACCAATCAATACGCGTATTGCGTTTTGTTTTTGTTTTTTACCAAAAATATGTAGAAGAATATATATTGGCCTAAACTGAGGAAGAAATGTATTTTTTAAAAACATTTTTGGGGATATTTATTATAGCAAAAAGTAATTTTTTTTTTTCAAAATTGTCACTCTTTTTTGTTTATAGCGCAAAAAAATTAAACCGCAGAGGTGATCAAATACCACCAAAAGAAAGCTCTATTTGTGGGGAAAAAAAAGATGTTATTTTGTTTGGTTACAGCGACGCACGACTGCGCAATTGTCAGTTAAAGCGACGCAGTGCCGTATCGCAAAAAATAGCTTGGTCGTTAAGCAGTCAAATCTTCCGGTCTGTAAGTGGTTACAGTTACAGACTGCTAGAGGTGTTAAAGCCTAACTCCAGTGAAAACACTTTATTCACATTTGGGCAGAGGTATAGGGGGGCCCTTTGAAACATTTTCTTTTTCTTTCCTCCCTGACACCACCACAAGTGATTTAGTGATCAGATGTCACAATGACACATTTGTTTTCTTCCTCTGTCTCCATTGGAGAAATTTCCCATAACTTCCTGTTTGCTGCTCCACTATCATTGGGACAGCTGGGACACAGATGGCAAGAAAAAGGTGACCAAGATTCTGAAAATAAGGACAATGTTTTTGTCAGTTTACTTTCTATTTAATTGATTAATTTGCAAAGTGTAATTTCTTCAGTGTTGTCACATGAAAAGATATAATAAAATATTTACAAAAATGTGAGGGGTGTACTCACTTTTGTGAGATGCTGTACATAGCACATTAGCAGAGAAAGTTTGGTTCATGGATAATCTGATTATCTTTGAAAGTCGGAGAATAAAACTTGAGATTAAAGAGGTTGTAAGACCGGTCACGGCACAGGGCCCTGAAGGAACAGTGCACATGCGCTGATGACATATACAGTAAATATCTCCTAGACGGTACAAGTTTAGGAGATATTTCCAGAACCTACAAGTAAGCCTTATTATAGGCTTACCTGTAGGTACAATTAAAGAGGAAGACTTTACTTCCTATTTAATGTCACTTGTATGCGCATTTCTGAAACTCTGCAGAACGTTTTGATTTGATCTGATCTTTGAATGTAAACTGGTGACTTTGACTGGCGTTGGTGTTTTAAAAGATTCAGATTTTTACAATTTAATGGATGTTTCAACTTCTTTCCCCCGGATATCAAGACCCAGGAGTTACAACATTTCGATGGCTACAGAGTTTTATTTATTTGCTGATGCAGTATGAAAGGCATTTCCTCTAGACATGTACTTGTGATGTACCAAGCCGTTGTGAGTTACGAGCCACACAAAGTATTTTTGCATGCATCAAGGGAGGTAAATTCTCCACTTTCAATTGAGGATTTAACAGGTTTCTTGAATGGGCATAAAACAGATTGATGCCTTCCTCCTTGCAATCTTATTTTTTTTTTGTTGTTGATTTGTGTGATGCCTGCAAATTGGCAGCTAAAATGAACCTTCCCAATTATCTCTGGGTTTTGTTTCAGTGCTAATTTATTCACCAATCCCTGCTAATGGTTTGTTGATATATAGAGAGCAGGTTAAAGCGAAATTAGAATTTGTGGACAACATTTTATTTTTCTGCTGCTGCTCCTTAATTAACCTTTCTGCTGCCCTGAGACAGATGCTGGCAGCAGACACACTCTGCATTAGAGAAAGTGTCCATCATTTACTGCATTCTTTTAATCCTTGGCCCAGCGTCTGGACATCCACATCACCTGGAAAGAAGCCCAAAACTTTTTATTGGATGCATTATAGTTGTAAATAGTGAACTACAAACGACTGATTAACATGTTTTACAACTTCCTGCCTGTTTTCTGAAAGCTTGCTGGCAATAAGTAACTTTGCAGACACCTTGAAAAATGATAATTAAAATATCACCAAAGGGACTCATCATAATCAAGTGCTTTTCTTTGTTTTAGACTGATCGACCTACTGTAATAGAGTACGATGATCACGAATACATCTTTGAGGGATTTTCTATGTTCTCCCATTTACCCCTCACAAGTGTAAGTATACTTTTATAAAGCATCAAATTACCTTGCCACTTAATAAGTGCTCAAAATAGTTAGTAAAGAGATAACTATAATATGTTTTCAATTAGCAAATATTGTATTTTCGGCTAGAATGCATGTATTTTACCTTAAAAGTATTCTTTGAACAACTTGCTAATTTTTTTTTTTTAAATAAGTTATTTATTAAGTGTTTCTCATAGAAGTTAAGCAGGTAATTGCTAAATACAGTGCACCCGGAAAGTATTCACAGCGCTTCACTTTTTCCACATTTTGTTATGTTACAGCCTTATTCCAAAATGGATTAAATTCATTATTTTCCTAAAATTTCTACAAACAATACCCCATAATGACAACATGAAAGAAGAGGTTCTCCTCTCTCCACAGGGAAATGCTGGAGCTCTGTCAGAGTGACCATCAGGTTCTTGGTCACCTCCCTGACTAAGGCCCTTCTCCCCCGATCGCTCAGTTTGGCTGGGTGACCCCCTCTAGGAAGAGTCCTGGTGGTTTCACTCTTCTTCCATTTACAGATAGATGATGGAGGCCACTGTGCTCGTTTGGACCTTCAATGCTGCAGAAATTTTTCAGTACCCTTCCCCAGATCTGTGCCTCGATACAATAATGTATCGGAAGTCCACAGACAATTCCTTGGACTTCATGGCTTGGTTTATGCTGACATGCACTGTTAACTGTGGGACCTTATATAGACATGTGTGTCTTACCAAATCATGTCCAATCAACTGAATTTACCACAGGTGGACTCCAATCAAGTTGTAGAAGCATCTCAAGGATGCACCTGAGCTCAATTTTGAGTGTCATAGCAAAGGTTGTGAATACTTACGCACAGTTTTGTTTTAGTTTTTTTTTATAAATTTGCAAACAGTTCAAACAAACTGGGATATTGTTTGTAGAATTTTTAAGGGAAAATAATGCATTTAATCTATTTTGGAATAAGGCTGTAACATCATAAAATGTGGAAAAAGTGAAGTGCAGTGAATACTTTCCAGATGCAATGTATATACCACTGGATAGTGGTTGTGATACAATGAGTGATAAACATGATTAAGGCCTCATGGCGAAAAGCGTTGGCTGTTTTGACTGTTGTTCAAATCTTATAATAAACCGATGTTTTAGCCGACTTTCATGGCACCAGCTTTTCTCCCTTTTTTGCGTGGATTACAGGTTTGCAGAGACTGGCTGAGTGCTGTGATCTTGAGGCTCACTAGGCAATGAACAGGAGGTGGTAGCTTGGATGCACTTATTCCAGTTATAAACATGACCTATTGCATAGAGGAAGCACCATTTTAAGAAGACTAGTGTACCTGCAAACCCTTAAGTGTTAAAACTAACTTCAGTGAGAGGTGGTTAGGAGGTATCCGACCTAAAACTTAAGGTTACAGGTTTAGGTATTACATGGGGAGCAAGTAACAGTAGCAGGGGGTGTCAGTAAGAGGTTTCTAGAAAAAGAGGGAAGAATGAGGGAATAAAGGGGGGGGAGGGTAGGGATATGGGGTGGAGGCCACACAGGTAGGATATATATATGTGTGTGTATGTGTGTATATATATATATATATATATATATATATATTATATATATATATATATATTACACAGTGGCTTGCGAAAGTATTCGGCCCCCTTGAACTTTTTAACCTTTTGCCACATTTCAGGCTTCAAACATAAAGACATAAAAAATTTTTTTGTGAAGAATCACCAACAAGTGGGACACAATTGTGAAGTGGAACGAAATCTATTGGATTTTTTAAACTTTTTTAACTAATAAAAAAATGAAAAGTGGGGCGTGCAAAATTATTCGGCCCCCTTGCGTTAATACTTTGTAGAGCCACCTTTTGCTGCGATTACAGCTGCAAGTCGCTTGGGGTATGTCTCTATCAGTTTTGCACATCGAGAGACTGAAATTCTTGCCCATTCTTCCTTGCAAAACAGCTCGAGCTCAGTGAGGTTGGATGGAGAGCGTTTGTGAACAGCAGTTTTAAGCTCTTTCCACAGATTCTCGATTGGATTCAGGTCTGGACTTTGACTTGGCCATTCTAACACCTAGATACGTTTATTTGTGAACCATTCCTTTGTAGATTTTGCTGTATGTTTGGGATCATTGTCTTGTTGGAAGATAAATCTCCGTCCCAGTTTCAGGTCTTTTGCAGACTCCAACAGGTTTTCATCCAGAATGGTCCTGTATTTGGCTGCATCCATCTTCCCCTCAATTTTAATTATCTTCCCTGTCCCTGCTGAAGAAAAGCAGGCCCAAACCATGATGCTGCCACCACCATGTTTGACAGTGGGGATGGTGTGTTGAGGGTGATGAGCTGTGTTGCTTTTACGCCAAACATATCGTTTTGCATTGTGGCCAAAAAGTTTGATTTTGGTTTCATCGTACCAGAGCACCTTCTTCCACATGTTTGGTGTGTCTCCCAGGTGGCTTGTGGCTAATTTAGACGAGACTTTTTATGGATATCTTTGAGAAATGGCTTTCTTCTTGCCACTCTTCCAAAGGCCAGATTTGTGCAGTGTACGACTGATTGTTGTCCTATGGACAGACTCTCCCACCTCAGCTGTAGTTCTCTGCAGTTCATCCAGAGTGATCATGGGCCTCTTGGCTGCATCTCTGATCAGTCTTCTCCTTGTCTTAGCTGAAAGTTTAGAAGGACAGCCAGGTCTTGGTAGATTTGCAGTGGTCTGATACTCCTTCCATTTCAAAATGATCGCTTGCACAGTGCTCCTTGGGATGTTTAAAGCTTGGGAAATCTTTTTGTATCCAAATCCGGCTTTAAACTTCTCCACAACAGTATTACGGACCTGCCTGGTGTGTTCCTTGGTCTTCATGATGCTCTCTGCGCTTTCAACAGAACCCTGAGACTATCACAGAGCAGGTGCATTTATACAGAGACTTGATTACACACAGGTGGATTCTATTTATCACCATCAGTCATTTACGACAACATTGGATCATTCAGAGATCCTCGCTGAACTTCTGGAGTGAGTTTGCTGCACTGAAAGTAAAGGGGCCGAATAATTTTGCACGCACCACTTTTCAGTTTTTTATTTGCTAAGAAAGTTTAAAATATCCAATAGATTTCGTTCCACTTCACAATTGTGTCCCACTTGTTGGTGATTCTTCCCAAAAAAAAAAAAAAATTATATCTTTATGTTTGAAGCCTGAAATGTGGCAAAAGGTTGAAAAGTTCAAGGGGGCCGAATACTTTCGCAAGCCACTGTATATATAGAGAGAGACTAGGGAACATTCTCAGTGACTGTTTCCTCAGAACTGTTATGATTTCAGTCACATTCATAGATAGCATTTTAGGAAGGGACAGTAAAGCACAACCACTGTGTAGCACTGCAAATCAGAAATCAAAACCTGCATAAATAAAAAAAAAATAATATGACTTCCTTTATGCATTTATAACCAAAAATTATACACAAGTTATAAATAGAAACAAAGTTTTACATACCGTATGTTGATGAGATTGATTACATCAAATTGGTGGTCTTTTACATGTTTTGCTAAATAAAAAAAAATAAAAAGTGTGCATACCCGTTAGAGCAGGGGTCTCAAACTCAAATTACCTGAGGGCCACAGGACAAATTTTCACATCCAATGGGGGCCGGATTCAAACTGCCCTTTCCCCCAGCATTGGTGTCAGTGGAACGCGCTATTAACTCCCAGCACTAGTGTCAGCGGACGCAATATTAAACCCCAGCATTACCCCCTACACTCCACAAACCCCACCACACTCCACTTTACAAATATGCCCCCTTATACTCCACAAATACCACCCCCCCCCCCCACACACACACACACAAACACACACACTCCACAAATACCCCCTCTTCACAAATTTCAACCCCAGTCACGCAACTAAGGACTGTGCTCAGCCTCTGTGATGGCTCGCTTAGCTCTCCTCCTGTCAGGTCCTGGCTTCATCACAGGCCACTCTGAGAATGCCACAATCTTCCGCCCTTAGGTGGCAGCAGGACCCTGGATCCGGGGGCCAGTGTTCTGTCAAAGTGCTCGCTATCGAATAGTGCCCGGGACGAACTGAACATGCGCCGTACATAATCGCACAATAGCCGACTTAAGACATTTTTCAGTCAGATTGTGCCTTGCGCTGCCGAGGAGTGTTCATGTAGGTGAGGGGCGGAATTTAACATGAAGGGCGTGGATGTTTTCAATAAGGACCAGTGCTGAAAAGATGGGGGCAGAATTTTTAACGATGCACAAACAAATCTGCTAAACAAATATTTATCTGCTATTCTTCCTGGAGGGCCTATTTAGCTAGCTAAACGTTTAAAATTCTGCCCCAATCTTTGCAGCAGTGGCCATCCTTGAAAACCTCCACCCCCTTCATGTTAGATCAACCCTGGCCTTCAATGAAAACATCCGCCCCCTTCATGTTAAATTCTGCACCTCATCTACATGAATGTGACTCGGCACAATCTGACTGCAAAATGTCTTCAGTCGGCTATTGTGCGCAGGCGCCGACACAACAGCTGATGGTAAAATCAGCTGTTGTGCTATTACGCATGCACAGTTCGTCCTGGTGTTCTGTCGAGAAATGCCCCCCATCGAATAGTGCCCGGGCTGAAGGGCACATGTGTAATGCATGCGCCGTACGTAACATCACAACAGCTGATTGTGCAGCCAGTGCTGCAAAAAAAATACATTTTCTGATGGGCGGATTTTTACATTTCTTGTTGGCGGATTTATGGGTACTTTGGGGCGGAATATCACAAAGTTTTATTTTTTTGCAGAGTGCAAAGTGCCCATAAATCTGCCCACAAGAAATGTAGAAATCCGCCCATCACAAAGATCTGCAGCACTGGACATGTAATTCTGCCCCCAAGTGCCCATAAATCCACCCACAACGTGTAGAAATCCACCCATCATGGACATGAACTCGCCACGGGAGCGCGGGCGAGCGAGGCACACAATCTGACAGAAAAAAAAATTCTGTCGGCTATTGTGCGCCGTCACAACAGCTGATGGTAAAATCAGCTGTTGTGAGGTTACGTATGGCGCATGCGCCTTCAGCCCGGGAACTATTCAATGGGGGCATTTCTCGACAGAACAGGTGGGCGGGGATGCCGGGCGGATCCTCCCTCCGCTCTGCTTTCCTGTGTTGTGCACGCTGGGCTGCAGCAGCGGAGGGAGGATCAGAGAGAGAAAGCTCCCAGCCGCTGCCACCCGCCCAGGATCGGCCCTGCCTGCGGGCCATTTGTAACTGGTCCGTGGGCCGGTACTTTGAGACCCCTGCATTAGAGCCTAGTCACACCAAGTGCTGTAGGACTGTGTTGGGTGGCTATTCCAGCACAGTCCCAAAGGAAGACGAGGCAAAATTCCTTGTCTCCTACCTAGCTGATTCACACCACCGTGTTTCGGTGGCGTGTGCTTAAATAAAGTACAGCATGTAACACTTTTTTTCAGAGTGCAAGGCAATTCACTACCTCGCACCATGCTGCAGCCAATGGAACGTATGACAATGTGTGACATTTCAACGACAAGTTTTTTTTTTAAAAAGTAAACAGCACAATGCATCCCTAAGTGTTTTGTTTTCTGGACTATAAAGCAAGCAGTCATACTTGGCCGTATACGTGATAAGATCATATTCCCAACATTGTAATGGTCATATCACTTGTATAGCATCACAGAAAAATGTAACTACTTTTGGTAATACTATCACATTTGCTACTCTTCTCCCAGTATTGAGTTAAATTGAGTCTTCTCATTTAGCCATGTGTGAGAATAACTGCAGCCACTCAGACATACAGTGCAATGACAAGCTGATGGCGGCCAGGCTATTTGTGACTATTCACACATCTGGAGATTAGGTACAATGATCATGGCTGGATGCATTTAGAGTTTTGGTGTATCTGACCTTACAAGTCATGAAACATGGTTTCCAAATTGATGTTGCTTGTCTTGGCATAACCAGCGATGTATAGAATCGGGGGAATAATCTGTGTTGTTGTACACTGGATGCACTCACAGATTATATTTGTTTCTGACCTGATGGGATTTAAAGCGGAGTTCCACCAACAAAAAATATATAAATGAAAAGTCAGTAGCTACAAATACTGTAGCTGCTGACTTTTAAAATAAGGTCACTTATCTGTCCAGGGCGCCCGCAATGTCCTCGCCTGAAGCCGACCCCTCCCTTGGATCCCGGGTTGAGGTGCCAGCATCTTCAATAAGGGAATCAGGAAGTGAAGCCTTGCGGCTTCACAGCCTGGTTCCCTACTGCGCATGTGCAAGTCACGTTGTGTGTTCTGAGTGGTCCCTGCTGTCTTCTGGGACCTGTGTGTCTCCCAGACAGCGGGGGTAGGGAGGATTGCCGCTGATACTGCAGCAATCTTTTGCCGGAAGTGGGAGCAAATACCTGTATTAGAAAGGTATCTGCTCACCCCTCCCCCCTGAAAGGTGCCAAATGTGACACCGGACAGTGGAAGTTCCATTTTTTGGTGGAACTCCGCTTTAAGCTTTGTTGCCTTCTAAATCCATAATTATGTATATCAATAATTCTATATAAAACATGTTTTTTTTTTTTATTGATAGAAACCAAATCTTTTTTTTTATTTATTTATTTATTTATTTAAAAATGCAAAAATTACATCTGACAAATGTTTGGTTGTTATGGTGAACAGGCACTGTTCATTTCCTTCCTTTATTTATTGTCCCAACAAGTTTTTCAGATGAAAGGTCTCTTATGCCCCATACACATGGTCGGAAATTCCGACCACAAAATCCGTCTGATTTTTTCCAACGGATTTTGTCCGACAGTGGTGTTGCATACACACGGTTGGACAAAGTTGTTGGAAAATCCGATCATCCTGAACGTGGTGACGTTCGTTGCGTACAACGGGACTACATAGAGGCTAGTAGCCAATAGCTTTGGTCTTGTAATGTGATCTGAGCATGCGTGGCACTTTGTCCGTCGGAATTCGCTACACACGATCGTAAAAAGTCCGATAGGAATTTTTTTGTCAGAAAATTTGAGAGCAGGAGATAAAACTTTGTCCGTCGGAAAATCCGGCGGAAAAAGTCCGATGGAGCCTACACACGGTCGGAATTTCCGACAACATTGTCCGATAGGACATTTTCCGTCGGAAAATCCGACCGTGTGTATGGGGCATTATACCTCTTTCCTTAGTGATTGTTTTTATACTTTCTGAGAGACAGAATCTGCTCTTAGCTCCTCATATAGCATAGTTACTCGACAGTTTTGGACAAGTCAAATTATGCTTATTGGGCTATTTGTTTTCATTATGGCAAATGCAGCAGGAAACGCTAAAACACTTCAATCATAGGAAGAGTGAGACTTTAGGTTGAGCAGCAACAAAGCCTAAAATCTTGGGTGGGAGATCTCATAGATTTGAGTCCCCAGCACATATAATAAACCAGCCATTCTCCATCTTTAACTATAATATTCCTGTTGAGTAGACTGGCTTTTTACAGGTGAATAAAAAAAAAGTTAAAGATTAAAAAAAAGGAAAAAAAAAGGTTGTTTCCAAATCCCTCAGGTGCCAGCATGCATTCAGTTTGTTTGGAAATCACCCTAGTAGTTTGAGGGTGGAGGGCATACTATATTGGAAATTGCAACCAGAAATTATAGAATCATCATGTAATCCTGGTCTTTGCCACCACCTCTTCCTGTTGGTCAGACATGCTGAGAGGCTTTTTGCATATAGCAGGGCTACAACAAATAAAGTGAAGAAAAACAGGAACATACACCCACAGGACTACTTCCTCAAAAAATCGTATTACACATCAAAAAGAGTACAAGTATAAATATCCCATCACAGGTCCCATTGTGATATGTCCTGAAGAAGTTCTGGTAGTGGCAGGGATGAAATGCGTTGATGTGTGCTACGCCCCCCCCCCTCCTAGTATCATCACAGTTACTCCTCCCAATCACTAACACAGTGAGCAGTTAGTTGTCCACTGGATACAGCATTGCTTGGGATATATTTTGGTGGCAGACCACCAAGATGCATGCTGGATAGACTTTACACAACGAGTACCAGAAGACCCCACAAGTGATCCCCATATGGGTCATATTGGGTGTGGTGTTGTAAAGCACAGGCTGGACCAGGGAAACAGATTAGAGGGTGTTAGATCCATACTCTGCTCCGGCATACCTGCTGTTTAGGTCCTGCATAAGGATGAGCTCAGGCGTGTTCGAATGGTCCACGTGCAGAGCCCGCCAGGAAGTCGGCGCAGCGCTGCGCTAATCACAGGCAGTGAGACATTGCCCCGATGTGAGGCTGCAGAGATCGGGCAATGTCTCACTGCCTGTGATTAGCGCAGCGCTGCGCCGACTTCCTGGCGGGCTCTGCACGTGGACCATTCGAACACGCCTGAGCTCATTCTTAGTCCTGCATGACTGCTGTGTTCATCATTGTCCAAGGCAGTACACACTACTTGAATCGATATGGACTTTCTAGTTAACCTTCTATTATACTGGAATAGACTGCTAGAATGTTTCCATCCTACTTATGTACTGATGATCCTGTGTCTATTGGACTGAACGATTGGTTCCACAGCTCACTATATTTTAAAGTGCATTTATGGCAGGAATTGATCTACATCCCAGATTTTTTGTGTTGAAAGCTTGTTTGGTTCATTCTACTGCTAATATAACAAAAGCCACTATAAATATTCAGACTAGTTCTGCTAGTGCTTGGCTACCACATAGAATAAAACTGTTTGTCTTATCGTCTTTTAATGTGTTTAGAATTTATATCCTTGATCCTCCTTAATAGCTGAGCTTAAACATACTTATTCAAAATTTTGGCTTCAAAAATCCTATATATCTTAATTTTAATGATTTTATTATAGTTGCCTATTTTTATCTTTGCAATTATTTTATTGCTGGATAATTCATTTCTTCTTTTTAAATGTTTTATAAAGTAATTTCATTAATCAAGGTTTTTTTTATTTATTTATTTTTTTTTTTTTTTTCATCATCCCTTTTGTTTTGTAGAGTTCATACTTTTTTGTTACTAATTTGTTCAGTAACTAGAATATTTTAAAATATTTAGCCCATTTCTGAGGCTAAACACAATTGTTATGATACATTACTTTTAGGGATTTATAGTAAAAGAAGTATATTGCAGACATTACCTAAGATCAGAGATTGTAGTGTAATACAGTACAAGCTGATTTTATTGTCTCGATAGTCCCAAATCAAAGCATATTATTATAGTTTTACGTGTTGAAGGGGTGCTGCTGTTTATTTTCAGTGAGCACATACATTGAGTGATTATTGGTTATTCCTGCAACTTTTCAAGAATACCTGCTTGCTTTATTATATTTGTAATATGATATTAAATCTGCTTGTTTGTTTATTAGCCCCTATAGAAATGTCTTTATTTCACTGCAGTCACGCATCATCTTGATATGTGACTGTTTGGATCAATCTGGCTATACCTGATTAGTTTTTTCTTTTGTTCAACCAGCGTGTTGAATGAAAAAATGAGCCAATTCCCCCAACCACACATTCAAGGCGGGTGGGTAAATCCTCCCTGCTGTGGTATTCTATTCTGGGAGACTTTAGAATGCAATAATCTGTGTTGCCAGCTATAGCCAGCAGCACTGATCATTTGGCAAAAACCCCATAGGCTGGTTGTACACAAGTCGACTTGTGTACATCCAGCTAGCCCATACATGGATCACAATCCATCCAGTCCCTGCTGAACCAGACCCATTTCAATCCATATATGGCCAGTTTTGGTCACCCATAGCATGCATTGTTTTCAGTTAGTTAGAGCTGAGATCCAAATTGCGAAATTGTGAGACAAAACCATTGTGTATCATTATACTATATAGAAAAAAATCTGTGCTGGTGTGTTATCAAATTTAAATACAGCAGCTGTGTACTAAAACCTAAATACCCGGACAATCAAAAATGTATGTCCTAAAAGTGCAGCACTAAATAAATTGCCATGTGCAAAACGGATAACAAGGCTCCCTTTGGTTTTAAAGCTTGTTGGGTTACATTTTTGTTATGAAGCACCAGGGACATAACATATCTGTAATGAAGCGTGTCCCATGTGCAATTGGCTGCTGCTTAGTCTGGAAATCATCTTCCCATTGCTGCCTGGTCCTCCCCACAGCCCCAAAACACTGCTGAGGTTTACAAGTGTAAAATAGCTGCACAAGTGTCCCACCCCTACCGCCTACCTCCTCCGTACATAGAATTTGTAGCAATCTTTTTCAGATGCAAAGAGTTTTGTCATTGGAGGCAGTAGATCTTGTCATTCATCTGCCCGTCATCCATTCATAAAGTGCTTTGCGTTCTGGAAAAAAATTGTATAAGTTCTATGAAGAGATTAGATGGGTGGAAGGGGATGGTGAGT
The DNA here is from genome assembly GCA_028564925.1 of Lithobates sylvaticus. Taxonomy (NCBI): domain Eukaryota; kingdom Metazoa; phylum Chordata; class Amphibia; order Anura; family Ranidae; genus Lithobates; species Lithobates sylvaticus. The sequence continues at coordinate 240,108,485 of CM053030.1, forward strand.
GACACAACTCAACACTCACTCTTGCAACAACTGATGTTATCCTCCACAATGCCAGAAGAATAGCGCTATGGGAAGGATGTGGTGGTAGCAGAGGGAAGATTCTACACTATGCGTGTACATGGTGCACATCCTGCTGCATAAAACAATTAAAAATTAACTAGACTTAAGCTTTAAAATGGATACTGCTTTATTTGTGTAATTTGCAAGTTAGCTAGTTTCAAACTATTAGGGTTTATATATTGGCAGCCTCTATAATCATGTACAAATAATAAAATGCAAGTTATATAGAACCAGTTCTGTTCATTTTCATTCCAAGACAATCCATAGGGAACATATGGCTATGTTCACAGTAATTATGTGTTAATTGTCTGTGCATTTTGATGAATTAGCAGAGGGCCAATAAATTTACAGATCATGTGATAATAAACATAGACACGTTGTTTGATCCCCTGTTTGCAACATAGCATAATGCATATAAATTAGTTTGTTCATGGAGGATTGCATGAAATTCATGGAGGCAATCTGATTATCTCTAGACATGCATTCTAGTCTCTGCATTGAACATTTATGGTAAATATAAAAGATGAAACCATTGATCATAGTATGCACGGATACCATAACTGCCACTCTATGTTGGCATGGGATGTCAGAGTGGGTCATTATATGTCATAAGTTACTTGCTAATCCCATCAATACTTGTTCAGTTTTAGAAAGGGCACAAATCAAGATTGGTAAACTTTTTGGTCCAAGACAAACTGGCTCCCATGTTTGAGTAGAGAATTGTATTAATCCTATCTACAGGTCACAGAAAACACATTCATACATCATGGGTTATAGGTGCATACCTTGATATGATTGGACACTGGCAAGCTTTTGATGACTTGCCCTCCTGAGGCGCCTCCCCTATAACCCTACCTCACTCTGTAAATACTCTGTTTTGTGCTAGTTTCTAAAGGTGATGGACCTCCTCTACGCCTCAGAGAAATCAGCTTCACTAGTTTATACTTTTTCTTTATTAATTTGTTCTAATACTTCAACGCCTCACTGTCTTCTAATGCCTACACAGAAGCAGTATATCTGGATCAGTGAAGCCTCTGTAAAATCTTGGGAGCTGTGCCCGGACCACACACTGTAGGGAAAGCCTGTGATGTTTCAAAGCACATGCAATTCTGTGCAGTGCGATTTGAACCCATTCATTTTTTATGGGCTCAAATCGCATCACAAAGGTATCAGTTTCAGGTATTGGAGCATTTGTATGAGTACTTATGCAAATGCCGGTATCAGTGCAACCCGACACGAACCATGTCTGATCGACATGGATTCTCGTATCAGCCCCCCTATTCAACCACCATGTACTTCACTGGGACCTTAATTTCGGATCTATCTTCCTTACAGAGAACCCTTTGAACTCATCAGGGATATTCCAATGGAGGTTTTTTTTTTTTCTGGCAAAGTAGCCTTTTTTTGGTTGCTATAACATCTCCCAGATTATTGAACTACACAAGATAGGACTTTTCAGGCATCTACAAAGTAGCAAAACCATATTTTAAAAGACTCACGTAGCAAAACCATTTTAAAAACAGTGCTTGTACATAAAACATTATGGCTGATATTTATGCTAATGTGTCACCATATTCTGTCTACTTACCCCATATTCTCATTCTCATATACGCGCGGAACGACGTCTTCGCTGCACTGGCCAATCACAGCGCCGCAGCGGCGCTGTGATTGGCCGGAGCGGCGAGACACGGAAGGGTGTCTGTGGAGAGATGGCTGCAACTGGAGGGGGAGACAAGGACGGCGTCGGGGGCCCCGATCTAAGGTAAGTGATGCATAATGAGCTAGTATGCTAGTCATACTAGCTCATTATGGCTTTGTCTTGTAGGTAGTTAAAAAAAAAAAAAATGAAAAAACGGGTATACAACCGCTTTCAGTAAAAAATATTACTTTTTTTTTGTTTGTCTGTCTTTTTCTGTTTATAGTGCAAAAAATAAACAGTATTGCATGACCACGCAATTGTCAGTTAAAGTAATGCAGTGTCGTATGGCAAAAAATCACCTGGTCATGGGGAGTAAATCTTCAGAGGTCAAGTGGTTAAAAAAAAATCACATTCCCAGTATTGCAGTTGCAGCAAACACACCACATAGCTGAACGAGGAGGTGGTAGTCCATAAGGACTCAAGAACGTGTTCTGGCAAAAGGGTCACCAGACCTAACATAAGTTTCCATTTCCCATTCAAACAACTGAAAACTGATGGTTTTCCCAATTAGATAAAAAGTACATATGGTATAATTTGGTAGTAGAGAGAATATGGTGACATATTGGCAATATACTGTATATCAGCCATAATGTTTTATGTAGCTTCTTTTAATATTGTTTCATTTTGCTTCATGTATAATAAAACTGCTACTGAGTCTTTTAAAATATGGTTTTGTTACTTTGTACATGCCTAAAATGGCACATCTTGTGTATTTCAAAAATCTGTAGATTTTAAAGGATGTTGGAATGACACAACATATGACCTCTGATATAGTCTAAGAAATCACGTCTGTCAGATGTGTTTCTGAATAGGTGGCCCTTTCCTGTAAAGAACCTTTTCTCAGAAATCACAACAACAATTTTTGTCTTACACCCAAGACCAGTGATGGCGAACCTTGGCACCCCAGATGTTTTGGAACTACATTTCCCATGATGCTCATGCACTCTGCAGTGTAGTTAAGCATCATGGGAAATGTAGTTCCAAAACATCTGGGGTGCCAAGGTTCGCCATCACTGCCCAAGACCATCCTTTCTTCCAAAGGTGGTTTCAATGTTCCACCTCAATAAAGACATTGTACTGACCTTCTTGTGCCCTTATCCTCAGCATTCAAAGGAATTTTTATCTTCATTGCCTTAGGCTCGATTCACACCTAAACCGGCCATGGATCGCACAGCAATGCTGTCCGTCCCTGTTCTCCGTTTCAGGGATGAATCAGGGCAGAATCTTTGCCTGAATTTGGCCCTGAAACGGAAGCAAAGACGCACAGCATTTCTGTGCAGTGCGCCCTGCATCCAATTCGCATAGGTGTGAACCCAGCCTTAACGTAGTCAGAGACATTGGAGAATACCTCAAAGCTCCTGCTTCAATGAGACAAATAGCATCTTGCTATGGGGGGCACCCAAGCCGCTGCTGTCTCAGTCAACACGGAGGAAGAGACCCAGGAGAGCCGCTGCTCTCGTGCACATCGATCAAGATGGAGCTCAGGTAAGTATTAGGAGAGGCTGCTGTGTACAAAAGGTTTTTTTTTTTTTTTTTTTTTACCTTCATGCATAGAATGCATTAATGTATCTATAGCAAATCCATTTTTTTTTGGATAGGATACAGAAAAATTTAAACCATGTCAGTTTATTTTTAGCTTTATGTGTCCTTTAGGAGAGCTTATTCATCACTTCCTGTTCTAAAGACACAACAGAAAGTGAGTAGAATTCTCGACAGAGTTGGGGAATTCCCCAATTAGAGGGTCGTCACTGGTGCAGATGACAACTCTCTAATTGAAACATTCAGTTTGTGTTCTACTACTTTATAATTTTAGATTTCCCATCACTTTTGTGCCTGTGACATTACATTAAAATATTATGTCTGCAAGATATTTAAGATCAACTAAATCAACAAATTTTTTTTTTTTTTTTTTTTTCTGGAGGCCTCAGCCACATACTGAAGGACAGACAGAGTTGTGATGGAATAAGGAAGCACCTTGTGATGCTTGGTGTGCTGCAGCTTTGTAATTGTATATTCAATATGGAGGCTAATACAATTATTAGTGGACCTGAAGTGTAAAAGTAAATTATGCACAAGGCTGACACCAAAACTGTAAATATACTATACACTGAAAAGATAAATTTAAATAAAAAATCCCAGCACTTCTGGGTCTAGGTAGAGCTCTATATAACCTATGCATAATGGGCAAGTGATATCTTCTCTTATTTATAACAATCCTTCATAAAGCTATGCCTCCCCAGCTCCCTCTTGACCAGTTTTTTTAGCTTTTATTAAATCGATTTATGATCTAGCATAAATTGGTTAAGGCCAGGTTCACACTGTCCCTGTTCTCTGTTTCAGGTTCGAATCAGGTCTGAATTCGGACCTGAAACAGAGCCAAAGACGCACAGGACCCTTTTTCAGTGTGGACCGCGGCTGCCCCGGAGGTGTGTGAACCCGCTCCATTAAGAGCCAGGCACACTCTCCTCTCATGCTAATTGAATGTGGGGAAACCCCCATCCAATTCACATAAGTGTGAACCCAGCCTAACACTGCCCATCCTCTTCCTCCCTCTGGTCCAGCTGAAGTTAGTAGCTGATTGGTTACTATGCACAGCTGCACCTGATTCTGTGTGCACCAGTTTTAGTAAATTTCCCCCCTCGTTTCTTACAATACCCATGAAAAATAGCACCCTATGCATTAAGAGATCTATGATATGGGGGCCATGCTTAACTAATTTTACATTGAAATATAGGATAGCATGTGGAAACAGAGTCTGACATACTTAAAAGCATTCTGGAATATCTATCTACACAGTATATACAATATCTCACAAAAGTGAGTGCACCCCTTATATTTTTGTAAATATTTTATTATATCTTTTTATATGACAACATTGAAGAAATTACACTTTACTACAATGTAAAGTAGTGAGTGTACAGTTTGTATAACTGTGTACATTTGCTGTCCCTGCAAAATAACTCAACACACAGCCATTAATGTCTAAACCGCTGGCAACAAAAGTGAGTACACCCCTAAGTGAAAATGTCCAAATTGGGCCCAAAGTGTCAATAGTTTGTGTGGCCACCATTATTTTCCAGCACTGCCTTAACCCTCTTGGGCATGGAGGTCACCAGAGCTTCACATGTTGATACTGGAGTCCTCTTCCACTCCTCCATGAGGACATCACAGAGCTGGAGAATGTTAGAGACCTTGAGCTCCTCCACCTTCCATTTGAGGATGCCCCACAGATGCTCAATAGGATTTAGGTCTGGAGACATACTTGGCCAGCCCAGTCTCCGAATGGAGGGGATCATGCTCTGCTTCAGAATGTTAGAATGTTGCTGTACATGTTGGCATTCATGGTTCCCTCAATGAACTGTAGCTCCCCAGTGCTGACGGCACTCATGCAGCCCCAGACCATGATATTGCCACCACCATGCTTGACTGTAGGCAAGACACACTTGTCTTTGTACTCCTCACCTGGTTGTCGCCACACACACACTTGATACCATCTGATCCAAATAAGTTTATCTTGGTCCCATCAGACCACAGGACATGGTTCAAGTAATCCATGTCCTTAATCTGCTTGTCTTCAGAAAACTGTTAGCAGGCTTTCTTGTGCATTATCTTTAGAAGAGGCTTCCTTTTGGGATGACAGCCATGCAGACCAATTTGATGCAGTGTGTGGCGTATCGTCTGAGCACTGACAGGCGGACCCCTACCCCTTCAACCTCTGCAGCAATGCTGGCAGCACTCATATCTCTATTTCCCAAAGACAACCTCTGGATATGACGCTGAGCACGTGCACTCAACTTCTTTGGTCGACCATGGCGAGGCCTGTTGTGAGTGGAACCTGTCCTGTTAAACTGCTGTACGGTCTTGGCCACTGTGTTGCAGCTCAGTTTCAGGGTCTTGGCAATCTTTTTTATAGCCTAGGCCATCTTTATGTAGAGCAACAATTCTTTTTTTTCAGATCCTCAGAGAGCTCTATGCCATGAGGTGCCATGTTGAACTTCCAGTGACCAGTATGAGAGAATGAGAGCGATAACACCAAATTTAACACGCCTTCTCCCCATTCACACCTGAGACCTTGTAACACTAACAAGTCACATTACACCGGGGAGGGAAAATGGCTAATTGGGCCCAATTTGGACATTTTCACTTAGGGGTGTACTCAATTTTGTTGCCAGCGGTTAAGACATTTATGGCTGTGTGTTGAGTTATTTTGAGTGGACAGTCAATTTACACTGTTATACAAGCTGTACACTCTTTCATTTTACATTATAGCAAAGTGTAATTTCTTCAGTGTTGTCGCATGAAAAGATATAATAAAATATTTACACTTTTGTGAGATACTGAATTAAAAAAAAAAAAAAGTGTAGTCTGTGGAAACATATCTATCTATCCATCTATCTATTCAGTATATATATAAAAAAAAATCTAGTGACATGCTGTAGTTAGAGTAACAGTTTGTTCCTTCATTTACATTAATGATTGCACCTAAATGACTCTCTTCTTGTATACGAGTACAAAAAAAATCTGTAAGATTAAAAAATGCCTGGAAAAAACAGATGGATGCATATCGTTATATGATCTAGTGTACAAGGATTTCTAATATAACACACATTACACTCTCTTATCCACAATCTTCCCATTGTCAGTATCTGAGAGTTCCAGAGAGACAGTAAGCTGTGATTAGTTGCTGTGAATGAATATTAGATTCACTGTAATCTGGTTAACACTGTTTATTACATTTGGGCTCTTGTGCACCAACTGCCACTAATGTTAGACAACTTAAACATATTCTCAGTTATTTTTTTCTAGCAGTGTATTGTAGACATAACATTTTTTTTCCACAGTCTGAGCATAGTGTTTGTGTTGTTGATCCATGGCATCAATATTCCATTAAATATTAGCCCTCTTAAACACTTACATTTCAAGGGAAGATGACTGAGAAGCAAAACAGTTGCAGAATCCTATTGACAATACAAAAAAAAAGCACTATTTGTGTGCTGTCGGTTCTGTATGTATAAGGTACAACATTCTCTAGATGTGGATCATTTCTTACTCCTTCAGTGAGTCATTCGCTGTATTTGATTCTCCACATGAAGATTGTCGAGGCAACACATGCTGAGGCCGAGTTAACACTGCTGCGATATCAGACATCACATGTGATTCGCACCACACTGCTGTGCAAATCACATGCAATGTCTGTGCGATGCATCGCATTTGGATCAAGGTCGTGCAGGACTTTTTTTTTTTTTTGGTCCCCACCAGAATCTGATTGCATGGGTGTTCACACATGCTATCCGATTCCTGTCCGAATTCACAGTTCGCACTGCGATATGCGAACCGATCTGGCGGTGTCATTAAGTTCGTATTGACACCCGCAGCGGTTCGCATAAGGCAGTGTGAACTGCCTGTGAGATGTATGTGATGCAGGAACCCGTACTGGATTTGCATGGGTTCTTACATCGCAGCAGTGTGAATCGAGCCTAAAAGTACCGGCAAGGTTTTCAGATTGGATCCACATGGGTTGGAAACTGTTTAGACATTGTGTCTGAGATTTACTAAAGCTGGTGCACTCAGAATCCCATGCAGCTGTGCATGGTAGCCAACCATAACTTCAGCTTGTTCAATTAAGCTTTGCCAATAAAACCTGGATGCTGATTGGTTTTCTATGCAGAGTTGCACCAGATTTTTCACTTTCCAGCTTTAATAATAAAACCCCTGTGTGTCCAGATTACTGACTTTGCTTATAGTCCACTCAATAGCACACTGTGTAAATAGGGCCAGCTTGCAAATACAGGGTATGCCACTAAGCAGTACCATCTCAATCATTACATTTAGTATGGTATAATTAACTGCAATTCTTACTTCTTGAGTTAGCTTGGGGAATACAGAGCCACAAGTTACTGCCATTAACTTCCATGCTTGCTTAACAGTGTTCTAAAAAACACTCTCAAATTGTATGTCAAAAATAGTGCATTTGCATGCATGTACACTTCCAAAACTGTCTTGTGGCTTCCCCAGAGGGTCTTCCAGTTGCTGTGCTATTTGCTTTAGCTCTGCAAGATTTAGAGGTCATAGACTTTTTACACCTCCCTCTTAGGGCTGGCAGTGTGCATTGTTCTCATCCGTTTTACACGCATTAGGGGCACATGTTAAAGGCAGGTCAGCAAAATTCTATTGACTTTAACTGAGCAGTACACATGGCAGTGCAGAGGCTGTGTTTGGCCTTTTTTGTGGACACAACAGACATTTTACTAAAACTGGAGCACTCATAATCTGGTGCAGCTTTGCATGGTAGCCAATCAGCTTCTAACTGCAGCGTGTTCAATTGAGCTTAGTCAATAAAACCTAGAAACCGATTTCTGTGCAGAGCTGCAGCAAATTTTGCACTCTCCAGTTTTGGTAAATAACCCCCAACATGTCCTATTGAAATGTGCTCAAGCTGAAGGTAAAGCGGGTCAAATGCAACCTTTTCTTGTCAAACACTGTGTTTACTCTTCAAGCTCACGCATTTGGATTTATTGAGCAAAAGTAGCATTTGAAAAGAGCACATATCAACAGAGGCCTTTATTATGTCATCATGCTCATATATTTTTGCATGGGGGGGGAGGGGGCAGAGACCACCACTGTGCAGAATAGTATGGCACCTCTCAGTCATGTCCTGTATTTTGCTAGACAAATTTTTTAGAACAAATGGGTTAAAACGAGCAGGGGAGAATGGAGTATTTGGTGGGGATAAAATTCTTGCACGTCTGTCTCATGGCAAAGAATAAAATAGTTCTATGGAGAACTTCCTGTAAGGGAATGATTGCATTACTAAGGTTAACCAGCCTTTGATCTCTTCCCAACAATACCAAAGGACAGATTAGGAAAGATGGCCTAATGGATAACGCAAAAGGTAATACAGATTTGTGAGTTTGCGTGCATGCACAATTTGTAACACTTTCTCTGTTAGTGACAGCAGACAGAAGGTGTGTGGTTTTTCTAAGCCAACTGTTGGCTTTCTGGTGGAAGTGACAGCCACCTATTCCGTTCTACAGGCATCAGAACACCCCATCCCCTGCCATAAAGCCCAGGCTTTGTTGTTCCACCTGCGGGCTCTAGACTGGCATGGTGGGTAGATGCATTTTCTGATCTTCTCTTTGGTAAATTGAACTGAAAGTAACGTGTAATACGTCACTTCCGGTTTCAGAGCTATCATCCCCTGGCTCCCGTAGAAAAAAAAAATGAAGAAAAAGCTCTACAGGGGAACTGGTATTTTTCTGATATTTACATTATTTCCGTTATTAGTACATTAAGGGACACAGGATAGTATTTATAAGTATTTAGGTACATTGGGTTATGCTGCTGTCTTCAGGAGATCCAGAAAAACAATGCTGTAACGATAACCCAGTATAACACCTACTCCCAGCCTGAGTTTTTGCTAGTGTTTTAGGAGATTGGAAGTGTTGTCTCCTCTGATAGAAGAGAAACCTTTTCTTTATTTTTGTCAAGTTTCTTTTTCATCTAGCAAGTTCCAGTTGCTGCAGAGACAAAGGGGGCTTATTTTGCAGCTTTCCAGATTCCTTGACATTGCAACAGAAGCCATGCCTGGACCATTCTTAAAAATGTGTTCAGGTCTGAGTAAAGGGTTAAATTAGCAGGCACCAACTACAAAACTTTTGGCCGAAAGGGGAGCTGTGCCAGATTTGAATTTTGGTGCCCAAGTGGTCCTTACTGCAACTGAGCGTGATTATTATTGATAGGACAAAGTTCCCTCTTTTTCTTTATATATTCATCAATGCTTAAAGTACTTTATTCAATTGAGCATGGTTAATAGTCTTACTGCTCTTGCATGTCCCCCCCCCCCCCCCCCGGGATTAGTGAGTGGACTTACTTTGCATTTGTGCACCTTTTTGCTCTTGTGCACACAAATCTTGTATTTTCTCCCTGCAATCTTCTCCATGTTTGCATCAGCTCCACTAAGTTCCATACTGCACATTACCTGAGCTCACTGCTGTCCTAGTGGCCTGGTCACAGACCACATTAACCCTTGCTTCCCCATTAGTGGTTATGTTTGTACATTTAGAGGCAGTCCCTCAATCTGTACCTAGCATGGTGGATTATAAGCTCAGGGGCCCTTGCGAGCTTATGATTCATTAACAGTACAGTAGGCTTGCAGTCTCTGTCCTAAGAGTCCTAAACCGATATCTTGGACCAAAACACTCCTCAAAGTCTTTCTTAAAGTCAAACAAATATGACTGAAAAAGTACTGCTCATGCCCATCGCCCCCCCCCCCCCCACTCAAACCTAACTGATTTGCATATTTTTCACTTAGTTGAGGATGATGTTATCTCACCCTACCCCACTCCCCTCCCACAGTCTCCTGTGATATTCTACATGTCCCAGAGGGCTGTAGGACCTGTCTCCCTATGCCTCGTTACCTTGCACATGTACAATGGGAAGTTGACTGTGATTCATCAGGAAGTCACAGGTGGGTCCTAATTCCAAGATCTCTCCTAGTTCCAAGATTGCCTTAGCTTAAAGATATCATTTCAGTACTTATTGAAGCTGTCCTCCCATGCTAAGACTTGGAGCTCAAAGATTACCAGTCTGGATTCCTTAAAAAGCACTTGGCCTGGAGACTTTTTCAGTGAAGCTTCTATTAAAACCGTCCTTATATAGTGATTACGAGTATGGATAAAACCGTTGGTCCTCCAAAATGTTTTGCACAGCAATAGCTCGTGGAAGACACCTTTTTTTTTTGTTTTTTTTTTTCAAGTTTTTATTGTACATAACAGCAAATCAATCAACAATCCATCAATGTGATACAGGATAGGCTAATCCCTATATGAACAGGACTGTCCCTGTTGAGGACATTCCCACTATAAAGACCCATCTTACAAAATGTTAGGAGCCCTCTCTAAGGCCTTATTCTCCCTCACATTTATTGCCCAGCAATCTAGCATTGCTGCCATGTCCATCTGTCAGACCCTAGCTGTCTAGTCCAATTTTCACTCAGGATCCTGGCTGTATCCCGAGGAAACCTTCTGTCCAACAACTGGTGCTCATGCTTGTAGCTCTACTCTACTGTGTTAACAGGCTAGCAGATAATACACACACCCTTTGGCTCAAATGTTGTTCTGTGGAACTTTAGTGGAAGAAATATCTTGTAAATGCCCTTTGATGAGGAATGCATTGTTTAGCAAATCTCTGGACAAACCTTATCATGGAGGTCACCGGGGGACAAAGTACCCTTTTTCCCCCAGAAAAAGTCTCCATCTGGGAAACCTTTTAGCCTTAAACATAGGAAGAGTTCCTTTTATGTCTCCCAAGCCTCCAAGGCAAAGTCACCATAAGTTCTTTGACACCCAAGTCCTTTAAGTCCATGAGATTGTGGCCATCTGTTCCCAGGATGTTAAGGTCCAGACCATTGTATCCAGAAGCTAAAAGCTAGAATTTTGGTTTCTGCCTGCACCCCGCGAACCCTGGTGGACCTCCATACTGCTAAGGCACAGCTCACAAGCGGTCAATGCTGTTACTGCAGATGAGGAAATGTTTCCAGGGTTTTTGTTCAGGCCTGTACAATGTTCCCAGGACCAAATGGGGAATCCACCCTATACTGGACTTTGGCCCATGAGACCTTCTGGCCTCTTTCCCATTTTACTAGCACATAAACACTTTCTGCATTTTTCTGATCACTCTATACCTCCTGTTTTTTTTCCCCAGTGACTCTACCATGTTCAGCAATAGCCCTTATTGGATGTCTGTTAATTAGTTGATCAATCTGGTAGTTTGAGTTCTCTGTGTTTCTTTCTTTGTTCCACTTTGTTTATTACATCCATTTTAGATGTGCAGACATTGGGTTGCAGTTGAAAAAAAATAAAAACAAAAATACATAAAATAAAAAAGCAAATTGTAATTATGTTAGCACAATGTTTCTCATGCTGTTAGTGAATAACCTAGTAGCAGTTAACAGAAAAATGTGTGACCCTGCCATACTGAGCACAAAAAGCATCTACTGCACTCCAGCTTTTTTCTTTTTTTTTTTTTTTAAATATCGGGCAAGATACCTATTAGCAATAATTGAAAATTCCAAGAATGAAATAGACCACTTAGTGCTAACATCAGTATGGCCTTTTATCGCTGAGTAAAACATTAACATTTTATAGTTTACTGTTGTCTTTGTTAAAGTAGTTTGACTTGTCTGTACACATATGATAATTGACAAAGGGCAAAATTGGGTTTACAAAGCTTTTGTGAAATATGTTCCCGTCATAATGACTAAGAATGCGGATTCTGCATTAGGCGTGCATTCATAGTATTATGGATCATCTAGTTTTCAGCTACCATTTGCAAATTCTTGCTGTTCACCTGCACGTCAACCCAACCAATTAGCAGGGGAAAAGAGCAACACTGAGGCTCGATTCACACTAATGCATTTTTTGATGCATTTTGCCTAAATGCAGGGAATTTTTTGTAACATAAGTTCCTATGGAACACGTTCACATGAATGCATTGTGCCTCTGCATTTTTGGAAAGGGTCAGGGACTTTTTTTTTTTTCCTTGCAGTGTTTTGCATGTAATAAACTTCAATGGACCCGCATCCAAAACAAAAGTACCGTGTTTTTACAGCGAGTTTGACATGATTTTGCCACAATTTGCATTTTGCATTTTTTTTTTTTTGCTGTACATTCACTGTATATAACTAGTTGCTAAGGAGGCTTGCCCCCCCCCCCCCCCCCCCCAGGTCCATATCAGGCCCTTGGGTCTAGTATGGATTCGGAGGAGACCCCACACAGCATAATGTAAAAAAATAATTACCTCACAAAATCCATACCAGACCCTTATCTGAGCATGGAGCCCAGCAGGTCAAGGGAGGGCATGAGTGAGTGGGGGGAGGGGTGCTTCGGGGCAGGGGGGCTCAGCGTGCCCCACCCCAAAGCACCTTGCCCCCATGTTGATGATGGGGACAAGGGCCTCTTCCCAACAACCTTTCCCTGGTGGTTGTAGGGGCCTACGGGTGGGGGATTATCAGAATCTGGAAGTCCCCTTTAACAAGGGGCCCCCAGATCCCGCCCCCCCCTATGTGAATGAGTAAGGGGTATTGTACCCCTACCCATTCACCACAAAAAATTAGTGTAGTGTGAAAAAATACAGTAGACAGTTTTTGACAAGACTTTTATTAAAAAATATCTTCTTCCCCGCTTCCTCATCCGTGCTTCTCCTTCTCTCACTTCTTCTTCCACTCTTCTTGTTTCTCTGGTCTTCTTTGTCTGGTGTCCTCTTTTCTCTGCCACTGCTCCTGCCGTTGATCTGTTCACGCCGATTTCAAGCATTTCTTACATAACAATGGGGGCGTGACCATCGGGTGACATCATCCGGATGCCCCACCCCCTTGTGAGGTCACAGACATATCAAGCCTGGGCGGTGACATCACAAGGGGTGGGGGCATTAAATTATGTCATTCTGTGGCCCCACCCCCATTGTTATCTAAGAAATGCTTGACACTGGCAACTGGAGGAAGAATATATTTTTTATAAAAGACTTGTCAAAAACTGTCTACTGTATTTTTTCACACTACACTACTTTTTTGTGGTGAATGGGTAGGGGTACAATGTACCCCATACCCATTCACATAGGGAGGGAGGCCAGGATTCCGATAAGCCCCCGCCTGCAGACCTCGACAACCACCGGGCATAGGTTGTCGGGAAGGGGCCCTTGTCCCCATCAACATTTGGGCAGTGTGCTTTGGGGTGGGGGGCGCACGTTGAGGGCATGCGGCCTGGTATGGTTCAGAAAGGGGGGGGGGGCATTCGCTCATCCCCTCCCTTTTCTGACCTCCTGAGCTCCATGCTCGGATAAGGGTCTGGTATGGATTTTGAGGGGGTCCCCACGCTGTTTTTTTTTTCTTTTTACATTCAGCGGGGAAGCTTGCTGACAGCTGATGTCTCATCAGTTGTTAAGGACACGGTGGCTGGCTTCCCGGCCCCCTCCTTAGCAACCAGCTATATACAGTGTAAAAAAAAAAAAAGAGAAAAAACGCAAAGTTCGGCAAGCACTACAAAAAGCACTGCAGAAACTCTCAAAAGCAACATGCATAGATGTGAATCTGGCCTTAGGCTTGGTTCACACATATGCATTTTTTTGTGCGTTTTCAGTTTTGCAGAAACACACTACAGTCCATTTAACATGGGTCGTGTTCACTTCTGTGCATTTTATGGAAAGGTCCGGGGACTTTTTTCTGGTTTTTGGTTCCATAGACTTCAATGGATCAAAAACATGTATTGAAAAATGCACCCAGAATATGAAAACTGCAACCTGCATAGGTGTGAACCAGGCCTGAGTGTTTCTTATTTACCAGGATGTAGTCTTACATAATGCAATTCTTAACTTTTTGATAATCTCTGACTGTTTTGTTATAACACACTAGGTGTTCGTCCAATGTCTTTTCCTCTTTGTTTTGTTAGACATCTGAGTGTCTCCCCATCAAATGAGACATTGGTGCTGCTACATTTGGATGTGAGCCAGTGTTATATTCACTGAAACCTACTGGCCAGATGCAATATTTGTGACTAGACTAGCCCCTTTCAAGAAAATTTGCATTGATATAACCCCTAGTTGGAGAGGCTGAGTCGGATATACATATTTTTGTTCTATTTTACATTTCCAATGGCTGGCTTTTGCAATGTAAATAAACTGTGAAGGTGACCTGTGACATCACTTTATTAGTCGTTTTTTATGGTGTTCTGTATAAGACAAACCAGTTTTTCTATTTTGTAAAGTTTTCTTCCTACAGAAATTGACAGTTCCATAAAGCTGTTCTGCTTTTTCGTTACATTTTACATCCCTTTCCTCCCCTTCTTCTCTTAGACCTTAAAGTGGTGTTCCCCCCAAAAAAGAAAAAATAGCTTAAAATTCCTAAAAAAAAAAAAAAAATTATTGGATTTTTTTTTTTAACTCACCTCTAAATGCCTGTTGCTAGGGGGTCCCTCGTAGTCTGCCTCCTTCAGTGCCCAGGCTGGTGCATCACTTCCCCTCGGCGCAGTCAGTCATCTGGGACATGTGACAGGTCCCAGATGACTGTGCAGCGTATCACGGCGCTGCTCGCGCATGCTCAGTGGGTGAAGCCACAGCCGGGTGCCCACGGTAAGAATGTCGGCGCCGCTGAGTGGAGTGGGCAATGAGCGGGTCTTTGTTCCCCCGCATTGCTTGACCCTAGGACAGGTAAGTGTCCGAATATTAGAAGTCAGCAGCTGCAGTATTTGTAGCTGCTGACTTTAAAAAAAATAAAAAATTTAAGGGGCACCCCACTTTAACCACATGCCGACCGGCGCACGACGATATACGTCGACAGAATGGCACGTACAGGCAGGAGGGCGTATATATACGTCCCTCCTTTCGCCTGTCCGTGCCATCGGGAGCGCGCCGGGAGCGGCGCGCTCCCGCGCCGGTCGGGACCCCTGTGAGTCCGGCCGCGGTCCCCGCGGACTCGATCGCCGCGGGGACTCCCGCGATCGTCTCACGGAGCGGCTGAACGGGGAGATGCCGAGATAAACAGCATCTCCCTGTTCTGCCTAGCAACTAGTGACGCCGATCTCTGCTCCCTGTGATTGGAGCAGAGATCAGCATTCACTAGCTGACAGCCACGCCCCCCCACAGTAAAAAACACACCCCTAGGCCTACTTAACCCCTACACTGCCACCTTGTGGTTAACCCCTAAACTGCTAGTGTCATTTATACAGAAATCAATGCATTTAAATGCATTAATTGCTGTAAAAATGACAATGGTCCCAAAAATGTGTCAAAAATGTCCGATGTGTCCGCCATAATGTCGCAGTCACAAAAAAAATCGCAGATCTCCGCCATTAATAATAAAAAAAAAAATTATTAATAAAAATGCTATAAAACTATCCCCTATCTTGTAAACGCTATAACTTCTGCGCAAACCGATCAATAATCGCTTATTGCGATTTTTTTTACCAAAAATATGTAGAAGAATACGTATCGGCCTAAACTGAGGAAAAACATTTTTTTTTATATATTTTTTGGGGCATATTTATTATAGCAAAAATAAAAAATAATGCATTTTTTTCAAAATTGTCGCTCTATTTTTGTTTATAGCGCAAAAAATAAAAACCGCAGGGGCGATCAAATACCACCAAAAGAAAGCTCTATTTGTGGGAAAAAAAGGACGTCAATTTTGTTTGGGAGCCACGTCGCACGACCGCGCAATTGTCAGTTAAAGCGACGCAGTGCCGAATCGCAAAAAGGGGCCTGGTCCTTTGGCTGCAAATTGGTCCGGTCTGAAAGTGGTTAAGGCCTCTTGCACACGGTACTTATGTTTGAGCATCAGCATTTCTGGATGTAATTGCAAGTGTTTCTGTTATGCGTAGCCGCATTTGCGCCTACAATACATTCCTAGGCAAAATCTTTATATACCTATGAGTGTATTTGTCAGCATTTGAACTCATGCTGATGGAAAATAATGACCAGGAATGCATATTTGCTCAATGTGTGCACAGGCACATTGTAAACAATGGGCTGCATCTTGGAATCAGTAAAATGCTGTTACGGTATCAGCTTTTTTAAGCTGAAGTGTGCAAGAGGCCTTAAAGTGATTGCTGTTCAAGGCATATATCTCTAGAAAATGTATGCAATATTGGACCTTAACTCAAAATGCTAAGCTTTACTGTGTTAAAGGGACCTCTAGAAAGGTTAAAGCTGAACTCTGGCTTACAGAACAGTAAGCGTTAAACAGCTGGTACTGGGACTTTCAGTTCCAGTCGGAGTACACTTGGCACCTTTTCCATTAAGAAAAAGCCTTGCATTCTTTTTACAGATTGCAGGGTGTTCTGTGGTTGCAAAAGGTGCCGACAAATGTCACAATCTCTCCTCCTCCAGTCATAGAGCACCTTGCGTTCTGTTAAAAGAATGCAACACATTTTCTCAATGAAGCAGATGCTGAGTGAGCAACCCGCTATAATCCATGTCTTCCAGCCGAAAGTGTGGGTCTCATCAGTGTATGCTCGACCATTACTGTACTATAAGGGTTTAGTAAATGTAAACGTTTTTTTACAGATGCAACAGCATACACAATTGGCACACACTTCATTAGTGGCAATTTATTTTTAAAGTGCAATTTTCCAAAAAAAGCTTTTGGCCAGGGTTAATTATTAAAGGAGGTTTGGGGCTGCTCTATGCAATGCCATTGCACAGAGCAGGTAAGTATAGAGATGTTTGTTATTTTCTTTTTAGTTTATCTTTTTCCTTTTACAATTTTTAAGTTTTGCAGAAACAACAAGCAAGCATGGAGGAGTTTATGGATCTAACCCCCTGATAGATGCAAATAAGCAGTATGTGTATTTATCTTGGACGTTTTCATCTACTTAGTGAAAGGATTCATACCTCCCATGTCTGTTCTATTGGGTATCTGTTGACCATGTCAATTAATAGGGTGGTTTTGTCTGTTATTTGTCATTAACATTTTTTTTGTAATAAAGATAATTTTTTTTTTTAGAATTTTCGCCTCATGATATGCCCACAAAGTCAGCCTTTATTTTATTCTTATTTTTGTTGAGTTTTACTCTTTGAATCCTTCTATATACCTATTGGATGTTGGCAAAGTTGGGGTCCTCCCTTTCTAGGTATTTTATTGTTGATATTTTATCCTACAGTTTTATATTATTTCCATATTGCGTAGTCCTACGTATCTCAGAGATATCTCTGACTTTAAGTGCCATGTAATAATGTGTTGCCATCCTTATGATATTACAGTCCCTGACGTGGGCAAATTGATGTAGCAGACTCATCTTATTTCTTTTCAGTACCTGATATCTAAATTGTGTGTAAATACATGCTTTTACCTCCATGGTAGTTATGGGCTGAAAGGTAAACAATCCATGAGTCAGCCCAGCAGCAGAGTGTGTTAGCATGCACAGGGAAGTGGGTCCATGCTCCTCACAATATTCATATATTATACCGAAAGAGCAGACCCTAAATCTGCAGATTGTCAGTATCGGCTGTGTGCATTCATACAATTTATAGCTATGCTACTGGAATAATCTAAATATTTATTGAAATCAGCACCTTTATCTGAACTTGCTGCTGCTATCCTCTGCCTCACAACTTTTAGTTGTATTGCAGCTTCTAGAATTCTGAAGTATTGGATGTGTGAGCAAGTACCAATCTCCTTTCTTTTTGACAACAGAGCTTTTTTTCTAGTATTATACTTCAATGAAAAAACTTGTCATAAATTACAGATATTACACATTATCTTATGCTAATGATGCAAACAAAAAAGTTCAGTGCTATGCAGAAAGCAGGATTTTTTTCTTTAATGTACCCCACCTATATTGCACACATTTTAACAGGGTCCTAAAGTGTTACTAAACCCACAACAGTCAAATCAAATCTGTATATGCAGTAAAGCATGCTTGTTATACTCACTGTGGAAACTAAGGGGTTAATCCTCTGCATTGTGTAAATAGTCTGTTTGATCCTGTCTTCTCTGATCCTCTTCTTTTTCCACTGTCCGCAATCAATCTCCTGATAAAGCAGAGCCTTTGGAGTCACCCTGCACATGCTCAGTTTGATGTGTATTGCTAGAGAGTTTTTTTTTTTTTTCTTTTTTTTGGGAGGGTGCATGTGATCAGCACAGGGCCAATCAGCACTGTCCAGACAAGAGGGTCAGGGGTCCTGCAGCCTCATAGGACAGTCAGACTGCTATGTACTGCTGCTGAGAAAAAATAAAATATTTATCAGTTTATATTTACTAAAATAATTACATTTCCATCTTCTGTGTACTGTGGGAGACCTGATATGGTGAATGCAGGGTCCCAGGTTTAGTAACACTTTAAGGGCAAATGTTTCATCTAAATTCTACTACCAAATAAAACATGTATTATTTTTTTTATTATTATTATTATTATAACCTTAACAGAGTGTTTTTTTTCTGGGACAGGCAAACATTTTTTTTTCTGGGTTTTTAATGATTAATTAACTTTTTATGTTGCTCTTTATTGGCTTGTTAAAAAATACCCAATGTTGTGTTGTATTATTTCCTTAAATGAGCTAAACCCATTTAACCACTAGATGGTGATCTTGTTCTGCAGTGGTACGTTGGCTAAAATTTGCGACTGATGAAAGTCCATCTCTCATTCTCCACTACTTATTTCTCTCTTTGTTTTATACACTGCCTTCATTTGGAGCTAAGTGCTCTCAGAAATGCTGCAGTCTTGCGTTATCCCTTAAAAATGATTACTGTTCTTGTTGCTTTTGCAGATTCCCTTGTGCAAAGTAATCCGGTTTAACATTGACTACACAATTCATTTCATTGAGGAAATGATGCCCGAGGTAAGGAAACGTGTGTAACCCCTTTATTGCTGGAGTCTAGCAAGTGAAAGTCTTTGTCAGCCTCATGGTATTTAATTGATTAAACATGGACTTGGGCAATTTTCTGTGTACACATTTTATTGCTGTCCCCCTGATATGAGCGCACTAAAGAAACAGGAATGGATTTTGTAATAAGTATCAGAATCCGCTTCTACCACCTTCATTACAGCTTTATCCTTTGATGTCCTGCCAGCTCACTGTTGTTGACTGTGCTAAAACCCATCGGGATACACAGGCTGCAGGTGAATTAGAGGGTCACAACTCTACCTCATCTCAGATATGGAGGCAGTTCATGGGCAGGACACACATATGCATTTTATTACATCAGCACCTTTTTTTTCCTGCCGCTGCAAGCAAGTCAATAGCAAATTAACTCACTCCACTCTTTTGGTACAGTCCATTTGTTCTTGTCTGTTTCATCAAAATGAATTAAAAAGGTGACATTCAGCTGACTGAGGGAGAGGATATTATTTTTTTTTCCAGTTTACAGATGACTGTTTCTGAATATAAAGCCTCCTCGGTGTATGAAACATTCTTCAGTCCTCTCCTGCTTTTCAATTTGAAATGGTCATTTTGCTCGTTCTGGCTGTGCTTGCACGGTCCTATAACTTACCATCCATTTAAAAGACATATCTGCCATATTGTATTGCTCACAATACCCTGCAGGACTGTTTTTTCACATTATGGGTAATTCTTCCTTTAGGTAATGGTGTGTGGAGAGAGGGTCATTCAGAAGTTGGTAAATGGAAGCCACCTGTAATAGACTCGAATGGCCTCAATATTAGCATGCCATTGTGTTTGTTTTTGCTGCCAACCTCCTATACATAAGGCCAGCTGTTATTATGAAAAGGGCAAGAAAATACAGTTAAATCTCCATATTGTATTAGTCAGTTTCTTTTAAAATAAAAATACACTCTGGCGTAGTGTTGCAAGATATGTTTGTTGCTTTTAACATAGCTTTAGGGGAGATGACAATCTTGCTTTCTCAAATAGACATGGACAACTACAGCGCTGCGTGCAGAGTATAATTAAAGCCTAATGAACCAAACGTTATTATATTAGCAGAATCTAATTTTCTCTTCATATTATGCTAACGTACGCTTTGTCCAAACATCATATCCTCCTCGCTGCTTTTTTAATGCGTGCTATTTTGTTTCGCCTGATATTTAGAAAGTCTAAAATGACATTTCTAAATAAGATGAATGCAGACTTCAAAATGATTCATTGTCTGCTATTGAATCTGTCGTAATGTTGGCAAACTAGCAATAAAGTACAGCGGGGAACCTGCTAGTCTTAACGTAGTCTTATTGTCATGCTTGGCTGCCTATGTGCGTACAGATGCTTAACAATGCATCTTTGTCGCACTGAACATAGCAGAGGTGTACGGAGTTGGATGTAATTTGCATGGTGGGAGTTTATATTTAAAAAAAAAAAAAAAAGCTGTTTGTTTTTTAAATAAGCTTTCTTGTTCTAGGTTCATAATGATCTATGGAAGCAGGGAAGCTATGATCCTTCCTAAGCAATGCTAATCTGTAGCTGAAAATACTAGCGAATCACTGGTTTGTAGCTTTTTAGTGATGGTCCATCTGCTTCTTAAATTACTGGTTACAGTTCAGGGGTTGCAGATATTTTTTTTTGGCTGCAGCAAACCACTGCTTGCAAATGAAAACGAATAATTGCAGCATTCAGATGGAAAATAGCCTGTTGGTCAGTTTGTAGTAAATCAAAGCGATTGATCAATTATTTCCCTTCAATATTACATAATTGCTGATTACATGGTATATAGTAGCCTTCGGGCAGTAGTAATACATATTTAATAGAGGCAGTGCAGGCAACCAGGGTAATTTATATGCAATGTAACCTGTTAACCACTTCAGCTCTGACACCTGTACACTCCCCAAGGGACCAAAACAATTTTTTTCATTACCG
The DNA here is from genome assembly GCA_028564925.1 of Lithobates sylvaticus. Taxonomy (NCBI): domain Eukaryota; kingdom Metazoa; phylum Chordata; class Amphibia; order Anura; family Ranidae; genus Lithobates; species Lithobates sylvaticus. The sequence goes on from CM053030.1 coordinate 240,129,540, forward strand.
CTACTGGCCTGTTCTTTCAGGAGTGACTTGTTCATTACACAAGATGACAAAGTAATCCCTTTATTGTTTTCTTTATGACAAACAAGGCTTTCTTTTGGTGATATTGCTTTACAAAAATACATATGCAATTTTTTTTTTTAATTCTTCTTTGTAGTTTGTGACACTCGTGAAGATTTAGGGTCATGTCACACTTAGAATTTAGTAGTAGCGATTTTTGGCTAGTGACCTAATTGCTGTTGTCGCTAGAGATATGCTACTAAGAAGTAATTTTTTTGCAGCCACAGGTCAAACTTGTGTTACATTGTTTCATTAACATTTATTGCTGCAAGTTGCTCTCCTTCAGTGATTTGTAGCGAAGTCTTAGAGTTCAGTGTAGAATGATCATCGTTTCCAGCAAGCTTGTCGCTGACATGAAGCGCTGCACATAGTCATTGATCAACTGAGCTATAAATTACTGAATAATTAGCAAGTTAGCAATTAAATAGAAAATAATTATGAATTCCTTAGAAAAAAATGTGTCCTGTAGGAGAGACAGGTGCTTCCCGCATTAACCTGTTTGCTCTGTCGGTCACGCCCTTGTCTAATATTAAGCCATTAGAAAGGACCCTTTAACTTTGCTCATGTGCATGGCCATGATGACTGGGCTGCTGTCCACTCATCTGAGAAATTGAAATCTTGAATATAGAAAATATGTCACAAACAGATCAGTCCCATATTTCATGTACTGTTCTGTTTTTTTTTTTATATTTAAAAAAACAAAAAAAGTTTAAATAGTGATTAGTTTGGATGAGGAGAGAGTTCTTAAACAGAGCCTTGGTTCTAGGACCCACAGCTCCAAAATGGTATTGTATGTATGCCACTATTGTATTCTGACACCCGGCGCTGCCGACTGTCATTTTTCAGCCACTAGATCGTTCTTACAGGCAGCGGGAGGGGACACCCCCCTCCCCCTCCTGCCACCGTCTGGTGCTTCTCCGGAGGACCCAGGGAAAGAATCGTCCGCCACCGGATGACGATCATAGAGATTTCCAGTGACCAGATGGTCACCAGTCATCTCTATGACCGTCGGATGCCCGTGTGCGAAGTTACAACGTCACATCTGGGCCGTGCTTGTAAACAAAGCTGCGATCGTGGCTGGAAAGTATGGAATCATGTTTTTTTTTGCATAATGCAGTGGGGCATGCATTTGTATTCAGTCCCCTTTATTCTGATACCCCTAACTAAAATCTAGTGAAACCAATTGCATTCAGAAGTCACCTAATTAGAAAATAGAGTCCACCTGTGTGTAATTTAATCTCAGTATAAATACAGCTGTTATGTGAAGCCCTCAGAGGTTTGTTAGAGAACCTTAGTGAACAAACAGATTCATTCATGAAGACCAAGGAACACACCAGACAGGTCGGGGATAAGGTTGTGGAGAAGTTTAAAGCAGGGTTAGGTTATAAAAAAAAAAAAATATCCCAAGCTTTGAACAAGGAGCACTGTTAAGTCCATCATCTGAAAATGGAAAGAGTAAAGCACAACTGCAAACCTACCAAAAACATGGCCATCCACCTAAACTGATAGGCCGGGCAAGGAGAGCATTAATCGGAGAAGCAGCCAAAAGGCCCATGGGAATTCTGGAGGAGCTACAGAGATCCACAGCTCAGGTAGGAGAATCTGTCCACAGGACAACTATTGTGCACTCCACAAATCTGGTCTTTATGGAAGAATGGCAAGAAGAAAGCCATTGTTGAAAGAGAGCCATAAGAAGTCCCATTTGCAGTGTCCTAGAAGCCATGGGATGGACACAGCAAACATATGGAAGAATGTGTTCTGGTCAGATGAGACCAACCTCAAACTTTTTGGCTTAAAAGCAAATTGCTTTGTGTGGCCGGAAAATGAACACTGCACATCTGCTTGAACACATCATCCCCACCGTGAAACATGGTGGTGGCAGCATCATGTTGTGGGGCTTCTTTTCTTCAGCAGGGACAGGAAAGCTGGTCAGAGTTGATGGGAAGAGGAAAAGAGCCACATACAGGGCAATCTTAGAGGAAAATCTGTTAGAGTCTGCAAAAGATTTGAGACTAGGGTGGAGGTTCACCTTCCAGCAGGACAACGACCCTAAACATACACTTAGAGCTTCAATGGAATGGTTTAGATCAAAGCATATTCTTGTGTTAGAATGGCCCAGTCAAAGTCCAGACTTAAATCCAATTGAGAATCTGTGGCAAGACTTGAAAATTGCTGTTAACAGACGCTTTTCATCCAAACTGAAAGCTATTTTGCATAGAAGAATGGACACATATGTTACTCTCTAGATGTGCAAAGCTGATAGAGACATCCGCAAAAAGACTTTCAGCTGTAATTGCAGTGGAAGGTGGTTCTATAAAGTATTGACTCCGGGGGCTGAATACAAATGGACAAGACACTTTTCACATATTTATTTGTAAAAAAAAAATTAAAAAAACATTTCTCATTCTCCTTCCACTTCACAATTATGTGCCACTTTGTGTTGGTCCATCACATAAAATCCCAATAAAATACATTTACGTTTTTGGTTGTAACATGGCAAAATGTAGAACGTTTCAAGGGGTATGAATACTTTTTCAGGGCACTGTAAATAGCAAGCTTTCCTTAAAAGAGAAGTATGTTTTTTTTTTTTTTTATTTCTTATTCATACTTACCTATGTGGGTGCAGCATCAGACCAATACTGCAGCTGTCCCCTGCTGTCTCTGCACTGAGAACCGAGCCACCGAACATCGCCGATGGCCCGGTTTCACAGATCCCCGAGAGGAGAGCTGCTGACTGTCAGTCAGCGTCTCTCCTCTCTGCTTATCCACGCTCATTGGAGTGCTGAGCTGTGGAGGGGCAGGGAGCAGCCATCTCAGTGTCTTGCTGAGACTGCCCTCAATCAAGGCAGCTGGCAGATCCAGACTTGGGAAGTCGGGATGATGCGGTGCCTCGACTGATGGCAGTGACCTCAGCAGAGAGCGGACTTCAGACCACTCTCTGCTGAAAACAGGACACAAGAGTGCACTCCTGTGACCAGAGGAGAAGCCCAGCCTAAAAAGCTCAGGCTGGACTTCTCCTTTTAACCGCTTCCCGACCGTCTCATGTAGATATACGTCTACAGAATGGCACGGGCAGGCAAAAGCACGTACGGGTACGTCCCCTTTAAATTGCCTGCCCGTGGGTCGCGCTCGCGACCCGGTCGGTAGCTCCGTGACCACGGCCGCGGGACCAGCGGACCCGATCGCCGCTGGGATCTCGCGATCGGGTTACGGAGCTGAAGAACGGGGAGAGGTTTGTGTAAACAAACCTCTCCCCGCGCTTCCTACTCTGCCTGTCATTGATCGGCTGTTCCCTGTCATCGGGAAAGCCGATCAATGACGTCAGACGTACAGCCCCGCCCCTAATGTAAAAAAAAACACAACACGTCACACTGACTCCTCCCCACCCCCTAGTGGTTAACTCCTTCACTGCCACTGTCATTTACATAGGAATCAGTGCTATTTAAATAGCACTGATTTCTGTATAAATGACAAATGTCCCAAAAATGTGTCAAAAATGTCCGATGTGTCCACCATAATGTCGCAGTCACAATAAAAATCGCTGATCGCCGCCATTACTAGTAAAAAAAAAAAATATTAATAAAAATGCTATAAAACTATCCCCTATTTTGTAAACGCTATAACTTTTGCGCAAACTAATCAATAATCGCTAATTGCGATTTTTTTTTTTACCAAAAATATGTAGAAGAATACGTATCGGCCTAAACTGAGGAAAAAAAATGTTTTTTTATATATTTTTTGGGGATAGTTATTATAGCAAAAAGTAAAAAATATTGCATTTTTTTCAAAATTGTCGCTCTATTTTTGTGTATAGCGCAAAAAATAAAAACCGCAGGGGCGATCAAATACCACCAAAAGAAAGCTCTATTTGTGGGAAAAAAAGGACGCCAATTTTGTTTGGGAGCCACGTCGCACGACCGCGCAATTTTCAGTTAAAGCGACGCAGTGCCGAATCGCAAAAAGGGGCCTGGTCCTTTGGCTGCCAATTGGTCCGGGGCTGAAGTGGTTAAGGCGCATCATTCAGGGAGGCAGAATGGAAATATTTAAAGCTAGGGATTTGGAGAAGTTGACACAAAGACCTGAGGTGTGACTTAAGTCTTCTAAGAGGCAACAGATGTTAGGAAGGGAAATTAATGGGGAAGTGACAAATTAGGGCACACTTGTGCAATTGTGGGCCACAGCGGACCCCATGTATATCAGTGTGCTCCCTAATAGCCTGTTTACACATTTTATAAGTTTACCAGGTGGATGTTCGGGCCTCTTCTGATGCCAGTTTCAGATGTAAGGTATTTCAGGCAGCTCTTTGAGCTGAAAGCTCCCCAGTTATTACTGTTTGAAGGCCTGTTAGCATTTTACTTTGTTTTTACCCACCCCTCAGTTAGACTGCTTTTATGTCAGAATTTATTCTGTGTCCCTTGAACATTGATAAAGAAAATGTGATTTTTTGATATTCACTGTAAAATATTTTTCTTGGAATTCATGTGACAATCCTAATACTGCTCTTCCTACAAAACTGGAGCATGTTGGAAGGGGGTGGTTTATTTCTGGCTAATAGCTTTGTTTGCCAGTGTCCAATCTCCTGTAGACAGCAGTATACCCCTCTTGTCTCAGAATTCAGCCTGTACTCCTTGATGAACTTAAAAAAAAAAAAAAAAAGATATTTATTCTATACAAAAATTCTTTTTTTTTTTTGTTGTTACATTATAATGTGTTTTATTATCCTGTGCTACATTATGGTGCCTTTTTACAATAGCTCTGTTAGGTAGATGTGAATCGTAACCAAATGACAGTAAGTTAGCACTGTCGTTGCACACCTATGCAGTTTTCTTTTAATCTGTTTCTGCAGTCCTTTTTGCTGTGCGTTTTAATTTTTGCGCACGTGATGTTGCTGCGATTTGCATTTTTTTTGGCCAATTTGTTGGGCCGATTAAAAAGCACAAATTGCTGCAAAAACGCATTACATGATTTTCTGCAGCTTCTTCATAAGTATATTGAACCAAAAAAGCACAGTTTTGCGTTAAAAAAAGTCCCTAACCCTTTCCAAATACGCAGCAGCTGAAAAAAGCATAGATGTGAACGTGTCCAATAGGAAACCATGTAAATGAACTGAAGTGTGTTAATGAAAAAAGCACCAAGAAACACATAGATGTGAACCAGGTCTAAGACGTTTAGTAACATAATGGGGTTAAAAAAACAAAAATTAGCCCTTTATAGTACAAAAAAGCAGATAATCACTACTGTAAGAGGTTAATTTTTTTTTTTTTTTACTGTAGAACTGTGAAAGTTATATTTACAGTAGTGATTATTTGCTCTTTTTGTACTATAAAGGGCTCATTTTTTTTTTTTTTTTTTTTTTTTAACTTTTTATGAAATTAATCGATTACTATTTTCATAATCGATTAATTTCATCGATTAGTTGTCGATTAATCGTCGATTAATCGATTAGTTGTTTCAGTCCTACTTGCTTCACCTCACCCCTCTTTCAAGGTGTAGATATAAGAAGTTCCTCTTGATCCATCTTCTCAATGCCGCTAAAATATGTGGATGGAAATGCCCAGGATCCCTAACAGTTGGTCAGTGGATAGCTGTGGTGAATGAAATCAACCTGACGGAATAATTAATGGCTGCGTTAAAACGAAAGGAGAAACAGTTGAATTATACCTGGAGCAACTGTCACTGTGCATGCATACTCAACCGTCCCCTCTCCCCCCCCCCTTTTTTTGTTTTCATTTTTTGTGTGTGGCAATGCCTATAGAGCCTGCTAATTTTCTTCTCCTGCTCTCTCTTGCTTGCTTGTCATACAACCTCTGTGATGTGACACTTTTCCCTATTTTGCTTTTATTGAAACATTGTTCTCATACCCAGGCCTCTTGGTAAGCCTATTGTTACATACTGTTGCACTTCTTTACAGAGTACCAAAATTCTCAGTTGCCGCTCAGGCATTAATCTTCATGTTTTCTACTATGCTTATTGCTTTATGTTATGATATGTTTGTGTAACCGTTTTGAATATTATACCCTCAATTGATGCTGGGATTGTATAGTTTTGCTGATGTGTGAATTACCCTATTTACTCAAGTATAAGCCGAGTTTTTCAGCACATTTTTTTGTGCTGAAAATGCCCCCCTCGGCTTATACTCGAGTCAATAATTTTTCTGCTGCAGAAAATGACATTTTACAATCTGAATTTGGGGCCCCGTATCTCGGTACCACTTGGTGCTAGGAACCTCAAATGTGGTGTGCAAACCCAGTGGACCTAGCACTACAACATATCCAAAGCTGGGGTTCCAGCTCGGTACCACTTAGGGCTAGGAACCCCGAATTTGGTGTGCAAACCCAGTTGACCTAGCACTACAACATATACAAAGCTGGGGTTCCAAGCCCCAAGTGGCCCCAAGATACGGGTCCCCAAATTCGGTTCGGAAAATGTAATTCTCTGCTGCAGAAAAGTGCTTGACATATCTCGGGGCCACTTAGTGCTAGGAACCCAAGCTGGATATGTTATAGTGCTAGTTCCACTGGGTTTGCACACTAAATTTGGTGTTCCTAGCACTAAGTGGCCCAGAGATACGGGGCCCCAAAGTCGGTCAACTGTGTCCATCTGCAGCAATGTCATTTCGGGACCCTTTGGATCCAGAAACCTCAAATTTTGGCTGCAGCTAGGGGGCATCTAGGAACCCTTAACTACCAAGTTTGAAGTTCGAAGGACCTATGGCTGAAAATGGGCATTGTTGACCGTCTTTTCCACTTACAGTAGCTGTGCATTTCTCACCCAGGCTTATACTCGAGTCAATACGTTTTCCCAGTTTTTTTAGGTAAAATTAGGTGCCTCGGCTTATACTCGAGGATATGCAGTAAAACTTTAAATGAAAAAGAAATTAATTAAACATTTAGTATAAAACAGTTAAAACAAGTGTGATTTAAACTTGTTAGCATACGTTTTACATGTATATTACATAAAATGGATACTTAAAACGTATTTCCATGTTTTTCACATTTAATTGCAATGTATTCCCTTCCGTTCAACAGGGAGGCTCCCAAATGGAAATAAGGGTCCATTTGGGGGAAACAATGCAATAATTATGAGGCGTTTTGTGGTTATCGCCCCCACCTCCTCAGGTTCTGTGGAACTATAAGATAGGCAGAATACATTTTGAACAATTTCTAACTATATACATATACTTTTTACACATTGTTAAATACCTTAAGTTAAAATAGAAGGTTAATTCCGGATTGGAATTGTAAGCTTGGGAACGACCATCCACAAAACAGGAGCACAAATGGGTGACAGGGAAAGAGTGCTATCACCCTATAACAACATTTTAGAACAATAATCTTCCTGGTATTATTTTAACGAAAGATGCAGATTTCAAAATATTGACAATTACGTGAAGTTACAATAGATTTTATGAGATTTTTGGAATTGTGTTTACATATACTTTAAGTTGATATCTCTTGACTTTGTTGCCTGTCTGCCTTTTACTGTCCGCCTGTGAGGGGTTAATGCTAGATTGGATGCTAATATACAATCTCTCTGTTTCCCTCAGCATTTCTGTGTGAAGGGACTTGAACTGTTTTCCTCTTACCTGTTCAGGGACATATTAGAGCTTCATGACTGGAATCTTATTGGTATGTTTCATTTACTCTGTTTCGGAAATGTTTTACCCTGTGGGCTTTAAATGCACTGAACCATTTAGTTGTCTACGTGTCTTGTCTGTTTTTCATTCTTCTGTATAAAAATGTATTTTGTGCCTGTTATTTTATTTCATGTTAGGGTTCTAACTACAAATGTAACATATTAATATTTTACTACATTTTTGTGTAAGACCAATTTAATACCTACTTCACCTGTGTACTCCATAGTAAGGTTTTGTCTCTTAATCGAAGTATAGCAATAGCGAATTCTAATTCTAGGTGGTTGCCTTTTCCCTTAATAAAACATATGTTCGCATTATACTAAAGATGTCCATATCAAGATTACTGTCACTCAGCGTGGGATGTAGGACTTTGTCCCATGCATTTTTATGATTAGAGCTGGAAATTCTATGTTGTGCATTAACCAGACTGTATATCCAAGAAATTGTGTGGTTAGTCCATTGCCTCTGAATATAGATAGTCTCAAAAGGCCTTTCATTCATTTTTTTTTATGTTTATGATTAATAATATTTTTGAACTGTGGATATTTAAGGTGTTTTATGAAAGGATGCCAATGGTACTTTGAATGACACGTGCAATGACAATTGTGCGGTCATGCTACACTGTTACCATGGGACATTTTTATAATTTTCTTCACACAAATAGAGCTTTCTTTTGGTGGTATTTAATCACTGCTGTTTTTTTTTTTTTCCTAAAAAAAAAAGACTGACAATTTTGAAAAAAAAAAAAGCTTTTCTCAGTTTATCAGTAAATTCTGTAAATAAGTAATTTTTCTCCTTCACTGATGGGCACTGATGAGGTGGCGCTGATGAGAAGGCACAAATATGTCACACTTATGGTCACTAATAGGTGGCACTGGTGGGCACATATAGGCGGTACTGATGGGCCGCAGTGATAGCCAGCACTGACTGGCATCACTAATGTGTACGGATTTCTGGCACTTGTGGGCACTGTTTGCTGGCACTGGTGGGCACTCACTGGTGGGCACTCACTTCTGGCACTGTGGAAACTTTATCTTAATCAGGGCACTGATTATCAGTGCCCTGATTACCTGCCTAGATGTCCTCTGTGAGGAGATGCCGCTGATCGTCTCTCCTCTCCTCACACTCTGTCAGTGTGAGGTGAGGAGCGTTGATTACCGGTGTTCTGCCGAGAAAGGTCCACCCGGCGGATAAGGACCCCCCTGTACTGCCCATGCGCAGCGATTGCGCAGTATGAAGGACTAGGGATCTTATGAAAATTGCTGAAGCTAAACAGCTGGGAGTGAAGTGTATACCGCGCAGGCGCAGTCGGTGGAGGAGACGATGCTGCACGCTCCCAATGCTCGCCACTACACATAAGCATAATAACAATATAGTATTGTAAATTTGTTGTAAAAAAAGCCATTCATTTCTTTAAAAATAGCATGCAAACATGTTTTTTTTTTTTTTTTTAAAGGAAAAATCTGGGCATTGGTTACAGTATTAATAATTACAAATCTGGCGGTTGGTTATAAATTTGACATCTGGCCCTTGGTTACACTATTAATAATTACAAATCTGGCCCTTGGTTACAGACCCGCCCCTTACTTAGACGCGCCTTGCAGAGTAGCGCGAGCATCGTCTCGTACACTGACATGTTAAGTGCGCCTGCACAGTGTACACTTCACTCGCAGCCGCTTAGCTTCGGCAATACTGTTTAGTTTCGTAAATTTTTCGGAAGATGCCTAGTCCTTCGTACTGCGCAAGCGCGGCGCCTGCGCAGTAGAGGGGGGTCCTTATCCGGCGGGGGAACTTTCTCGGCAGGACACTGGCATCCCCGTGTTTACATGTGACCGGCTGTGATTGGACACAGCCGATCACATGGTTAAAGAGCCATGGCCACGGCTCTTTACAGAGATTGGGGTCGCACTGTGTCCTATCAACACGGAGTGGCCACAATCGATGCGCGCCAGTTCTGGGCGCCGTCATATGACATCTACCCAGAATGAGAGCAGCACCACCCCGCTGTTATTTGAAGTCGGGCGGGCGGCAAGTGGTAAAGGATTTTTTCATTTTTATTGCTTCACTAAGCATTATTAAAATCGCTGCTTCTTTAAAAACTATATTTTTTTAAAAGTCCCATAGACTTCAATGGAGTTCTTCGTTCAGGGCCAAACTTTTGCGATGCTCAAGAGTTCTGGTGCGATCTGAACCGAGGGGTGTTTGGCCCACCTCTAGCTATTATTATATTTTTAATGTCTGGGTATATATCTAGTTTACAGACATATTTGTGTTCTGTACTTTAAGAAATAAACATCACATCTAAAAAAAAAAAAAAAAAAACTGTTGAACACAGATATGACCTAACATGGTAATAAGGAGGGGGCTAATTCCTAATGTGCATCAGGTCAATCCATTCATAATGCAGTTATGTTCTGAAAGCAACAACAGATCTGCATGCTTAACATCTGGAAATAAAAAGTTTTGAAAAGGGAATGCTTGCCAGCTAAAGCATGTGTCCTCTGTACAGTATAATGAGGTGCACAATATATTTACAATGAAGCTGTGCTTTTGTTAAAAAGAAAATAACCCTCTGTTAGTGACCCATATACGTTGCTATCATTTTGGCAAACTTTTTTGACTGATTCTTACTTTTCTCTGTTGTAAAATAAATTTCATTGTGCCTTACTATGTTCTTTTCTCAAACTGATTTCTTATTAAGAGAGTTCATTATAATCTCCAACCTCGGTGTTAAAGCGAGAAAAAGCTGCAGTGTCTGCATCTCTTTAGGCAACGCTGAAACTTAGAAAGTATGTCACCACATAAGAAATGCTTATTGCAGGGGTTACCTATACCTGTGCTTGCTTGTATCTCAGTGTAGATGTCTTTGTAAAGCATTTAGACATTCACACAAACAGGGGATTAAGTGGGGTTCACATAGAAAAGTACACATAGAAAGTAAAAATAGCCTATAGGTTGCCGTATTGCAAGGAAGTGACATTTGTTTTTTTTTTTTTGTTTTTTTTTTTTTTAACAATTTAGGTAAACTATAGCGGCAACAGATTTAAATGTACAGTGTAGGCAGTTTAAATAACTGTAAATAAAAAATAGTATGCATAATAATGTCTTTGCAGGGAACTAAGTTGAGAAATGTAGGTCACTGTATATGGTGTGAATAAGCCCAAAGTATTCTCTGCAGGTCAAATCCGTGCACTTTTTTTTTTTTTTATGGGTTTTTATGCACATGTCATGCAAACAAATCCTTAGTGTGCCAGAAATATAACTCTTGTCCAAATGTGTTTCATGAAAATATCTGCAATCTGTGTGATTTAACAGCACATGTTTCTTTGCAGTTTTCTATTGGATATAATTACATTTATGATTTCGTGTTTATTTAGGACCAACTGCTGAAGATAATCGTGCTGTGTGTCCACAATTTCATTTCATGCCTCGTTTTGTAAGATTTTTGCCAGGTGAGATCTTCATAATTATTATATCCTATGCTGTCCTATTTAATGCTTAAGGTGTACCCTTCTTCTAGACACTGGGGAATTTTGCCTCTGCTATTGAGTTTGGTTGAACAGAGACGGCTTTACCAGTGATGTCCAACCTTTGCCCAGTAAGATTCCCCTCCCAGCACATGCACATTGGTCTCCACCCAGTTTCCTCCTCTCCAGCACACAAAATCTCCAATTTTTAAAGACAACTGCTGCTGTTTACTCTTTGTTACTTCCCTGAACTTCTGGTTTGGGATCATGCACTGTGTAAATCACACATATACAAACCAATCACAGGGAGATCAGCTGCTAGTTGAAGAGCTGGTGGACGAAACAGTGCTGCAATTTACAGAGGAGGCTGTGCTGTTGGTTCTTCGCTTACTTTTTTAGTCCCAGGAGTGTGAACATAAGGGTAGCTCCAGGGAGACCAGCAAGGCAACGTGTCCACCCTATAGATTGTTCCTGGGAAGATCTTCTAGTTCTCCTCTTTCAGAAATGAAGGCATTGAACCTGAAATCAAACAGCAGTTCAGCAAGTATGTGAATGATGCTTCTACATTTTATTGTGTTCAGTGCTCAGCTTTTTTTGTTTACAAACACATTTTATTATGTTCAAGACAAAGAAAGAAATACAATAGTGCCAATCGATGTAGTAACAAACTGGCATGACAAAAATGCATGTGTGCTGGAGAATCAAATATTACATTTTGCATGGGACAAAACATATTAAGGAGTCAAGAAACCATTCAAGGGGGAACATACCAAAGCCATAAAGAGTGATCATGTCTAAAAATCAGAAAACCTATCCTGGTACTTGACAATTATTCTAGATGATCTAGCAATTAGTACTATCAAAAAGATAAATTGGTCAAGGATGACTGGAGATAGCCTGAAGATAATTAGTACGAGGACCAGTATTCCCATTTCCTTTCAAATAACAGCATGGTGTTGTAGATTTTTTCCATAATTTTGTTTCCATATGGAAGACAACTTGAGACCACATTACTAAGCCAGATCTCCAATTAAAAACAATGACCCATTGAATGGCACTGAATAAGGAATGTAGTAACCTTTTACATGGAGGGGGTACATCTTGGCTGGAGTGAGTGTAACATGATCTTGGCATCCTCTAATACAGGTAGCAGGTACAGAGGAATAGATTGTATGGAGTTTAACTGGCATCATGTAACACCTGGTGTGAAGCTTAATAGCTGTTTCCTGAACCACAATAGAGGGTGTACGTGTATGGAGATTTGAGAGCATACCTAACTAATCAAAGGTGGATAATTCTAATGCAGCTTTGGCTTTCAATGGGGCTAGTGGGAGGATTTATCTGGGAGTTGAAGGGCATTAAGGAACCCATAAAGTGTTGAGATCATACCTTTTATCCCTGGGTGAAAAAAGACATAACTGCTTGAAAGTGGTAAAGGATTACTTGAGGGTCGGTGTGTAGTTAGTGCTGTAAAAGTGTCAAATTTGTAGGTATTTGAAATGTTCACAGTTAAAAAATTATGCATTTGTTGGATTTGAGTGAAGGAGCAAAAATGTGAATCAATCATTATTGAATTTAAAGAGACCAAGTTATGGTCCACCTAACGTTAAAAGTTAAATCTAGATGAATATGCCCTAGGGAAGTTGACATCCCCCAGATAGGATGCTAAGGGGAAGGTGGAAGACGCAAGTCTTAATTTTATATTATTTAAGGACTATAAATGCAGCGCTTGGCATACAAGTACATTGAGGGGGGCTACATCTCTAGGGTGAACCAACCATAATAACCCAGGTAAGTATAGTCTATTGAGAGTGTTTTGAATTGGAACTATGGTATACAGTACCTTGAAATTTTCCACATTTTGTCATGTTACAACCAAAAACATAAATGTATGTTATTGGGATTTTATGTGATAGACCAACACAAAATGGCACTTTATTGTGAGGTTGAGGGAAAATGATAAATGGTTTTCAAAATGTTTTACAAATAAACATCTGAAAAGTCTGGCGTGCATTTGTATTCAGCCCCCCGGAGTCAATACTTTGTAGAACCACCTTTTGCTGCAATTACAGCTGCAAGTCTTTTTTGATATGTCTCTACCAGCTTTGCACATCTAAAGAGTGAACTTTTTGCCCATTCTTCTCTGCAAAATAGCTCAAGCTCTGTCAGATTGGATGGAAAGTGTCCGTGAACAGCAATTTTCAAGTCTTGCCACAGATTCTCAATTGGATTAAGGGCTGGACTTTTAGGCAGGATTGCCATTTTGAACGCCATTATGATCCGTAGGAAACAAATTTGGTATGAGGACCATTGCTTCAATAGGTTCCTGATGCAAGAGAACACTGGTGGGTTAATAGCATGGTATTAGGGAGCTCAGAAATGGGATTAATTGGATTCCCAAATATGTCAGTTTCTCTCGACGCCACGAGAACTCAGTTATTTTTAATTGCAATGGTGGTGGGGTTCGTCAAGTTAACTGGTAGAGCCACACATTTTGAATGATTGACACCTAGGCCAAAACAGGTATGGAAGTTCTCCCAACACCTTGATAAGGTTAGGAAGTAAGATTGAATCATTAGAATACTCCGCTTAAATTCACAGTCACCCTCGGTGATGTTTAGGTTATGGATAATTGCATAAGCTAAAGGCTCCATGGCAAGCGCGAAGAGGAGGAGTGAAAGTGGGCACCCCTGCCTCCTGCACCCCAAGTAGAAAAAAAACACTGGGTTATAGCCTGGTCGTTTCACCCTGGTACTTGGGGCATGATACAGAGACTAAAACCTGTGTGCAAATGCATCTTTGAAGCCAAATGTTATTGAGAATCTTTGGATACAAGGCCATGTACCACTGTCAAATGCCTAATGTATATCACAGCTTAAAGTGATTGTAAACGATCACCTTGTAAAACAACCCATTCATTTTAACCACTTGACAACTGGGCACTTAAACTCCCCTCGTGACCAGACCAATTTTCAGCTTACAGTGCTCTCACAATTTGAATGACAATTACTCAGTCATGTAATACTGTACCCAAATGAATGTTTTGTCCTTTTTTTCATACACATAGAGCTTTCTTTTGGTGGTATTTGATCACCTCTGGGTTTTTAATTTTTTTGCGCTATAAATGGAAAAAAAAACACATTTTCTTTGTTTCTGTGATAACATTTTGCAAATGATAAATTTTTCTTTATAAATTTTGGCCACAATTTATACCGGTACATATCTTTGGTAAAAATAACCCAAATTAGTGGAAAATATTTTGGTATTTGTGAAAGTTATAGTCCACAAGCTGTGGTGCAAATCATAAAAAATTGATTACACCTGAAGTACTGATGGCCTATCTCATTTCTTGAGACCCTAACAAGTCAGGAACAAATACCCCCAAAATGACCCCTTTTTGGAAAGTAGACATTCCAAGGTATTTAGTAAGAGGCATGGTGAGTTTTTTGAAGTTGTAATTGTTTTCCCACAATTCTTTGCAATATCAAAATCGTTTTCCACAAAATTTGTTATATTAGAAGGTTATTTCTCAAACACAGCATATGCATAGCACAAATTACACCCCAAAACATATTCTACTATTCCTCCGGAGTATGGCAATACCACGTGTGTGAGACTTTTACACAGCTCGGCCACATACAGAGGCCCGACATGCAGGGAGCGCCATCAGGTATTCTTGGAGCATAAATTACACATATAATTTCTTGACTACCTCTTACACTTTTGAAGGCCCTGGAGAACCAGGACAATGGAAACACCCCAAAAATTACCCCATTTTGGAAAGAAAACAACCCAATGTTAAATCTGAGGCATATCGAGTCAATTGGACATGTCATTTTTTTCTACAAGTTTTTGGAAAATGTGTAAAGAAAATTAAAACACATTTTTTTTTTTTTTTTTACACAACGTTGTCCATTTACACAATGTTTCTAACACATAGCATGTACATACCAAAAATTACACCCCAAAATAGATTTTCCTACAGCTCCTGAGTACGGTGATACCACATGTGTGAGACTTTTACACAGCGTAGCAACATGCAGGGAGCACTATCAGGTATTCTAGGGA
Source organism: Lithobates sylvaticus (assembly GCA_028564925.1). NCBI lineage: Eukaryota > Metazoa > Chordata > Amphibia > Anura > Ranidae > Lithobates > Lithobates sylvaticus. The sequence continues at coordinate 240,144,768 of CM053030.1, forward strand.
CATATGTTTCAAATCTAATTTGGATGGCATGGATGATAACTGATGTGGCATGGATGAGTTTGTAAACATGAGGTGACTTAACAAAATGGTTAAGCTCCCTGGCAAACATCACAGAAGCAGAACTGCTATGTAATAACATTTTTTGCTTTAGACCACCTCAAAGTCTTCTCTGGATTCTCCAACATAAGGGTATCTATCTGATTTATTTGTTTAATGTGCTGGAGAGTGGTTTTGGCCATGAAGATCATATTGTTTATTTAAGGCTGTTGTAAGTGATCATATATCAGAAAGTTAAGATTTATTGCAAGCTGTGGTAATACCAAGCATTTGGCCCCTCAGCACTGCTTTGTGAGCTGATCAGATGGTTCTACCAGCAAAATAATCTGATTTATTAATCTAAAAGTACTCTTTCATATTGTCAGAAAGTTGTTTGAGAATAGCTGGATCAGATAATATTGAATCATTCATTATCTATGTATAAAGAGTAGTGAATAATCCAATTTGAGATGTATGAAGATATACAATTCAGTGTTCTGACCATGGGCATACATGTATGGCCATGAATATAGAATTGGCCAATAGTACCAGAGAGCAAAAAACTATAGTTTATGTGAGCATAAGTATTGTATCGCAGGGATGAGAGCAAATTGTGCATTCTTTAGCTTCAATATTAAGTTTTAAGTGCCTGCTGTCATACTGTCTACACTCCTGCATGTATTACCTACTGTCAAACCCCTCACACGCCTCTTCCGCATGTATTGCCCACTGTTCTACCCTCCAAACTCCTTTCCTGCATGTTTTGCTTACCGTCAAACCCTTCACACTCTTCTCCTGCATGTATTGGCCACCGTCAAACCCTGCCCATTCTACCTGCTTTGTTTACCATTGATACCTTGTGCACGTGTGTAGGGTTAATTCCCCCAACACAAGCTCAGGCTATTTAAGGATTAACCTAACAATGGAGGGGGGCGTAGGCACGTTCTGATGTGAGGGAGGGTGAGTAGGCGGTGATCTGCCTGCTCCAGGATGTACTGCAATCATTCAGGTAGAGCTCTGACTCCTGACACCTGATGCTCCCTGCTTCCTACATTTCTACTCCATGTGGAAGCCGACACTGAGTTTGCTGAGATTGCTGATTTGTAGTGCGGTGTGGAGGAGATGAGATGAGATGAGAAGCTGGGGAAGGAGATCATCTAAAAGCCGCTAAAGCAGCTAAATTTATTCACCATAATCTATCAAGGAAAGTGATGGCACAGAGGAGCAGAGAGGTGGAGGAGTGAAGGAGCAAGGACGCACTATATCCCATCTGCTTGTCTGGGTATGGACAAGCTTTGGTCTACCCCTACCTTGGCTGTTTGTTTCCTCTGCTGTTCCCCCTGCTGTGCCTGCTATACCTGAGGTCAAGACATCTCTGCATGCTGGGCTGTATGGGTGAGCGGAGGAGTTTCTGAGTAAATACAGGAGGAAGAAAAAAAAAAACACTGAATACCTGTTGATTTCCCCTCCTGGCTTATAGAAATTTGAAGCAATCTGAAGCCTCGGCTAAAAGTTCACTGGCTCATGAGTGTGGCTATATGGCTATTAAATGCAATATCTGGGGCATCAGAAGTCATGATATCAGCTCTTATCAGTAATAGTAGGCACCTGTCTTCTCTGGAGAAACGAGGAAGATAAAAGCAGTGGCAGCTGTGGAGATTAGTGGAATATGACACGGCAAAGGAGGAGGGAACAGGAAGCAGAAATGGAGAAAGCATTGAAAACCCAGGAGGAGTCCTATACAGTAGGCCCAGATAAAAAAGAATCCATGAAAAGTCAGAAAGAGCTGAAAAAGGGGCCTATAGGAAACCTGGCTACCCAAGGAATAGACCCCCTCAACCCAGCAAAACTAATTTTGCAAGAAAGTGGTGAACCAGTGGTAAACTTGGACACAATGGAAAATTGGCAGAAGGAGCATGAAACAGTACAGACATCTCGAATCCCACGAGTTTCATGGGGGTTGAAGGGGAGATCGACTGCAAATACGTCTGGGATATCAATAACAGACCCCAGTGGATGCACGGAAACACCAGATGACGAGATGAACAGACAAATGGATGAAAAACAAATAGATAAAGACGTAAATATACGCTGTAGTACCCTAACCCCCCTGGTAATGGTGGAACCAACCTTGAGGGACGTTCTTATGGCAGTACAGGGTTGTAATAATTCACTGTTATCGTTAACAAATCAGATGTTGGAACTAAAAGGAGACATTGCAACTATGAGATATGAGAATCAGAAAATATGTGAAAGAACTACTGCGGTGGAAACAAGAGTAGGAGAATTGGAGGACTCAATACCGTTGATAAAAAAGGATACACATTTGATAAAAACACAGACAAGGGATCAAAATCAAAGAATGGAAGAAATGGAGAATAGACAAAGACGCAATAATGTCCGCATACTAGGTCTACCGGAACAAGAAGAAGGCCAATCAGCTGTTACATTTTTTGAAAAATGGTTAATGGACATTTTCGGGGTGGAAGGCTTCTCTAAAACGTTTGCAATAGAACGAGCACATCGTATAAGAAGCCGTGCCCCTTCCACCGGAGATAGACCCAGGCCAATTATTATTAGATTATTGAATTGCCAAGATAGAGATAATATATTGTCTAAAGCAAGACAGAGAGGCAACATTGAGCATAAGGGCCATAAAGTATCCTTCTATCCGGATTTTTCGGTGGAAGTACAGAAGCAGAGGGCGAAATTTAAGGATGTCAAACGGCGATTATTTTCACTAAAGATTAAATATGCAATGTTGTTTCCGTCAAAATTACGTATTTCAGATCGGGATGGAGTTCAATTTTTTGATACACCCGACGCAGTTAGTACATGGCTGGATGGAAGAAAGGAATAGCTTAGGCATAATTATTGAAGAGTAGATAAGATGGAGTCAGATGAGAGGGGGATTTTTCACCTTCAGAGTCTACCTGTAGTCTTTATTTTTTTTCATTTTTTTTCCCAGGGAGGAGGGGGGGGGGTTATTCCTCCTGCCCCACCTGGGTAATTACATGGTACAGCCGTAACGTTGGAAATGGCTACAGTGGGCCCCCAGTATAGGTCCCGTGTGGACAAGAAGTATGTTGTTGTAGCTGATTCCCCCCCCACTAGGGAGGGACTTTCAGCTTGGGATGATAGTGTCCAGATACAGATTGAAGTGAGTTGGGAGGGGGGAGGGGGGGATGGAAGTAGTAGGATTTTATGGAGTGAAACAGGGTTGGGGAGGGGGGTGGTTATAAGGGTGGGTGGTGTGTGTGTGTGTGTGTGTGTGTGTGTGTGTGTGTGTGTGTGTGTGTGTGTGTGTGTGTGTGTGTGTGTGTGTGTGTGTGTGTGGGCTCCCCCATTTTTTTTTTTTTTTCTTTTCTTTTTCTCTTCTTTTTCTTTTTGCTGCTGCTGCTCCTCCTCCTCCTCCTCCTCCTCCTCCTGGCCTTCTCTCTCCCCCCGTCTTCTATCCTTCAGGGATCACAGTTATACCCCAAAAAACTCTTACTCTTTATTCTTTATTCTTGTCTTTACTTTTTATTTTAACGCAAAATGACAAGTAAAATTAAAGTGATGTCTTGGAATGTCAGAGGATTGGGGGATAACAGAAAGAGAAGCGCGGTAAAAAACTAATTGAATTCTATGATCCCGCAATAATCTGCCTGCAGGAGACACATAAGGGGAAGGAGGATGACAAAATGTTTGATAAATTTAAATATAAATATAAACATGGATTTCATGCTATATACTCAACATACTCCCGTGGAGTTAGTATTTTGATCTCAAACTCTATTAGGTTTACCTGTAGGCAGTGTATTAAAGACCCGATTGGCCGATATTTAATGTTGTTATGCTCCATAAATGATAGAATAATCCTCTTGGTAAATGTGTATATTCCCCCCACCATATAAGGACGATGTGTTAAAAAAGGTTTTTGAAAAGATGGCGCAATGGCCTGATGTTCCTACAGTGATAATTGGGGACTTCAATAATGTATTAAATGAAGAGCTGGATAGACATAGCAACAAAAAGAGTAATGGAGGGGGAAAGACCACAAGATGGGCCAACCAGATACAAGAGATGGGTCTATCAGATGTATGGAGAGTAAGATACCCGGATAGTAAAGAATACTCATGCTACTCAAGTACATATAGATCATTATCCAGAATCGACATGGCTTTGGGAAATGGTCATTTTCTCCAATTAGTCAAAACAATTCAGTACGAATCAAGGGGAATCTCGGACCACTCCCCATTAACTTTGACTTTAGAGTGGACGGAACAGTTGATCCGGCCAATGTGAAAAGTTAATCCACAGTGGCTGTCCCTGATTCCAGAGAGTAGTAAAATAAAACATCTGCTAATGGGCTTTTTTGGAGATAATAAGGGCTCAGCTTCAGCGTTAATGGTGTGGGATACAATGAAAGCATACCTCAGAGGCTTAATAATTAAAGAAATATCTAAAATTAAACTAGCCACAAGACAGCGGGAGGAAGAGATAACCCAAAGAGTTAAGCAGACCGAACAAGACTACATATTAGATTCTAATGAGGAGAAATTTAGAGCATGGCAGGACGTACAGATGCTATATAAAAATTTGATTATAACTAAGGCCGAAAATACTAGATTCATGCAGAACCAAAAGCACTACGAAATGGGGGAACAGGTGGGTCATATGTTAGCAATGATAGCACGGAACCAGGAAGGCCCATCCAGTATAGTTGCCATTGAAGACGAAAAGGGGATAGTAAAGTATGATACAGAGGGTATCCAAAAGATATTTGTAGATTTCTATTCACGGTTGTATGAATCTGAAATCCTAAATGTAAAGGAAAAGACTGAACAATTCTTAGACAAGTTAACTATGCCCAAATTGAATTCAATGGAAAGAGAATCCTTGGATACCCCTATAACTATGGTAGAGCTGGAGGAAGCAGTGGGACAAATTCAAAACAATAAATCTCCAGGGATGGATGGACTCCCCGTGGAGATATATAAAATATACGGTCAGATCTTGATCCCAGAACTTCTTGAAGTACTGAATGCAGCATATATCACACGGGAACTCCCTAAATCAATGATGGAAACAATAATAATTATAATTTTAAAACCGGATAAAGACCCACTAAAGCCTGGCTCTTATCGTCCAATATCTCTCCTTACATCTGATGTTAAAATACTAGCCAAGGTCCTGGCAAATAGATTGTCTAGATACATTGATACTCTGATCCATAGGGATCAAACAGGTTTCATCCCCTCCAGATCAGCAGCAACAAACATTCGCAGGCTCTTTCTGAATCTACAATTACCAATGGATAACGGGGAGCTGGTGCCATCCTGTCATCGGATGCTCAGAAGGCTTTTGACATGGTAGAATGGGAATATCTATGGATGGTACTGATTGCCTTTGTCATAGGCCCAGGCTTTATAACCTGGCTAAAAATACTATATAAAGACCCCAGGGCAAAGTTGAGGATCAATGACACTATGTCACCAGCTTTCCCGTTGTCCCTGGGGACTAGACAGGGTTGCCCTCTATCCCCCTTGCTGTTTGCATTGGCAGTGGAACCACTGGCCGCTGCAGTCAGACAGTCTGCGGGGATAGAGGGATTCCAACGTGCAGGAAGAGAGGATAAAATAGCTTTGTATGCAGATGATGCCTTAATTTTCCTTAGTGACCCCACAAAATCCTTAGAGGAACTCATGAATCTTGTATCTGCATTTGGACAGCTCTCTGGGTTTCGCATCAACTGGGAGAAATCGGTGTTAATGCCGCTACATAATGCAAACACTTCTTTACCAGACTGTGCTAAACAAATTCAAATAAAACACAGAATTAGGTACTTAGGGATTGAGGTAACACGGAAAGTGGGGGATTATATTGACCTTAACCTTAGACCATTATTGACTAGGCTCAAAGATAAATGTCAGACCTGGTGCAAACTTCCATTAACCGTGATTGGAAGGGCAAATCTTATAAAGATGATCTGGGCCCCACAATTATTATATATCTTTCACAACTGCCCGATGTGGATAGCTGCATTTTGGTTTAAAAGGATAGAATCGCTTTTTCGCGAACTTATCTGGAAGAAAAAATATGCACGTATTAAACTAACAACTTTAATGCTGGCCAAAGATGAGGGGGGACTCGCTATCCCACATCCCAAAAATTATTTTTTGGCCTCACAAACCCAGCATTTCTATGGCTGGACAGAGGTAGATGAGAATGATCCGATACAAGCATTATTACTCCCACTGGGTAAAGGATACTCATTGATGTCCCTACTAGAGACAAAAACTTTTCAAAAAGATAAGAAATTCATAACAGGCGGACTATTTAATAAGGTATGGCTAGCAATAAAAAAGATTACTAGTATTACTGGCTATACCTCCTATACACCAATATGGAATAACGCAAATTATGAGGAAGTACAGAGATTGGAGGGATTTGGGTTTTGGCAAACTCAGGGGCTGAGATTTGTGGAACAACTGTTTTGGAATGATAATATAAAATCATTTGCGCAAATATCTGAGGAATTTAGGATTCCAAGACAGAGGTTCTTTCAATATCTCCAGCTTAGACATGCCTTTCATGTCCAGGCCCGTACATCTGTATTTATGCTTAACGAATCCAAAATAACAACACTGTTGAAGAAAAGGGACCAAAAGAAGGGACTTATATCTAAAATTTATGAGATAATGCAGAAAGAAGAGGTAGAGGTGCCGGCTAGGAAGCAATGGGAGCGAGACCTGGGAGCACTGACTGATGCTCAGTGGTCGGAGGTCTTGTCTGCGATCCCAAAGGTATCGCTGTCGGATACTCAAAAACTAACACATCTTTATTACGCATAGATCATACTATACACCTGAGAAATTATTTAAGTGGAAACGCAGAGAGTCCCCTTTATGCCCTCGATGTAGTGGCGCACCGGCTAATTTAATACACATGTTGTGGAGATGTCCCAAACTCCATCGATATTGGCAGGATATAATCCAAAATATAAATGGTGTACTAGGAATAGAAATGTTATTAGATCCAAATCTATGCTTATTAAATATAGTGGCGGAACCAAATATCTCAAAAAATATCCATACCGCACTGACGAGAGGCCTATTTCAGGCACGAAAACTAATAGCCCAGAAATGGATATCTATATATCCTCCGACGGTTGAAGAGTGGAGAACACAAATAAAAGAAACTATATTAAAGGAGGAATTTATTTATATACACATAGAGGGAGTCGAGACAAATTTGATGCTATTTGGAAAAGATGGGTAGAGACCTGAGATAATGAAAATAAAAGATGAACCAACATGGGTAGGGGTTGATATTTGGAGGGGATGGGAGGATGGGGGGAGGGCTGAGGGGGCTGGAGGAGGTGAATACAGGTGGAGGCGGCAGAGGAAAAAATTCTCCCTTTTTTTTTTTTTTTTTTTATTATTATTTTATTTTATTATTACTATTAGTATTATTATTTTTTTTCTTATTTTATTTTAGTATTATTATTATTATTATTATTATTATTTTTTTTTGTCTTTTGGGGGGGGGGGTGAGTGGGTGGCTGGTGTGGCAGATGAATGCTAGAAGTTTATGTATCTGGGATGAAATGTATGCTTAAATGTATAACTTGTATTGTTATGAAAAGAATTAAAATACAAAAAGTACTGAATTAAAAAAAAAAAACCTAACAATGCTGAATGGACTTGAAAAAGGAGGCCACACCCTCTGAAATGCCTCATCATAGCAACTACCCACATGACCTATCAGTTGCCACCCCTCATAGTCACGTGGCCGGCCAGCGGAGTCTCCTGTTAGCGAGACCAGTCAGTGTGCAGCATGATGACGGCGTGGCGGATCTGGCTACTTGAGCTTCTTATTGTGTCAGCCAGACACACTGGATATGTGATGCAGAGTAGGGGGATTAGCGGATGACATGCTTGCACCTACTCATGTTTGTGAGTATATCAATTTTATCTATTTTTTATTTATTGAATAAAAGACTTTGAGGTTCTTTTAAACAAGATGCCCTTGTGGTTTTTGGAGTCTGCTCTGTGGGAAATTTACAGTATAACCTTTGAAATAGACCTAGAAATTTTAAAGGCCTCTATAACATGTTTGAGAGGCTTTAGTAAGGTCCACTTATACTACCAGTGCTTCCCTCTGTCTAGAAGTGCTGCGCTCGCTATAACCTGACCGCAGATTAGACCGTGATTTCTACGGAGACAACAGCTCTCTATATTACAAAGAAAATGGGAAGGGTTTAAAGGACTTTAAAGGTACCACTGTAATCCCAAGTTGAGAAAATAAATCTGTGTGGATGCTGTGTTCTCCCCATGTAAGGGCCATTTGCGGCTAGGATCAGTGGTAGCTAACCTACAGAGCCTTATCAGGAAACAAATGAATTAACAGAAATTTAACTTGGATGGTACTTACTCTGGCTCTCTACAGTTCAATTCTAGGACCTCTGTGGTACTCATATTCATAAGTGAGCATCCGCATTACATTTATGAGACTTGCCCCTTAGTGGGTCCCTGCTATTTGGCTACAGTAAACTGCACCCCTCTGCTTGGAAGGCTGCACATCCCTTCCTCCTCTCCCATGTGTTGGATCAAGCACTCCATACCTCCTGTTCTGACAGTGTGCCAATAGGATTCCCTGAGGAAGCTGTTGGCAAAATGCATAATTATCCATTGGCGTTGATACAGTGACTGCGCATTTGATATATGCAAGACCACTATTAAATGCTTCAACCGACTGGTGATTAATTTGTGGGCCAATGTGCACAGGCTTCTCTGTATAACTTGTTGGTGCTTTCTCTCTCGCTATATACATATATATATATATTGTGACAGAGCGAGGCTCTGTCCCTACGAAAATGGGAATAAAGTGGACACCGAGTCTGCATATCGGCGGATTGCAGAGCTAGAGAGCATAAATTTGAAACAGGGAAAACTGCTCTGGCAGTTTTCGCCAGATCTTGCTATTTCTGGAAGGGGTTCTGTAGTTTGGAGATCCTTCAGAGTCTTGGGTGGGACAGGATCTCCAACCCTGTGTCCGGGTCTTGTGGACAGCCAGCAGGGTGTGTGCCCAGGTGCACACATCCCATATAACGAGGGGCTGGTGAGAGCAGAAGAGGGAAGGAAGGTGGTGTTGGAGCGGTGGCTGCTAGTAAGTGTCTCTGTGTGAGGATAGGTGTTGTGTGCATTAAGAAGCTCTGCTTGCTGCCACGCCCAGTCCCGCCCTCCCTAGCCTCTACGTCCCGCCATTGGCCCAGTGTTGTGTCCATCATAGGAGCCGAGCCAAGGGGCGGGACGGGGGCGTTACTGCGAGCGGAGCCGAGTACACTCGGCTTGGCTCGGTCTATGTCAGCGGCGGTGGGAGGAGCCGAAGATCTCGGCGGCGGGAGGAGCCGAAGATGGCGGCGGCGGTAACTTTAAAACTAAACCATGCTGCAATTTTGGGGAAGGCTGCAGGGGGGCAGTGTAAGGCTGCAGGGGGGCGGTGTAAGGCTGCAGGGGGGCGGTGTAAGGCTGCAGGGGGGCGGTGTAAGGCTGCAGGGGGGCAGTGTAAGGCTGCAGGGGGGCAGTGTAAGGCTGCAGGTGGACAGTGGAAGACTGCAGGTGGACAGTGGAAGGCTGCATTAATGGGCATTTAAATGTAAGTTTTTTTCTTTAAACTTGGGGTGCGTGTTATATGCCGATAAATACGGTACTTGGACATTCCAACATGACAAATTATCCAAATCACAAGGCCAAGTCGAATAAAGTGAATGTTCTGGAGTGGCCATCTCAGTCTCCTGACCTCAATATCATTGAGCCACTCTGGGGAGATCTCAAACGGGCAGTTCATGCAAGACAGCCCAAGAATTTACAGGAACTGGAAGCTTTTTGCCAAGAGGAATAGGCCGCTTTATCATCTGTGAAGATAATGAGCCATATCCACAAATACCACAAAAGACTTCAAGTTGTCATTGATGTTAAAGGGGGTAATATACGGTATTCAGAACTGGGGTATGTAAACTTTTGATCAGGGTCATTTGGGTAGTTTCTGTTGTCATTATGATTTAAAAAGAGTAAACACAGTTGATTGATAATAAATGGCTTCAGTCAAACACTAACCATGAGTGAAAGAAAAGTTTGTGTTATCATTCATATTCTCTGAAAAATGGCCAAGAAATAATAAATTGTAAACTTGCGAGCACAACTGTACATATTTAATAGCATGCACACACACTATAATGTTTGTTTTTATTATGATTTTTTATAACTGTCAAAATAAAATGTGATTTTTTTTTTTATATATTTGTGAGCACTTTCTTTTCTCAACTTGGGATTACAGTGGTACCTTTTTAAAGTCCTTTAAACCCTTCCCTTTTTCTTTGTAAGCATTTGGATGTGGTACCACACAATGGGAGTCATGGCTCTACATTTTTGCTTAGCGCTTTATATTACTCATCTTTGAAATGTTTGTTGACAGCACCCAAATAGTTGTGACATGTGGCAACTGAGGTGCTCTCAGAGAATTCCAAATTATACTGACCCCAGAGATGAAGGTAGATTTTTTTTATGTACTTTCAGTAAGTAATATGTGTAGGGTCACATGTTTTGAAGAAAATCTGTGAAGAATTAACATTTGGTGGAGTCTTAATGTCTTCATTTAAAGGGAGTATGTTGGGCTAAGCAGTGGAGGATTGCTGGCTAAGTGTCAGACCTTTTTTTCTATTATGCTGTTTTTCTGTCTGATAAGCATTTGAGTTATTTTACCAGCTTAAGTCAAATTCAGATATTCACATTAAATCTTCTGAACATGCAAAAATGTATGTTGCATTGAGAGACAGATATCGGTGGTTGATATGACAGGGCCACAGGAGTGTATTTTTAACATCTTGCAGAACAGTGATTATGTAGTGATTGACAGATTTATTTCATATTATTGTTAGTAGGTTAAGTTAAAGGTGCAGTATAGTTGAATATTTAGGCTAAGCATTCCTGAAGAATTATGTATTCAGGCCACCTCCAATGCTTTGAAGGTTAGGTGTCAACTTGACTTGATAATGGTAGGTTATTCAAAATGTAGATGCAGAGCAGTTAAATCTGTACAGGAGGGTGGCTGTCTGGATAAAATACACAGAAGAAGAGCCCAGGTAGGCTGGTATATAAACTTGAGAGATGTAAGACAATAAAAAGTGCTAGCAAAGTACCGTATATACTCGAGTATAAGCCAACCCGAATATAAGCCGAGGCACCTAATTTTACCACAAACAACTGGGAAAACGTATTGACTCGAGTATAAGCCTAGGGTGAGAAATGTGCAGCTACTGTAAGTGGAAAAGAGGGTCAACAATGCCCATTTGCATGCCTCACTGTGCCCATTTGCAGCCATAGGTCCCCCAAACTTTAAGGGTTCCTAAATGCCCCCTAGCTGCAGCCAACATTTGGGGTCTCTGGACCCAAAGAGTCCCGAAATGACATTTCTGCAGATGGAAACAGTTGACCGACTTTGGGGCCCTGTATCTCAGGGCCACTTAGTGCTAGGAACCCCATCTAGATATGTAGTGCTAGTTCCACTGGGTTTGAATACAAAATTTGGGGTTCCTAGCTCCAAGTGTCACCGAGATACGGGGCCCCTAAGTCGGGTTGGAAAATGTCATTTTCTGCTGCAGAAAAGTGCTTGACTCGAGTATAAGCCGAGGGGGGCATTTTCAGCACAAAAAAATGTGCTGAAAAACTCGGCTTATACTCGAGTATATATACGGTAATGTATAAGCTGCTTGATAAGCTGGGATTGTCTCAGCTCCAAGCACGTGCCCAAAACAAGTGGCAGCAAGAGGAAAAGAAAGGAGGGAGTTAACTTTAGCGGGCCCTCCTGGCTTTACTTCTAATATCTCCAATACAGAAACGGTAGCAGATTGTGGAGTCTGTAGCAGAACGTATAAAAAACTGGATGTCTAGGTGAAGTCATTTTTTTTTTACAGTAAAACGATATTGTATTCAACCCCGTAGGTTGATGTCATCTGCTACTCTGCACTGCATACTAGCAGATTATGACAGACTTACCTCCCAAATGGAGCTCTGTAGCACTGGGCTGTCATTGTTGCTGGTGCATGCATCTTTGCCCAGTCTACCTTCGGGGTTTGCGCTCTCCAGCCGCATGAATGGCCAGATCACGATGACGTCACTCCTGTGCATGCAAATAGGAATCACCATCTTGGCATGGTGCTCTCTGCAATGATTCAGAATGTCCTGCACATGTGTGAGTGACATCATTGGCCTGAGCCAATGTGACTATCTACTAAACAGCTCAAATTTCATCTGTTTCCAAGACACCCACCGGTAAGACTTTTTTTAATAAGCTTACCTGTAGGGCAAAGTGAATGGGAGTTTAATTCCACTTTAATGTTTTCAGTAAAGCAGTTGTGACTCTGATTTGTCTTCCAGATTGGAAGAATCTGTAATCCTAAAGGACCAACTATTTTCACAAGCACACCTTGTTTAATTGGGTACATCACAGGAAAAAAAAAAAAATGTCCACTGATGAATAATAATAAAGGATTATGGGCTTTTTGTGCTTCTGATTGGTTTCCTAGGTTATGTTTTTTGTTTTTTTTTAACATACATAAGGAAGGTCATAAATGTTTAGGTACAGTGACAAGCATACAAAGTATACTTGACCCTGTAGTGCATCTATAATGCCCCATACACACAATTGGAAATTCCGCCAGCAAAAGTCCCATGTGAGGTTTTGGTCGGAAACTGCGACCGTGTGTATGCTGCATTGGACTTTTGCTGGCGGAATTCCTGCCAGCAAAATATTGAAAGCAGGTTCTCCATTTTTCCGATTGTCTGTACCAAGTTCGACGTGCAAAATTCTTACGCATGCATGGAAACAATTCGATGCATGCTCGGAAGCATTGAACTTCATTTTCTCTGCTCGTCGTAGTGTTGTACGTCACTGCGTTCTTGACGGTCAAAAGTTCAGAGAACTTTTGTGTGACTGTTTATGCAAGCCAAGCTTGAGCGGAATTCCGTCGGAAAAACCATCCAAGATTTTTCCGACGACGCGGCATTATCTTGGGCATAGTCATGCTCTGTTGCTGTTTCCGCTTAATGTACTTGTGAGTTTATGAAGGCACCATTTACTGTGCAATAGATGCTTGCTTTAAGTTTCCACAACACATTTCTTCCAAGAAGGTTGCATGAATCAATTTGATCATCTATGTTATTTTGAAACCAGTTCAATTTGAACTTAGTTTATAAGGGGGTTAACAGAATTTGCTTGTATATCTCCACTGTGTTCAGGATCTTACCTAGGCATAGGAACAGTGACAACCTTGATGCTTATTCGAGAAATTGTTGCTAGCCTATCTGCGAGAGAACCTTCTTGTAAAACAATTTAGAGAACTCTGTCCTCAAATAAACCTCCCACCATCCCAATTGAAATACTCCCTGCTTATCCAGAGTTGTCAAAGTAGCTAACCCACTGTTCTTCTATGTTCCAATATATAAATATCTGAATTTGATACCTAAATATAAAATAAACCAAATTAATACAAATGATTTACAAATGAGTCTATCGATGTCCTATTTGGAAATTTTCACTTAGGGGTGTACTCACATTTGTTGCCAGCGGTTTAGACATTAATGGCTTTATGTGGAGTTATTTTGAGGGGACAGCAAATTTACACTGTTATACAAGTTATACACTCACTACTTTACATTGCAGCAAAGTGTAATTTCTTCAGTGTTGTCACATGAAAAGATATAATAATATATTTACAAAAATGTGAGGGCTGTACTCACTTTTGTCAGATACTGTATATGAGGACTTGTGGTTACTAATACACAATGATGGGTGGTTCTTTAATATATGGATATTGGCATATGGACTGCACTGGTGAAACGTTAGTTATAGGGCACACTGATGATATGCAGTGCTGAGAGGCAATAATGGTGTGGTTAGGACTTGCCACATAGTGGAATGTACTGGTGCACATATATTCCTCCTCCAAATGTGGACATCATGGAAGCAAATCCAAGTTCAAAGTATACCTTTGCAGACTACTAGCAGAGATTCATCACCACTCATCATGGTGTATTAGTCCTCATATACAGTTTTGCAGGTGGTGGCCACTGACATTTTCTCCCCCTACTCATCTTTTCTGACAGTTTTTTACTAGGTTTGCATTTGGCTAGAGTCGGTGTCACTACCTTTTAGCATGAGGCGATACCTGGACCCTACAGAGCAGTGATGGCGAACCTTGGCACCCCAGATGTTTTGGTATTACATTTCCCACAATGCTCATGCACTCTGCAGTGTAGATGAGCATCACGGCAAATGTAGTTTCAAAACATCTGGGGTGCCAAGGTTTGCCATCACTGCTATAAAGGTTGCGCAGGCAGTCCAACTCCTTCAGGATGGCACATCAATATGTACTATTGCCAGGAGGTTTGCTGTGTCTTTCAGCATGGTCTCAAGAGCATGGAGGAGATTCCAGGAGACAAGCGATTACTCTAGGAGAGCTCGACAGGGCTATAGAAGGTCATAACCCATTAGCAGGACCGGTATCTGCTCCTTTGTGCAAGGAGGAACAGGATAAGCACTGCTAGAGCCCTACAAAATGACCTCCAGCAGGCCATTGGTGTGAATTTCAATGACCAAACAATCAGAAAAAGACTTCATGGGGTGGCCTGAGGGCTGACGTCCTCTAGTGGGCCATTTGCTCACTGCCCGGCACCATGGAGCTCGATTGGCATTTGCCATTGAACACCAGAATTGGCAAGTCCACCACTGGCGCCCTGTGATTTTCACAAGTGAGAGCAGGTTCACCCTGAGTACACATGACAGGCGTGAATGGGTCTAGAGAAGCCGTGGAGAATGTTATGCTGCCTTTAACATCGCTCAGCATGACGATTTGGGGGTGGGTTAGTGATGGTCTGGGGCAGCATATCAATGGAGGGATGCACAGACCTCTACAGACTAGACCTGGGATTTCCAAACTATGGCCCTCCAGCTGTTGTGGAACTACATTTCCCATAAGGCATTGTAAAACTCTGACATTCACAGACATGACTAGGCATGATGGGAATTGTAGTTCCCATCATGGGAGGGCCATAGTTTGGAGACCTCTGGACTAGACAATGGCAGACAAATATATATATATATATATATATATATGTGGCGCAAATCTGAAACAAATCCCATTGTACTGAAAAGTCTACATAGTCTTTTGGCTAACAACTGCAAACTGCAGCAAATGAGAGCCTGAGAGAAAGTCCACTCTGTCAGTGCCAGCCTTATGCAGGGAAGTAAAAGCAATCTCTAGGCTGTAAGAGAAGAAATGGCACCCTTGCTGCCATTAGATATCGGGATGAAATCATTGGACCCATTGTCAGGCCCTATGCTGCTGCAATGGGTCCTGGGTTCCTCCTGGTGCACAGCAATACCCGGCCTCTTGTGGCGAGAGTATGCAGCCAGTTCCTGGAGGATAAAGGAATTGATACCATTGAATGGCCCCCAGGCTTCCCTGACCTCAATCCAATAGAACACCTCTAGGACATTATGTTTCAGTTCATCCGATACCATCAGGTTGCACCTCAGTGTGTTCAGGAGCTCAGTGATGCACTGATCCAGGTCTGGGAGGAAATTCCTCAGGACACCATTCATTGTCTCATTAGGAGCATTCCCCGAGGTTGTCGGGTATGCATACAAGCATGTGGGGGCCATACAAACTACTGATTACCAATTTGAGTTGCTGCAATGAAATTTCAGCAAAATGGACTAGCCTGCTGCTTCATTTTTTCACTTTGATTTTCAAATTGTCTTTGAATTCAGCCCTTTGTAGGTTGATAATTTTCATTTTAATCAAACGATATGGCATCCTTTTGTTCCTAACACATTAACCAGTAAATATCAGTATAGATATCCAGCATGACATTTGACACCATTGAGATCTGATGTGTTTTCAAAGTGTCCCTTACATTTATTTGAGCTGTGTGTGTGTGTGTGTGTATGTATGTATACAGTATGTGTGTGTGTGTGTGTGTGTATATATATATATATATATATATATATATATATATATATATATATATTTAGTATTTGGCTACAGTTATAAATTACTTTTGTGATCTACTGTTTATTTTGTTTATATATATTTTTTTTTGCTTAAAGTTAAGATTGGTTAATGGTAGTCCATTGTAGCATTTGATACAGATTTGTACTTTTTCTTTAGATTTTACAGATATAGAAAAACAAGCATCTAATAAATGTGAATGTGACAATAGAAATAATTCTTGCAATAGTAGCTCAAAATACAATATGCTCACTAAAAATACACTGTAGTTTAACAATACAGTATGTTACTGTTTAGCAGAATTTGTATGTTTCATTTGTATTCGCCATCTCTTACTTTAGTTCCCACTTGCCTATTTCCTTGTATTAATAAAGTTACTGAAGAAGCATTGAAAAATAGATAATGTTAAAATTAAGATTGTGACAAGATCAGTGGAGCGATTGGGCTTAGTTGGTGCATCTTGTTGTCTGCAGCGGCTGCCCCCCAGTTCACAGCCGATCAAGAGGTGATATACTTTACCATTCCCTTAAGCCAGTTTGGAGCCGGATTTAATACTGAAGTCCTTCACTGTGCCGCAACAGCATCCATTGGGGGTGGTTGCGGCATGGCACAGCCAAATTCACCTCTATGGAGGTGTCGTGGCAGACAGTATAGCTTGCTGAACATAACATGTATTTTTTGTTCCCTTGTTCGGCATGGCTTCGCGACTGCAGTAATGTGGATGGGGATGTCTGACAGTGACCATGTGAAGGGGGCCAAGTCAACATTTATAATATAGAGATTAAAAAAAACCTCATAAGTTGATATGTATTCTTTGTTTGATAATCATTATAAATTGCATGTGACTCGTTTCCTTATGCAGTTTCAAAAGACTTTTGAATTCTTATTAGGGCATTTTAATTGGCCTTGTTAGGCATTCTTGACTCTGTGCCTTGCATCAAAGCGTTTGTTTGAAATTTATAGTGGAATTTTTTCCTGTACTTAACTGGTGCAGCATTAATCTTCTAGAGCTGTTACACAAGTTTTTGTAATATTGACCCATGTTTCTATACTTGTTATAATTTCATTCCTTAGAATTAAAAGGATCACTCGAGTAAGGTAATATTTTAGCCTTTGAAATTTTCTTGTGGTCACAGTGTTACAACAGCATCTAATGCAATAAACCTTAAAATATCACTAGCTTTGTAAAGGATTCTGCAGTAATGTCATAGAATGTCACAGTCGTCACAGTGAAAGGCTAAGGAACACTACTACAAAGACTAGCATATTCCTAGTTTGAAGCTAGTACTCTTATTTTGTTCTTTTTTTTTCCTTACAGTTTTCATGCTTAAAGCAAACCTATTGTTAAGGCCAATGAAACATTAAACACTAATGAAAAGTGCAATTATGTAACCCTAACCCTAATTTGTCATCTTATAAGATGACTACTGTATTCTGCAGCACCTTCTTTGTTGATTTCTCGCTTTCTAGCATTTCATTGGATTTTTATCAGGGGCTGAACATTACTTTTCAGTTCTTGATGCCAATTGCTGAAAGATATACTGTATATACTTGAGTATAAGCCGACCCGAATATAAGCCGAGGCACCTAATTTTACCACAAAAAATGGGAACTTATTGACTCAAGTATAAGCCTAGGGTGAGAAATGCACAGCTACTGTAAGTGGAAAAGAGGGTCAACAATGCCCATTTGCAGCGTCACTGTGCTCATTTGCATGCCTCACTGTGCCCATTTGCAGCCATAGGTCCCCCGAAACTCTGTAGTTAGGGGTTCCTAGATGCTCCCTAGCTGCAGCCAAAATTTGGGGTCTCTGGACCCAAAGGGTCCCGAAATGATATTGCTGCAGATGGACACAGTTGACCGACTTTGGGGCCCTGTATGTCTACTTTCACACTGGAGCGGTGGGGGCGCTGGCGGTAAAGTGGCGCTATATTTAGCGCCGCTTTACCGGCGTTTTAGCGACGCATTGCGGCCGCTCGCGGGGTGTTTTTACCCCCCGCGAGCGGCCGAAAAAGGGTCAATACCGCCCGCAAACCGCCGCTGCAGCGGCGTTTTGCGGGCGGGTTCGGCGCGCTCCCCCATTGTTTTCAATGGGACCGGGAGCTATAGAAGCGGTAAATATACCGCTCCTATAGCGAGCCAAAGATGCGGCTTGCAGGACATTTTTGAGCGTCCTGCAAGCGCACCGCTTCAGTGTGAAAGCCCTCAGGCTTTCACACTGAAGGAACAGCAACAGCTGTTTCGGGTCAGTTTGCAGGCGCTATTCTTAGCGCAATAGCGCTTGCAAACCGCCCCAGTGTGAAAGGGGCCTATCTCGGGGCCACTTGGTGCTAGGAACCCCAAATTTGGTGTGCAAACCCAGGGCAACTAGCACTACAACATATCCAAGATGGGATTCTTAGCACCAAGTGGCCCCGAGATACAGGGCCCCAAAGTCGGTTCGGGAAATGTCAAGCACTTTTCTGAAGAAGAGAATGACATTTTCCAAACGGACTTTGGGGCCCCATATCTCGGGCCACTTGGTGCTAGGATATGTTGTAGTGCTAGTTCCCCTGGGTTTGCACACCAAAGTTGAGGTTCCTAACACCAAGGGGCCCGAGATACGGGGCCCCAAAATCAGTTCGGAAAATGTCATTCTCTGCTGCAGAAAAGTGCTTGACTCGCGCATAAGCCGAGGAGGGCACTTTCAGCTGAAAAACTCAGCTTATACTCGAGTATATACGGTATATATATATATTTTTTCCCCTCACATTATGACCATAAGGTGTTTTCTGCTGATACTGACAAAATGGGCATGATTTTGAAGGTGAGTGGCTTTGTACTGGGGTAAGAGGGACAGACTTTAAATTGTAAGTAAATCCATTTCTACGCAATTGCAGTGTGCATTACAATCATCTTGAATTATTTATTTTTTGTGGTCAATGTCATAATAACATACTTTTTATAATGTTCTCATGTGCCCCATTTGACAAGCCTTCACTTTGTGGGGTGGATAAAGCCTGCAAATTGGCAGAGAATTATTTGTTCTTTTCTTCCTTGGAATAGACCAAACCTCACGGGAAGTCAGGTGGACATTAGTAAATTTATAAAAAGGATCTAAGTAGCAGTACAATTGGAAAAACAAGTTCATAGAATGAATGCTTGCATATATACATTTCAACATTTATTTAAAACATGCACAATGTGGTATTGATTTTATGCTTGTGGTGGAGCTTGTGTATTGACTGCTCTTTTCTTACCCTGTAGCCTCCATGTGCCAGAGCAGTCAATACATATAAACCCTGCCTCAAAATAAACTCTGACCCAAGCATTTAAAATAATATATTTTTTGTGTATTAAAGTGGGGTGGCTTACATGGGAAAAAAAGAGTTCTTGATGTTTTATAAGCTGTCAATCTTGAGGCTGGGCCATAATTTTCTTGTGGGGAGAATAGTTGGGGAAGAAATATGAAGTGCATACAGAAGACTGTGGATGAGGCTATATGGTTTTGCCAAACTGAGCAAGAAAGTCTTATGAACTGGCAGGATCACCAGGTAGTATTTGCAATATAATTGTCTGTATGCTAAAGAAAACTTAAAAGATAAGTTCGCCTTTTCGGGCAGAATTCCTCTTTTTATAATAAATAGAGGCGTTTTCCAATGACGTTTCTGGCCCAACCACCCCAATATACTTTAATTTCACTTACCTCATCCACAGGATATTTAGAATCTTGTCAGTTTATTTGTATTTTTCGGATTTTCAGATTCCATCACTTCCTGTAGCTTGTACCAGCATGCACTTCCTGTTAGGTCATCTCCCAGAAGCCTTCACTTCCTTGTTGCATCACAGAAGAGGGTGCTCACTACTCTGGACCACACCTCCCTCATTACAATACTACCATCCACCTACTTCCTATACAATCTGATTGTACTATCTCCTTTACAACTCCCATCAGCATAGCACAATCTCCTTTAGATTTATCAAAACTATACAATATAAGGACACACCATCAATCCAATCACTCTGTATCCAATCAGGCAGGCTCGTGCACTACATCAGGGGTGTCCTGTAGGCTGCATGTAACCCCAGAGAATTTAGCATGCACCCTGAGCCCGTCTGAAGGGACACTGGGGAATCCAGTCAAATATATGCATGGAGGAATGCCTGGGGTGCTATGATGGATACTTAGTTGATGGGTAAAGGTGTGCTAATGAGGTCAGCTGGTAAACTTCTTCCTGGACTTTCTCCAAGATGGCGCAGATCAATGATTGGGATGACCAAGACACTTAAAGTTCTGGTCGCATCCTTGTCCAGTTTTTTTTGACAGGAGGTTGGCTGTGGACCCTCTGATTAAAAGGTTCTTGTCAGCCAGAGATGGACTGTCCCCAGTGCAGATATGCAAGTTTCCGCCTTGGGACCTTATGTTAGTCTTGGAAGCCCTAAGCAGGGCACCGTTTGAGCCGTTAGCTCTTATCCCTCTTAAGTTACTTACCCTAAACACAGCCTTCCTGCTGGCAGTCAGAACGGCTAGGAGGATAGGTGACATCCAAGAAATACAAAAACGAAGACCTCATGGACACCACCCACCATCCTTGGACAGACCATCTCCCCAAGCACCAAAGCCAAGAGTCTCGGAGTCATCTTTGACTCAGAAATGTCGATAGATGCACAAATGGGATCAGTAGTCAGCGTATCTCGTCATCTTCTCCGCCTGCTACGTAGACTTATCCCCTTCATTCCAGAAAAAGATAAAGCAGTAGTAGTTGGAACAATCATCAATTCCCAACTCGACTACGCAAACTTCCTCTACATAGTACTACCCAAATACCAGATTGCATGCCTACAAGTCGTCAAAAACACGGCAGCAAGACTAGTCACATGAATAAAACCCTGGGAATCCATCTCCCATCCCTTAGGACCCTACACTGGCTAACCGTAAAAGATTGGATCACGTTCAAGACCCTCTGCCTCACCCACAAATGCACACAAGGAAACGCTCCTCAATACCTATGCGGCAAAATAAAACACTACACACCAAATCGCAACCTCTGATCAACTAACCAAACCTCATCCCGAAATCCCGCTACAAAGCAAAGGGAGAACGAAGATTTGCAGTCCAAGGACCACGGCTATGGAACGCTCTACCCACTAACATCTGCATGGCAGAAAGGCCTTCAGAAAAAAACTCAAGACCCACCTCTTCTAAGGAACAGGAAGCACAGAATGGATCAAGCGCCTTGAGGCGATTCAGTTCGCAGCTGTAGCGCAGTTCTATTATTTTAATTGGTTTTACTCAGGCAGGACCCCCTGTACCTCTCGAAGGTAGCCTCAAGGTTCCACAGAACTCAAGACTGTCCTTCATTCATTTTGTACCAATCCTTAGAATGAGAGAGTAAGTTCCTTTCATTGTGTAGATGTCAGACATTGTGGTCCAGCCATGGAAAGTAATGGCAAGAAGACTCTGGATAGCCGCACACCGAAAATAATTAAAATCCGGTGCTTTTATTGCAAAAACTAAGATCACAGCAAGGGGGGTACAAAAATCCTGACTCGTTTCGTACTGAGATCAGTGCTTACTCATAGCTTGTGGTCCAGCCATTTATTCATTTGTATTTCTGGCCAGAAGAATGGTCATCAAGCATCTAAAGCATCCATAGCAAGCTGGATCAACCAGACTATTACCTTAGCCTATGATTAAGCTGGTAGGGCAGCCCAGAATAACCTTAAGGCACATTCCACTCGGTCTCTGGTGACCTCTTGGGCAGAAAGGGCCAGAGCATCGGTGGAGCAGATATGCATAGCAGCTACATGGACTAGCTAGAGCACCTTCCTGAGACACTACAGGGTGAAGTTGCTGTCACCTCAGGATCTGGTGTTTGGTAGGACGGTCCTACAAACTTTTGTCCCACCCTAAGGTAGGCCTGAGCTACTTGCTCTTCTCTCAGGGTGCCGTCCTATAAGATGACTTGAGAAAATTACCAGTTACATTTACCAGTAACTGTGTTTCTGGGAAGTCTTCCAGGACGGCAGGCCTACTTCCCATCCGCTCTTTTGGTATGTTGGTTTTGTATGGAGATTTGAGGTTTTTCACTCTCGTGCACTGGTAAGGGTCAATACTTTTTCACTACTGAGGAGCATAGGGAGGGGTGGGGGTTTTAAGCTCTTTGTTGATTATGTTTCCTGCCAGGTGGGACTAGTCATCTCTCAGGGTGCCGTCCTGGAAGACTTCCCAGAAAGGTTGTTACCGGTAAGTGTAACTGGTAATTTTTTCTGCAACCAAGGTACATTAATGGTATATTAGTACATAGGGAGGCTGGATTTTGGAAGAAAAAAAAAAGGTGAACTTACCTTTTTAAGCACACATAGCCATATACATATTTTTTGGAACTAGTGTTGAAATTGGTTTAATGTGAAAAAGAGCTCATATTTCTATAAATAACTACAATAGGTTACAACAATTATTTTAAGTTGACATGAAATGGAAACCTTGTAATGTATTTTCACTGAAAGTACACCTTATTTATCCTACGTAGGGTTTACAGAAGCTCTAAAGGGAATAATGCAGGATGTCATCATCAGTACACCTAGATTGCTCCAGTTCAAAAACCTTGCAGTTGTGTTTAGATCTGAAGTATACGTTTTATTCAGATGCATACCTTTAATGCATCATCTTCATTATCGAATGCTACTTCTTTGTTGTGTCATTTTAGCCACCAGGCAATGATAGAACATTTCTATAAAACCCTCACATCTTAATAAGCCTACTTTATTGTGTTTCCTTGACAAATAAAAGCTGGTATCCAAAAAAAGTGGGCATGAAAATGTAAAAGACTATATGTTTGTCTTTTCATGTACAGAAAGTTGGCTGCAGACAATAACTTATGGGTATAGCCAGGATAATGCCTGTAGATTATTGCCTTTTAAAGTATTCCCAAAAGCTTCTGTTTGCTCAATAGCTTTATCCCATTTCCTCAATAGCTAGTTGGATACATCCATAACTGTCCTATAAAAGCCCTAAATGTTTCTCCAGAAGGCCTCATAATGTCCAAAGGCTTTTAATACAACACATAAAATCAATAGCAGAAGCACGCCAAGGCTGTGCTTACACCAGACAAGGAACTTATTGGGTATTCATTTGCAATGTGTATCAATTACTTCCCGGCTAACAAATATATATATATATATATATATATATATATATATATATATATATATATACTTGTGTGTGTGTGTGTGTGTATTTTTTCAGATATTTACTCTGTTATTTTAACTGACAATTGCGCGAACGTGCAACGCTGTACCCAAATATAATTCACATGCTTTTTTTCCCACAAATAGAGATTTCTTTTGGTGGTATTTGATCAGCACTAAAATGTATTTATTTTTTGTGCTATAAAAAAAAAAAGACAAGTGTAAAACAATTAAAAATAAAAACTTTTTTTACTTTCTGCTATAAAACATTCACAATAATAAAAAAAAAATCTAATTTCTTCATCAATTTAGGCCAATATGTATTCTACAACATATTTTTGGTAAACAAAAACCCAATAAGTGTATATTTGATTGGTTTGCGCAAAAGTGATAGTGTCTACAAAATAGGAGGTAGATGTATAGACTTTTATTTTATATTTTATTGGTAATGGTGGCGATCTGTGATTTTTTGCGGGACTGCGACATTGCGGTGGACAAATCTGACACTTTTTGGGGACCAGTGACACCAATACAGTGACCAGTGTTTTTGACTGCAGTGACTAGAAAATTCAAAGGTGCAGGATGGGAATTTTTTCTCAAACAAATTTCTTACAATGTATGTGGTTTTTGTTTGGTAGTCCATGTGTTCCAAAATTGAATGTTAAAAGCAAATGTAATTTTGAACTTCTTTCAAACAACATTCATCAAGCCAACTAATGTACTGAGAATCTCCGCACAAATTTTTGTTAAAAAAAAAAAAAATCTACTAGTGTATGGTCAGTTTAGTCACAAGATAGGAGACAAATTCTGTGTTTAAGTGCTTAGTCATTGCTTCATTAGCTCTCTCAGCTTCTGTACTGCATAATGCTTGAAGTGTGTCTCTTTTGTTTTCTTTGTGTGAGGTCCCCTAACACTGAAGTGATGAATTGTATTGATGAAGCCACTCCCATTTATGGTGACATAATGTAAGAATTGGATTAGCTGGTCATAACCTTTAACTTTCATCAAGGTATCATTGTTGTATAACAAAATGCTTGAATGTGATTGGTTGTTCAATTGCGTTCTCCCTATGCAACCTCCCCCTTTTGATTATTGTATATGCTCTGTATAGCGGGAAGTAAATGTATTCTTGATCACTCATAACGGTGTATGGTGTCTGATTACCTGTTGGTTTGATTGATGTACACACTGTGCTTCACATGACAAGCACATATACAACCAGCAAATATGGGGGGTATACAGATCAATGTATATATGCAATATATGCAGTGATGTAAAAATGATACAGCAACATGTAAAAGAATCAGAACATTGGTAAAATAAAATATGCTCACTGAAAATGCATTGCATACATTTTCATTTTTATCAGTGAAAGGGATCATGAAATAAAGTGTTAGGTCCTCTGCATCAGCTCCTCTTTCCCTCAACTGAACTTTGACGGTCAATGGAAAAAACTCTGTCTGTCCGGACAGGTAATCAGACACCATACACCGTTATGGGTGATCAAGAATACATTTACTTCCCGCTATACAGAGCATATACAATAATCAAAAGGGGGAGGTTGCATAGGGAGAACGCAATTGAACAACCAATCACATTCAAGCATTTTGTTATACAATCAATATTGATCTACAAGATTCATAATATTTCTTCCTTCAGACTCAACGTCACATTTACTCTAAAAATGTCCCACGCAATATATGTCCTTGACAAGGTTCTCAGCATTTTTTGGTAAACAGAAGCACAGAACAGTAAACTTGTTATGAGAAAGTAGACTTGTTATGAGAAAGTAAACTTGTTATGAGAAAGTAAACTTGTTATGAGAAAGTAAACTTGTTATGAGAAAGTGTGAGTGTGAGATAAACAGAGTTAGAGTGAGTTTCTACAGAAAAACATCTTTGTACAATACTATTAAATCTTAAAGGGTAACTCTTCACTTCCCACGTTTCCTTACATAAAGCATACAAGCAAATTAAACAGAAGCACTATGTGTAGTATAATAACAAAACCTATATAGTACAATTAATACACTGACATTGGTGGGAAAGAATTTTAATATATTACAGCTTACCAATCCTTAGATGTGGTGGCAGCATAATTTTTCTTTAGGCTTTTTTTCTTTTTTTTTTTTTCACGTGGTAATCCTGCCAGTAAAACACCTCCTATAGTAGCCTCCTTGTACATGAAACGGTGTCCTCTCCAATCAGCAGGAGATCCATGAGTAGATTCCTTGCTGAATCAGAGCAAAATGGGACGCATGTCAGTTTGTTGATATCCATGCCCATTCAGCATGTGCCTGGTGGACCTGGTATAAATGAACTTCGTTTACATCATGCTACATCTGATCCATCATGTTTAAATTGGGGTGCCCCTTAAAAAATAAAAAATGAAAAGTCAGCAGCTACAAATACTGCAGCTGCTGACTTTTAATAATCGGACACTTAACTGTCCCAGGGTCCAGCGATGCGGGGAACGCACATGATTGCGGCACCGGCATTCTTACTGTGGGCTCCCAGCTGTGGCTTCACAGCCGTGCACCCACTGCGCATGCGTGAGCGGCGCCGCGTGCCGTGATACACCGCACAGTCATCTGGGACCTGTCACATGTCCCAGATGACTGACTGCGCCAAGGGGAAGTGATGTCACCAGCCCGGGCACTGAAGGAGGCAGACTACAAGGGACCCCCTAGCAACAGGCATTTAGAGGCAAGTTAAAACTTTTTTTTTCCAATTATTTTTTTTTTTAATATTTTTAGGAATTTTCAGCTATTTTTTATTTTTTGGGGGAAACGCCAGTTTAAGTCCACAAAAACGGAAACAGATCCGGTCCTTTTGCTGCTTTTATTTTCTGGACATGAACAGACTCTAATGCCCCGTACACACGGTCGAAAATTCTGAACACAAAATCCATCAGATTTTTTCAGATGGATTTTGTCCGACACTGGTGTTGCATACACACGGTCGGACAAAGTTGTCAGAAAATCCGATCATCCTGAACGTGGTGACGTTCGTTGCGTACGACGGGACTACGTAGAGGCTAGTAGCCAATAGCTTTGGTCTTGTAATGTGATCTGAGCATGCGTGGCACTTTGTCCGTCGGAATTCGCTACACACGATCGGAAAAAGTCCGATAGGACTTTGTTGTCGGAAAATTGAGAGCAGGATCTCAAACTTTTTCCGTCGGAAATTCCGATGGAAAAAGTCCAATGGAGCCCACACACGGTTGGAATTTCCGACAACATGGTCCGATAGGACATTTTCCGTCGGAAAATCAGACCGTGTGTACGGGGCATAAGATGGTTACATTTAAACTTATACAAGTGCTTTTACTTCCATCTGTTTATAGGGCTTCATGGAGCTTCTGATCAGGTCCACCGGAAAAATTAATAGGCGGACCTGATCAGAAAGCCAATGCGAAAAGCCCTTCATTTCTAATCCCTCTAACATCTACATCCCAGATTGAATTTATCATAATAACCCCTTGGTAATGTTGGAAATCTGCTAACCAATTACCATTTCTAGTTGCAGATACAAAGCTAACAGCCTTCTTTTTTTTTATAACTGGCACCTTTTATTCCTGTACCAAAGCTTTTGTGCCTGCGTGTGGTCTCCTAGTACCATATAGTGCAACTACACAGAGCTATGGCCTATGCCACCTTGCTAATGGCGACTTGCTGTGCCTGCTGCTTCCACTTTGGACATAGTCTCCCAGCCAGCGTCATCTCCTGGTCTTCTCTAAACTACAGGCACATGCATGATCAGACTCGTGATACTTGGGTTTGCAGGTGCGCCATAGTGTGTATATATAAAAAGGGAGACAAAGACAGTCTTGCTTTGTCCTATTATTCATTGTCAGTGATGTGGAGAATTGGCCATTGACTCCCTATCCTGGAAGTGGGAGTTGTATACAGGACCAAGACTTGGAAAACAAAGGTACAGATGGCAAGAGGCAGATTTCAGGAAAGACCAATGTTGCCTGATGCGGTTATGTGAAATTTCCATTAATATCTGTGAAATATTATGAATATATCTCTTTTTGCTTGCAGCTGAAAGGTGGGCAAAAGCCCGCCTCCCAGCTCTTGTGAACTGCAGACATTGCGGCGCCGAGACTTGAAGGACAATGGGGAGCCAATTAACATTGTTTGTCACCTATTTACTATTAATGAAGTAAGTCTCACCCCAAGATGCATACTTAAACACACCGGGACCATTCAAGTATATTTTACATCACTGGTGGGAGTGGCCCGTAAGGGGGCTGGCTTAGACTCTAAGCCAGCCAATGAGAAATCAGGCGGGTTTTTGGTTACTCGGAGGAAAGGGGAGGCAGCTCGCTCTTTCCGGGAGAACCAGCAAGCGAGATGGACCCAAGGTAATTTCTCCAGTAGCAGGGGAAGGTATGCCCTGCTACTTGTAACTAAACATGCTTGTAGATCACGGTCTGAAGGAATATAATCTATATTCCTTCATATATATATATATATTTTATTTCAACCTAGCATTTTCTGCCTTGATGTGCTAGGGATTTGTGTATTAGCTTGACTTTTAACTACCTGTAACTCTATTAAAGGCCTCTGCATCCACCAAGAGAAGGCATGGGAAGTGTTTGTCAACAAATGGCAGAAATTATGTTAGATGGGACATGCATTATAATCCAAAAATGTATTTGTTAAAGCATAAAGCTATACTTTATCTTGATTTGGGCTTGACTTGGTGAATATGAAATGCATATAGTTTGCAGACTGTCAGAAAATGTTGGTTTTTGATTGGTAACATTCAAAGTGTTTGTAGATCTGGATCTATAAAAAGGCAGTTAGGACAAGAGGTTAAACATATAAGGTGTTAATGGGGGGCTGACTTTTGTTTTATCTTCCTTTATGTATTTTTGAAGAAAAAAAAATGTAGGATATTACAAGGCCTGGCACAAATTTTTTGCAAATGTAGAGAATGTAACAATGTGGTGGTGGCTTGTCATTGGGTGTTAGTTTATGGTTACCTGCACTGTGTTGACTGCTTTCCATACAGTAAATGCTGCATAATGGTCATAATGTGTGTGTGTGTGTGTGTGTGTGTGTGTGTGTATATATATATATATATATATATATATATATATATATATATATATACTGTATATTATAACCATATACCCAATCCTATATATAATATTTTTTTTTGTTTGCTAGCTGTTATTACAGCGGTCAGTTTACAGCATTGCTGTGCCATATGCAAGCTCAAGGCAGAACTAGAACAGAAATGTGACAAGCATTTGTCCTCGATTCTTTTTACTCAGGGGAAATGAGTTTGTTAAGCAGCTGCAGCAATTGTATCGCTATTATGCATAAAGAATGACAGGGTAGATCAGGTACAGCATATATTTGTATATGCTTAGGAGGTCTGGTGTGTTTGAGAAGCTGCATTCAGCACAAAATACCACAGAATGATAAGGCAGAAACATGACAGACAGGAGGAACTGTACAGATAAACAATTGGAGAAGGTGAAAATTGCACCTGGTGCTTCCCACTGGCTACAAATCATCTTCTACTTCAGTAGGAGAAAATCCAGTACATATGTATGTTTCCAGTTTTATATGCAAATCTGATTTATAAAATTTCAGATGGTTCAATTAATTTGTCTTTGCACAATACGAATATTTGTGTAATTGCAAATGTATTTATTTTTGACGTTTGAGTTATTGCTATTACATCTTTGCGAGATACAAACACTAGTAGCAGCATCCACATTTCAAAAGGTTGCCTGAATGGACCTTGCTGTGAAATGTTCTAGTGCAGTGTATAAAGCTAAGTTATGTTGCCTGTCATAAGAACAGCATGCCAGATTCACACAAAAGAGAACTCTCTCAAATGGCATTTTTGGAATTTAATAACAAATGCCAACTTTAAGTTATGTTTTTACTGTATATGTTATGTGTTTGCAAAAGAGAATGTTTTTGCTTTCTTACAAATCAGATTGTGTTAATGAAATTAGTATTTATGATAAAGCTCCCATACTTTCACCTTTTCAAAACGGAAACAAATGTGTTTTGTATGCAATCTTTTAAATAAAAAAAATAAAAAATGATAGATATATATATATATATATATATATATATATATATATGTGTATGTGTATATATATATATATATATATATATATATATATATATATATATATATATATATATATATATAGCAGTTTTTTATATATACAGTGTATTATAGTATTATAAAGGGCTGTGTTTAATATATATATATATATATATATATATATATATATATATATATCCATATTGCAAGACAAATCCTACAGCCTATTCAGTCTCAACAGCATGCAATTTTTTGGTAAGATTTTTTGCTACTTTCAGAATTTGCAAATAACAAATAATGGTCAGCATGAGTTAAATATAGATTCTAGAACGTGTCATCTGTAACCTTGAACATGCATAAAGTTATGTTAATATATTCATTGTTTTGTGATATATTCAGTATATCCCGGACAGATGAATCAGAGCTGCAAAACCAGGGTGTTAGTCGATCGCAAAATAATTCAGTGTCAGTTAAACCGCTGCCCAGTTCTCCTTGGATCATCTCTAAATAAAAGTGTTATCTGTTGTGCATTGCAGATGGGGGTAAAGAGGTTCTATCTATGCACCAAGTGTTGTTGTACTTGATTCGAAGTAACAAAGCATTGGTTCCAGAAGAAGAAATTGCAAACATGCTCCAGTGGGAGGAGCTAGAGTGGCAAAAATATGCAGAAGAATGCAAAGGAATGATTGTCACTAACCCTGTAATGGTAAGTTTACTTGTTCTTTTTTTTTTTTTTTTTGTGCTCACAAAGCCTTGTGTATCATTATCAGTGGTTTCCCTCATAACACTCCTATGCATAAAGACTGTCATGATGTAAAATGATAGTACTTGTTTGCCCCGCCACCAAGCTACACTGACCTTTAGAGATAACCTTGCAAAAAATCTTTCTGGGTAAGAGAAACTTGGTGAAACCTTTTCGACATTCAACAGACTTCTGGGTTTTTTGGTTGCCTGGTCCCCTGCTACTCTTGTTCCTTCCTCTGCAACACTTGCCCCACACACACACACTGCAAGAACAGCCCAGGAGTGGACATCTAGAAATAAGACTACCTCAACCACCACTTCCGGGATCAAGGGAAATGGGCCCTTCACCTAGATATCTTAAATCCTGATATTTTAAAAATGGGGGACTCTTGATGTAGACACCCTAGCCTCCAGATTTAATAACAAATTTCCTCTTTGTTGCCAGGACCAATAAACGTGTAGCCATAGCCATAGATGCCTTGATAATTCTCTGGTCCCAGTTCAAGCTAATCTATACCTTCCTTCCGGTGTGAATTCTGCTGTGTCTGCTAAGAAAGACAGAGTGAGAGAGGAAAACAATGATTCTCATGGCACCATAATGGCCCAGAAAAACATGATACTCAGACATATTCAGACTTTTAGCAGTTGTTCCCTGATCTCTTCCTAAAGATCTGCCATTTCAAGGCCCTTTTTCCATCTGGCTTTAAAGTATATGTGAACCCTAACCTTGTAAATCAACCCATTCAGTTTAAAATAGACATGCAAGGCAAAACATCTCAGTTTGGATATAAAAAAAATAGCATACTTGATGATATGAATACTTTTTTTTTTCTTTTTAATGATCACAGGACCACTGCTTAGCTGCATAAGGGGCTTAGAGAGGTTGGGGTGGAGACTGCAGTGGGGACTACAGGAAGGGGGGGGGGGGTCTCTCAGTACATTATTTGGCCATTGGAGGGCAGGCTTGCCAAAAAACTGACCACACTAGGATGGATGTGCTCTCATGCTTAGCATAGTCAGTTTGAAATACCAAAGCAGAGGGACTGGCAGGATCACCAGGTATTTCACACATAGAAAGCAATGCAAAGAAGCCCAGATGCTTTTAACACAAGTACATTGTACAACAGACACATATCAGGAATATGTAATGTTGGGGTAACATACTCTTTTACTGCATTTAGTTGTGTTTGCCTTTTGGAGCGTTTTCATTTTTTTATTTTAAGTAGTCAAAAATGTAACTCCATTAAAAAGGCCTGTAAGCGAAACGTGGCTAAACGCGAGTTACCGCGTTTACAAGCTGTTACAGGCATATGGCATTTCAAATGCCTCTGAACATTCGTCCTGAATGCATTTACTTGCTTTCAAACAAATGCTTCTAAACTCAACTGACAAGAATCTAACCTCTGTACATGTACTGATAAGATAACAGTACAGGGGAGTTCGAGGACAGCTAAAAAAAACGCCCAACTGCTCCTAAATGTCCATTTACCTGCAGAAGTGTACATGAAGTCTAAATTTTGATTCTTCTTGTTGGGCCTTTTGGCACAGTTCTGTTTGTCTTGTTGTTGTTCACTCTTCTCATTCATTTAATTTATATGTTGGCTGCGCCTTCCATAACAAAAAAATAAATAAAAAATGACACTTCACCATTTGTGTATACATATAAGATTCAATACAATCAAGTTTATCAAAAAATTATTCATTGACATCCAGATCCATTCCTTCACATTTTAAAAATAAAATAGATAATTCATATGTGAATATACAGTTCATATGTGACACATTCTTCTTCCACTCAGATGATAAATTTTCTTTTTGATGTACACCTTGTGCTGATTTTTAATTTTGAAGCGGAGTTCCGCCGAAAAAAATAAATAATTAAAAGTCGGCAGCTACAAAAAGTGTATGCTGACTTTTTTAATAATCGGACACTCACCTGTCCCACGGTCCAGCAATGCATCTCCACGGCCACAGCATTTTTACTGTGGGCGCTCAGCTGTGGCTCCACAGCTGGGCACGCACTGCGCATGCACAAGCCGCGCTATGCGCTGTGAATGGCCGGGCAATCTTCTGGGACCTGTAACGTGTCCCAGAAGATTGGAGGGAGGGAGAGAGGTGAACTTCCTTCCGGTGCCACGGAGCCCTGGGAGGAAGTGGGAGCTGGATGCCTCTAAGGGAGGTCACCGCCACTTAAAGTGGAAGTTCCATTTTTGGGTGAAACTCCGCTTTAATCTTCCACCC
Organism: Lithobates sylvaticus; assembly: GCA_028564925.1. Lineage (NCBI taxonomy): Eukaryota > Metazoa > Chordata > Amphibia > Anura > Ranidae > Lithobates > Lithobates sylvaticus. Next base: position 240,177,096 of record CM053030.1, read on the forward strand.
TATGCTGTGACTCCCACGTCCACCATTTTTCACTATGTAACTATAAAAAAGAAAAACAAAACAAAAACAAATGCAATAAGGCATAACTTATTTTTAGTTTTGGATTGAGAGGAGATGAATTACAACACCTGTCAATTTTTATTGCTGTCTGTGCCCCCCATTAAGGAGATTAACCCTCTTTATTTTTCTTGTTTATCATTGAAAGTAAAAGAAAACCCTACATTTTGGGTTGTCCCCAAAAAAGTAATAGAGAAATCTTCCAAGTTCTGGTGACCTGGGGGTCCTAAAGGAATTACCCTAATTTGCAGGGATCTCCCCTCACTTCCGGTGTGGGTATGACACAGGAACTGATGGGAAATCGCCACAATGGGACACAGATGGGGAAAAAAAAAAATCCGGCAAGGGTTTTAATCCCCCCCCCCCCCCCCCAAAAAAGGTTTTGCCTATACTTCTACTTTAACCACTTCCCGACTGGCCTGTCACAGAATGACAGCCGGGCGGTGGTTGCTTTATCCTGAATGGACGTCATATGAAGTCCAGCAGGATAAGCCACAATAGCGCGCCCGCAGGGGCACGTAACACGGCAATCGGTGGTGTGGTGTTTCACTCTGATACACTGCCATAGGCTCTTTACCACATGATCAGCGTGTAACCAGGAAGTGGCTGTAAACTAATTTCCTCGGTTCACGCTGACAGGGAGAGCCAGGGCTCGGCCAGGGGTGGCTCTCCTGTCAGAGGGGGGTCTGCGCTGATAATCCGCGCATTGATTATCAGCACAGCCCTCATCAGAGGTGCCCCCCACAGCTGCAAATCAGTGCCCATCAGTGCCCATCTGTGCCCATCAGTAACACCTGTCAGTGCCCTAAACAGATGCCAACAGTGTCCATCAGTAATGACTGTCAGTACCTCATCATCAGTGCTGCCTCATAAGTGCCTGTCAGTGAAGGAGAAAACAAAATTGTATAACAGAAACAAAGAAAAACATATTTTTTTCTAAAATGTCTGTCTTTTTTAGCTTGTTTAGCAAAAAATTGAAATTTTAGTGGTGATCAAATATCACCAAAAGAAAGCTCTATTTGTGGGAAGAAAATGGTAAAAATTTAGTTTGGGAACAGTGTTGCATGACCGCTCAATTGTTATTCAAATTATGACAGCGCTGAAAGCTGAAAATTGTTCTGGGCAGGAAGGGGGGAAAGTGGTTAAGGACTGGTAAGCTGCAATGTATGACATTTTTGTTCATTGGTTACGGTACACTTTAACCGTAATTGCATTTAAGTAATCACTCATTGGTTAAAAACATCAGACACTACCATTTTTCTCTTGAAGGTTTGTTTTTACTGTAAAGTGACAGGCCCCCTTTAAAGCTTTAATCAGATCATTAAAGAGCGCGTACGATGTTATATGACAAAATAAAGTGAAACAGAAAACATGTTTGTGGGAGATCCACAGTGTTTCACTTATAGCATTTACTGTATATCAGCAATTCATTAAACCAATTTACAAATAAACATTCTTAAAAAATGTCTACAGTTTAATCATTCACCTGTTCACAAGACCCCTATTCTTGGTGTTTGCATGATTCATGTATTGTAGCTGACATTGAAGAAGTAACTGAAATCCCCCAGAATGGCTTCCTGAAGCTCTTTAAAAGTTAAGCAGAGACTAGTGTTGACAGATGCAGGTCCCCTGTGGTGTTATACAAACTATGTGTTGTAATCATATACCAATTTCTTTTTTTTTTTTTTTTTTAAGAAACCCAGCTCAGTTCGAATTGATCAGCTTGACCGTGAGCAGTTTAACCCAGAAGTGATTACTTTCCCTATTATTGTGCATTTTGGTATAAGACCTGCCCAGCTGAGTTATGCTGGAGATCCACAGTAAGTTCCCTTTTCTACATACCATACAGTAAATGGTGTTTGTTCTGAATCAAAAATGTCATTCTGTACGTGAGATGTTCTTCATGCTTCTTATTGAATATACTTTAGTACTTCTGTATATTGCTATTTTAAATGTTTGGCATGTTATTAGTAAAAATGTGCAATTGAATGATTAAAGCTGAACTCCAGGCAGTTATAAAAACAAATGAATGCAGCTTTGTATTCACAGTGGGCTGAAGCCTGCTGTTGGCTGATGTCGGAGCCGGTCCAGGCTGGGTAAAAATTGTGACCTTATGGTCGGGATCTTTTCAGAAGCCTGGACCTGCAGCTGGCTCAGACTCTCAGCAAGCCGCCAAGAGCCTGAGCCAGCCCCACCTGCCCCCCTCCACAGCCCAGCGATCCAGTGAGCGTGGAGTTGGGGACAAGGCAGAGAGCTCTAGGAACCGATCGATCAGCAGTGCTTGACTGCTCGGCTCTCACTCTTAGTGCCAGCGGGGGACTGATGCTGCATCCACCTAGGTAAGTATGTGAAAAGGTACAGTCATGAAGGGGTTATGTGTAAATGAGTACAAGAGACAGGGAATATGAATATGACAAATACAAAGAACATAACAAAATAGTAACCGCATCTACTCTCTACTGTCCCTGCAAATGTGACATGAGTCTTTGAAAATGTTTGGAGAGAGAGTAATGCCCTTTTTATTCTTGCAGCTCATGATCTAGAACACAAAGAAAACAATGCAATTTATACTGATTACATACATTGAACTCCTGTTTACATATATTTGTCACTGTCTTTGTTTCAATAAAGTGTTTAATGAAGATTCATGTTCTCCTGCTAATTGTTTATTGAAACCTTTGAAAGACAAGAACCTAATTATCCATGGCTAGTTTACAGCAAGAGCAACAGCACAGGTTAAAATAGTATAAGCTTACGCACTCCATAATTCAGCAAAATAAAGACAAATGGCAATGCTCAAGGCGAGTAAACCTCTTGCAGGAAGAATTTCAGACAAAAATATAAATATCTATCTATATGATTTAGGTAATGGCATGGATTGCTCATCTGTAATATGTTCACAATGTTTCTCAACACTGATAAGGTTTATCTTAATTGCTTATGGTCAGCTCTGGCTTGTATTGCACTGTCAGTTCAGGTTTTGCAATGCCCCCTACTTAGCCTAGTCTGCTTGTGCATTAAGCACGTTCTTGTAATCGTGTCCATGTGTGCAGTTTCCGTGACCTCAAACACATTGCAGAACAATGTAGTTGTTTGCATGCTTTGAATAGCTGAACACCAACAATATTTCACTATATACTTTTTCTTTTATTTACATTATGAGATACAATATTTTATTTGCATTTTTTTTGTACAAGGCTGAACTGAAAATGTACCTCACTACACAGCCCTCAATCAGCAATATCTGTAGCCGTCAGTATATTTTTGTCATACTTGAATATTAATTTCATTGGCAGCAGAAGCCTTCTATACTGTAGATCAGTAGGAACATTTGATTGCTTTCGTGCCATTTCATAGTTTACTACAGCTGTGTCCTGGCAATATTACTTTGGAGTGGCCGCAGTAGCTATTTTCATTTTTGCATTGTGTTGGAGATGCTCAGCATAGAACCTGTCTGCTTAAGTACAAAGAAGGGTTCAGAAAGCAAAAATGGTTTTTCTCTAGAGTAGATGCGGATATGACAGGGTGTCATTTGCTCTGAATGAAAATAATAAAGTTCCAAACTTACTGAAAGGTTTTTCTTGGATTCAAACGTTTAGTGCTGTTATGTGAAGTGTCCCAGCTTATCATTAAGAGGCACAGAGAAGGGCCAGCTGTAGAAAACTAATTTGGTGGCCTAGGGTGGGAAGCTGCTTGAAAGCTCTTCCTTTCCCGCCTATGTACTGTAGTTCATTGCTCACAAAGAAGGAGTGATTTTCAAGACTTTTAGAAAAGCACTGTAAAGAGAATAGTTTAATCCCTTGGGTAAGAATGGTAGCAATGGCCCTTATCTCAGTCGTTGCAGGAACACCTCCGAAGCATTGAAGACTCCACCATTCTTATATTTTGGACCTGTGTTATGCAATCCTAAAAATCTTTTGTGTCATTGATACTGAACTTCATTTTTTTTCTTTTATATATAATAGGATAAAAGTAAAGAGTTAGGCTAAAATAAAAAAACAGTGTCCAAAAAACAATATTAAATAGTGTCCACAAGTGATGTGTCAATATATTAATTTCAAGCGTTGATAATCTTATTATGCATCTCCACCAGTGATCTTGTGCAACAATGCTGCCACCAAAGGTAAAAATGTCTGCTTACCAGCTTCAAGTGACCCCTCATTACAAGAGGTCGGTCTCGCTTGTGGTTATAGCCCAGCCAATGCCTTTGATGGTCCTCGGAGCCCTCCAGTCCTTAGCGAACTCCTTAGCCGATGCAGGTATAAAAGCGTTCACCAAAATAAAAAAGAGCTCCACATGGTGTATATCTTTAAAACCTTTATTCACATAAGAATATTGCACTTTGGGGTAGGCACATGCACGGCGGCTCCTAAGATGGCCGCTTAGACTGGGAGCTCGGCTCTGCTAGGATGGATCAGCGCTTTCACTAGCCAGCAGCACACCTGAAAACCCTAATGGACTGCGGACTAGGATTGGGGAACAGCGATAGCACACCCCCATGTCTGTGGGACCCATCCGCAGGTCCCTGGAAGCACAAATATCCTGAGCGGGGAGCGTGCCTCAGAACACCAGGATGGCGGTCGCGACCAGGCCTCAGACACAGAAACTACAGGGGACTCAGGTGAGCAGCCCAGCCCCAGACCCCCTTCTCTTCAACCCTTTGTCTGAGGCCCCTGTGAACATCCAACAAGCTGGGGCTGCATCACCAGCTTCCACAGAATCCCTCATAGGTCACGCCATGGATGACTACCTATTGTCCCCTATGGAGGAAGGCTCCTCATTTACAGGGAGGGAGGCCCACCTCATCTACCACCCTAATCTGCCCACTAACATAACAGACATGTTCTCCAGATTCGCTGACTTGCTCAGCATTGGTTTATTCCAAACTGCAGCAAAAATCACAGGGGACATTAAAGCGGAACTCCAGAACTTAGGTTCATGCATAGAAGCAAATGAATCACACATGGATGTTACTATCCAGAACAAACCAAAACAAGGAGCACATACAGGATCTTCAAGACCAGCTTGAAATGGCGATATCTAAGACCGATGACCTAGAGAATAGATGAATGAATGAATAACTTCTATAGCGCTACAATGCGAACTGAATCGCCTCAAGGCGCTGTATTCGTGCTTTGTTGTCAAGCTTCTAGAAGAGGTAGGTCTTGAGTTTCTTCCTGAAGGCCTGATGGTTTTCTTCCATGCGGATGTCGGTTGGTAGCGCGTTCCATAGCCGTGGTCCTTGGACAGCGAATCTCTGTTCCCCCTTTGATTTGTAGCGGGATTTAGGAATGAGGAGGAGATTTTGATTAGCCGATCGAAGACTGCGATTGGGTATGTAGTGTTTTATTTTCTCGAGAAGGTATTGCGGAGCGTTTCCATAAGTGCATTTGTGGGTGAGGCAGAGGGTCTTTAAAAAGACCCGATTCTTTACGGTTAGCCAATGTAGGCTCCTCAGGGAAGGGGAGATGGATTCCCAGGGTTCTTTTCCTGTTATCAGTCTTGCCGTCGTATTTTGGATAAGTTGTAAGCGTGCACGTTGATATTGGGGTAATCCTATGTAAAGGGAGTTTGCGTAGTCAAGTCGAGAATTAATGACTGTTCCAACTACCACTGCTTTGTCCTCCTTTGGAATGAAGGGGATGAGTCTGCGTAGCAGATGGTGAGAGCCACTGACTACTGCTCCTATTTGGGCATCCATTGACATTTCTGAGTCAAAAATGACTCCGAGACTCTTGGCCTTGGTCCTAGGGGCGATGGTCTGTCCAAAGATGGTGGGTGGTGTCCAAGGGATCTTGGTTCGGGGGTTTTGATTTGCATGTAGAATAAGAAGTTCTGTTTTCATCTGCTGCTTCGAGGGCGTCGTCCCATATCTTCAGGAGTGCGGTTTCTGTCCCATGGCCTGGGCGGAAGCCTGATTGTAGAGGGTCAAGGAGTTTGTGTGTGTCCAGGTGGCGTTGTATCTGTTGTACTACCGCCTTCTCCATAATCTTGGAGATGTTGTTCAAGCTTGTTATCGGTCTGCGGTGGTTAGGGTCCCCGGGGTCGAGGTTTGGTTTCTTTAGCAGATCTCACAGGTATAACTTCAGGATTAGGGGGCTCCCGGAGACTGTACCAGATGTCCAAGCAGCAGTATGTTCTCTCATCCAAGATCTCATACCTGACATGCCCACCCACAGACTGGAATTAGACAGAGCTCATAGAGCACTGGGCCCCCCCTGATCAGACGGATTACTCAGAGATATTGTGGTGAAACCCCATCACTATGCGGTCAAGGAAGAGGTAATGCAGCAGGCTCGCTCAACCGCGCAATTAAAAATCCAGGATCACCCCATTCAAGTGTTTGCGGACCTTTCCCCATCTACTATCCAAAAAAGGAGAACACTTAAACCGCCCCTCTCAGTGCTTTCACAAAAGGACATAAAATATTGGTGGCTATTCCCCTTCAATCTTAAAGCGGAATTCCACCCAAAAGTGGAACTTCCGCTCGTTGTACTCCTTCCCCCCTCAGGTGCCACATTTGGCACCTTTTGAGGGGGCAGGATACCTGTCTTTCACAGGTATCCTGTTCCCACTTCCAGAAGCTTCAGCTGCGGGTATTGATGTCACCGCTCGGGATCCCTCCTCCACCCTCCTCTTTACCCAGCCGCCGGGCCAGTAGGAGAGAGGAGCAGAGCCTCGCGCATGTGCAGTAGTTCCCTTTCTCGCAATTGAGGCGGAAAGCACCCGACAGCAGTATGTGCAGCTGCTGGCTTTTCATTTTTGCTGGGGTGGCCGCTTTAAATTAACCTACAAGAACAAATCTTACATGTTCTCCAATTTTACAGAGGGAGAGAAGCATCTCTCCACCTGGGTCTCATCACTCAGAATTCATTTTTTCAAAACTCTGGAACCAACGTGGAATTCTCCAAACGACAGATGCCCACTAGCCCGCTTACTCTAGTCTGGCAGAAACCCAAGGTCAAGAGGTCCAAGGAATCTGAACCTAACTGAAAGCACTTTGCCTAAGAGCACACAGTTTACCTGAGACCTAACTTTTTGAATGACCTATATGCGGTCTCCCCGGAACTCTTGAATCCCCCCTCCTTTTTTTTTTTTTTCATTTTTTTTTTCTCCTTCCCCACCCCCTGGGGGTGTTATACATTTTTTGGTGTGTTTGGGCATGAACAGGCGCATGCTATTACCCTGATACTATAGTACAGTATAATTTTCTCTGAAAACTGGAAGTTTTGTAAATGACTATCCCTTATTGGTTTACTTTGATGCTCATTCTCTAAACTGGATGTAGGATATCTTCATTGAGTGGTCGGTCCAGTCCACCTTAGACAACACTTGACATGCAATGGATATTCCTCAAAGCCTCCAGATCAGTACTACTCTAGTTCCAGGCTCCAGGGCTTGGGCATGCTGTCGCTGGGATTAACAACCCCTTAGAAAGTTTCCCAGGAGGGGGGGTAATAGGGGTCGTCACATTAACTGAGATGCCGGGCTTGACTAATCCAGGCAACCAAGTACTCGTTGGAACCTACACAACCCTTTTAAGGAACCAGCATTGATTTTACTCAGTCCATATTGATTACCGCCTTTACCACCCTGTTATTCCCATTTCCCCAACCCATTGCCCTCTGCTTTGTATTTGCCCAATCAGGTTATGCCTTCATCAGGCAGTTGATGTTAGGGTATATTGGTTGTGCTGTTAATTTAAGTTGAAACAGTTATACTCTACTGTTTTTTTTGATAAGTAAAGATAAGTTGTGATACAAGAGCGCTGCAGTTGGAGCAGCTAAGTTGTGCCTTCATCTGACCAGGAGACATGGTTCACCCCACGCCCCTGGACAAGAGTGCTTCTTCTCTGGTAGAAGAAGACCCAACTAAAGTGAGAGAGGGATTACTGGGACACAGTCCCACTTCCCACTAGAGATGGATATATCTCTTTCCCATTGTCTTTTGACTCCATCTTCTCTTTCTTAAGCTTTTCTTTTTTCTAGATGTTCTACAGGAAGCTCTCACATTCTCATCCTACCTGACCAGAAACCCAGGCAACCGGGTACTTCATTTGAATCTCTCTACAGAGGCTGGAAGGTAAGTGACGATATATCGCTTGTGCCCTCCCTCTGTTTGCTCCATGGCTGATTTGGAAAGACCACCTCCCCCTCTACGAATAGTTTCCCACAACACGCAGGGACTAAATTCTCGGATCAAGAGACGAAAATGTTTCCAATATTACCATAACCAAAATATAGATGTGATCCTGCTCCAGGAAACATGCTTTCCTAGCACGTACAACCCTAAGTTCATCCACCCTAAATATCCTACCTGTTTCCTAGCTAACACAGAGGATAAAACAAAAGGGGTGGCAATACTTTTCTCACACCAGTGCAAATTCACACTTAAGTCAGAACATAAGGTCCCAGATGGTAGGTTTATCCTAGTCAAGGAAATGTTGGACGACCAACTCTACACCTTTGTCGCTTATTACGCACCTAATCAAGGCCAGGCAATATTCTTTGATACCATATTCCAGAAATTGGGGCCACTGATAGAGGGCTCTGCCATAATTGGGGGAGACTCCAATGTAGCCTTTGACTCAAAGCGCCCGCTGGGTGCCCAAACAACCTGCCCTCCCCAAAGCCTCCACATAGCTAGGACCATCCATCAATATGGTCTAACAGATATATGATGAAACTTAATCCCCAAACAAGGGATTTTACTCACTTTTCCCACCCACCTCAATCCTTCGCTAGAATTGATCAAATTTTTACATCGACACACATACCCTTAGCACACAAATCATATAAACATATAAATAAACTAGAATCCCCAATAACTGTACCTAGGGGGTGACCTTTGTCATTAAAAACCTGAAACGTGGTTCGGCCCCTGGACCAGACAGCTTCTCAAACCCTTACTACAAAACGTTTGTATCCAGCCTATCCCCATACTTAGGATGTTTCTTTAACGCCTTGAGGAAAGGGGCTACATTGGAAAGCTCACTCGACTCTGCCTTTATTACAGTAATCCCAAAACCAGGGAAAGACCCTGGAGAGAGGTTAGCAACTATAGACACATTTCACTGATTAATTATGACCTGAAGATTCTAACCAAGGTTCCTCCTTCATAAGCCTATATGTTCATAAAGACCAAGTAGGCTTCATTCCCGGCAGACAAGGTCCAGATCAGATCAGACAGGCCATAGACATTGTTTCGCTGCTGAGATCGGGTTGGGATGGTGGACAACCACAAGAAGGACTATTATTATCTATAGACTTACAAAAAGCATTTGACTCAGTTTCCTGGCCTTATCTATTCAATATCTTACAACGCTGGGGATTCAAACAAAACTTCAAAAACATTCTAAGTGCATTGAACTTTGTCGCCTGAAGCCTGAATAAGAATTCAGGGATACTACTTGGAGACATTTCTTATTTCCAAAGGCACAAGACAGGGTTGTCCGCTTTCCACCCTAATCTTTGCAAGATGGAATTTAGTCCACATATATCTTTATGCTCTGCAATTTTATACCAGTATCCTTCACTTTGCTTTGCCACCTTTTTATACTATGAAACTTAAATAAAAACTAATTGAAGGTAAAAAAAAAAAGAATTTCTTTATCTTACATCACGGGACACCATAGTAATACCATAGTAATAACTATATGGGTTATAGGCCACCTTTAGGTGAATGGTCACTGGTATAACCAAAAAGGAAACAGGAAGTCCCCCTTCCTATATAACCCCTCCCATACAGGGAGTACTAAAACCTTGGATGTACTAAAGAAAATTGTTTTTTTTTAGCAATCAGAAGTCACACCCGGACATATGGGATATATATTGCTTTGCTTTCCTGTACGGGGGGGTTACGCTTTCTGTTTCCTTTTTGGCCCCATTCACACACAAAACCATAATTTAAATATATATATTGTTGTGATCACTGGTGGACCCCTATATCTTTCACCACTTCTCGCCCGCCGTATGCAGAATAACGGCAGAAAATGGTTCTGTCATCTGCTCATATGAAGTCACCCGGACATCCACGGGGTACGCTGTGGCCCACACAAGTGTTCACTCTTTGCTGAAGATCTGCTCCTCTCCATCACATCTCCACTTATATCCCTACCAAATGTCTGTCGCCTATTAGAAGAATTCGAAAATATCTCGGGCCTCAAAGTCAACCTATTAAAGTCATAGGTCCTTAACATAAATATACCAGACCCACTAGTTTCATGTCTAAAAAGTCACTTTATTTTCACATGTACTGACTCCACCATTCCCTACCTAGGGGGGAATCTACCGTCCAAGATAGATCAAATATATGCTACAAATTATCCACCAATATTTAAAAAACTGGCATGCAAGACTGGTCTCGACTCAATCTGTCATGGCTAGGGGAGGGTGCATTCTATCAAAATGACCTTACTCCTGTGAATCCTATACCTTTTTCTGATCTACCCATTCCTATCAACACAAATCACTTGCAACGCTTCTAGGTGAAAATTATCGCTTTTATATGGGGTTCAAAGGGACAGGACTAGCCAAATGGTTTCTATTCCGAGCCTGCAACAGAGGGGGGTTGGGATTGCCAGACCTACTCTGGTACTACCAAGCTGCCCAGTTAGCCCAGATATCAGTGATCTACTCCTGACTAGCTAAACCCAACTGCTTGCATATGGAAAGGGAAGCAATACCACAATTTACACTGAACTTCCTAATGTGGATACACTCCAAAAAACGACCCACAATTCTCACCCCCACACCCCCCGGGTTACAAACATGATAGGGTCTCAAGTTGAATCTGTTTGTAAGTCGGAACAGGTACATTTTTTAAGTGTAGTTTCAGCCAGAAAAACTATTTTTTTAAGCTTTTTGGATAATATCACTCCTCTCACTTCCTGTTGTCTCCCTCCGTTTGTAAGTAGGAGTCGTTTGTAAGTCGGATGTTTGTAACTAGGGGACCCCCTGTAATCTGCCCGCCAGCCAGCCCATCTCTTCCATAATCCCCAATTCTTTATCACATGATCAGCCGTGTCCAATCATGGCTGATCACGATGTAAACAGAAAGAGCCGTTGATCGGCTTTTCCTCACTCGCGTCTGACAGACGCAAGTAGAGGAGAGCCGATCGGCTGCTCTCCTGACAGGGGCGGGGGTCTGTGCTGATTGTTTATCAGCACAGCCCCTCCCCCTCGGATGCCCACCCAGGACCACCAGAGATTGCCACCACATTGGACCACCAGGTATGCCACCCTAGACCACCAGGGAAATGCCAATCAGTGCCCAGGCAGCTGCCAATCAGTGCCCACCCTCAATGCCTGCCAGTGCTGTGTATCAGTGCCACCTATCACTGCCCAGCAGTGCCACCCATAAGTACCCATCAGTGCAGCCCTTCAGTGCCCATCAGTACCGCCTATCAATGCCCATCAGTGCCGCCTACCAGTGTCCATTGGTGCCGCCTTATCAGTGCCCATCAGTAAAGGAGAAAATTTACTTATTTACAACATTTTAACAAACAAAGGAATTACTTTTTTTCAATATTTCCTTTTTTTTTTTTTTAATTGTTTAGCAATAAATAAAAACGCATAGGAGATCAAATACCCCCGAAAGAAAGCTCTATTTGTGGGAACAAAATTCTAGAAATTCTGTTTGGGTTACATGACCGCACAATTGTCATTTAAACAGCGACAGCGCTGAAAGCTGAAAATTGGCTTGGGCAGGAAGGGGGTGTAAGTGCCTGGTATTGAAGTAATTAATAAATACACTAGCATGTCCTTACGTTCTTTTTTACTGTAACTGTTCTATTTGTGAAACTTTACATTTACCAAATAATATTCCTTTGCAAACCTTTGGCATGCTAGCTTTTATTTTGCTGTTATTCATGAGGGCATTTTAAGCCATTTTATAATTATTTCCAGAAGTATGACATGGCTTTTAGGGTAGTTTACGCTGGCCTTATGATAGCACTCATAAGATGCCCATAAGAGCTTGATAAGGTTGAGAACTCGCCATTTTGGCAAGTTATTCCTTTAAACACTGTATTTCAGCTTCCAGTTTCTTCACAAGTAAGTGCTCCATACACTATATTACCAAAAGTATTGGGGTGCCTGCCTTTACAAGCACATGAACTTTAATGGCACCCCAGTCTTAGTCCATAGGGTTGCTATAACAGCTTCAACTCTTATGTGAAGGCTGTCCACAAGCCTTTTACTCTTTAAAGCTGAACTTTTTTTAAGTAAAAAAATATTCACCATGATCTGCAAGAGTTAAAGTGGTACTAAAAGCAAAATAAAAAATGACAATCACGAACATTAACAAAGCAGTCTCTGTTTTTCTGCGTCTCCTCTGTAACTTCATTTTGTTACCAGTTGATCCTGCTGTTATTTTTCAACTTCCTTTAACGGATCAAGCTGTGCAGCAAAATTGGAAGTTAGAGGGTTGAGACAAACCATTTACCACTGACAAGGGTGCTTACAGTGGTGGTCATTTGGTCATTTAGTTTATCCCAAAATGAAAAAAAAAAAAAGTTTAACTGCTTAGAAAGTGTTAGCAGGCTTTATTAGAATTTACATTAGTTACATACAGTTTAAATCTACCAGTCCATTTAACACTATACCCTCTAGACAATGCTGCTGTTGCTCCTCAATAGATAGATAGGCCGTAAATGTGCTACTGGCCAGATCACAAGTTGAAAATATGGGGAAAAAAACGAAAACAAATGCAGCCATCATATCTAAGGATTGGTACGATTTTTTGGGGGGTTTTAGATGTGCTTTAAAGTAGTTGTAGAGGCTTAGGGTGTTTTTTTTTTTTTTCTTTTTTAACCCTAATGCAGATAATGCTCAGAAAAAAAACAGTGCCCCCTTTTTTGAGTTCAATCCAGCATTGTGCCTAAGAGCAGCGACACTCTTCCGCCTAACTGGGCAGATTGATAGAAGTGGAGACATTGGCTCTTGCTGCTGTCAATTAAATTGTGTGGGAGAGGAGTTGGGCCTGCTGCACTGTCTGTTTATAGATGCGGGGAGCATGCCTCGGGATTGAGCCTACACAAGTGCCCCCAGAGGAAGTGGCTTCCTATGGGGGCACTAGCTGAAGCGATACAGTATCTTGAAAGTATTCATACCCCTTGACATTTTCCACATTTTATTTTATTTGGATTTTATGTGATAGACAAAGTGGCACATAATTGTGAAGTGGAAGGAAAATGATAAATCGTTTTCATTTTTTTTTTATACAAATAAATATATGAAAAGTGTGTCATGCATTTGTATTCAGCACCCTGTATTTTATTTGGATTTTATGTGTGTGTATAGACAAAGTGGCACATAATAGGTCAGGCATAAAGTTGTGGAGAAGTTTAAAGCAGGGTTAGGTTATAAATAAATATCCCAAGCTTTGAACATCTCACGGAGCACTGTTCGATCCATCATCTGAATGGAAAGAGTATGGCACAACTGCAAACCTACCAAGAAATGGCCGTCCACCTAAACTGACAGGCCGGGCAAGGAGAGCATTAATCAGAGAAGCAGCCAAGAGGCCCATGATAACTGTGGAGGAGCTGCAGAGATCCACAGCTCTGTTGGGAGAATCTATCCACAGGACAACTATTAGTCATGTGCTTCACAAATCTGGCCTTTGTGGAAGCATGGCAAGAAAAAAGCCATTGTTGAAAGAAAGCCATAAGATGTCCAATTTGCAAGAAGCCGTGTGGGGGACACAGCAAACACGTGGAAGAAGGTGCTCTGGTCAGATGAGACCAGAATTAAAGTTTTCTTTTTCATACATCATGGGACACCGAGTAAGGCTAATATTCATTACCTGCTGGGTTATACTCCATCATTAGGTGAATGGACACTGGTAGACCAAAGGTCTTCAGACAGGATATAACCCCTACCATACAGGAAGTACATTCGGTTTTTACCAGTGTCTGCAAGGTGGATGGCTTGGTTATTTAAGCTCTCTGAGCTCCAGGCCTCTAGTACCACAAACTGTTCCAAAAATGAATCCAAATGACAGGAACCCGCCGGGTAGGGTGAAGATTGTGCCCTTAGTGTCTAAGTGGCTCTGTGCCTGGACAGGTAAGTGAAACCCCTTTATTTTATTATTGCGGGGTGTCCCAGTGATTGTAACCATCAGTCAAGCTAGCTAAAGGCTGGACACCTGAGTGTGGTGACCATACAGGGGAGTTCTGGGCTAGCTGTGGATGTTTGCAAAGTGTACTTTTTTTTGCTTGTGTCTAGCTGTTTTTTTACCTGTATGATGGTGCGCCATTTCGCCTTGGTTTGCCATGGCGCACGTGCGTTCGCAAGAGCGCCGCTAGGCTCATCAGTTTGTTTGGCAGCCATGGCGCACGCAGCTTCGCCGCACGTAGCCTTTATCTGAGTGCACAAAGATTTGCGTCGTATGTGAATACAGTCAGGCCGGGACCGGGCACATGCGTGTGCACACACATAGAACGCTCAGACACACACCCAGCTTATTTAAGCTGTGCAGGCCAAGCATGTGGTGCTTTCAGAAGACAGCTGTGGGACACAGAGCAGGCTCTGAACAGACACTTGCAGTGGTTAATTTTTCCTTACCCGGGTCATGTGAGTCACCAGGTGTTACTTGGCAGGCTAAAGGTGCTTAGCAGGATTGTTGCATATAGGCTTGGTGAGCCCTATTAAAGGGTGAGGTGTTTTAACTACACCCAAGTACTCTTTGTTTGCAGCATTGAATGTCCAAAAAGAGGAGTGGGACTAACATGCCTATGTCATCAGTAGTTCCTGATGAACCTAGTCATATCCCTAGTGTTGTATCCCCTGAAAGACCAGAGGCTCCTGGGCAATCTGAGCCGCCGCGCCTATCTGATATTGTGCCTACAGTCAATGCTGCTGCTTCACCCTTTATCACTAAGGATGAACTGTCCCTAGCCGGGTTAGAGCACAGGATTGCTGGCATGATTGCCTCCATCCCGCAGGGTGGCAGGAAGCATGACAGATCCCCCTCCCCAGAGTCTCCTAGTCTGGAGCAGGAATGAGTTGAGGATGGGGAAGAGCTGAAAGCTCAGGATTCGGTGGAGTGCCCGACAGATGAGTCTGCTTCTGAGCAATCTGGACAAGAAGATATCCAGTCGATGTCTGCCTCTCAGTAGCAGAGGCTTTTGATCCTGACTGTGATTGAAATGGTTTGTTCTACCTTTAAATTGCCTCTTGCAGAGGTAACTGAGCCCCCCTTGTCCTCTTTGGTATCTCTGAGACCTTTTCAGGTCACACAGACTTTCCCGCTACTCCCCCTGTTGGAACAGGCGGTGTATGCTGATTGGGAACACACTGACAGGACGTTTTTGCCTCCTTTAAAGGTTTTCCCTTTTATATCCCATGGATGAAAAGTTTGTTAAAAAATGGAGCATGCCAGCCATAGGTGCAGTCTCTTCCTTAAACAAGAACTTAACTTGTCCAGTAGATAACGCAAAGGGCTTGAAAGACCCTGTTGACAAGAAATTGGAGTTATTATTAAAGCCTTATTTTTTTTTGGCCAGTTCAGCTATTCAGCCAGCTGTTACAGCAATTGGTATTTGCCAGTCTGTTAAGGATCAGGTCAAACGTCCGGATAGGCCTAACCAGGAGAATGATCTGCCTGAAAGTAAGACAGATATTCCCTGTTTTGCTGTTGATATTTAAAGGATTCAATACAGCAGGTTTCTCGTCTGGCTCTGATGTCTGTACATATGCGCAGACTTTTATGGCTTAAAAACTGGTCAGCCGAGCTTACTAACTAAAAAGTTATTGGCAGGTTTCCCGTTTCATGGGGAACGTTTATTCGGTGATCACTTAGACAAATATGTCCTAAGGATTTCCGGAGGGAATAGTTCTCTACTTCCTATGACGAAAAGCACCAAACGTCCCTCGTTTAAAAACCCAGGGACTGCTTCCTCAAATGTCTCAGCGTCAGGACAGTTCCTCAGCCAACAGGGCGCTAGGGCCAGGGGCAAGCCGCAAAGGCAAGCCGCAAATTCTTCTAAACCCTAGCACCAATCCTTCCTTTTGAGGGGACGCCCCCACTCCATCGGGTGGGGGGGAAGGCTGCTGCACTTTGCAGACATTTGGAAAACAACAATTCAGGACGAGTGGGTCACCTCAATTATATCTTGTGGTTACAAGCTGGTGTTACGGGGGTTCCCCCTCCGAGGTTTCTAAGATCTAGTGTTCCCTCAGATCCTCCAAAAAGAAACGTATTGCTTCAGGCACTAAATCATCTAGTGCATCAAAGAGTGATTGTAGAGGTTCCTGTATTTGAAAGGGGCACATGGTTTTACTCAAACCTGTTTACGGTTCAGAAACCAAATGGGTACACAAGGCTCATTTTGGACCCAAGGTCCCTGAACAACTATATATTGATACAATCCTTTCCGATGGAGTCTGTCTGCTCAGTAGTAACCTCACTCCAGAGTGGAGACTTTTTAGCCTGCATCAATATAAAGGACACATACTTGCATGTACCTGTCTTTCAGCCTCAACAGAGGTTCCTACGTTTTGCAGTAGAGGAACGTCATTTTCAGTTTGTGGCTCTACCCGTCGGGCTTGCTACAGCTCCCAGGGGTGTTCACAAAGGTCCTAGCACCAGTACTGGGTCTTTTAAGAGCCCAAGGGATCCTGATGCTCGGGTATCTGGATGACCTCCTGCTCAGAGATCACTCAGTACAGACTCTAGAACAGAACATAATATACACAGTGAGGTGTTTGAAAAGCTTAGGCTGGATCATAAATACCAAAAAGTCAGCCTTGAGACCAGCTCAAAGTCTAAGATATTTAGGTCTGATTCTGAACGATCAGGTGCGTCATATAAGGGGCACCAGACAACCCACCATTCGGCTCTGTAGGAGTCTTCTAGGGAGGATGGTATCCTCCTTCGAGGCAGTTCCTTATGCCCAGTTCCATTCTAGGCCTTTACAACAAGACATCTTGTTGGCTTGGAACAGAGGAAGAAAAGCCCTGACCTATCCAATGTGCTTATCTCCTCAGGCATGCTTAAGCCTAAACTGGTGGTTGCAGGATCAGAACCTACAAAAGGTAAAATCCTTTATCCCGATAACTTGGAGAGTACTGTACAGTAAACCCCCGCTATATCGTGGTTCAGTTTTTGCGGTCCCGGTATATCGCGGTATTTTAATTAGGACCTGTTATTCTGATATTGTGGTAATATTTCGCCATTTTCGTAGTTATGTACTCTATTTTTTACTGTACTGTACATTATACTGTACTGTTAAGACAATATTTTTTTTTTTTTTAAATCCTCTTGATCTCTCTCTCTCTATCTTTAATGTGTTTCTATTGCATAAAAGTGTGTTTAAAGACCTTTAAATGCTATTAAAAAATTAACAAAACATGCCTAGGGTGTATTTAAGTAGGGTCTTTCTATTTTGCGGTTTTTCACTTTTCGCGGGTGGGTCCGGAACATAACCCCAGCGATGGAGGGGGGGTTACTGTATACTGCATCGGTCATATCGTACACCTATACAACTACATAAATGGGGCAGAAGAGATTCCCCCCCTATGCCCCAAATGTACCATTCACAGGGGAGACTTTATACACATGATATGGCGCTGCCTGAAGCTTGCCAGATATTGGACAGAGGTCACACAGATTGTATCCACAGTAGCACAGACACCTATACCATGCACACCTCTGGTGTGTCTCCTGGGATCAGTTGATGCTGAAGTGTATGCAAAAGGCATCTATACAATGGTAACTAGACTACTATACCTGGCTAGGTAACTCATAGCGCGTTGTTGGCTGGCGACCCATGTGCCTACGAAGGCCCAGTGGCTCGCGTATGTCAACTCCATCCTCCTTAAGGAACAGTGGGCATACCGACACCGAAAGGCTCCAAAGCAATTCGACCTCATATGGCAAAACTGGTTAGATAACCCCAATCTTGCTCCTCCCCAGCTAATAATGGATAGATTGCTATGGTTATAGACTCTAATGAAGTTGATGGGACCTTCTCCAGAACTTGAGACCTCTCCTATAATGCATAAGCTATGCAGATGGTAAATCAGGTGTTAAAAAGGACCATAGACAAACCTGGAGGAAGAAGCTTATTCCTTATAACAGCCCTCAAAAATTACACTCGCACACTCGCATTTTGCGAGTGATTTTTGAGGGCTGGCGAGGAGAAGAGAGGAGAGCTGCCACAGGGAGATCACAGCAGGGAACATTCAGACTTCTGTTTCATAAGCTGTGAGTGTTCCCCTGCCGTGCGCCGTCACATAAGCTCCTCCCCTTTTCCGGGACTTTGATAGAAAGATCACCCGTCCAATCCTAGGACGGGTGACCTGTATCAAACTTCCCCGGACAAGGGGAGGAGCTTATGTGACGGCGCGCCGCGGGGGAGCACTCACAGCTTATGAAACAGAAGTCTGAATGTTCCCTGCTGTGATCTCCCAGTGGCAGCTCTCCTCTCTTCTCCTCCCAGGTAGGCAGCACATGGGAGACACAGGCTGCACATGGGGGGGGGGGGGGGACACAGGCTGCAAATGGGGGGGACACTGGTTGCAAATGGGGGGGGACACTGGCTGCAAATGGGGGGGACACTGGCTGCAAATGGGGGGGGGACACTGGCTGCAAATGGGGGGGGGGACACTGGCTGCAAATGGGGGGGACACTGGCTGCAAATGGGGGGGGGACACTGGCTGCAAATGGGGGGGGGACACTGGCTGCAAATGGGGGGGGGACACTGGCTGCAAATGGGGGGGGACACTGGCTGCAAATGGGGGGGGGACACTGGCTGCAAATGGGGGGGGGGACACTGGCTGCAAATGGGGGGGGGACACTGGCTGCAAATGGGGGGGGACACTGGCTGCAAATGGGGGGGGACACTGGCTGCAAATGGGGGGGGGACACTGGCTGCAAATGGGGGGGGACACTGGCTGCACGGGGGGACACTGGCTGCACGTGGGGGGGGGACACTGGCTGCACATGGGGGGGGGACACTGGCTGCTCATGGGGGGGGGACACTGGCTGCTCATGGGGGGGGGACACTGGCTGCTCATGGGGGGGGGGGACACTGGCTGCTCATGGGGGGGGGGGACACTGGCTGCTCATGGGGGGGGGGGGGACACTGGCTGCTCATGGGGGGGGGGGACACTGGCTGCTCATGGGGGGGGGGGGACACTGGCTGCTCATGGGGGGGGGGGACACTGGCTGCTCATGGGGGGGGGGGACACTGGCTGCTCATGGGGGGGGGGGACACTGGCTGCTCATGGGGGGGACACTGGCTGCTCATGGGGGGGACACTGGCTGCACATGGGGGGGGACACTGGCTGCACATGGGGGGGACACTGGCTGCTCATGGGGGGGGGACACTGGCTGCTCATGGGGGGTACACTGGCTGCTCATGGGGGGGACACTGGCTGCTCATGGGGGGTACACTGGCTGCTCATGGGGGGGGACACTGGCTGCTCATGGGGGGGGACACTGGCTGCTCATGGGGGGGGGACACTGGCTGCTCATGGGGGGGGGGACACACTGGCTGCTCATGGGGGGGGGACACTGGCTGCTCATGGGGGGGGGACACTGGCTGCTCATGGGGGGGGGACACTGGCTGCTCATGGGGGGGGGACACTGGCTGCTCATGGGGGGGGGGACACTGGCTGCTCATGGGGGGGGGGACACTGGCTGCTCATGGGGGGGGGACACTGGCTGCACATGGGGGGGGGGACACAGGCTGCACATGGGGGGGGGGGGGGGGGACACAGGCTGCACATGGGGGGGGGGGGGGGACACAGGCTGCACATGGGGGGGGGGGGGGGGGGGGGGGGGGGGGACACAGGCTGCACATGGGGGGGGGGGACACAGGCTGCACATGGGGGGGGGGGGACACAGGCTGCACATGGGGGGGGGGGACACAGGCTGCACATGGGGGGGGGGACACAGGCTGCACATGGGGGGGGGGGACACAGGCTGCACATGGGGGGGGGGACACAGGCTGCACATGGGGGGGGGGACACAGGCTGCACATGGGGGGGGGACACAGGCTGCACATGGGGGGGGGGACACAGGCTGCACATGGGGGGGACACAGGCTGCATTAACATTAAGGTTGTTAATATTTTTATAACTTAAGTGCATAAAACATTAAAGGTGTCATTTAATGAGATAATTTATGAGGGCGGGTTTAGGGGCGGGGCAGGGTAGGGGTTGGGCGGGGCAACTGGTGGCGAGTAACCCTTAAGGCCTGGCTAGTAGCTCAGGACTTGAAATTTTGAGCCCTGCCTTATAATATTCTATTTCATTTTACCTTATTTTTCTATTATTTTAAAAGTGTTTTTATTTAGGTTTGTTTATTGTAAGTTCTACAAAAATTTAGTTTATATGTGCTTAACAATAGGTAACTGCGTCATATGTACGTACATGTTTGATTTTGTGTACAATCCAACTGTGGGGAAACATGTTTATCCTCTTATACCCAATATTCTTGTCAATTAAAAAAGTTTTGATTCAAAAATAATTGTTTTTGAGAGTACTGACTACAGATTCCAGTCTCTAAGGCTGGGGAGCTCACAGTTTAGGGGAAATGAGAGCAGACCCTGCCTATCAATGTTCTATAATTACAGGCAGTATGTCTGGCCCTGCGGTCCTGGACAGTGTAGCTTCAGGACTGCCTCATCAGGGTTCAGTCCGACAATGCCACGGCAGTGGCCTATATAAACCACCAAGGTGGTACCAGGAGTTGTTCAGCTCTGAAGGAGGTGAACTACATACTAGCCTGGGCAGAGGGACATGTGCCAATGATATCAGCAGTCTATATGCCGAGAGTAGAGAACTGGAAGACAGATTATGTCAGCCGCCAGCAGATCTGCCTGGAGGAATGGTCCCTAGACTCAGAGGTGTTCCAGGAAATTTGCCAACATACTCCCTGGTTTATGCTTTCCCTCTGATACCTCTCCTTCTACATTTGTTGTACAGGATTCAGAGAGAGGGGGTTCCAGTCATTCTGGTGGCACCAGCCTGGCCCAGAAGGCCCTGGTTCCTGGAGATTGGAAGTGCACTCATGTGACCCATGCAAGAAATTTGGCCAAATGAGCTTTGACTATACTTCTTTAACCATCTCAATACAGTGCATTTTCACCCCCTTCCTGCCCAAGCCATTTTTCAGCGCTGTCACACTTTGAATGACAATTGCCCGGTCATACAACACTGTACCCAGATGAAATTGTTATCATTTTGTCCCCACAAATAGAGCTTTCTTTTGGTGGTATTTGATCACCTCTGCAGTTTTTATTTTTGGTGCTATAAACAAAAGAAGAGCGACAAGTTTGAAAAAAAAAACAATATTTTTTACTTTTTGCTATAATAAATATCCAATTTTTTTTAAAACAATTTTTTTCCTCAGTTTAGGCCGATACATATTTTTCAACATATTTTTGGTAAAAAAAATTGCAAAAGGGGAAAAATGATTGGTTTGCCCAAAAGTTATAGTGCCTACAAAATAGGGGATAGATTTATTGCATTTTTATTATTATTATTTTTTTTTTACTAGTAATGGCAGCGATCTGTGATTTTTATCATGACTGCGATATTGTGGCTGACATATCGGACACTTTGGACACAATTTTGGGACCATTCACATTTATACAGCGATCCGTGCTATGAAAAAAAGCATTGATTACTGTATAAATGTGACTGGCAGGGAAGGGGTTAACCACTAGGGGGCGCTGATGGGGTTAATATGTTCCCTGGGAGTGATTCCAACTGTAGGGGGAGGGGATTGACAAGGGGAGGCGACCGATCTGTGTTTCTCTGTACTGAGAACACACCATCGGTCTCCTCTCCTCTGACAGGACCGTGGATCTGTGTGTTTACATACACAGATCCACGGTCCTACTGTGTTACCGAGCACGCTCACTGAGTCCCCAGTAACACGGCGTGTGCGCGCCCCCTGGTGGTGCGAAACGGTCACGAGCGCTGCCTGGCCGTCAATTGACAGCCGGCTGTCAGCAAGCAGTTAAACTATCAGATTGATGAAAAAAAAAAAATCTTAGAAAAATGCATTTGTGTGGCCTAGGCAAGATAATACTATTGTTTTTTTATTTTTGTATTGGTCCAATTAGCCCTAATACACTCTTCTGTTGTCAAAGGCATGTAACACACAGTGGCACGTAATCTCCCAAACCAGAATCTTTGCGAATTAATTGATAAGTCGATAGGTTTCACTTCTCATATGATGTCACTAATCTAAAAACCTTGTTCAGCATAAATATAATATGTTACCCCAGCTCTGTATTGGAATGGGGCTAATTATTAGTAGTTTGCCTTCTAAATATAGAGGTTTTTTAAAATCTTTTTTGAGTCCTTGTACTGTTCATAAACTACCAATGATTTTTTAGGTAGTTAGCCAGTACAATATAAGAGTTACCCATGCATTAAAATAAGGCTGCTTATGTTTGTAGTTTTTACCTAAAAAATTGACTAGAAAAATGTGCTTGTTTGATTGAGATGAATATGGAAGTGTGTTGGTGCATTGGTGGCATGTGTGATGGTGGAGGACATTGAAGCTTAGATGCCCAGACTAAACTTGGCAGAATCAGTATGTCTGTTAACTTCACTACAATTCTCTGAAAAATGTATTAGTTTGACATCAGAGAACCAGAAACATGCACAGCTACATGTTAAGTTAATGTTCTCAAAGCATGGTGTATTGTGGGAAAGAACCTTAAAAAGCATATTGTAGTTACAAAGTGGTTAAACTTCACCCCTTGTGAAACTAGTTATCTTTATACAGAATCAGTGAATAACAATGTTACTCTGTTAACAGCCTCTAGAGTAAATTATGAAACCTATATTAAGTAGTTTATAAAAGCACATTAGAGACCATTGCTCTGTTTGTATACATCAACGGGACCAAATGGGGTACAAATCTAAAAGCTGCCATTGACTGACTTGAGTTCTGGCTTGGCTTATTGGGTTACTGGGGATTGCTGGTAATGTTACTTTAATTACTTCCTATATCAAACCTGCAGGATACTATAATTATTAAAATATACGGACCATTGAGTGTAAAATGGCAACAAGGATTGAGTTGTTGTCTTCTCTTTTGATTACATAAGATAATGTATTAAGATAATGTATTTGCCTAAGGTCCCTTAATTGACCTAACACAATTGCCACAGCATGCCTTTGGATTGATTTACTAAAACTGCAAAATCTGGTGCAGCTGCACATGGTAGCCAATCAGCTTTTAGCTTCAGCTAGTTCAATTAGGCTTGGACTAAAAAACTGGGAGCCAATTGGTTTCTATGCAGAGCTGCGCCAGATTAAGCACTCTAGTTTCAGCAAATCAACCCCACAGTGTTTCTTTTGGTGTTTTAAATAAGAGCTGCAGCCAGAGCTATTATTTACATTTTGGGTGGGGTAAAGCAAGGTTTTATCCCTACTGAGTCTTTGATTCTGAGGACCCATCATCTGCAACCTTTTAATAAGTCAAGGCCAGGTCTGATGAGCCAAGCCCTTCCTCATTTTATTTAAAGTAAAAAAAAAAAAAATGTTTTGGGCTGAATCCAGTCTTCATTTTTGCATGTTTATGTTAAAGCCCAACTCCAACCAAAACCTTTTTATTAGTTAGGCAAGGAAGAAGATGACTGCACCTTTGAAAACAAGTGAGCAGCTCTTGCTTTTTTTTTTTTTAGTACGGCAGTATTCAATTTTTGTTCAGTGGGATGCATATAATGCACTAGAAGGCACATAAATGTGAAAAAGGGAAAATGCACTAGAACACATTGCAAACACACCCAGAATGCAAGAATTGTGGACAGAACAAATCCTAAGTGATAAAAGGATCAGTAGTTTTGTATCAATGACTGTAAAATGCCTGCTCTTACCTCTCAGTGCTCCGGCAACACCCCAGTTTGCTGATTCAGTATGCTGAAGAGCGCATGCAAACACAAGGTCTGATAACACCGGACAACAAATTTATTTTTCAAACGTTTTTTGTTTCCGGAAAGTCTTTTTGGTGATTATAGTAGACCAATTAAAACTGCACAGAAATATTATTTTAGAATGACTGTATCATGCATAAATGTTGAGAAATATACAATTTACTTTTTAACAATTATATAATGTATTTAGTCACATTATGTTTCTGACATGCTGCATGAGTTCAACAGAGCTAAAAGTGTTCTGCTGCTGATTTTCATATGTACAGTACTTGGTGTCTGGTGCATCTTTCTGCAGTGTCCAACAATATTCAGCCAGCACTGATTGATCCCAAGTGCTCTGATACAGATTTTATTGTGGCAATGTCTTGGTGAAATCTTTCACTATGTTTGTTGCTAACTGCACCTAGATTTTTGGGAAAGAAGTCTCAAGTGTGAATGCAGAAAATTAATCTTCATTGACAAGTTGCACTTTATGGTCTTGCATCAGGGATGTATAGTCAGGAGAACATAAATGAAAAAAAGAATACCCAACCCCGCAACCAAAAAAAGACAAATTATTGAGCTTCGAGGGTCATAGCTTGGTGACCTAGGGTCACTGAGATTTTGGGGGTAGGCAGCGGAAAGCCCTACCCCAACACTGGTCAAAATTTGGGGCTCCTGCCACCTATAGTTCCGGAGATACGGGGCTTCTTGTGCAGCCTGTCAGAAGCTACATACAGAGCAGCCAGTTTAAAGCGGTTGTGCACACATTTCATTTAGTAAATCTCTTTGCCTTCCAAATCAGGCAAAGAGTACTAAATGAAATGTGTTTTTTTTTTTTTTTTTTTTACTTACCTTGTAATTGATGACTTCCTGTCTTCTGTCTCTTCGGGGGTGGGCGGGGTCTGTGCGGGGATCCTCGTCACGCCGCACTGTCTCCTGGGATCTGGTGTCATTGATCCCAGGAGTCAGTGCGGGCATCTTCCGAAATCTCGCGAGATTTCGGCCACATCTTTCGAAATCTCGCGAGATTTCGGACACATCTTCCGAAATCTCGCGAGATTTCGGACACATTTTCCGAAATTTCGTAAGATGTCGGCAGATGTGCCGTTACTGCGCACGCGCGAGTAACGGTGGTGCATGCTGGGCCATCTAAAGTGCCTGTGGGGTTTCACATGCCCACAGGCAAGATGGCCCCCAGCAGACAAGAAGAAGATGAAGAATTTTATCGGAGGAAAACCGGCGGCGATCGAGATGGAAGATGGTCCCCCAATTGAGCTATATGGCCTTGGCATATAGCCCCAAAAAAGAAAAAGAAAAAGAAAACGAGTGCAGAACCGCTTTAAATTCAAGCTGGCACACTGTTTGCTGCAGACTAAGAGGATGATATATATAATAATTGTGTGTTTATTACTTACTCATGGTAATTAACCACTTGCCACCCAGGTAAATTTTGACACTTCTCTTCTACGTGTAAAAGTCATATTTTTTTTGCTAGAAAATTACTCAGAAACCCCAAACATTATATATATATATATATATATATATATATATATATATATATATATATATATATATATATATATATATATAAATTAGCAGACACCCCAGTGAATGAAATGGTGGTGGTTGCAACTTTTTATGTTACACGGTATTTGCGCAGCAGTTTTTCAAATGCTTTTTTTTGGGGGGGAAAAAAAACCTCTTTCATGAATATAAAAAAAAAAACACACTAAAGTTAGCCCATTTTTTTTTTTTTCTTTTATACTATAAAACGATGATGTTATGCCAAGTAAATAGATACCTAACATGTCATGCTTTAAAATTGTGCACACTCGTGTAATGGCGCCTAACTTTGGTACTTAAAAAAATCTCCATAGGCGAAGCTTTAACATTTTTTACAGGTTACATGTTTAAAGTTACAGAGGAGATCCAGTGCTTTAAATAATTAAAAACATTTGTGGCGTATGTATCTGGCTCTGATACTAGCCATTGCCTCACCAGCCACTGACCTTACCGCACGTTCCTGTCTTGTATGCAATAAGAAGTTTGTCAACTAGCTGAATGTAGTTTGATGTTCTGTAGTTGCCAAGAAAACTCCTAACTACATCATTGAATGCTCTTTTCTAGCCCCACTAAAGCCCCATACACACGCGTGGATTATCCGAGGACCAGGTCCGTCAGACCATGTCCGTCATACTTTGTCTGATGTTGGTTTTGCGTACACACGGTCGGACAAAGTTGTCGGAAAATCCGATCATTCTGAACGTGGTGACGTTTGTTGCCTACGACGGGACTACGTAGAGGCTAGTAGCCAATAGCTTTGGTCTTGTAATGTGATCTGAGCATGCGTAGCACTTTGTCCGGTCGGAATTCGCTACACACGATCGGATTTGGTGTGGTCGGACTTTGTTGTCAAAAAATCTATCCAGCAGGAGATAGGACTTTGTCCGTCAGACAATCTGATGGAAACTGTCCGATGGTGCCTACACACGGTCTGATTTTCCGACAACATTGTCCGATAGGACAGAATCCATCGGAAAATCCTACCGTGTGTATGGGGCTTAACAGATCTTCAAACTGCTTGTCATTGATGATGTGTCTGGTCTGTGAACCAACAAAAATGTATTCCTTAATCTTGATATCCATTATCTTTGGAAGCATCTATCTCAACAAAATCCTTTACCTTCCCTGTTCATCATTTTCACAACATTTTTAATCAGTTGATTTATATGTGAAGTTTAAGTAAAAATATCTTTGCCCAGTCAACAAGTGATTCATGCGCCATGTTTTTCTGTCTTGGAACCAAATTCTTTCGGAGTGACCAATTATTTTTAATACAATGCAACTCTCTTTTGCGACTGAGCCATTTGCATTCCAAGCAGCAGAACCTATACTTTTAGTTTTCACCTTATATTCCAGTTTTACTTGGTGTACTGGGTGTGCTTCAATAACAGTTCCATGTTTTCGTATGTTTCTTTCATGTGTGTAGCATAGCCAATAGGTATTGCAAACACAGAGGCTAAAGCAGTATGAGATCGAGAGAGGTTAAATTACTGATTATTTTCATGATTAGCAGCCTAAAATCTATAAAAAAAATCTTTGTTGCCCAATGTAGTAATTACTTGCAATTGGCTGTTCAGGAACCAAGCACTGTTTTGTGTACACGTGTGCCTTACCTGGAAATGTTTTCAGTACTTTTAAATAACTAATGGCTTGGCTTATTGGGATACTGGAGATTGCCGGAAAAGGAAATGTAGGCATCTGATGGGAGTTGATGCAAAGCTGCACTGTATGTTCATTGCTTCAAAGTACCAAATTTATTAACAGTTCCCCTCTGTCATTTTTTATTTGTGCAGGTATCAGAAACTATGGAAAAGTTATGTGAAGTTGCGCCATCTGCTGGCCAACAGTCCAAAAGTCAAACAAGCGGATAAGCAGAAATTGGTCCAGAGGGAGGTAAGCTTTATTTTTACACACAGAGAACAATTAATGAGGCACAGTTTAGTTTTCGCTCAGCATGATATTCTGTGCTGTCACTTTACACCCCAAGGAATTCTTTGCAACTTACTTGACATAGAATTTATGTGTAAGAAAAAAATATTTAATAGAGAACTGTTTTGCCTTTCAAATTGCAAAATTGCATTTTATTTCCAGTATTTGTGTCTCAGGACATAGATAGTTCTATGGTTTCCTTCCTACAGTGTGTGTGTATATATATATGTGTGTGTGTGTGTGTGTGTGTATGTATGTATATTGTGAACTTTGGGGACAATAGCTCCACGGGATTAAGTGCATAAACCGTCAGTTGTAAAATAAAAGACATTTATTTGAAAGAAAAATCAAAATAAGGCTTTCTTCAGCGCACAGGTAAAGTACAAAAACAAAGTCCGCTTATCTTCAGCATAACAAAAAAAAACAGCTTATCTTCAGCACAAAAACAAAGTTAAGGAAAACACATACAGTTTTTGCAGCAGGTTCTTTTAGCAGCCTCCAGACATCCACACAGCTCAGCTAACAGGTGTAAATCACCTACTCCTCCTCACACCAACAACTCTTCCCTACTTCCTGTCTTTTGAGCTGTCTTCCTGGAGGCCCTTAACCCCCTGTGCGCTGAATCATTGTGGTCAGGGAGGGAGGCTCTTTTCCCACCCGAATATCTCTTCAGAGCCTCCCAAATTCCGGGTCCCAAATAACTATTATTAACCTAGAGAGGACTGCGAGTCAGTCCTCTCCTGCTCGGCTACTCCCGGAACCCCTCACCCATTTTGGGTGACCCCCTGAGCAATGCTGCGACTCCTTTAAAGGGACCACAGCCCAAATACTGGTGCTATATAGCACCCGTCCAGGACCCAACCTTGGCGTCCTGTACATATCCCCCCCCTCTGCCTCAACGCGGAGGTGTTGGAGGCACCACTCGACATCATACAATGGACCCGGGAGAGGGCATCGGCGTTCTGATGCTGTCTCCCTGGTCTGTGCTCTACCACAAAATTGAACTCCTGGAGAGAAAGGAACCACCTTGTCACCCTGGCATTGGTGTTTTTGTTTTGTCTCATCCAGGTCAGTGGGGCATGGTCGGACACTAGGCGGAACCTTCTACCTAGGAGGAAATACCGTAAAGAGTCTAAAGCCCACTTGATGGCAAGACACTCCCGCTCCACCACCGCATAGTTTTTCTCCGCTGCCGTCAGCTTCCTACTTAGAAAAACTATGGGGTGCTCTTCCCCATTGATCACTTGAGACAGGACTGCTCCTAGCCCTTCACTTGAAGCATCTGTCTGTACTACAAAATCCTTAGAAAAATCTGGAGCCACAAGCACCGGATCCCGGCACAATGCCGTCTTAAGCTTCTGGAAAGCTTTTTCGGCATCGTCATTCCACTGTACCATCACTGACTTTCTGCCTTTGGTCAAGTCCGTCAATGGTGCAGCAATGGTGGCAAAGTTGGGGACAAACCTCCGGTAGTAGCCAACTATGCCCAAAAACGCTCTGACCTGCTTCTTGGATAGGGGGCGGGGCCAGTTCTGTATGGCTTCTACCTTACTCATTTGGGGCTTCACCAGTCCTCTACCCACAATGTACCCTAGGTACTTGGCTTCCTCTACTCCAATCGCGCACTTCTCCGGATTGATGGTGAATCCTGCTCTTCTCAAGGAGTCTACGACTGCCTGAACTCGGGGAAGATGGGACTCCCAATCAGTGCTAAAAATGACTATGTCATCTAGGTAAACCGAAGTATACCGTTGATGTGGACGCAAAGTTTTGTCCATGGCCCTTTGGAATGTAGCGGGGGCAGAGTGTAGACCAAATGGCATTCTTTTGTACTGGAAGTGGCCTTCCGGGGTAGAGAAAGCTGTTTTCTCCCTGGCTTTCTTGGTCAGGGGAATCTGCCAATACCCTTTTGTGAGGTCTAGCGTGGTTATATACCTGGCTGGACCTAACCTCTCAATTAGCTCATCTACCCGTGGCATTGGATAAGCATCAAACTTGGAGATTTCATTAAGTTTTCTGAAGTCGTTGCAGAAGCGGAGGGTGCCGTTGGGTTTGGGTACCAACACGATTGGACTCGACCACTCGCTCTGCGACTCTTCGATGACTCCAAGCTCGAGCATTCTCTTGACCTCTTCAGACACTGCCACTCTATGAGCTTCTGGGATACGGTAAGGCCTTAACCGGATTTTTATACAGGGTTCCGTCACAATGTCATGCTCGATGACGTTGGTGAGACCCGGCAACCCTGAAAACATGTCCCTATTTCTTTGCAGAAACTCTTTTGCTTGCTGGGTTTGGGGCCTAGTTAGGGTAGCAGCCACCTGCACCAGGTCGATTCCTGCATGGTCCCCTGACTGTACCGCTACCACAGCGGATACCTGTTCTCTGTCTCTCCAGGGTTTCAACAGATTTACGTGATAGATCTGGTATGGTTTTCTTTTCCCTGGCTGGTGTACCTTGTAGTTCACCTCACCCACTTTTTCTATTACCTCAAACGGGCCTTGCCACCTGGCCAAGAACTTGCTCTCCACTGTGGGTATTAGGACAGCCACCCGGTCTCCTACTTGAAACTGTCTAATTTTAGCCGATCTGTTATACACCCTTCTTTGGGCATCCTGAGCCTTCTGCATGTGCTCCCTCACCAGCGGCATCACCTTAGCCACCCTCTCTCGCATTTGAGAGATATGCTCTACCACGGTCTTGTGTGGTGAGGACTCACTTTCCCATGTTTCTTTGACTAGGTCAAGCAACCCCCGGGGCCTTCGTCCATACACTAATTCAAACGGTGAGAAGCCCGTGGACGCTTGTGGAACCTCCCGGATGGCAAACAAGAGGGCAGGGAGTAACATATCCCAATCCTTCCCGTCTTTCTGGACCACTCTTTTTAACATGGACTTTAGAGTTTTATTAAACCTCTCAACTAGGCCATCGGTCTGCGGGTGATAGACGGACGTCCGCAACTGCTTGATCTGAAATAGTCTGCACAAGTCCGCCATCACCTTTGACATAAAAGGGGTGCCCTGGTCCGTAAGTATCTCCCTGGGGAATCCAGTTCGTGAAAACATTTGGAATAACTCCTTGGCAATGGCCTTAGAGGAAGCTTTCCTCAAAGGAACTGCTTCTGGATACCTGGTTGCGTAGTCTAGGATGACTAATATATATTGGTGCCCCCTTGCCGACTTTACCAGTGGTCCCACGAGATCCATGGCGATCCGCTCAAATGGAACCTCAATAATCGGCAAGGGTACCAGAGGGCTTCTATAGTGTGGCCCTGGGGCAGTTAACTGGCAAATGGGACAAGATGCACAATATCTTTTAACCTCGGCCTTCACCCCTGGCCAGTAAAACCGGTCGGTTATCCTGGCCTCCGTTTTCTCTGCCCCCAAGTGTCCTCCCAGTGCGTCATTGTGGGCTAGGTCAAGTAGCATCCGCCTATATGGTTGGGGAACCAGTAACTGCTCTACAGTTTCCTCTCGGCTTTCAGCCACTCGATAAACCAAATCCCCCTTTAATGCAAAATGAGGAAACCTTTGATCTGCCCCTGGTATTTGTGGGACCCCATCAACAACAGAAACCTGCTCTCGAGCATTGACCAAGGTAGGATCCTGCAACTGGGCGGTGCCAAACGCACCCCTGGGTACGTCCAGGTCTGGATGCACTGGCCTTGAGGATGTTTCCCCTTCACCCTCCTCAACTGGGAACTGCAACGGGGAGAGCTCCTCATCATCCTCCCCCAGCATAACCTGTAATGGGAAGGCTTCCCCCCCCTCAGAAGTCAACTCGGTATTGAGGCCTGCAACAGAAACATTGTCATTCAAATTAACATTCTCTGCAATATCCTTATTAGTGACAGGTATCTCTGTTTTAGAGGGGTGTGTTGTGGGGGTTTCAGGCCTAGACCCCTCAGACTCCATCTCTTCCAGGCCCAGTGTCCCCAGTTCTCCTGGCAGCCCCATCTGTGCCTGGTTCCACAGTTCGAGAAATAGCGGACAGTCCCGCCCCACTATAATATCATGTATTAAACTATTTACTACCCCAACCTCTTGTGTCACTGAGGTACGTCCATAAGAAACCGTCACAGGAACCAGGGGGTACTCCCTGGTATCCCCATGGATACACACTACGCGCAGAGTTTTATTTACGGGGCCAAGTCTCCCAATCACCCTGGCATGTACCAGTGTTACCATGCTCCCGGAGTCTAGTAGGGCCCTGGCAGGAAGGTGGTTCACCCACACTTCACACTCGAACCGTCCTTCAGCCAGATCAAGATGAGTGGTACACGCTCTTTGCACATAGAAGGAGCTTCTCCGACCAGTCCCGCAATCCATCGGCTCCTCCTGAAGTGGGCATTGTGCCCGGGTATGCCCCCAGGACCGACATCGCCAACACTGTAGGCCTCCCATCCTAGGGACAGGAACCAACCTTCGAGGTTCTGCAGAAGATGGTGCAGGGTTGCGGGTTCCAACGTCTAGCAGGGCTTCTCTCCTAGGTGCTGTGGCCGGTCTTGTTGCCCTTGGTGTGGGTTCCCGACGTTTGGCAGGCCCAAGCAGGTCCTCCACCACGGTGTACCTTTCAACCAACTCAACCAGCTGGTCAGCGGTTGCAGGGTCTCCATGGCTTACCCAGCGCTGTAGGTCATCTGGCAGGGACCGCAGGTACCAGTCCATCACCACCCGTTCCACCATTTGTGGGCCTGACAGTTTTTCTGGCTGCAGCCATTTTTTAACCAGCTGTATCAGTTCATGCATTTGGGACCTGGGTGGTCGGTCAGGTTTGTACCGCCAGCGATGCACCCTCTGAGCCCGGACAGCCATGGTCACTCCTAGGCGGGCCAGGATCTCTGCCTTCAGATGCTCATAGTTGCTGATATGTTCAGTTGGGAGGTCAAAGTAGGCCTTTTGCGGGTCACCGGTGAGAAAAGGAGAGATAATGCCGGCCCATTGGTCACGGGGCCACCCTTCTCTCTCTGCTATCCTCTCAAAGGTGGTGAGAAAGGCCTCTACGTCATCGCTGGGTGTCAGTTTTTGTAAGAAATGGCTGGCTCTCACAGACACTTGGTTGCCAACGGCAACGACCGATTGTTCTCGTCCCTGAGCCAGCCGCTGCACTGCCTCCTGTAAGGCAGTCACCTGTGCTTGAGTGGACTCCTGCTGAGCAGTAAACTGGGCGGCTAGCAACCGTGTGTTTTCCTGCTGTGCAGCTATAGCCTGTGCCAGGGCCTGCTGCTGCTGAGCCATCGCTTCCTCATGGCGACGGTTTGCATCTGCTGAAGCTTGCTGCTGGGTCACGGTGGCTTGCGCCAAAGCCCTGATGACCTCCTCCATGCCTTTACCTGCTGCTTGCAGCGTCTGAGCTGACTTCACCCACGACATGCCATTTGTACACTGTCTCTTTAAATGTCAGTTTAGTTTTAAACGGTTTTTGCGGCTGCAAATGCACTTTTGCCAGCATCCAAGACACCAGTTGTGAACTTTGGGGACAATAGCTCCACGGGATTAAGTGCATAAACCGTCAGTTGTAAAATAAAAGACATTTATTTGAAAGAAAAATCAAAATAAGGCTTTCTTCAGCGCACAGGTAAAGTACAAAAACAAAGTCCGCTTATCTTCAGCATAACAAAAAAAAACAGCTTATCTTCAGCACAAAAACAAAGTTAAGGAAAACACATACAGTTTTTGCAGCAGGTTCTTTTAGCAGCCTCCAGACATCCACACAGCTCAGCTAACAGGTGTAAATCACCTACTCCTCCTCACACCAACAACTCTTCCCTACTTCCTGTCTTTTGAGCTGTCTTCCTGGAGGCCCTTAACCCCCTGTGCGCTGAATCATTGTGGTCAGGGAGGGAGGCTCTTTTCCCACCCGAATATCTCTTCAGAGCCTCCCAAATTCCGGGTCCCAAATAACTATTATTAACCTAGAGAGGACTGCGAGTCAGTCCTCTCCTGCTCGGCTACTCCCGGAACCCCTCACCCATTTTGGGTGACCCCCTGAGCAATGCTGCGACTCCTTTAAAGGGACCACAGCCCAAATACTGGTGCTATATAGCACCCGTCCAGGACCCAACCTTGGCGTCCTGTACAATATATATATATATATATATATATATATATATATATATAAATTGTATACAGTTTGTGTGCGTTTTGGGGGAAAAAAATGTATTGGTTATCTTTTGATAACTGAGTGAGTTATTTTCACAGAGCTGGTGGCAAAATCACTCTGATAAAATCACCCCACCCCATTATGTTTGCTGCTAAATCAGGCACGCACTTAGAATGATGGCATTGGTTATAAACCTAAGTATAAAATCTTTTTAATGGTTGGTTGAACTGGCAGAATGTTTTTATGCACTGTTTGTACATGACAGGTCTTCTTAGAACAAAATAAAAGGGTGGGGGGGACACAGAGGAGCTGATAACTAATATTTTAATCATACAGTACACGACGCAAGACTTGTATTTCATAGACCGTGGGTTATATGCTTCTGCATTCAGGTTATTGGACACTGGCAAAAGCTTTCCTGGGAACATCCCCAGTGCCCCTCTAAATAACCCTAACCACTCTACGGGACTCCTGTTTTCCCTAATGCCCTTAGGTAATGAAACTTTTTCTAAACAATTATTTTTTATTTCACTACTTCCACTGACACTTCTATTAAGCTTGCCTCAGGGATCACTAATGTTTTCCCAATCGGTTACCCTTGATATATAAAGGAAACTATACTTATAGTCATATATAGTATAGGCACTGGATCCCATGTTCGTTGCTCACCTTGGCACAAGGTGCAGATAGTGCAGTTAGCCACAGTGTGCTATACAGATTCGGGGCCATGGTCCATTGCTATGGTACCATAGGAATTTCCAAGTATTTACATATTGTTAAAACCTAGTTGAACCCTTAGTTTAAAAAAACAAGTGTGGGATTTCAAAATAAACATACATACTCACCTAGGTGGATGCAGTAACCGTCTGATGCCACCTCTATCCTATGAACTGAGCAATCAAAGACTGATGCTAACTTCTCAGTCACAAAGTGGTGACTGTCAGTCACTGGCTCTGTGCTTTTCCCCTCTGGCGCTCACTGGAGCGCTGGGCTGCGGAGGGTGGCGAGAGGGGTTGGTTCAGGCTGATGAAGTGCATTCCACGTGCCTCAAAACAAGAGATGTTCAGTCTTGCAATGTGTTTTCTTTAGAAAGTAGCCACAGTAGAAAAGCATGTACCCTGCTAGCATGCTTTAAAAAAGTACCTTTGCTCTTTGTGTGAAAGCAATGGTGTCACTGTGGCAGTCCAACACACCCCCTACTGAGTTGGACTACTGTATAACTCTGCCATCCATAAAGCTTGTGACCTCAGCTGCTTGAAAAGCTCTAGGTTATAACTCAACAGGGCCTAATGCCGCATACACACGATCTGAATTCTCGTTGGAAAAAGCTCTGCCGGTTTTCCCGATTGAATTCCGCTCAAACTGTCTTGCCTACACGCGGTCACACCAAATTCCGACCGTCAAGAACGCAGTGACGTACAACACTACAACGAGCCGAGTTCAATGCTTCCGAGCATGCGTCAAATTGTTTCCGAGCCTGCGTAGGAATTTTGCGATAGAAACCTTTTCCGTCAGAAAAATTGAGAACATGCTCTATATTCTTTGCTGTCGGAAATTCGGCCAGCAAAATTCCGATGGAGCCTACACAGGGTCGCATTTTCCGATGAAAAGCTCTCATCAGTCTTTTTCTGTCCGTAATTCCGATCGTGTGACTTTTCTATTGAGTCTGTGGTTGCTTTCTAAGAGAATGAACTGCAATATAACCTTATTTTTTCATGAACCTCAAATGTACAGTCTTTAGCTGATTTTAACAGAAATTTCAGTTGGGTTTTAACAAGCAATTCATCCTCAAAGTTCACAGCAGATGTTCCGAAGTTGTCCAAGTAATTCTCTCAGCAGTGTTGACATTAGGCATTAGAAGGGTAAGACACTGCTGGGTTGGGGGTTGAGTCTGGGGCAGGATAAGCTGAACTGTTGAGATTAATTACTGTATATACTTGAATATAAGCTGAGTTTATCAGCACATTTTTTTTGTGCTGAAAGTGCCCCCCTCAGCTTATACTCGAGTCAAGCATTTTTCTGCAGCAGAAAATTACATTTTTCGACCGGGCTTTGGGGCCCCGCATCTTGGGGCCACTTGGTGCTAGGAACCCCAAATTTGGTATGCCAGCTTAGTACTACAACATATCTAAATTTGTTTCTAGCACTAAGGCTGAGTCCCCAAGATACGGGGCCCCAAAGTCGGTTCGTAAAATGTAATTCTCTGCTGCAGAAAAGGGCTTGACATTTTCCGACCTGACTTTGGGGCCCCGCATCTCGGGCCACTTGGTGCTAGCAACCCCAAATTTGGTGTGCAGATCCAGTGGAACTAGCAATACAACATATCCTTTGGGGTTCCTAGCACCAAGTGGCCCCGAGATACAGGGCCCCAAATCGGTCAACTGTGTCCATCTTCAGTAATGTAATTTTGGGACCCTTTGGGTCCAGGGACCCCAAATTTTGGCTGCAGCTAGAGGGCATTTAGGCCTATGGCTGCAAATGGGCACAGTGAGGCTGCAAATGGGCATTGTTGACCCACTTTTACACTTACAGTAGCTGCGCATTTCTCATCCTAGGCTTATACTTGAGTCAATAAGTTTTCCCATTTTTTTGTGGTAAAATTAGGTGCCTCGGCTTATATTCGGGTCGGCTTATACTCGAGTATATATGGTAATCCACTGTGCCTGCAGCTAGAGTGGTCAGTAAAGGCTTATTCTAAAGCTCATTTACTGCTTGTGAATCATTCTGTATGCGAATACTTGAATGTTTATAGTCTAGTCACAGTTTTTTTTAATTGTATGGAATGTGATGTCCATATGAGTTTATGTATCTTTGTTGACACAAATGTGTACTGAGAGAAGTTTGGAAGCTGCCTTTGCTGTCTTCCATGTGAAGATGCTAGTTACCTGGCTGACATGCTGCAATTTTAAATTCAGTCCTTGAACACATTTGCAGCAAGCCAGAACACCTGATATGCATATTTGTTTTCAGTGATTTAGAAAGTTTGTTAAAGGCTGAGGCTCTTAAATCAGCAGTAGAGCTGAAAGACTAGCATTTTCTGAGGGAGAGGTCTACAGCGGCAGCTTGCATTCATTTCTCATTATCTCAGTTTCCCTAAAAATAAGCAAAGCCCTAAATTGTTAATAACGGCAATAGCCATTTTTTCTGTATATACTCTGTACAATACAACTTATTAAATTTCCTGGCACATCAGCAGGACTTAAAAGAATTTTTAATCCATTTGAAGTGACAGATTTTTGCCGATTTAGTTTTGTCTGTGTTTAAGTACTAAACAGAGAACACTTTTGTGTCCTACATTGCTTGGGTTTTAAGACTCAAACTACTCTGCATGTATCCATGGAATTTAAGACAATTGTTCTTTACAGTGTTATAGTGATATATCCAGGGAGCCTGACTTGTGCTGCTTTTTGTTTTTATAAGTTTATTTGATACAAGCTCCTCCACACATGGGCTGTTGACATTTTTTTTCTGGAGACTTCACAAGCTAACAATTTTCCCTTCATCCAACTAGGAAGCTCTTCAGAAGATCAGACAGAAGAACACAATGAGGCGTGAAGTAACAGTAGAACTCAGTAGCCAGGGTTTTTGGAAAACTGGCATTCGCTCGGATGTCTGCCAGGTAAACATGGGAGCTCTCTGATCTAAAATAATACGCCAAGATGTCAGTGGCCTTTTTTCTTGTCTTATCTGCAAAAATGATTTTCCCTTTGCCTTAATATATACTGTTGTGAGTGCAATTGCAGTACTAGATACTCCTGTCTGGTGTTTAAGAACAAGTGGCGAAGGCCACATGGCACGTCTGTACAAAAAAGGGGGGGGGCATTTCACACCATTGTGGTTACACAGCAATGATCAAACTCCCACTAATCAACCTTAAACGAAGCAGCTAATTATTTTGATTTCACTCTGCATGCAATCACACAACACTAGAATGCGCTAAAACCAAGCTTTGAGTTTTTATTGTTTTATTTTTTTTTTTTTTTTACTCAAAGCCACCTTTTTTTTTCTCTCAATGTCTTTTTAATTTGGGAAAAAAGATTGTAATTTTAGAACATTTAAATTTAAATACAGTAGCATGAAATCAACGTAGGACAATGTCCCCATGTCTGCATTAAGTTTCTAGGATTACATAGAGAAAATTACACAGACACATTGTGGGTACAGCTGTGTATAGTAACCAATCAGCTTTGAACTTCGGCTTGTTCAATTAAACATTGACAATAAAACCCAAAAGCTGATTGGTTACTGTGCACAGCTGCACTAGATTGTTGGAAATTATGTAATTTAATGTTATTAGAATGTTAAATTTTTTCTTTCAATTTCAAGTGGACAGCAAAGTGGAATCAAAAAGTGTACATTTACTATGTTATAGAGCACATCTAGACAGTAATTTCCTAAGTACCTTATTTTTCGCTGCATAAGACGCACCTAGGTTTTAGAGGAGGAAAACAAGAAAATAAATATTCTGAACCAAATAGTGTCCTAAAATATTTACCAGTGCCCATGAAATGCAGCCTGACCATTGCACATAAATGCAACCTGACCATTGCCATAAATGCAACCTGACCATTGCACATAAATGCAGCCTCTCTTTGCCCACCAATGTAGCCTCTCTTTGCCCACCAATGTAGCCTCTCTTTGCCCACCAATGTAGCCTCTCTTTGCCCACCAATGTAGCCTCTCTTTGCCCACCAATTGCAGCCTCTGTGTGCCCACCACTGCAGCCTCTCTGCCAACCAATTGCAGCCTATGTGCCCATTGCAGCCTCTCTGCCCACCAATTGCAGCCTCTGTTCCCACTATTGTCAGCCTCGCCATTTTCTGGATAACACATCGCTCTCCTCCCTCTGTCCTCCGGCACTCGTATGTCACGGAGCTGGGTCTGTGTGCAAGGTCCCGCCCCCCTAGCCCGGCTCTTGTGATAGGCGGAACACTGATTCAATCTATTATCACACAAGCCGGTCTAGGGGGGTGGGACCTTGCACACAGACCCAGCTCCATGACATACGAGCGACAGAGGACAGGGGTAGGAGAGTGTTGCAGTCGCCGGTAGGCCAGTCCGGCCCTGCTCACAGGGGCTTCAGATGTCTGTCCTCCGCTCTCCTGCCTCTCTTCTGGCGGTGGCCGCGAGGGGGGGGGGGCATTGCCATCGGCGGCAGGGGGCGGTGCCTAGCATGCATTAGCTCCATAGGACGCAGAGACCTTTTCCGCCATATTTCTGGGGGAAAAAGTGCGTCTTATGGTGCGGGGTGCTGTTGGGGGGGAAACCGCAGTGCCTGCATCTCCCTGCTTTTTTTTTTTCGTTTATTCCTCATTTATTCATTAGGGAGGCAACTCTGACAAGAGGACAAGCCTCTACCAAGATGGCTACCTCTACACAAATCAAGGCTTGATAAGTCATCCCTAGGGAACATGCCATCTGCAGGGAGACCACAGCCAAAACCGGTGACTAGTCCTTTGCCCTCTGCCTGTCTTTTTTTCAGACACAGCATTCACATTTCAGATGATTTTTAACTGCCATTAATAGTTCACAATTTTGCCATTGTCTATGCATGTTTACTGTTTATTCCTGTAGTAGGAGCTTTGCAGGATACTTCAGACTTTGCTGTTTTCCTCATGTCATTCCCTTTTGTTACATGCTTAAGCCATTGAGTTCAGAATCAAAGTGCTTCCCAGGTCGTAGTCTGTATACTAAGAACCAAGCTTCATAGCTAAGAAAGCTTATGTGTTTGTTGTCCTTACAGTCCAAATCTTTTGCACCCAATACATCACCTTGTGGAAATTTGGTTACTCTCCTTGTCCTGTGACTTACAATGGTTTATCTCAAAGATAGGTCCACAAACCAGCAGGAGAGGCAAAGTAAAATATCAGCTCTTAAGTGTATTGCACTGGCTATAATAACGAACACATCCATTATCTGTGAAATGTGCATGTGCTGTAACAGACAATGAGCTAAGAATTTATGAATGTGGTTGCCACAGTACTGGCATAGAAAATGTATTGATTTAATTATAACTGATATATTAAGTAAGGGAAACTTGGGTAACGTTTGGCTTTTGAGCCTGATATCTTCACAGGAGTCTTATGTTTCTATCTAAAATAATATTTTCTTGCAATTTATAGAGTTGACATGTGTCTGTATGTTTTCCTTTATTAAGAACATCAGAATTGTATTAGATTAATGTAATTGAGATTAGGATTTTGCAGGGCTGTATGTTATGGCTAATGCTGTGCCAGGTACAGTACTTCAGATTTAACATAAATGACCAAACCACTTTTGTTCCCACCCATCACATGCTTACAACCATGAAACTAAAACGGTGAAACATTGAACTAAAATTGTGTTTACCAGCTCAGGGGAAGTGTTTGAAGAATGAATTTACTTTTAATATTGTTTAAATAATCCCCCTAAAGTTATGTCATGTATTGACCAAATTATGTTGATGTAAAATTTTTCACACATTACGTGATGCCATATCTTCCTTTGATCCGAAATGGGACCCATGGTTCATTTACTGCCATTAGATTTACCGTTTTTATCGGCGTATAACACGCACCCCAAGTTTAGGAGGGAATTTTAAGGGAAAAAAGTTTTAGGGGGAAAAAAAAAAGTACATTTAAGCCTCATTTGCAGCCTGCCCAGCGTCATTTGCAGCTTGCCCAGGGTCATTTGCAGCTTGCCCAGCGTCATTTGCAGCTTGCCCAGGGTCATTTGCAGCTTGCCCAGCGTCATTTGCAGCTTGCCCAGCGCATTTGCAGCTTGCCCAGCGTCATTTGCAGCTTGCCCAGCGCCTTTTGCTGCTTGCCCAGCGTCATTTGCAGCTTGCCCAGCGTCTTTTGCAGCCTTGCCCAGGCTTGCCCAGCGTCTTTGCAGCCTTGCCCAGCGTCTTTTGCAGCCTTGCCCAGCGTCTTTTGCAGCCTTGCCCAGCGTCTTTTGCAGCCTTGCCCAGCGTCTTTTGCAGCCTTGCCCAGCGTCATTTGCAGCCTTGCCCAGCGTCATTTGCAGCCTTGCCCAGCGTCATTTTGCAGCCTTGCCCAGCGTCATTTTGCAGCCTTGCCCAGCGTCATTTGAAGCTTGCCCAGCGTCATTTGTAGCTTGCCCAGTGTCATTTGAAGCTTGCCAGCATCATTTGTAGTTTGCCCAGTGTGATTTGTAGCATTGCCAGCGTCATTTGCCTTGCCCACGTTTAAATTTCCTGCCGCGAGACAAACGGCGCATGCGCCACCGAAAAAGACCGGACCGTGGCCGAAAAAGGCCGAACAGCTGCCGAAAAAGACCGAGCCGACTGTTCGGCTCCGCTCGGAGTCCCGCCTCCCTGCTGTTTCGGGCGCGAGCGCAGGGAGGCGGGACTACGAGCGGAGCCGAACAGTCGGCTCGGTCTTTTTCGGCGTAGCTTGTGAACCGATATGGGCTCCGTGACATTTGGACCTCCTGTAATTGCTGTGAGTTTTTCTTTATTTTTCACTTGATTTCTGATTGAGTTTTTCTTTTTGGTTTTCTCTTTTCTTTTTCTTTAATAATTCATTGTCCATTTTTATAACATATTGTACTGCTTAGATTTTTGCTTTTTTGCCATATGGACAATTCCTATTTGGTGATTCTACTTCTGTGACTGTTCCATTGAGCGACACTGTATACATGTGTCACCTTACTGCAATTTTACTGGGATGTTATGTATTTCTATGTCATTTCGTGGCATTTGAACGCTTTTTTGTTCCCGTTTATGTTTCACTTTTTCAATAAAAAGTTTGTATACAAAAAATAATCCCCTTAAATCTTATACTTACTTTCTCTACTCCTCTTATTCCTTCACAATGCAGCCCACTGAAAGTTTCACAACCACCTCAAAAAGAGTTCCCTGGCCAGGCCACTCGAGTACAGATTTATTAATTTCTTTGTAAAGAAGTGTTGCCATTATTCCCAATAGTGGACAGCATTTCCATGAAAAAGAATAGGGATTCTGCTGCTCATGTGCAGCCCAGGCAGGAGAATATTTGTAATGAGACTTTGCAGCAATATGATCAGCTAAGATCTAGAAGGAGCCAGTCAGAATCGGAGGCCACGGCCCCGGAAGGAAGAGGGGTGAACAAGGATGCAGTGAAATTGGTTAACAAGTACAGTTGAACAGAGAATTCAATTAGAAACAAGTATAACAATATTGTTTCATTAGGGGGCAGTGTAGTGAAATATACAAAAGGAAATAAAGTTACCCTCGGCAGTTATTAATTTAGTATTTTGTAGTTATGCTTTGTAAATGGGTTATATAGTAAGAATTTTTTTTGTCAAAAAACTATTATCTGTTATAGTAGATATACCGTATATACTTGAGTATAAGCTGATCCAAATATAAGCCGAGGCACCTAATTTTACCACAAAAAAATGGGAAAACGTATTGCCTCGAGTATAAGCCTTGGGTGAGAAATGTGCAGCTACAAAGTGGAAAAGCGAGTCAACAATGCCTCACTGTGCCCATTTGCAGCCATAGGTCCCCCGAACTTAAAACTCGTAGTTAAGGGTTCCTAGATGCCCCCTAGCTGCAGTCATTTGGGGGCTCTGGACCCAAAGGGTCCCGAAATTACATTGTTGCAGGTGGACACAGTTGATCGAGCTTGGGGCCCCGTATCTCGGGGCCTCTTGGTGCTAGGAACCCCAGATTTGGTTATGTTGTAGTGCTATTTCCACTAGGTTTGCACGCCAAATTTGTGGTTCCTAGCACCAAGTGGCCCCAAAGTCAGTTTGAAAAATTTCATTCTCTGCTGCAGAAAAATGCTTGACTCGAGTATAAGCCGAGGGGGGGGGGGGGGGGGGAATTTTCAGCACAAAGAAAATGTGCTGAAAAACTCTGCTTATACTCGAGTATATACGGTAACTTGTAGGAATGAACTTGTTATGTGGAGCTTTAGTGTAGGTGCATGCCTCCAGCACAGGCAATACTGTTAGGTCTTTATAGGGGGGTAATGGGGAAGGGAGGAGGGGGTAAAAGCATGTATGCTTTTTTTTTTAGAGGAGGAGATAAAAAAAAGCAAGTACGTATGAGTAATTGTATAGACATACTTCTGATATGTGCATATATAGTGTACTTCGAGATGTTTGATTTGGGTGATAGAGACAAAGCTTCATAAATGGCTCCATGTTTCATGGAGAATGATTTCGGATTTGATAAGGGGAAAAGGCTATTTTGACTATTAGTCAGCGTTTCGGAGAGAAAGGCCCATCATCTGAAGGTATTAGTTTTGTGGACCGGAAGTGGGTCCAACAAGCCCACGTAGAAACTAATTTATGGGGGGAGTCTTGTGAGATCAAGATGTGCTCCTCCATTTCATCTATGTGTTTATATGAGTCTGAAAGGGAGGGGACTTTAGTAGTACCCCAAAGCTTAGGTATGTACAATTTAAGAAGCGTTAACTAACATCATGGCTAGAAATTTGTAGTAAGGTGTGTCTTTTGAGACATGTTGGTAAAGTAAGAATTGTTCAGGTGTGAAGTTTAGAGAGCATGTGGTATTTTTTTTGGTTTGTTTGTGAACCTTTTTCGAAAAGGATTTGATAGTTGGGTATTCCCACCAAATGTGCAAAAGATCACCCATTGCTTGTTGGCATCTCCAGCATTGGTCTAAGATTGAGGTGTCAAATTTGTGTAGAATTGTGTAGCAATACCAGCGTGATACAATTTTATAAATGTTCAAATATTTTCTAAATTGTTTAACCACTTTCAGACCGGACCAATTTGCAGCCAAAGGACCAGGCCCCTTTTTGCGATTCGGCACTGCGTCGCTTTAACTGACAATTGCGCGGTCGTGCGACGTGGCTCCCAAACAAAATTGACGTCCTTTTTTTCCCACAAATAGAGCTTTCGTTTGGTGGTATTTGATCGCCCCTGCGGTTTTTATTTTTTGCGCTATAAACAAAAATAGAGCGACAATTTTGAAAAAAATGCATTATTTTTTATTTTTTGCTATAATAAATATCCCCAAAAAATATATAAAAAAACTTTTTTTTCCTCAGTTTAGGCCGATACGTATTCTTCTACATATTTTTGGTAAAAAAAATCGCAATATGCGATTATTGATCGGTTTGCGCAGAAGTTATAGCGTTTACAAGATAGGGAATAGTTTTATAGCATTTTTATTAATATATTTTTTTTATTAGTAATGGCGGAGATCTGCGATTTTTTTTTGTGACTGCGACATTATGGCGGACACATCGGACATTTTTGACACATTTTTGGGACCATTGTCATTTTTTACAGCAATTAATGCATTTAAATGCACTGATTTCTGTATAAATGACACTGGCAGTGAAGGGGTTAACCACAAGGTGGCAGTGTAACAGTTAAGTATGCCTAGGGGTGTGTTTTTTTACTGTGGGGGGGGCGTGGCTGTCAGCTAGTGAATGCTGATCTCTGCTCCAATCACAGGGAGCAGAGATCGGCGTCACTAGTTGCTAGGCAGAACGGGGAGATGCTGTTTATCTCGGCACCTCCCCGTTCAGCCGCTCCGTGAGACGATCTCGGGGGTCCCCGCGGCGATCGAGTCCGATGGCACGGACAGGCTAAAGGAGGGACTTATATATACGCCCTCCTGCCTGTACGTGCCATTCTGTCGACGTATATCGTCGTGCGCCGGTCGGCAAGTGGTTAAAGGTCTTGACTGCAGGCAGGCCAGTTAAAGGATGCTTTCAATTTTTATAAAATAAATAATGAATGCACATCTATTTCTGCTATGAGTTATCTGATTTTTTTCATTGACAAAATCGCAACCATTTGGGAAATAATTCAGCAGAACATAGCAAGTAACCCCACTCGACCAGAAGAAAAAAAAAAAAACACACACACAGTTTCTACAACCACCGAGATTTACTCTGGTCCCAATCACCATTGACACCACCAAAACCATCATCAGAAACCTCAGAGACAGCACATCGCCAAACAACATTATTCCCACAAAACTTCTGAAAGAATGTACCGACATCCTGGCACCTATCATAACATACCTCATAAACCAGTCATTTAAAGAAGGAATTGTCCCAACCTCCCTCAAGCAAGACACAATCAAACTTCTCCTAAAGAAGCCTAACCTCGATCCCAAAGACCCAAACGACTGCAGACCTGTCACAAGCTTCAACACCTTCTCCAAAATTATCCAGAAAGCAGTAGTACAACAG
The DNA here is from genome assembly GCA_028564925.1 of Lithobates sylvaticus. NCBI lineage: Eukaryota > Metazoa > Chordata > Amphibia > Anura > Ranidae > Lithobates > Lithobates sylvaticus. Next base: position 240,221,796 of record CM053030.1, read on the forward strand.
CTACAACTCCATCTGGACACCCATAAACTCTTGGACCCACTAAAATCTGGTTTCCGCCCTTGCCACGAAACAGAAACTGCACTCCTCAAAATCTGGGATGACACCCTTGAAGCAGCAGATGAAGGAGAATCGTGTCTTCTGATGCTGCTGGACCTCAGTGCAGTGTTCAACACAGTAGATCACAAAACCCTGCTCACTCGTCTCACAGAAGTAGCTGGAGTTGCAGACTCGGACTTACCCTGGTTCTCATCCTTCCTAGAGAACCAATCTCGGAAAGTGAAACTAGGGACGTTCACTTCGGAAGCACGAAAAATTACATGCGGAGTCCTTCAAGGATCACCCCTGTCGCCCGTGCTCTGTAACATCTATTTCCGCCCACTCTTTAAAATCATCAGCAACCAGGATCTACTTTATCACTCCTATGTGGATGACATCCAACTCTACCTACACATCACCAACAAAAAAGACCAATACCAGGCACTGGAAAACTGTCTCTTATTGATTGGATAACTGAGAGCTCTCTTAAACTCAACGGATCCAAAACAGAACTCCTCTTACTCCACGCAAACCGAAACAAAAACGCTGGCACGATGTCCACACCACTTACCATCCTCGGACAACCCATCACCCCCAGCACTAAAGCCAAAAGTCTCAGAGTCATCTTCGACTCAAACATGACGATGGATGCACAAATAGGATCAGTAGTCAGCGGATCCCATTACCTTCTTCGCCTACTGTGTAGACTCATCCCATTCATCCCGGAGATACAGCAGCAGTAGTTGGAACAATCATCAATTGTTCGCGGACATCCACTTGGAAGAAAACGATCTGACCTTCAGGAAGAAGCTCAAGACCCATCTCTTCTGAAAACCCAGATGGACACTGGCGGCAAAAGCGCCCTGAGGCGATTTAGTTTGCATATGTAGCGCTATACAAATTATTCATTTATTCATTCATTGTCATAGATGCAGTATGCAGTTTAGCATTGTCCTTCTGTCCTGTTGAAATATGCAAGGCCTTCCCTCTCACTTCCTGTTTTGGCTTTGGGAGAGAAAATTAAGGGAAATCTCCCCAATGGGGCAAAAATGGCAAAAAAAATAAAAAACGTATAAAAGAAGGGGAGGATTAGAGAAGACAGGATCAGTCAGTCTTTTTACACAAAGCGAGGATTACCCCTAATGCACCCTTCACAAGGTCACCTCCGTTCTTCTCTGATCCCTGCTGAGCATGCGAATGACAGGTCAGTCTCTGCTTACTGAGCAGAGCGGAGATGAACAGAGTCCCGCTCTCCTCTATGGTGAGATCAGATAAAAATGGATCGATTTTCCATCTTCATCTAATCCCCTTCCAACCCGCTAGACGGATGGTAAATAGGACCACCATCCATCTGGTTTTGGCAGAGAGGATCGGATAGCAGTGGATGTCAGCAGACATGTCACCACTGACAGGTGGTCCAATCAGATCCGCCTAAATAACTGACAGGTGGACCCCCAGGTGGACAGCCCGTGTGAAAGGGGATAGTATGACAAGCATGCTTTACTGCGTATACACACTGATTTTATTGTTGTGGGTTTAGTAACACTTTAATTGAACAAGCTGAAGTTAGAAGCTGATTGGCTACCATGCACAGCTGCACCAGATTTTGCTTGCTCCAGTTTTAGTAAATCACCCCCACAGTTGTTTTATTTTCGTGTAGTTTCAATGAAGTAGAATATTTTATATATGCAACATCTACTTGTACATTTAGTTGGATTCTATATTACATTTATTGAATATAGTTATAGATTTTATAATCCAAAAACTGTCCATGTTCCTTGTGAGATATAACTGTGCCTCCTAATATCTTCTTACACTTTTTTTTTTTTTTATATATATATTTTTTTTTCTACACTTTGTATCTTACATCAATTACTCTAAAAGTAGAAATATAGCTTTTACTTGTGTGATTGGGATGATGTTAGAAGATTCATGGCATTTTTGCAGGCAAGAAATGTTGAAAAATCATTGGCTTGAATGAGCTAAAGGATTTAAAATGTTCACGTTCACTTTCAATGGCACTCAATGGATTTAGAAATTACAGTAATGGTCCCTCAATTTAATATGACATTAAAGAGTATATATTGAAACATTGCTAAGTTTCTTCCTTATTGCCATGCTTGGTATTAACATGTATACAGCATTTTACTTTTTTTTTTTTCTGTAGAATATATTTAGGGTGTAGGGCTGCTCAACCTAATTGTCCAAGAACACTATTGGTTTAGTTTATAGGAAAATGTCTCCAAATAACTGGTTTCCAATGTAATGTACCGTATTTATCGGCGTATAACACGCACAGGCGTATAACACGCACATTCATTTGAAGAGGGAAGTTTCAGGAAAAAAAAAGTTAAATTTGAAATAAGGAACTTTGAAGCAATATAAGGGTCAGTGCCCATCTGCAGCCTCACAAGTGCCATCAATGCAGCCTCATCAGTTCACATCAATGCAGCCTCTATTTGCCATCAATGCAGCAGCCTCACCATTGCCATCAATGCAGCCCCCCTCCCTGTCCCCTACAAGGCATCTAAAATTGAAGTATTGGCGTATAACACGCACATGCTATTTGCACCCGATTTTCATGGTGAAAAAGTGAGTGTTATACGCCAATAAATACAGTAATTGGGAACTAATGTAATGTCCTGTTGTAGTATGAATAGGTGATGGACAACTTTGCAGAAGTGTTATCAGTTTATAACATTCATTTATCTACACTTGAAGATGTTAACAAAGGTGACAACTTTAAATGACAAGTATGTAAAAAGGATGATCGTAAAAAAGACAAGAACTTGTTTAACCTGGGATTTTTGCATTAATTGGATAGTTTGTAGAACCTGAAAGAAAACAGTGTGAAACAGTGTGAAAATGCTAAACTTTCTGGTAAAGAAGTAAGAACAGGTATGGTGGTGTACAAATAGAAAATAAGAGTGCGCTTATCTGTTTTTAAAATATCTAGCAAAGATAACAACGGAGGATAGAAATACTTTTATTTATCTTTTATTTGTATTTATTACTTTTATCCTCAATAGCTTTTCATGAATAACTGCATTATCTGCAGGAATGTATATTTATCTTCTGTACATTTGCTCAAAATGTACAGAAGCCATTATTTTCTGTACATTTGCTCAACAATCTGTGCACTTAAAGCGGTTCTTCAACCCCCCCCCCCCCCAAAAAAAAAAGGAGGCTACAATTACTGTAGAGGCTGCTGATTTTTAAGAAAAGGACACTTATCTGACCAGGGTTCCAGCGCTGTCCGCACTCAAGCTGGTTATTCGGGTACCCAGTGCCTCCTTGTGGATTCACAGCGGGATCCCCATTGCGCATGTGCAAGCCATGCTGCACCGTGAGAATGGTCCCGCAGCCTTTCTGGGACCAGTGATGTGTCCTAAGTGTCTTCCGGCGAGGGGAGCAAACTTCTGCTCAAATCAACTAGGCAATCTGGGAGTAAGTGGCAGCACGTACCTGTCAAAAATAGGTACCCCCCCCCTCCCCCAAACACAAAAAATATAAAGTTAAGTGATTTGGTTAAGCCCTGCTTTAATTTACTCTGCTATCCTCTGGGTTGATCTTTTTTGTCACTTGTTTTTCCATATAGGCGACACCCAGTGCTATTGCATTAAGACAGATAGAAAGATTGAAAAGTGTTGGGCTTAATGATTAAAAGATCATTGGTTACAAATTACCTAGATTGGACTACCTAAGAAAATCCCAGAATCTCCACTTTGAAAAAGAGCAATGGCAGCTTCTGTATTTCTGTCTAATATGGTTCTATTTAAAGCAGTATCCATGAATATTGCAAACAATATGTTTATTAGAGTAGCAAATAGGTGGAAATAGGTAAGAAATTGAAAAGGTGTCTTTTTTTTTTTTTTTTTTCGCTGTTAAGGTTCCTTTTGGTCAAATCCCCCCCCCCCCCATTTTTCTTTATTGTGTGGCTACTGGGTTAGGAAGTGAGCAGAATCTTTTTTTATGGGGATAGAGCAAATAAAATATTATTTTTGTACAGTCTGATGTTAGTATGTATGAAATGCAACTGTCCTCAGTGCTAATAATATTTGCAAAACAGGTTTTTATAGCTGAGATGAGTAACAAAGTCGTTTTTCTAATGGAGCAGAGGAGAGAGTTACAGTAAAACTCAAATTGTGCAGCCACAGCTTGTTGCAGCTAAAGATACTTAAAAAAATGTTCTATTAGTGATGCCATGATTGAAATTGAGATGTGACAAGGGACTCATTAAAAAATATTTAACTTCCTTTGATGCCCACAAAATGGTATCCTGGTGACTGTACAGTTTAGAAAGATTGGGGTTGAACCAGTGTGTGTAGGGGTGGAGTATGTGGTGAGTTTGATTTGCTTCACACAATGCCCTAACAGTAAACAGATGTAACATGGCAATTACCTTTAGTTAGGGAAGAGATAGACCCATAAATTAGATTCCTCAACTGTTCCAAAGACCCAGCAGTAGTTGCCGAATTGTCACCAGCGAAAGTCAAAGAAATTGGGAACGACAAGGCCACTGCTGTCAGGTGTCACCTGAAACGCTGCTCTCGCCATCCTTGGATGAGTATTGTTTCCAAATAAGTTAGGAAATGGAGGAACCCAAAGTTTGAAAAAACAAACAAATTAAGTGATAATACTAGGAGACATTTTAAAACCTTTTTATGTGAGTAGGTAAATTATTTAAATATTAATTTGTCCTATTAGATTTCAAGAAATAGTAGACCATTTTCACAGTGTAACTTCCATAAAGCTAACAATAGGAAAAAGATTCAAAGAAACAAGCCGGGAAAGGTCATCAGTATACCAGTATATGTTTATCAGTATACCAAGATATCTAAAACACTCCACCTTAGAAGTTTGAAATTGCCTAAAAAGGAAAAAGATTTAGGGTCTCTAGGAAGAATGGTTGTCTTCCCCCAGTTCACCCGCAGGCCAGATACAGAACCAGGGACTTCCATTATATTCACCAACATTGTTAAATTCTCAGAATCATCCAGGTACAGTTGTGCATCATTAGCGTTCAAAGATATGTGTTCCTTCTAATATTCCAAGTTGTCCCAAATGTCACAAATCAGGCATGACTGTTGAAGGGAACAGGGCAATGACTCCATCGCTATCATAAAAAGCAACAAAAACAACAGTGGGCAACCATAATGACTGCCTCTCTGTAAAAAAAAAAAAAAAAAAAATACTTCAGAGACATCCTGATTTGTCTGTACTCATATGTAGCCAGTGGATCATCATGCAACAGTTTAGTCCCGTGAACAAGGATTAGGCCCACCCCAAAGGCCTGCATCCATTTCCATAAGCAGTTCCAAGAAATGGTGTCACAGACTTTGGAAATATTTGTTGACACTATCAAACCATTACATTGGTAATGCTTGCCTAATATACAGTATGTTCATTAATAACCCCAAAATGTTACCAAGAGTACTCCCACCAGGCATGAAACTACATTGAACTGGGTGTATAATGGTCAATATCAATTTAGCAAGACGATGAGCCAAAACTTTATCCAGAATTTTAATATCCACACAGGAAGTGAAATAGGATCTGTGCCCAGTTTGGGTAGTTAGCTGGGACAGTTAGCTCTCCCCTCATAGTCAGGTAGTCTGCCATTTTCTTATGCAGCAATATACATTCTCGGTAAATGAGGAGCTAAAAGATCTGAGTGGGCTTTATACCAATCCAGCAGCAAGCCATCAGTACCTGGAGTCTTATTAGCCAGAAGGAAATGAGGCAGCTACAGTTTTCTGTTGAGTCAGTGGACCACCTAGTCCTCAGATGAAAATTTGAGAAGTGTAATATTTAAAAAATCTTCCAATAAATGCAGCACAGTAACCATGCATTGTTTTTGCCCTGTTAGTGGTTATAAAAAGCATTTTTTTTGCTGGGAAAAGGGAATGTCTTGAATCCTTTCCTGAGTTCAGCTAACCATGTCAGTTCACTTGCAAAAAACATACTTAAAGCCCCAATAAATCTTGATGTATAAGCTTTCCTCTGCTGTCCCTTCTCATAGCACAATATTAATCTCCCTCATCATATCACAATGCAGAATATCTCGGTAAACTGTCATTTCGATTTAGACTCCTTGTGCTTGCTATCCTCTGTTGGGTAATGAATATTAGAGACAAGTCTACAGCTTGTAAATAACTAATTGGAGCCTGAGAACGGGCTCACAATCTTCCTATTCTTCTCTTACATTCTAGCCTCCCAAGCATCACTAAGAAGGGTAATGTCCAGGAAGCAATAGTAGAAGCCACTGGTGGCTAATGGACCCAGAGTTTGCAGTGGGAAAAGTGTTTGTTTAGTATCCTTGTACACATTTGAAGAGAACTTTTTTTTTTTTTTTTTTTTTTTTTTAAACTACCCCAACTGTGGGTCTGGCAGTGCTGGGCTACAGAACTCATGTATAGGAAGCATCTGCTCTTCAAAGCCTCTTCACAAATGTCTCTTTGCAACTACTGTGGTTACACATACCCAACATTCCAACACATCATATTTCAAGCACACAACTCCTGGCCCTTTCCCAACAGGCCAGATCTGCTGTCTTGAGGCCCTCTATTCCTTTCTGTTTCTCAGTCTCCGGCTTTAACGGCATGACTGTTGAAACCCAAAGGATAGAGGGATATCTGAGTCTGTGAGTCCTACCTTGCTAAAAGCAAGAAAGGTCACTTCCAGGAAGATCTGTTTTTGCCTGATGTGAACACAGGCACGTTAATCCCACAGACTACACTGTACCTCACATTTTGACCTTTCTACAAACAGGTCCTGACAGGCTTAGGCACTCTAAAATGTCAGGTCTTGGGCTTGTCCATTCTTTTTCAAAGTCCTCTGACTTTTCTCCCTCTCTCAATATGTATTTAGTATTAAGCCCCACTTGCAGTACCCAGTACTTCCTTGGGATCTCATTTTGGTTCTCTTTGCCCTGCAGAAACCAACCTTTGGGCCTATCAGGGATATTGCCCTAGAGAATTTTTCATGCAATGTAGCCTTTTTGGTCACCATCACATCCTCCAAACATGTTTCTGAACTGACCCTTGTCTGTAAAGAGCTCTTCCTCATACTTCCATCCTTTCTCCTGAAATTTGTTTCAATATTCTACCTCGACGCGGACATTGTTCTGCCATCCTTATGCCCTGCTCTTAAGCATCCAAAGGAAATCTCTCTACTTTGCCTGAATGCAGTCAGAGCCATTAGAGTATGTATATAAAAGTTCCTTTTTTGCATAATGTATAAGAAATCTGATCACAATTGTTTCATCTGACCCTTGCTGTTTGCGCCTGTTGACACAGTTCTGTTAGCCTCTTTGTGGCCCACCCCTCTTATTTATTGCTTGGGGACATTCCATGTTGTATAAATAATGAACACTCTGCCTGTGACCGTATGATTAAGATAAGAGTAATTTTAATTTACCTGTAAATTCCATATTTTTAAGTATAGTACAGGACACAGGTTACCCTCCCTTTCATTCTCTGGTTTGGAGTGGGGTAGGGTTATGGGGGGTGGCTTCAAAGTGGAAGGCGAGTCAGAACCATACTAAGCTCAAGTCTACTCCCATCTCCATTCTAGGTTATTAATATCTACAGTGTAAAAAAAAAAATGTCTATACTTTCCTATTCTGAAGTCACATTGGATCGCAAAGATCACATGATCAGGTCCCAGTGACAGCTTCAGTTTAGAGGCGGGACAGCTGACAGCGGATGCGCCCTAGTGAGCCTGTGGGTGACATTGCCCAGGCTCTGCAGCCATTGACGGCGATCTCTCCTCTACATTGAAGCCTATGCTGGAGAGAACGTGACTGGACCAGAGCAACTTCAGAATATTTCATTTTAGACCTCTTTCCTTTTACAGGGGGAATGAAATAGGCTTAGACTAGGGGTGGGAGTAGATTTAAGCATAGTAAGGTTCTGATTCGCCTTCCACTTTAAATTTAACAATGGAGGCAGAATCTTGCACTGAAAAAGCAAAAGTGCCACATAGGATTCACTGCTGTCTAGAATGTAATGAATGTTTTAAGCTTAAAGTGTTACTAAACCCAGGACCCTGCATTCACTGTATCTGGTCTCCCACAGTACACAGAACATGGAAATGCATTTTAGTAAATATAAACTGCTAAATACTGCTTTTCTCATCAACAGTATATAGCAGTCATGTGACTTTATCTGTTCCTGGTTAAAGCTTGTAGGAGGAGTTTTCATACTGTACTGAACTGTCCTGTCAGAATGCAGGACCCCTGACCATCTGGACAGTGCTGATTGGCCCTGTGCTGATCACACGCACTCTCCCAGGAAAAAAAAAAACTCTAGCACTACACACCAAACTGAGCATGTGCCTCCTGACTCCATAGACTCTGTGTTATTGGAAGATAAAAAGGAAGCAGCGCCAGAACAAACAAAAAATTAAAAATTACTATATAACAGACAAAAATAATTCCAAAAAGTCACTGTGTCCAGTCCTAGATTTTAAAGTCCAAATGTAGCTGGAATGTTATGAGCACAAAAACAGCTAGGGTAGATGGTACACAAGTTGAAGGGAATGTCCACATCAAGGATAATCACAGAATCAACACCGCAGTGAGGTAATGTATTTGGTGACATAGAATCCCTCCACCAGTGTTGTTATGCTCTTACCAGAAGTCTGAGCATATAGAGCTCTGTGGAAATGGCTATGGATAACCTGGCGATGAAATCCTGCGATCACCCAATGGATAATACGAGCCTGGCGTCCCTTATTCCTCCCGGTACTCCATTCATACATTCAGCAATGCATTGTAGTATAAAAGAAGAGAAGGGGTACCCATAGCGTAAACCAGTACTAAGTATTTATTTTAAAAGCATAAGATAAACTCACATTAAAATTCAGATTGGAGCATGAAAATACATCCGCCGGCCGGTCGGATCCTGTAGCCCGTCCTCCTGAGCGTGGTGGCGTCACTGCGCGCCTTCCCAGACTAGTTTCGGTACAATTACCGTCATCAATGGGGAACGGGCGACGCAGCAACGCACCACCATTATATAACCAAGCCTCATTCTGGGATGCGGTCATGTGACTAAACTCAAAACCGCCATTTTAGAAATGGGCAATCACACTAATCTCTATGGGCAAATGTCTGTGAGGACTACCATCAAATATAGAGTCAGAACGCATCCATAAATAGATTTTCATAGTATCAATGAAGGGACTTAGATACAAATACTAAAAATAAAAAAATATATAAACTGCGTCAAAACAATATTATATTGAAATGTGTATTTAGCGGGGGTTGATCAGTCTTACAAGTAAATATATTGGGACCGAAATTGTCTCCCTCTATCTGTGATCTAATGTTATTGTAAGTGTGCACAGATAAAAAACTCCTAAAGAGAACCATATACGTAGCCAAAGGTGATAAGAGTGATATATTAATGTAAACATGGGAAATTAATCCCATAATGAAAGAATATATTATGAAAATATATATATAAATTATATAAGAAATATAAATATGATATGACCCTATATGTGACCAAAGGTGATATAAGTGAAACAAATGTAAACATGGGAGATTGATCCCATAAGACGTGAATAAATATATATATAATTCTAAACAAATGAACATATATAGAACATAATATAATATAAATATTATGTAGTGATGTGATAAAAATATAAATTAAATTGATACAAACCACTAAAAGTGAATGTAAAAAAAGGGGAAGTGTCATAGTGAGATGACCACCTAAAAAAAGTGTATAACAGTGTACCAGTTAAAATTTCATCCCAAACCTCGTCGCACTTGTCCGCATCCCAGATTGGACTGTAGATGACAACAATAATACACAATAATAAAACCATATATTAAAATCTCATATTTAAAAACAAGTGGAAACCTTCAAGAGTTATCAATAAAAGCATTGACATCAGTGTCAATGTTCAACCCGAAGGGGGTGTAGCATTTGAGCCTATGTATCCACCCCATTTCTGATCTAGAGATCTCCCTAACCAAGGAACCACCCCTCCAGTTTGGCTTAAATTTATCAATCCCTAAAAATAACGTGTTGTTAGGGTTTTTTTTGTGGTGAAGTAGGTAGTGTTTCGAAACAGAATGTTTCGGAAACCCAGTAAGGATATTGGTTATATGCTCATTCAGGCGTACCTGCAGGGGCCGTTTGGTACGTCCCACATATTGCAGGCCACAGGGACACTGCAACATGTAGACCACCCCCGTAGTGGCACAAGTGATGAAAGGTTTGATGGTATGTGTGGCCCCTGTAGCGGTACACCTGAAGGTCGTAGTGCGTCTGCCTGACGCAGTATTCAATGAGCAAACACGACATTTCCCACATTTATAATACCCCGTTAATTGGTCAAAAAATCCTCTTGTTGATATAGGGGGGTTAATAACATTTGGGGCAATTTTATGTCTTAGGGATGGCACCCCTCTAAAGACAACCCTAGGTTTCTCTGGGACCACTTCTCTAAGAACAGGATCATTAGAGACTATGTGCCAGTGTTTGTTGACCAGCTTCTTTATATTGTTATGCTGCACGGAATAGGTGGTCATGAAGGGAACTCCACCCTGGAAATCATTCCGTGCACGGGGACCCTTCTCCACTAAAAGACTGTCCCTTTCCAAATTTTCCACGGAATTCAGAGTTTCGACAAGGAATTCTTCGCCGTACCCCTTTTCCAAGAATCTTTGTGTTAGGACTTTGGCCTGATCTTGGAATACAGCAAGATCAGAACAATTACGTCTCAGTCGTAAGTACTGGCTTTTAGGCACAGACTTGAGCCACGGAGCGTGGTGACAGCTATCGATAGGTATAAAAGAATTTCTATCCGTGGCTTTAAAATGGGTCGCAGTAACAATTTGGTCATCCTGTATCCTGATGTTAAGGTCTAAGAAATGTATAATAGTCTGGCTCTTTTCATACTTCAATTCGATGCCCCTCGAATTCCGGTTCAAAGACTCCATGAAAGAGTCAAGATCACCGGAGTCACCATCCCATAGGAGGAGGATGTCATCAATATACCTAGCCCAGAAGGTCAATTGAGGCACATTCTGGGCATAGATGACATCCTCCTCCCACCTGGCCATAAATAAATTGGCCAGACTAGGGGCATATTTGGCCCCCATGGCAACTCCAGTGATCTGACGAAAAAATTGATTGTCGAACCAAAAATAGTTTCGTGTAGCGACGAATCTAAGTAATATCATCAGGAATTTAATTTGCTCCTCTGGCAACCCAGAGTCACGCTGAAGATACCCCTGTACCGCCTCCAAACCTAGTTCGTGAGGGATAACGGTATACAGAGAGGTGACGTCGGCCGTCACCATCCATGTATTCTCGGTAACCCTCAAATTCTTTAGAAGATTTATCACATGTCGGGAGTCTTTAAGAAAGGAGGGCATTTTCCCAACTAAAGGTTGTAGGTACACATCGATATATTTGCCCACCCGGGATGTAATGGAATCTATTCCACTTACTATAGGGCGTCCCGGGGGGCAAACCGGATCTTTGTGTACCTTAGGTAGATAATAGAGGACAGGGGTCCGTGGAGCCCTAGGGACGAGATAGAAGGCCTCCCTAGAGTCGAGGATCCCTGAGGAGAGTCCACCAGCTATCAGCTCCTCCAGTTCCCTAGTGTAGTGAACCTTAGGGTCTGAGGGCAATTGACTATAAGTGGCGGTGTCTCCAACGATGCGATACATCTCGGTCATGTACATCTCTCTATCCAAAACCACAATACCCCCCCCCTTGTCCGCAGGCCTGATAACCAAATCCTTTCTCCTGCAGAGTGAGTCCAACCCATCCTGTAGGGATTTTGTCATCCTAACTTTTTTCACCTCCATAAGGTCGAGGTCCCTCAACATGACGTCTCTAAAGACCTTTAAAGATGGAGCCAATGCTCCAGGCGGGTTGAACAATGAGGCGTTACGCAAGCCAGAATGGACAACAGGTTCAACAACTATATTACTAGCATTGGTCTCTCTGTCATAAGTGTTCATAGTCATGTACCTTTTAATGTTCAATTTACGAACAAACTTATGGACATCCATGAAAGTATGGAATTTATTCAGCCCCCTAGGGGGTGCAAATTTTAAACCCTTATCCAAAATAGCTTGTTCTGACTCTGAAAGTGACTTAGTGCTTAAATTAAAAATACCCTGTCCCTTTAAACCCTTGGCCGCTTTAGCTGCTCTGGACCGCCTCCCCCCTCTGGTTCCTCTCCCCTTTCTCCTTGCCTTTTGACCCCTTGTACGGGTTTGTGAAAACCCCATTGGTTCATTCCTACCCCTTGTGGGGGGCCCCTAGGTTCACCCGTGAATCCTCGGGGGGGGCAATTAGAAATCGAATTAGTTGGATATAAATAGGGCTGAGAACGAGGAGTGAAATCCCCTTCAGGCCCGTCCATATCGTTGAGCGGAAAGAAGGTGTTTCTTATCGGGACATTATAGTCCCATTCGGAATGGTTGTGTCTATTCCCATATGAGGGGGTTTGCACATTTGTGTCCCTATTGTGTGGACCTCCCCAGTTCCCCTGGTGTTCACCATAACCATCCGTTATAGATTGACTAGGGTATTGACCACATGTTTGACCTCGTGGGGGATAACCCCCACTGAATTGTGGGGGGCCCAAATATCCTTGACCTACATCATAATCCCGGTTGGACCTAAGGGGTCCAGATGTTCTCGAGTTCCCTCGATGGATATTCCCCCTGTTAGTGCCCCTACCTCTCCTGGGGGACTGATGAGGATAATTGGCACCATTGATCTGTGGTTTAGGGTTTAAACGTTTCGGGGCTTGGGAATTGCCAATGGCATTTACACTATTAGGGGGAGCTGTCTGTGTGACCTCCATCTCCAGACCTAATTGCTTGGAGGTCTCCTCCGTTAATAATTTTTTTTGCCACTCGAATACGATATTCCCTTGGTAATCAGCCAGAACCCTGTTATATTTTTTCTTTTTTTTGGTCCTTTGATCCCTGTCCTCTTTTTCTAGGACTTTCAACAGGTTCTGTGATTTGTCACGATATTCATCGCTTTCTTTCAGACATGCAAGCTTGGTTTGTATATTTTTAATTTCTACGTCAAGCTTGGATAATTTGGCTGTTTTTCTCTCCACTAAAAAGCGTAGAAAAGAGAGTCCAGCTTGATTAAAATATTTAAACCAATCCTCGAGATCGATTTCGCCTTTTTGGGGTGCCACCTCCCATCTTAGGCTACGTGGGACCATAGTGCACTTGATGTATGTCTCCAAGTACGCTATGTCCCATTTCGTATGATTCTCGGTTATCATGAGGTTCTTGAGTCTCATGAAGGTACCACTGAGGTCGCCCTCATCATGTTTGTAGGGTTCAAAGACCCCTTCCATATCAACCACCCTGTTAGTTCTAAACTCAAAAATATCCATTGTACCTAATGAGGGGTAGGGAAACAAGATAGGGGATAAAGGGTACAGGAGAAAAGGGTTTTGCGCCTTCAAAAACTGTTAAAAAGCTGCGGTTGAATGTATCAGCAAAGCAGAATGGAAATAAATTAAAAACCGCGCTAATAAAGCATAATACTACCTTAGATGGTGAAACCAGATAAGGGGGGGGGGGGGACAAAAAAGCAGGCCGCCGCTCAAAGTGGGATACACACACCAAGCACAAGAAGATAAAAAGGAAGCAGCGCCAGAACAAACAAAAAATTAAAAATTACTATATAACAGACAAAAATAATTCCAAGGTCTGTGCCTAAAAGCCAGTACTTACGACTGAGACGTAATTGTTCTGATCTTGCTGTATTCCAAGATCAGGCCAAAGTCCTAACACAAAGATTCTTGGAAAAGGGGTACGGCGAAGAATTCCTTGTCGAAACTCTGAATTCCGTGGAAAATTTGGAAAGGGACAGTCTTTTAGTGGAGAAGGGTCCCCGTGCACGGAATGATTTCCAGGGTGGAGTTCCCTTCATGACCACCTATTCCGTGCAGCATAACAATATAAAGAAGCTGGTCAACAAACACTGGCACATAGTCTCTAATGATCCTGTTCTTAGAGAAGTGGTCCCAGAGAAACCTAGGGTTGTCTTTAGAGGGGTGCCATCCCTAAGACATAAAATTGCCCCAAATGTTATTAACCCCCCTATATCAACAAGAGGATTTTTTGACCAATTAACGGGGTATTATAAATGTGGGAAATGTCGTGTTTGCTCATTGAATACTGCGTCAGGCAGACGCACTACGACCTTCAGGTGTACCGCTACAGGGGCCACACATACCATCAAACCTTTCATCACTTGTGCCACTACGGGGGTGGTCTACATGTTGCAGTGTCCCTGTGGCCTGCAATATGTGGGACGTACCAAACGGCCCCTGCAGGTACGCCTGAATGAGCATATAACCAATATCCTTACTGGGTTTCCGAAACATTCTGTTTCGAAACACTACCTACTTCACCACAAAAAAAAAAAAACCCTAACAACACGTTATTTTTAGGGATTGATAAATTTAAGCCAAACTGGAGGGGTGGTTCCTTGGTTAGGGAGATCTCTAGATCAGAAATGGGGTGGATACATAGGCTCAAATGCTACACCCCCTTCGGGTTGAACATTGACACTGATGTCAATGCTTTTATTGATAACTCTTGAAGGTTTCCACTTGTTTTTAAATATGAGATTTTAATATATGGTTTTATTATTGTGTATTATTGTTGTCATCTACAGTCCAATCTGGGATGCGGACAAGTGCGACGAGGTTTGGGATGAAATTTTAACTGGTACACTGTTATACACTTTTTTTAGGTGGTCATCTCACTATGACACTTCCCCTTTTTTTACATTCACTTTTAGTGGTTTGTATCAATTTAATTTATATTTTTTTATCACATCACTACATAATATTTATATTATATTATGTTCTATATATGTTCATTTGTTTAGAATTATATATATATTTATTCACGTCTTATGGGATCAATCTCCCATGTTTACATTTGTTTCACTTATATCACCTTTGGTCACATATAGGGTCATATCATATTTATATTTCTTATATAATTTTATATATATATTTTCATAATATATTCTTTCATTATGGGATTAATTTCCCATGTTTACATTAATATATCACTCTTATCACCTTTGGCTACGTATATGGTTCTCTTTAGGAGTTTTTATCTGTGCACACTTACAATAACATTAGATCACAGATAGAGGGAGACAATTTCGGTCCCAATATATTTACTTGTAAGACTGATCAACCCCCGCTAAATACACATTTCAATATAATATTGTTTTGACGCAGTTTATATATTTTTTTTATTTTTAGTATTTGTATCTAAGTCCCTTCATTGATACTATGAAAATCTATTTATGGATGCGTTCTGACTCTATATTTGATGGTAGTCCTCACAGACATTTGCCCATAGAGATTAGTGTGATTGCCCATTTCTAAAATGGCGGTTTTGAGTTTAGTCACATGACCGCATCCCAGAATGAGGCTTGGTTATATAATGGTGGTGCGTTGCTGCGTCGCCCGTTCCCCATTGATGACGGTAATTGTACCGAAACTAGTCTGGGAAGGCGCGCAGTGACGCCACCACGCTCAGGAGGACGGGCTACAGGATCCGACCGGCCGGCGGATGTATTTTCATGCTCCAATCTGAATTTTAATGTGAGTTTATCTTATGCTTTTAAAATAAATACTTAGTACTGGTTTACGCTATGGGTACCCCTTCTCTTCTTTTATACTACAATGCATTGCTGAATGTATGAATGGAGTACCGGGAGGAATAAGGGACGCCAGGCTCGTATTATCCATTGGGTGATCGCAGGATTTCATCGCCAGGTTATCCATAGCCATTTCCACAGAGCTCTATATGCTCAGACTTCTGGTAAGAGCATAACAACACTGGTGGAGGGATTCTATGTCACCAAATACATTACCTCACTGCGGTGTTGATTCTGTGATTATCCTTGATGTGGACATTCCCTTCAACTTGTGTACCATCTACCCTAGCTGTTTTTGTGCTCATAACATTCCAGCTACATTTGGACTTTAAAATCTAGGACTGGACACAGTGACTTTTTGGAATTATTTTTGTCTGTTATATAGTAATTTTTAATTTTTTGTTTGTTCTGGCGCTGCTTCCTTTTTATCTTCTTGCTTTTTTGTCCCCCACCCCCCCCCCCGGCCTCCTTTTCCCCCCCCCCCTTATCTGGTTTCACCATCTAAGGTAGTATTATGCTTTATTAGCGCGGTTTTTAATTTATTTCCATTCTGTGTTATTGGAACCTGTTTTGCAGTCGGTGGAAAAAGAGCAAGATCTGTTCATACAGGATCGAATAGCCTTTAAGGCCTGTTTTACTTGGGTTTTAGCATGTATACGTGTGAACAGCAAGCTTTGACAAAGCATTTGTAGAGCTTTCAGCAAGCTTTGACAAAGCATTTGTAGAGCTTTCAGCAAGCTTTGTTGAAGCTTTTAAAGTACCATTCAGCTCCAGTTTGTACATTTTGAATATAGATTCTAATGGGAGTTCTGAAGACTGCTAGCAGCTTGCTTAAAGTGGCAGTCAGCATTCCCATTAGGAGGTCAATGGTACGTTAAAAGCCTCACCAAAGCTCGCTGAAAGCTTTGCAAATGCTTTTGTCATAGCTTGATG
This sequence comes from Lithobates sylvaticus, assembly GCA_028564925.1. Lineage (NCBI taxonomy): Eukaryota > Metazoa > Chordata > Amphibia > Anura > Ranidae > Lithobates > Lithobates sylvaticus. The sequence continues at coordinate 240,238,463 of CM053030.1, forward strand.
TTCACACTGCTAGTATACAAGCTGAAATCTGTGTGAAGCAGGCCTAATTGCACACAATATACAATTTTTTAGATTGGGTCCTCCTTTTACCCACCTAATAGCACTCTGTGTCTCAGAAGGTTTATCTCCTCCATGTTTTCTTCAATTGCAGCTTGCTTTGGAGTGAAAGCAACTGTAGTGTATGGTCATAGCTTGGAATTTGGACTGTGCTACAAAATAAGGCATTGAAAATAATTGATCTCTGTGTGGCCAACTGATTATAGCTCTGCAGTCCATCATGTAATACATTTGCTGGTAGACAGATCTCCAACTTGCATATAAGATACAGTTATATGAAATAAATCTAACATCAAAACAAACATGTAAACATCTCATCAAGCTATATTTCAAAGTAAGTATTGCAATATCTGTGTGCTCAGTAAACTTGATACACTGTAGTTTTCCTTTAAGAAAAGAATGCTCTAAACCAAAGATGCTTTCTTATTGCTACCATTATCTAGTGGTTTGCCTGGTGCTCATTGTTAGTTATGCCACCAAGAGAACCACTACTCCCCAGCAAACTGTGACTGACTTGTTAAAAATCTTGTAAATCTGTTAAATGTTGCAGCAAAATATTTTTCCTACTGTGTTCAAGGCTGACAGGTGGTACAAAAGCGGATTAGCTGTTTAGAGGGTGGCAACAAAAAAATATTGTATATAAAGCAATCAGCGCAAACCAAAATTAACAAAAGACAAACAAAATTGCAAGCTGAACACAAAAAGGTAAATCACAAATCCTTAAGAATAATATGTAAAAAAAGAAAGTGCAGCGCAAAACATATAAAAAATGGAATATAAAAGTTCATATCCAATTAGCAATGTGTAGAGTGATGTGGATGAGAACACCCAGTGACTGTAGACTTTCAGTAAGTTTCACAGTGACAATCCTCCACCAAACGGAAAAGGTACTCTTACCAAATGTGATAATCAAAAACGCATGGACCCATTCGTGGGATGATGGTGCGATAACGATCCAACCAGGAGAAAATCCAAAGGTGTGTGATGACCAGGACACCAGAACTATCCTGAGGATGCGGCTCCAACCAAGATGATCCACCATGAGATGATTATGCAGGTTTAATGCCCAAGAAAAAATATAAAAGATGCAATCTCAGTGCAGACTGTATAAAAATCTTGTTTTATTTAAAAAGGGGGGATAACACTGAAGCTCCAATGGATATAAAGGACTGCACAGACAGTTGAAGCATGCAAGCCTCTGCATAAAAAACAGCACAGCAGTGGAGCCCAGTAACTCAATTAGAGCTCTGATGAGTATAGGCTGTACAAGCAATTAGGGCAAGCAGGCATCTGCACTGAATACAGCACATACATAGAGCACAATGAAAACAAATAACTAAAAAACATCAGCGGTGTAAAGCCACTGTGTATAGCGTGATGGAGCGCGGGTGACTGGCATAAGCGATAGCTCCTCCCCCGTACGCACTTTACGTCCTGTGGACTTCGTCAGCGGTGGGTGGAGTCCACCCACCGCTGACGAAGTCCACAGGACGTAAAGTGCGTACGGGGGAGGAGCTATCGCTTATGCCAGTCACCCGCGCTCCATCACGCTATACACAGTGGCTTTACACCGCTGATGTTTTTTAGTTATTTGTTTTCATTGTGCTCTATGTATGTGCTCTATGTATGTGCTGTATTCAGTGCAGATGCGTCCATGCGTTTTTGATTATCACATTTGGTAAGAGTACCTTTTCCGTTTGGTGGAGGATTGTCACTGTGAAACTTACTGAAAGTCTACAGTCACTGGGTGTTCTCATCCACATCACTCTACACATTGCTAATTGGATATGAACTTTTATATTCCATTTTTTATATGTTTTGCGCTGCACTTTCTTTTTTTACATTTTTAACAAAAAAATATTCACTGGAACTGAGTACCATAAATTGCTCCGGAGCCCCTGGTTGGGTTGACAGCTGTAATTCCAATTCAGCATGCTCTTGTATGTAGCCACTCTGGCAGATTGGTTTCTGAGTCATTAGAATTGGTATGTATGTTACCATAAAGCAGTTTTACTTTGAAGAACTCATATTCTTTAGTGCTTGTTATAAAAAAATAGTTTTGAGAACATTACCCATTTAGTTTTCACATGCATTGTAATGATATTTAGGCATGCTTTCAGTTAAAATAATTCATTGTATGCATGGCTTGACTGGTGCGTACTTAGCCATCTACCAGTATCCTGGTACATCATTATGCGCTGTCTGTTTAGTGGCATATTATCATTTTGTTTTATGGCATGACAAAGGCAAGTATCCCTTATTTAAAAAATCCAATTTGTTATAAGTAGGTCTGGAACAGTAACCTTATTGTATGTCTCTTATTATAGATACAAGTTTCCGAGACTCATACTCTTCAAAAGTGCTCTTGTATGTTTTCTGCATAATGTCTTGGAACCTTGGAATGTTTCTAAGAAATGTTTTTTGTTGCCTTCATTACTGCCTTGTAATTGTAAAGGTTTAATAACTTTTTTTTTTTCTTTTATTGTAGCATGCAATGATGCTGCCAGTGCTGACCCATCACATCCGCTATCACAAGTGTCTGATGCATTTAGATAAACTAACTGGATATATTTTTAAGGATCGCTGCTTGCTGCAGGTGAGTAAATACAGCATCTCTGTTATGTACCTTAATATTGGCACCTGGAACCATTTTTGTTTCCTAAAAGAGAATGGGTTGTTATTATTGAGGTGATTTAAAGGAAAATGCTCCCCTCAGGCCCTTTTAGTCACACATCCACTCTGTCCAAATCTTGCCTCTTTTACCTCAACATTTCCAGAAGTCTCCTCTCCTTAACTGACACCACAAAGATTTGAATTCACTCCCTTGTTATCGTCTCAACAATTGAATCTCCTTCCTTTGCCAGACTCATCCACCTATCCAGCCACTTAGTGCCCTCCTCTCTCTGCCTCCTCTATTCTTCCTCTGCCTATATCTCCACTGGCACCTGCTTGCTCACTGCATCAAAATGAAAATACAAAATACACCATACAAAGTTTTCCACAACTGTGCTCCAACCTATAACAACTTCTAAAAATATAACACAAACCATCCCCTTCGCTCCTTCCAAGACCTGCTCTCTAGCCCCCTATCATCACCTCCTACCATGCCGTTTCCTGGACTTCTCCAGAGCCTCTCTCTCTTCCCCACCCTACCCCAGTCCATACAAATGTCTCATATTCTGTCTGCCTTCAGGTAATCATTGAAAACTCACTTCTTTAAGGAAGCATATCCTACCCTTACTTAACTGTAATTTTACTTTTTCCATCAACTTATCTTCCACAGTTATTACCCTTATATATTAGTTACCTCTCTATTTAAATTGTAAACTCTCTTGAGCAGGGCCTTTTTAACCCTCTTGTATTGAATTGTATTGTAACTGTACTGTCTCCGTTTATTTTGTTAAGTTTTGAGCAAACTGTCGGCACTATATACATCCTGGATAATAATAAGAATCAGTAATGATGTATATATCCACGTATGCATGATAATTCTCATTTCCTTTGTTAAGATGGTCATATATTTCAAGAATAATACCTGAAGAGATATCCATATTTTCCCCCCATCCACATTAAACCAAGTGAAAGGACGAATCTCTGCTACTGGTATTGTATTCTTACAGCCGTCACCCATGGCTCTCAGAATACCTCAACAGTGACTATAACTGATTGGCTGCAGTCACTGTTTGGCTGACTTTTTTGGCAGCTCCTTCCTCAGTTGAGGTTTGGCAGGACCATCCACTGGTCATATTTTGGTTGATTGCTTTGAATAAATACATTTGAGCCATGTATCGCCAAGGTTAGATTATCATCTAGGGCTCGTTGGCCAGATAAGATTCAGATTTGGTATTGCAACTAACTAAAGCGGTCCATACATGGGGCGCTTCCATTGTCCTGGTGCTCCAGGGCCTTCAAAAGTGTAAGAGGTAATCAGGAATCCACCATCCATACTTGGCCATCCCGCCATCCATACTCAGCCATCCCTACATCCTGTATGTAGCCAGGCTGTGGAAAAGTCTCACACATGTTGTATCGCCATACCCAGGAGGAGTAGGAGAATCTATTTTGAGGTGTCATTTTTGGTATGTACATCCTATGTGTTAGAAATATTGTATGAATTGACAACTTTGTGTTAAAAAAATGTGTTTTTAATTTCCTTCCACATTTTCCAAAAATTTGTAGAAAAAAATGACATGTTCAAAAGACTCATTATGCCTCATAGATTATACGTTGGGGTGTTTTCTTTCCAAAATGGGGTCATTTTTGGGGTGCTACCATTGTGGCCAAAATGTATTTAGAAAAATTACTAATTTGCAAAATTTTATAACAGAAACAAAGAAAAATGCATTTTTTTTACAGAATTTTCAGTCTTTTTTTCTTTTATAGCGCAAAAAATAACCTAGAGGTGATTAAATACCACCAAAAGAAAGATCTATTTGTGGGAAAAAAATGACAACAATTTCATATGGGTACAGTGTTGCATGACAAATTGGTCTGGTTAGGAAGGGGGTTTAAGTGCCCAGTGATCAAGTGCTTAATAAAAAAAAGCCTTTAATATTACTTTAAGCTCACATACAGACAGACAACATCCACAATTTGTGATTTATTTTATGGATAAAAATAAAATCTCTTTAATTGTATGTTCTGTACTGGCACTAGTATGTCATCAAACCAACCTACCAGGTCAGCCAGGGAATGTAAAGGTACAGTACATGAACATTTTTAGTACATTCGCAGCTGCTCTAAATGTGTCTGTGCTCTCTTTTGCACAGGTTCTTAGTGTCCATGTATTGTATACAGCTCATAAGGTCTTATATTGATGGTTGTAATCATAACACAATGGTTAAAGTTTTCATAATAGCATTCTTGTATCATGAAATCACTTTCTCACTGTCTGCACAAAATACTCTTTTTTTGTTACTACTGTACAAAAACATGCCCAATGTAGACAAATCAATTTTTTGACCAAAAATGTTGTTGCAGAACATTAATCCTCCATACAGACAATCCAGGGAGTAAATCTGTCACTGTCAGCGGACCTGTAAGGCACAAATAAACCCCTTTCCTTTATCAAAACAAGATTGAATCCCTTTTCCTGTGGACAGGCTTGTAATGCACAGATGAACTTCTTTTTGTTAAAATACAAACAGTCTAATAATTTCTGACAAATATTAACCTTGGCCTTTATATGCAGAGTGTTTAGCAGGACTTGATCATGCATTTTGTGCATAGTGAATCTTTTTTTTTTTTCTTCCATAAGGGCACTAGTAGTTTTCATAGATAAAATATCCTGCAGATCAATCAAGTGATGGGTTTGTTTTTTTGTGGTCAAATTGGATTTAGCAAGGCATTTTTGGATTATAAGTAAAAAAGGAGCTGTACTCTCAAATGTGATAACAAACAAATATAAATGAATAAAATTAGAAAAAATGATTGATAAGTCCCATAAACAATCAATCATGTGACGTATAAAAAGTCCTCCAATGTCAGACTAATTCTGTAAAAAAATCAATAGTATGCAAGAAAAAACAAAAAATTATATGAACAAAAAAACAAATTTTAGAGTCTTCAATGAAGAGATAGGTGATTGTAGCAACACAATCATTTTAAATCCTCTCTGACTTTTGAACAACAACGTGAGTCCACCACCAAATAAAGTGCAAGCTTACCAGCTGCACAAGCTGTTCGAGCTTGTGGCTAATACCCAGCCAGGGTCTTTAACCGATTGCCGACCGGCGCACGACGATGTACGCCGACAGAATGGCACGGACAAGCATAAGGTCCCCTTTAAGATGCTGCCGCGCCAGTCGGGACCCCTGTGAGGCTGGTCGCGGGTCCCGCTGACTCGATCGCCGCGGGGATACCCGCGATCGTCTCACGGGAAGGCTGAACGGGGAGATGAGGAAATAAACAGCATCTCCCCGTTCTGCCTAGCAACTAGTGACGCCAATCTCTGCTCCCTGTGATTGGAGCAGAGATCAGCATTCACTAGCTGACAGCCACGCCCCCCCCCCCCCCCCACAGTAAGAAACACACCTCTAGGCACACTTAACCCCTACACTGCCACCTAGTGGTTAACCCCTTCACTGCCAGTGACATTTACACAGGAATCAATGCATTTAAATAGCATTGATTGCTGTATAAATGACAATGGTCCCAAAAATGTGTCAAAAATGTCCGATGTGTCCGCCATAATGTCGCAGTCACAATAAAAATCACTGACGTGGCACTGATGACACATGGCACTGATGACAGATGGCACTTATACATGGCACTGGGGACAGGTGGCAGTGGGGACAATTCGCTCTTTATTTTTATTTATTTTTTACTCACAGCTGCTGCAGCCGTTCATCTCTCCCTCCTCACACGCTGACTCTGTGTGAGGAGGGAGAGCGGCGCTGAGAGAGGATCTCAGATCCTCTCTCATTGGACACGTCGATCGCGCTGTAAACGGCCGCTGTGATTGGCCGTTTACAGCGATCTGTGACTGGCTGTGTCCGACGGAAATGGCCAGCACAGAACTTCCCCGATGCGCGCTCTCAGGAGCGCGCATTAGGGAAGTAAACAGTAGGACGTCCAGGGACGTCCTCGCTGCAGGGAGCGCCCTCGCTGCAGGGAGCGTCCACGCTGCAGCCGTCTTTCGGCTATAGCGCAGGCGCGAAGTGGTTAAACAAGCTGAAGTTAGAAGCTGATTGGCTACCACGCACAGCTGCACCAGATTTTGCACTCTCAAGTTTTAGTAAATCAGCCCTTTTGTGTTCAGATGCCATACTACAATCACATATATATATATATATATATATATATATATATATATATATATATATATATATATATATATATATAGTTTCTGCACTGTGATGGCCAGAACATTTTCTGAACAGAAAAAAAGATTCTGGAATCTGTTATCCAGTATGCCTTTCATCCATTTACTGCATTTTTAGCCCAGGAAAAAATACATTAGCATAAATACAGCCATTGTTTTCAGTCAAGTCTGTTCAGACTCATTTATGGTATTGCAGTGTTTGAAGCACACATTTTATATGTTGTGTATATGGCCTGTTAACTTCAGTGTGTGTTTCCAGTATGATCAAATACCAATATGACCCAACACATGTTACAGCCCACCTCCAGCCTAATTCATTTTTTCACGTAGACTAGGGAAGAATAAATACTTTTGATTGCTGTCCATGGCCACTTGAGAAATTGTACTTCACTCCCTGTACATGTGAAATCTGTTGTTGCTGGGAAAGGAAAACACAGACAATAATAATGATAGCCTTAGAGCCGGTTCACACTGGGACGACTTGTCAGGCGACTTAGCCCCCTTGACAAGTCGCGTCCCGCTCTGTACAATGGAACCGTTCTAATCGGAGCGACTCAAGTCGCTCTGACTTAGAAAAAGGTTCCTGTACGACTTTGGGGGCGACTTGAGGCGACTTGCATTGACTTCTATACAGAAGTCGTTTTGCAAGTCGCCGCTGCTGTCATGTGCAGGTCGCCTGAGGCAGTCGTGCTGCAAGTTGTGCTGCCTCAGTGTGAACCGGCACTTACAGAGTTTACAACCTTTCCCCATTTTACTGATGATAGGCGTTCTGTTGCAATCTGTGTTTCCAGTGAGAGAAAGAGTTTCTATTACTTCTTATTCCAATGCCAACCATCAATAAAAACCTGGAGCTGGCTTTAACATCTCAGTTCTGGTATGAACAAGGCTTCATAAGCAGAGCAATGCATTTTGCTATATGGAGAATATTTATGTCTCACGCATTCCTAATATTAGATCCTGTCTTTCTACAAATAATGTAAAATGTATTGCATGACACTGGGCTCAATTCACTAAGAGTTATTTCCTTTTTAAAACCTGAGGTAAAATGCTAACAGCGTTTTTTTTTTTTTAATTGCAATTCAAAAAAGAAAGCTACTAAAATAAAGCATAACATTATTTCATCAAAATGTGAGGTATTTTATCTTCTGAAACCTTGCAGTATTTTATCTCATGCGATATCCAGTGGGATGGATACCCTAGAGAAGGATTAGAACCCCTGTCAGTTTTATTGCTAATAAAGAGGTAAAATGATTGAAACCATAGAAATAGGCCAACACTTTAATTTAGTGCTGTCCCTGCAGCATATGTATTAATGCAAAAGAAAAAAGTGACTGCTTTCACAGCACACACTTTGCATGTCAAAAACTTCTAAGTTAAATGAGGTAAATACTAAATATCTTTATAAATATCAAATATTGAATGAACATTTCAAAAAGCACACACATGTAAATACTTTTCTTCCACCATTAAAAAAGACAGTGTTGTCATTGGGGAGAATTCCCTTCACTTCCTGTACCATACCAAAAACAGGAAGTGAGAGGAAATTCCTACAAATTAAAAGAATACCTTGGGGGACCCCTAGGTCACCAGAACCAGTGTTCCCATTGGAAGATTTCCCCTCCATTACCTTTCTGGCGAAAGTTTGGGATTTTCTTTTACTTGCACTTTCAATAACACTAAACAGGACAAATAGAGAGGGTGAATCTCTCTAGACAGCAATATAAAACCGACTGGGGTCTAATCCATCTCCACGCTATCCAACTATCCAAGTTTTGCCTTTAGTTATACTTTTAAGTAAAACAACCCCGATGATTCTGTTTTTCCATGTTTAGACCTATGCATTACTGTTGCAAAACTGATCCAAAAAGGTCCACTACTTATGTAACTCTATTTTTTTATATACTTTAGTGAATTTACTTTTTATGCCATTTTATGAGGTATTTACTGAATGTTTTTGCTTTTTGAGGTTAATACCTCATAGGGTGAAAGTGAATTGACATTTTCAGCATCGTATGACATAACTGGGAAAAAAAACGTGTCACGTGATTTTTATAGCATGAGATATTCTTTGATGAATTGAGCCCATTGCTCCTTGTATCATAATATAGAGTGCTTTTCTTCGATTTGCCTGTTTTAGGGACCCAAGTCATTGGATTCCACTAATATACATTGCACATTGGTTCATTTTAGATGAATACTGCCTTACCTTACCCACCAAAATATAGTAGCACTTAGTGACTTACCTTTACTGTTTAAAGCAGTGAATTACTTTGAGATTTAAGTGCAAAACGGTGTTATCAATACTTCAATGCTACTGTTCTTTTTGCTTGTACATTACTATGAAAATCCACTGTGATTAGAATTATGAATCCTATTTGCTATAGGGACCATTAATTACGCTGCCAGTTTAATGCCTGGCCTCCCATATATTTCCTTAGGGTCTGCAATTATCGCCAACAACTGCCAACACATTGTAAAATGCCAAATGCTTTTAATCTCTAATATTTTTAAAACCAGTGCATTAAGGCAGAAAAGTAATTTTTCATTTCCAACTTTGAGAGATGAAATACATTTATCTTGTCAAGCCTAGAAAATGTTAGACACGTGAGGGAGCATACACCAGATTCCATCTGCTGTCTCACACAAGGCTAAGTGCTAATCAAATTAACCTGTTCCCTGCCACACGTGTATGGCTAGCTACGTACAAGTAGCTCCAGTAAAGGACAAAATAAATGGGAAAGTGAGACGTGCGTTCTTGAAATCTGCAGTATGACACCGGTGATAAATGTGGTATACCAAGGTAGAAATAACAATTGTTGTTCAGTAAGGAGGCACAAGATTGTATAACAATGCAAATAGAAGTAACCACTATAGGATAGCTAACATGAGGTTACGTTATGTAGATTTCTAAATGTCATTCCTTCATAATGCTTTTGTGGACTAACCATTGTTTGTTAGGGGTGAGGCTTTTAAGTAAAAAGGCTAATGGAAAAAATAAATGTTAATCACGATCCTAATTAACCTCATAGGTTTTGTGCTATAGCAAATTATATCACCTGTGGTCTGTTAGGCCTCATGTACACTGCTATATGAAAAAAAACACTCAGTTTTTCATAGGGGATACCAAGAAGGGGCAGTCCCATATGAAAATGAGTGCAAAAGAAGCTACTGCAGATATCATAGAAAAAAAGGGGGGGTTGAGAATTAATGCTCAATAATTATCAGAAAAACTAATTTATTAATTACAAATTATAACATTGCTGTTGAAAACGACAAGAATTGTCATGTCACATACATGGAATATTTCCTATGGTTTAAAATACCCATCCTCCGGGGCTACACATGAAACACGCAACGAATAAAGACAAACAAAGAGTAGACAAACATACAACAATAACGGTTGGAGGCACCTCCTTAGTCACTAATGTGTCAATATTCCCCGATGGGGTATCCAAGTGATGGACCACAGTGTGGTCGTATTTGTATATTGGCACATGAGTGATCAAATGGGGTATAGAGAAGGCTTTGCTACCTGGGCAATTAATAAAAAGGTGGGATATAAACTCCTAATGGCTGCTAATGACATTACATAGTAATTATAGATTAATTGAAAATCGGTGGCAAAAAGCAGTCCATAGAGATGCAACTTTATAATGCAGAATAAATGCTGACTAAGCAGCTGGTAGTAGATTGAGATATATTTCTCTGTTAGCTGCAAAATTGCATGGCTCTTCAATTAGAGCTTGATTATAATCCAGTGATAGTTTGGGAAACAGTCCGTGAGATGCAGTTTTTGTTGCAAGTGTTAAGGTTGGTTTCCTGAGTGAAAGGGTATAAATCTATCACTTTTATTTAAGCGGAAAAGATATAAAAGCACATTTAGAAGTTGCAGGAAAAAAGGTAGTTTGAAAAAAAGGAACCGAAAGGCATGTAACTGGAATGTTCACATGGAACCAATTGAAAAAATATATATGATGACAGCCAGATACGTGCTGTTTACCAACATAGATGTCAAAATAAAGTTCTTTCTTTATTTGTACAGATGTAGCAGGTTATATGTTGCAATATTATTCCTAAACAGGGCAAAATTCTGTGGCAATTAACCTGTGCGAGCACCTGTTAGATTAATGTTTTCAAAACAGCTCCGCTTGTGTCCTCGTGCAGTAAAGGGAGGTGTATGGCCCCATGCACACGAGACGCAGTTAAACGCGCGTTCAGAGGCAGTTGGACACTTTTTTCAACTGCACCTGAACGCATGCAATGTTATCCTATGTGTCCATGCACACAGTCTAGTCTTTTCCTGTTTTTATGCAGTTGCGTTTAACCTCGTTTTTTCCAGAAGCAAAAAAAATGCGTTCAGACACTTTGCTTTTCCACGTTTCAGACGCAAAACGCGTCTAAACGCGTCTAAACACAGGCACCTGCGTTTAGCCGCGTTTGCGTTTATAAGCCTTTTTAAAGGAACCCAATTTTTTTGACCAGAAAACTCAGAAATATGATGGTAAACCATAAAAAATACTAGAAAAAATTGTTTAAAATGTCGTAATTAGTTTAGATAGTTCATAGAGCATATATACTCACTGATGTATACATGTTTGTGAAATGCATACATGTTTGTGAAATATCCAACGGACATTCGCTGTGCCATCAACGGATGGGTCCAATATCGACAAGCTCTGATTCTGGACCTCTCATACAAATTTGCGATGACATTGCTGCCTCATGAAGAGAACATCAGGAGCATTTCCTGACATATAATCAATATGGGATCCATTTAAAAAAAAAAAAAAAAAAAACACAGAAAGAGAGGCAAATGCAAGTGTACAACTGCTCTCTCTGCTCTCACTCTGATCAGAATGGCAGAAATAGTTAATAATACATGCTTTCTGAGCTTGGGGAGGGTCTGTATGATGTTATCTTTACAAATGCTTATAGACGCAAACGCGTCTAAACGTGGCATGAAAACACAGCCAAACGCGCGTTTTTAAACGCAGGTTTCTGCTTTTTAAAACACGCGTTCAGCAGAGTTTGCATCTGCGTCTCGTGTGCATGGGGCCTTAATGTGTAAAAAAACATAAGTCATTTAGCAAACATCATGCTGATATCGATTCCGGCAAGTCATGCTTTACTTGGCATATAGCAAAGATACGAAAAATAGATTAAATAAAGATCACGGCAGGAAGAAAAAGGGAGGTTACGTTACCACTTCTTTTGCAGGTAAGTTGAATTAATCCATGTGATTACTCACTGAAGTATCCTGGAAGGGTATCCTCCGATCGCTCTGCTGATTAGGATCTCATCAGATATTCATTGCCAAGTGTTCCTTTATTTCTGGGCTTGTACACTGCTGCTGGTAAACGAACGTTTAGGAGCAGTTGGGCGTTTTTTTCAGCTGCCCCTATTCAGTTGAGTTTAGAAGCATTTTTTGGAAAGCAAAAAAATGCATTCAGGACGGATGTTCAGAGGCATTTGAAATGCCAAATGCCTGTAACAGCTTGTAAATACGGTAACTCATGTTTAGCCGCATTCCGTTTACAGGCGTTTTTAATGGAGATACATTTTTGACTATTTGAACAAAAAAAATGCTCCTAAATGAAAACTGTCAAATTAAATTAAATCAGGATAGACCGAATGTGAATGCTAGCCGGGATTACCTGGTTAGCTTCACATCCATCCAGACAAGGGCAAGAGGCTCCCTCATTGTTCAATGGCCATTTGACCATCCTATCATTGGCACATAGTGACACTTCTGGGACCTTTCCATCCAGGGACAGGCAGAACCGCATGGGTACATTACATCTGTGTTTTGACACACTGGCACTCGGTTTGGCAGACATCATGTAAGCTTTTAACTGTGTATTCCAATAAACTATATCCTTTTTAAGGACTATGTAGAGGCTGTTCAAATTATTTGATTATAAAACCACGTCTTCCTTCAATAATTACATCAAGCTGATACCAGAGTCTAAGCCCTTAAGGAACTTTCTGTAGCCCTGCACATTAGAGGATGGCGTCCGCCAAACATCCAGGAACACACAAGAAGTGCAACAGCAGGAATGTGTCGCTCTGCCCTATGTTTTTCCATTGCTCTGTGGTCCAGTTCTGATGCTTACGTGCCCATTTTTTTTGCCCGTAGACACAGGTCAGCAAGGGCACCCTGACCGGTCTGCGATTATGCAGCCCCATATACAAAAAAAACCGCAATGCCCATTTTTTTCTCCTTCCAACGCATCAACTTTGGGGACTACATGTTTAGTTGCTGCCTAATATATCCCACCGAATTTCAGATGCAATTGTAACAAGATAATCAGTGTTATAAACTTAACATGTTAGTGGTCATAAAGTTATGGCTGATCATTTTATCAAGCCAAATATAATACAAGCCAAATCAGACTCCCTCTCATTTTGATATGTCTGTGTGATGTTTTTTTCTGTGTATTGGAAACCCCTGCACCTAGATTCTTGGGCAGCCAACTGTGGCAGGTTCTGCTATATATTAATTACTCTATATTAGACAGTCACTCTAAACAGATGCACAGGTAAGGGATCTTTCAACTTGTGTAAAATACAATGTGTATTAGTCTCTACCATTTGGCTGTGTAAACCAAAACAAGAAAAATCTGTGTCTGCGGTTCTATTTTGACCTTTGTGCAAGCGTTTATAAGCGTAACACACAAATGTGCTGCTTGTATGTACAGGAGCCTCTGTCTAGTGAACTCAGGGCCAGGGAGGAGATGTAAACATAAACCGTGTAGGCATGGCAAGTGCAAAATGACCTTGGCCTTCAATCATTCTGTGCCCCTGCCTCTGCTACCTACACATTATTGATATTTACCATGGGCCCTGAATGAATCATTCATTAGGCAGCAGCAGCGACACAGAATGACCAGGCCATTCTGCTCCACTGCCTAGGGGATGACTCATTCAAGGCCCGATGTAAACATCAACAATGTGTAGGTGGCAGTGCAGGAATAGTACTCATCTCAGTTCATGGGTGTATGTCCGTTTGAGTTGAGATGCAATACAGAACACTTTTAATGCAGCAGGATCTTGCTGCCACTCTGCTGCAAGCAGAATCCTGCGTACATGTATACATCCGTCTCCATGAGTCCTAAGAAGTTGTCAGGGTTAGATCTCATTCTGTTGTAAGTGCTTCTTGAAGTCGAAGGAGGATTTTTTTTCGACTCAGGCTGTAACCTTGTATAAAATTAATAAAAAAAATGTCCCCAATCTGTCTCACTGCTCTGTTTAGCATTGCCTTGCCGTGGGACAGAATTATTAAAGGTCTCCTGTATGATGAGACGCACAGGGGCACTATTCTTGTTCTGTATGCTGTGTGTAGTTCTTATTTGTTATGTCTGCCTGGACACTACACAGATCCAATTTTCTTGCATCCTAGAAATGATTCTTGGCATCTGTTTGTTTCATTTATTTAAATTTCCACTGCCTGCTAATTATCTCCTTTTTGTGTGTTCTAAGCTATGCCCCTTAAATAATTTAGCCCCACCTAGTTTTCTGTAAAGACCATGGCTATATTCTATAAACAAAGGCTCTCCTTTTCAAACATGAAACATAAAAGTGACCTTAGATGCAGGCAGCATAGCTAATTGTCTCTTTACCACTAAGATGGTCTCACGGCATCCTTAGAAAATAATGTCCTGCCTGTCACTCGTCACTGCTATAGTAACTAAATCCCTTACAGAGGAATGCGACCATATTGAACCCCTGCACAGACAGCAAAAAAAATATTACAGGGGTGTTAACCCTTCCCTATGCTATACAAAAAACGTAAAAGTAATTTTTTGGGCATGAGTTACAATTAAAAAATTTACCAATTCCAACTTCTATACAAATTCAATTAAAACCCCTTTCACACTGAGGTGATTTACAGACGCTATAGCGCTAAAATCAGCGCCTGTAAAGCGCCTCTCCTGTCACTCGAATGTGAAAGCCCAAGGGCTTTCACATTTGAGCGGTGCGCTGGCAGGACATCAAAAAAAAGTCTTGCAAGCAGCAGCTTTGAGGCACTTTAGGAGCGGTGTATACGCCCCTGCCCATTGAAATCAACGGGCAACGCTTTTAACCCTTTTTCAGTCACCAGCAGGGGTTAAAAGTGCCCCTCTAGTGGCCGAAAAGCACAGCTAAAACTAAGCTAAAAAAAGCAGAGCTTTACCGCTGACACCCCCATTTTTTTTGTAACCCGAGGACTGCCTGTATGCAGTATTTTAACATGCATTACATTAAGGCAGTCCATTTAAAATGAAAGGAATGCTACGTACATAAAACCAGGCATGCACCATTTTTTTTGTCAATGCACTGATGGTTCATATAGTCAGTACAGGTTTCCTGGGAACTGCCATTAATATAAGCCTTCAATGCAAATTAAAATGTTTGTAAAGCGTTTTTTTTTTTTTACCAAATAACAACATGTTATACTTATCTTCTTTGGGCGTTTTTTTTTTACCAAATAACAACATGTTATACTTATCTTCTTTGGGCCCTAATCTTCCTCTTCCCAGATTCCCTCACCGGCACTCCTGGTTCCTCCTCTTCATTCAGTGCCCCCGTAGGAAGCCGTTTCCTATGTGGGCACTTGTGCAAGCTCGCTCCCAAGCCCCACAGTCTCCGTCTGCCCCTCTCTGCCTCATGACAGAGTTTGATTGAAAGCAGCTGGAGCCAATGGCTCCTGCTACTAGCGATCTGCCCACTGCTCTCAAGCACAGCGCTGGATCGTGTTGGAGCGCAGGTAAGTACGGTGGGGGAGGGAAGGCTGGGAGGAATGCATAGAGGCATATAATGCATTAAGGTAAAAAACTTTAGGGCTTTACAACCACTTTAATGGGTCGAGCAGTGTGCATGCTCACTTGGCACAGGAAACAGCTGAGATGCTTTTCTTGCAAACATTTGGCAACACCAGGCATCAAATAAAAGTATTTCCCTTTTGTTTGTTAAGGAATACAGCTCATTTATTTATTTATGATTTATTTATCACCAAGAGTTTGTGCAGCGCTTTTACAAAATGTAGGGGCACAATAATACAATGCAATAGGGATCAGAGGGTCCTGCTCTTTAGAGTTTACAATCTAATAAAAGGGAAAGTCAAGTAATACAAAAGGTAATACCTGTTTGGGATATGCTGGCAGAGAAAATAAAAGTACAGTTTATTAGTTAGAGGTGGCATAGACCTTCTTGAAGAGATGAGTTTTCCAGGATCACCTAATGGGCAATGTGATGGACCACCTAGCCCCCAGTCCCTCCACTATCGAACCAGGAACCAGGTATTATAGCTGAGCATAGCACCCAAGAACTAGACGACACTAGCTTAGGTGCCAAATTGGAACTGACTATTGTAAATTCACACAGCATATATACCACACAAAATCAGGTAAGAGCTTGATCACATTAGCCTAAATAATCTAAACAGAAATAGCAGTACATCTAATGAACAGCCAATATAAACCGTAATCGAATTAAACATAAACATGTAACATCCCCCAATAGTTTGCTAACAAGGTGAAGTGAACACAATACTAGCAGACAGACAAACAATAGGTGACTCAATTAACGATGGAAATTCACACCCAGGGGCGCACAAAGGGGAATTTTACCATGTGAGAAAGACACCTTAATACACAGATTACACACAGTGACTAAGTGGTTAGCATTTACGCCTGGCAGCACTAGGTTTTGTTGGTTCGGAGCCCAAGCAAGACACTACCTGTCTGGAGTTTGCATATTCTCCCTGTGCCCTGGGTAGGTTTCCTCCCACACTCCAAAGACATTCTGGTAAGTTAACTGGCTCTAGTCTAAATTGGCCCTACTTGTATATGTGTGTGTGTGTGTATGAATGTGAATTAGGGACCTAGATGTAAGCTCCCTGAGGGAAGGGACTGTGAATGTACAATATATATGTAAAAGGCTGCTTAAATTGTTGGCACTATACAAGTACCTTTAATAAATAAATAAAGGTGGACTTAGTAAGAGATAGTATGACAGATTAGGGTAGGGAGTGCTAGAGAATGAGGGAGACTCTGGAAACATGGGAGAAGGTGACAAGGGAGAACACAGGAAGTCTTGGGAGGAACAAAGAGATTGGTTAGTATTTTGAGATGATGCTCATTTAAAACCATGTATTTCACCATCTGTAGAAGGACGACGTGAGGTCTGCTAGGTGAAATATATATATTTTTAAAAAAGATGGAAGCAAGCTAAGTGCCAGCTAAAAGCTACCTCTGCTGAAAATTTTCAGTTAGGCCCCCTTTCACACTGGGGCGGGGAGCCGCGGTGACGGTAAAGCAGCGCTATATTTAGCGCTGCTTTACCGTCGTTTTAACCGCGGTATTCGGCCGAGCGTCGCCGTAGCGGCGCTTTGCGGCGGTTTTACCGCGGTTTCCCATTCAAATCAATGGGAAGGAGCGGTATAGGAGCGGTGAATACACCGCTCCTATACCGCTCCAAAGATGCTGCTAGCAGGACTTTTTTTGCCGTCCTGCTAGCGCACCGCTTCAGTGTGAAAGCCCGCCGGCTTTCACACTGGAGTGAATGGGGCAGGATTTTTTCAGGCGGTATACAGGCGCTATTTTTAGCGCTGTACTGCCTGAAAAACGCCCCAGTGTGAAAGGGGCCTTAGTAGCAAGCAGTGAAAGGGGGGAAACAAATCCAAAGTAGTCAACAGGCCTATCAAAACTTAGGAAGGTATCCTTCTATAAACCCAGGTAAAAATAATTTTATGGTGTGTTCTGAAACTGTCTTACAAAGCATTTGTTTGACCATGTTTAATAGCTGAGCCAGAAGAATAATAAGTGTCCTAGTGGTCAGCAGTACAGTATATCAGTTTCAGCAAGGATAGAGAGGCTTTTTATGTCCTATAGCTAGGTACACACAAGAGGTTGTTTTTATAGTTCAACCCAGCGAACTGAACTTAAAAAACGGAGAGGTCGCCGTACTAACACATCTGATGTTAGTGCAGTGATCTCCCCGCTGTGCTATTGTGTTTTGACATGGAGACTGCTCCCTCCCCCGTGCCAAAACACACTCATGAGCGCTTCCAACCATTGGCTGCAAGTGCTGATCAGATGCTGGTTTTCCAGCATGCTCATTTGACAGAACCCAGTTGTGAGACCCAGTTCTGTCAGACGAGAAGCTGTACACATGGACTAAATGGAATGTTGGCTGGTTTCTGTTGAACCGGCTGATATTGGGCTCATGTGTACCAGCCATATGTCAGTTTCTTCTTTGTAATTGAAAGCCTTCCCATGTGCATTCACTTCTACATGCATGTACACCTTTCAGATATTTGTATACTGTATATACTCGAGTATAAGCCGACCCGAATATAAGCCGAGGCACCTAATTTTACCACGAAAAACTGGGAAAACGTATTGACTTGAGTATAAGCCTAGGGTGAGAAATGCGCAGCTACTGTAAGTGGAAAAGACGGTCAACAATGCCCATTTGCATGCCTCACTGTGCCCATTTGCAGCCATAGGTTTGAGGTTTCTGGACCCAAAGGGTCCCAAAATGACATTGCTGCAGATGGACACAGTTGACCGAATTTGGGGCCCCCCGTATCTCTGGGCCACTTGGTGCTAGGAACCCCAAATTTGGTGTGCAAACCCAGTGGAACCAGCACTACAACATATCCAAGCTGGGGTTCCTAGCACTAAGTGGCCCTGTGAGTACGGGCCCCCAAATTCGGTTCGGAAAATGTCAAGCACTTTTCTGCAGCAGAGAATGACATTTTCCGAACTGACTTTGGGCCCCCATATCTCGAGGCCACTTGGTGCTAGGAACCTCAGCTTGGATATGTTGTAGTGCTAGTTCCACTGGGTTTGCACACCAAATTTGGGGTTCCTAGCACTAAGTGGCCCCGTATCTGTTCGGAAAATGTCATTTTCTGCAGCAGAAAAATGCTTTACTCGAGTATAAGCCGAGGGGGGCATTTTCAGCACAAAAAAATGTGCTGAAAAACTCGGCTTATACTCGAGTATATACGGTATGTGTTTGTAAATTGAACTAGTGTTGTCTGGATTTTCAAAAATGCTCTGGTTATTTCTCTAGTGATACACAGAGTCAAGAACTTGCAGCTTTTTTTATACTGCAGAGCATTTGATTTGTCATGACAAGTTCACCCCCGCTCTCTAAGCTGTTGTTCAACAAACTCAATATGCAGTCTAAAATGAATTCCTAATATACACAGTATGCAAATATTACAGAATAACAGCAGAAACATTTTACAGCTTTTATTTAAAAGCCCAAACTCATGTAATAACATAAAGTAAATCAAAGGAAAAGATATGTGCAGATTAGCAGCATCTGATAAGAGCTGTGCCTGGCACTAGAGCGATGAGAGTCTCAGGACAGCTGAGCTGCTTCATTCCATCCTTACATTCATTCCTATTTGTGAGATCCCCCACTTCTGATAAGCACTAATCCTTAGAAATAAAACAATGTTGAAACAGCTGTAGGAGGCTTGAACAGCCACTGAAGATTTGTATGCAAAGTCCACTAAGAAATATACATTGTCACTTTGGTATGCATTATTTAAACGGCCAACAGATTTCCAAATTTTGATTTAGTGTGTGTATACTGTATATTCTTAGAAAATATAAAAGGGTTCATTTTCATTTATGCGGTTCAGGGACAAAAAAAACATGTGGTTGAGCTGTTTTTTTACAGCACCCTCTTAAACTGCAAAGAAAATTGACAGGGTGTACACATGCCTTGACCATGATGCTTGCTTCCGGGTCGCAACAAAATGATCCCCTGCATTGCAACCTCCCCATTTACAGGGCACTGCATTGCAGGGTTAAAACAGGCATTCAAGAGGTTTGATTGAGGATTGAGAATAATGCCTTAAAGTGGTTGTAAAAGCACAAGGTTTTTTACCTTCATGCATGAAGGTAAAAAACCTGTATGCAGCAGTCCCCTCTTATACTTACCTGAGCCCCTCCGTGGACTTGCACTCATGGTTGGCTTTTGGTAGCCATTGGCTCCCACTGCTGTCAATTACAGCCAGTGAGCCAATCGGGAGACGGAGGGACGGGGCCGAGCAGTGGCTGTGTGTGTGAATGGACACACAGAGCTGAGGCTCAGGAGTGTGCCTGCTTTGGCGCGGGTGGGAGGGGCCAGGAGCGTTAGCGTAGGACCCGAGAAGAAGAGGATCCGGGCTGCTCTCTGCAAAAACATTGCACAAAGCAGGTAAGTTTAACATGTTTGTTATTTAAAAAGAAAAAAAAAAAGGCTTCATTAGCGATTTGCCCCCTTAATGACTAGGCTATTTTTTGTTATATGGCACTGCGTCGTTTTAACTGACAATTGCGCGGTCGTGCAACGCTGTACCCAAACAAAATTGACGTCCATTTTTTCCCACAAATAGAGCTTTCTTTTGGTGGTATTTGATCACCTCTGCGTTTTTTATTTTTTGCGCTATAAACAAAAAAAGAACGACAATTAAAAAAAAAAAAAAAAAAACTATATTTTACTTTTTGCTATAATAAATTTTCCAATTTTTTTTATATTTTTTTTCATATGTTAAGGCCAATATGTATTCTTTTACATATTTTTGGTAAAAAAAATTGCAATAAGTGTATATTGATTGGTATACACAAAAGTTATAGTGTCTACAAAATAGGGGATATATTTATGGCATTTTTATTATTCTTTTTTAATTTTTTTATTTTTTTTACTAGTAATGGCGTGATCAGCGATTTTAAGCGGGACTGTGACATTGCGGGGAATAGATCTAACACTTTTGACACTTTTTTGGGATCATTGTCACTTATACAGCGATCAGAGCTAAAAATAGCCACTGATTACTGTATAAATGTCACTGGCAGGAAGGGGTTAACACTAGGGGGATCAAGTGGTTCAAGGGGTTAAGTGTGTCTTAGGGAGGTGTTTCTAACTCTGGGGGTGTACTGACAGGGAATAGCGAGAGATCGCTGTTCCTGATCACTAGGAACAGCAGATCGCTCTCTACTTCCCTGACATGAGGGGGATCTGTCTTTTTACATTGACAGTTCCCCCGTTCTGGCTCTCTAAAGAGTGATCACGGGTCGCCGCCGCACCCTAGAGCCCTTAAAGCGGCCGCTGTACAGCTACAACGATTCGCGCAGGAGAGCCAACCTGCCGCCGTATAATGACAGCGGCTGGTCGGAAAGTAGTTGAAGTAGAACAATAGGCAAAACTTTTTATTTTTCCATTTTGAATAGAGTAAGGGGGGGGGGGGGGTTATAACCCCTGTAAGAAAAAAAATCCTGCCATCTGTGTCCCATTGGGGAGATTTACCTTCACTTCCTGTCCCATAGCCAAACAGGAAGTGAGAGGAAATCCCTGCAAATTGAGGGCATCCCTTGGGGCCCCCAGGTTGCCAGAACTAGTGTTCTCATTGGAAGATTTCCCCTCTATTATGTTTTTGGGATTTTCTTTTACTTTCACTGATAATGGTAAACAGGAAAAATAGGGTGATTCTCACTAACAGAGGCACAGACAGCAGTAAAAAATGACAAGTCTTCTAATACCTCTCCACTCTATCCAAACGAAAAAAAAAAAAAAAAAAAGTTTTGCTTTAGTTATACTTGAAGCTGGCTATACACTAGTAATTTTTCAAATGAACATTTGTTCTTACATCCATAAAAAAATTCCAGGTACATTCGATAACAGGACACACGACTCTTGAACATGTCTGAACTATTCAAACCTTTGGCCCCATTCACATCTGAGCTTTATTAATAGCACCTCATATGCAGGTAGCAACCGTGAATTAAAATGCACAAAAACACAAATATTGCAAAACACGATTGGCTGCATGCCAAACTTGGTATATGAGCTTTAGTTTGTTTTTTAGCTTTTTGTTGTTATTTTGTTATTGAAACAAGAGAAATAAATGGTGGTGCTCAAAAAATGCACCAAAAATGTTAAAAAAAAATGAAAACAAATGCTAAAAACATGATGCGGGTGCGTCGCTTAGATGTCAGCAGGTCCTATTTCCTGTGAGTGTTTTAAGTTGTTCCCTACTTTTTAATAAACAGTATGAGGCTATAAGTTTCCCAGAATCTGTGGTGGGGAAGACCAGGATTAATCACTTGTGTTGTTGGACTACTAGATTATTCATTTACCTGTTCAGCTCCCTGAGTGTGTTTTTCATTGGGATAGCTGTGGTGGTAGACCTGAATATTATCTGTGCAAGGAACATGAGAGCATCTTCATGCTTTAGAATTATTCCTGCCAGCCGCTTCTTTGGACCAGTGAACTCACCGCTCATCCAGCACTGCTCCCCATTGAAATCAATGGGGCAGCGCTGTAATACCGCCGATATTGCAGCATTTTTCCGGGGGTTTTAACCCTTTCTCGGCCGCCAACGGGGGGGTAATAGCCCCCCGCTAGTGCCCGAAATGCGCCGCAAATCCGACGGTAAAACGCCGCTAAAAATAGCGGCGTTTTACCGCCGACGCTATGGGCGGTGTGGGTGTGGTGTGAAAGGGGTCTTACACTTCTGTATCGTGATCACTAGTGATGGGAACAACCTCTTGCTGCCTCAGCTAGGGATGGAGTGAGTCCATAGGTACAGATAAGTTTTCCTGGCATAATCCCCTATCTGACATCAGCCTTAGACATGTTTTTTTACCATTCAGCAGACTGTCTTTTTTTTTTTTTTGCATAGGAATGTGGTGCTGCAACATCAAGTTTTTAGTTATACTTTATTAAAAGGTTTCTTAATCAACCAAATCAAGGCAGTCAGTGGAGGTGGGGGGGAGGGGGGTGGACAAAATTAACACAAATCCCTCCACCACAGTACTGTAAAACAGAAGTACCATCTTAATGCAGAAGGTGTAAACATGTTGCCACGAATCCAGTAAGGGTTTATCTGTTATCTAGTTTTAGGATTGTGGGCAGAGCCATAGAAATTATTCTTTATGCCTCAGTGGCCAGCTGTGCATCCAGAGCTGCTGGTTTATAGCACAGATACAGCCTAAGATAGAGAGTCATAAAATGGCTCCATATCTATAATATTTTCCTGCTTTATCCATTAATTGTAAGCTAAGGATTTGCAAGTCAAGCAAAGTAAGCATGAAATTGTATTGGCTTTCACCATCAGACTTTTCTGTACATATAATAGAAACTATAACTTAGCACTTGAATGTTCTGATAGCTTTGCTCTAAAATCATATTTTCGTTGCCATACTGGCTTTATTTTTACAAACGGATATAATGTGCCTTGCAAGCATAATTTTCCAGCTACAGCTGCAGTGAAATCATTAGTGTTCCTCCAGCTAGATATTCCATACTTTGTAGACACTTGAGACAGTAGGCTCCACATGTTCACTAGTTTTGTGCATTCAAATAATTCTTTCCTTCTTCCGTCTAATCCATATTGTTCTCTTTTTTTTATATATCTTTTTCCACATTTTCTGAAAGATACTAGGGGGGAAAAAATGGAAATCTTGGTTCATGTGAAATACTTGTCGGCGAATAAATATAGAATTGTGGCAGCTGCTGTCACGCATAGGCTCATCAAAGTTATTTTTAATTAGTGTGCTAGTTTAAAAATGGCCCAGCATCATATTAAAAGTGCTATATTCAATCAAGCCAAATTTCATGAAACTGTTTCTCAAAAGCAAGCGATACATTTGGCATTCTGCACAGTACAATATTATGTTTGGTAGCGTAGCACATGCAGCGGTCACAATTAAATATTCAAGTCATTTCAGAAAATATGAGAAATGTACAAATGTGGTTTGCTACCGGCAATGTTCACTGTAACTTACAAGAATATCTTAGACCTATAACTTTACCTATCAAAGAACAGCCTGTAGAATTGACTGCTCTGTCTACAACTACCAATCAGGACCTACCCATGATCGAATGACTAGACCAGTTATCTTGTATTGTCACCAATCCTTTTCAAAAATGCACAAGTAGCACATAAAATATAACTATATGAAATGATTAACACAAACAGAAACATGTCCACAGAGAAGTAATTAAAGTGTTACTAAGCCCAGGACACTGCATTCACTATATCTGGTCTCCCACAGTACACATGGAAATGCAATTATTTTAGTAAATATAAACTGGTGAATGCACATCTGCAGAGACACAATCAGTGCCATACTGTTACAGCCAGGAACATTTCTGCATTGACACAATACTGTACTGACACAGCCAAAAAAATTCACTGAGGTACATGTTAGGCCGGTTTAGGACATCTACATGCTACAACTAGAAAAAGGATTGATAATACCAAGTTCAGCTTCAGCAGCCTTTGAAATAACTTATACAGCAAATGTACGTTAAAATTGTATTTACGAATGGAAGGGAACTGGAGGAAGGTTTACTTTTTTTTTTTGCATCAACACAACAAGTATGGATACAAATGTCAACTAGCACAACGTGCAGGCAGCCAGCTGTTTCAGGCATACATTTTGTCTTAAAGCCACTGACCCCTGGATGCATGGCCCGACACAGCTTGCAAAAAAATGTCATTATTTGACCTGGGCAGTCAGCATAGTAAAATGGTAAAAAACAATTAATTAGTAAAATGAGTAATACAGTTTATAAATGTGGATCTAGTTTTGCTATGTCCACTGAACACTTGAATATGAGAGCAATTTAAGCTATATGGGTCTCATAATTTAGTATATAAGTTATCTACATGATTTAAATATTCATATTTCTAGGGTAGGTTTGAAAATAAATGAGACATTTTATGTGCTTATTTGTGTGCTATGGACGTTTTTTCTGTTTCTTTCTTTGCCGTCATGTAGGATCAGTGTATTTTTTTAGTAGCTTGTTATCCTATTCGGACCATGATTGATAATAGTAGCATAAGGAACAACATATGTTCCCAATTACAGTCATATATTTTCTGTAATATTCATACTTGCAGTAGAAAAAGAGTTGAACATTTTTCAATATTTAGTCTTCTACGGTTTTATGGAAAAAAAATTGAATATAAAAATGTTTATTGCAACCTATTAATAAACTAGTACTAAAAGTTTAGCAAATCGTGGTAAGAAATGCAATCGGTGGGGTCCTGATGACCAGTATCAATGGTCAATTCAGGTAACAGGTTACCGGCTCAACTAATAGGGTGGTGTTCCTCAAAACAGGAGAAGTAGTCAAAATAAAAGGGGAGTGGGAATAGGACCCAAGGTGTCCTTACCTTCAATGAAGGAAAAGGAAAAAACCTGATATAACTTTATTAGAACAATTAGTAGAAAAAAATATTTATCATTGAAAGGAAAGCATTAACAATAGGAAATTGCACATGGTAAAAACTGACAACGTTGTCACTTAAAAATACATGCCCATGAGCTCAGCCATATCCCAGTCATTCACACGTGTCAATCATCTCAAGTTATTAAGTGTGACTTAATATATAATGCTTACATGTGTTTAGGCAAGGCGAGTTCCGGGAAACCTTGGTAGCATAAGTCGGTATTCGTATTGTGCTTAACCATGGACCTCCAGACTCCCTATATGCCTATAATGCTTATTTTTACAAAATTGTCATATTATCAGGTTATTTCTCACACACAGCATATGCATACAACAAATTACACCCCAAAATACATTCTTCTACTCTTCCCGAGTATGGCGATACCACGTGTGAGACTTTTACACAGCCTGGCCACATACATAGGACCAACATTGAAGTAACACCTTCAGGCGTTCTACGAGCATCAATGACATATCTCATTTCTCAACCAACTACTACACTTTTGAAGGCCCTGGAGCACCAGGACAATGGAATTGCCCACAAAATGACCCCATTTTGGAAAGCAAACATCCCAACGTATAATCTATGAGGCATAATGAGTCTTTTGAATGGTTATTTTTTTTCCAGAAGTTTTCGGAAAATGTGGAAAAAAATATGAAAACGCATTTTTTTTTTACACAAAGTTGTCCATTTATAAGATATTTCTAACACATAGCATGTATATAGCAAAAATTACACCCCAAATAACATTATACTACTCTTCCCGAGTATGACAATACCACATGTGTGAGACTTTTACACAGCCTGGTCACATACAGAGGACCAGCATTGAAGTAGCACCTTCAGGCGTTCTAGGAGCATAAATTACACATCTCATTTCATTCCTGCCTATCACACTTTTGAAGATCCAGGACAGTGGAATTACCACAAAATTACCCCATTTTGGAAAGCAAACACCCCAACGTATATTCTATGAGGCATGGGCTGCAAATAGGTACTCGGGTACTCTGATGGGTTGGTGACAGGTACTCGGGTACTCTGATGGCCTGGTGACAGGTACTCGGGTACTCTGATGGCCTGGTGACAGGTACTCAGGTACTTATATGGACTGTGACAGGTACTCAGGTACTCAGATGGACTGTGACAGGTACTCGGCTACTCAGATGGACTGTGACAGGTACTCGGCTACTCAGATGGACTGTGACAGGTACTCGGCTACTCAGATGGACTATGACAGGTACTCGGCTACTCAGATGGACTGTGACAGGTACTCGGCTACTCAGATGGACTATGACGGGTACTCAGATGGACTGTGACGGGTACTCAGATGGACTGTGACAGGTACTCAGGTACTCATATGGACTGTGACAAGTACCCTCAGTTTCTACAGTCTCTGCGCGTCCCCAGGTTTTAAATGGGCCTTATGTTTAATTTCAAGTTTATGTATTTCCTTTAGAAGCGCAACCATTTCTTTCTGTCTCTCTTTTCTAATACGCAAACCCATTGAAATCAACTCCCCTCTAATGACCGCCTTATTGGCTTCCCATACCACTTGGTCAGACACCTCCTCTGATGTATTGATCTCAAAGTATAATGCTAGTGTGTGGGACAGGGATTCCACATTCTGTTTATCATCGAGGATAGATTTGTTCAATCGCCATGTTCTTTCCAGGCTTCCGATCGATGCCAGACATATCGTTAAGCTTATTGGAGCATGGTCTGACATGGTGAATGACTCAATAGTTGATGAATTTTTCATAATTCAGATAGTAGTGAACGACCAACAACATATCTATACTTGAATATACATTGTGTTTTAAAATAATCGCTGAAATCCCTGTCCCGCACATGCAGAACCCTCCAACTGTCTACCAAATGCAGAGAGCGCAGTATTAACATGCCTTAAAGCCTTATGAGACACAAAGGTTTTCCTAGAAGAAGTGTCTAGACAAGGGGGCCAAGGTAATGTTAAAATCCTCTCCCACAACCAATAAACCTTCCCAAAACTTCTCCAAAATATACAAAGTTTTAAATAGAAAGTTAACAGTATTGTTCTTGGGGGCATATATAGTAGCGAAAGTATAACACTGACCCTGGATCTTGCCCTTAACAAAAAGAAAACGGCCTTCAGGGTCTACTCCTATTTCTATAGGTACTAAGGGGCATTGTTTGTGGATAGCTATTGTAAATCATCTGGCCCTAGGGATGGGTGAAGGTGCATGAAACCATTGATTATATGGAAAAAGAGGCATACAAGTCGTCGACCTTGCCATGAAGTGTGTTATTTCTATGTATATTAATGTGTTTTTATTGTTTTCTATTTTAGCTTGCTATGACTCACCCAAGCCACCATTTAAACTTTGGAATGAACCCTGACCATGCTCGCAACTCTCTTTCTAACTGTGGAATTAGGCAGCCAAAATATGGGGATAGAAAAGTTCATTACATGCACATGCGTAAAAAAGGTACGTTTTGTTGATTATCTATAGTAAGCTTTTAGAACTCAGTTTATCTCTCCTTCATATAGTGGTACTGATTGAGAAGTTTTGGGTATTATGATGGTGAAGTTTATGCCCTTTGTCTCTTGTTCTTAGTAGGTTGGATTCTTATGTATCTTGGCTTTGTCCACAAAGGGGGCTGTATATTTTATATTTAAATAGTTCTGTCACTGAGATATTATACTTTAATATCCTGCAAAGCTCGAAGCCCTGCTAGTATATTCAGCATTCAACACTTCCGGGTGTGTCAGAAACCTGCGGTCTAACTGTTGTGCGCTGAGGCCTTTTCCCCTGGGTACTAGTAATGACTATATCCCTATAGCAGCTAGCGGGTTGGGATCACAGCATGCAGTGGGGAAACACAAGCATCTGACACACCTTGAGTTGTCAGGTACTTAAGATCTTAGGCCCCTTTCACACTGGGGCGGGGAGCCGCGGTGACGGTAAAGCAGCGCTATATTTAGCGCTGCTTTACCGTCGTTTTAACCGCGGTTTTCGGCCGCTCGCGGTGCGGTTTTAACCCCCGCGAGCGGCCGAAAAGGCGCTCTGCGGTGGTATTGCCGCGATTTCACCGCGGTGTCCCATTCTAATCAATGGGAAGGAGCGGTATAGGAACGGTGAACACACCGCTCCTATCCCGCTCCAAAGATGCTGCTAGCAGGACTTTTTTTGTCATCCTGCTAGCGCACCGCTCCAGTGTGAAAGCCCGCCGGCTTTCACACTGGAGTTAAAGGGGCCGGATTTTTTCATGCGGTGAACAGGCGCTATTTTTAGCGATGCACCGCATGAAAAACCCCCCGGTGTGAAAGGGGCCTTAGTGGCACATTTATCTCTGCAGGAAAGCAATTGTGAGGATGCATGTATCTTGTCAACAATGTCTTTTTAAGCAACAATGACCTCGTTAAAATGATTTAGGTGTAATAAAAATATCCACATACTGAAAATGCTTTGTAATGTTTGAAAAAAAAATAAAAAATAGCTTCACTTTGTGTGTTACTGACCCAAACAAGTATGTGCTTAGCAGGCAGACTCCTGACAGTGGATATCCACATACTTGTTACAGGTCAGTATCTAAGCAGAAAAGATAGGAAGGATAAAATGACTTTAATTCGGCAGTAGCATCTCCAATTTTTCTACCCTGAACTTCCTTGTGTGAAACTGTATATCTAATTGAAGTAAAAAAAAATATATACGAGTATTTTCTACAGTATATACAACCTGTACATATGTACATGTAGTTTCTGTGTTTATATAAAAAAAATGATGTTGGTTTAGCTTTGCTGTCCAACCTGCTTTCTGTATTGATTTCATTTTAGGCAAAAAGGAACATGAAACTATCAGCTGGGAGTATTGCATTTAGGGCTGCTAGGCAGGAAATCAGATTTGATTCCCCATGCATTCAAAATATATTTGATTTTTAAAAGGCATTGAGATCCTTGTATATTTTGTCCCTTAATTATTAGTTAAACAAAAGGAAACCCATGTATTAATTCTGTTTTTTAAATGCCTGTTTACACTGTGTAGTTTCTCTATACTTTTAACCAGGATAAGTTCACTTAAAAAACTAAGTAAATAAGTGCAAATACGTTTTTTGCAGCCTTTAAAGCATTGCACCAGCGATCAGCAGATCTCCTGCAGACCTGTCAGTGTATCTGTGTGCCTGTATATTCTGTATGGGAACACAGATACATTGACAGGAAGAATCAATGAGTGCCGTGGTAGTTTCACAAAGGATGTCGGTACTTGTAGTTCATTCATTCACAGAACTCTGTGAATGAATGACATAGCTGTGTGGGTGGAGCCCCACATGGCGACGCTGATTTAAAAAAACTGGGAAACTTCTCCTCATACTGCTGTCATAGGGAGGGGGGAATTGGCTGCAGTGGCTGCAGCATTGGGAACATGTTACATGTTCCACCTTAAAAATGGGTGAAACATGTAACATGTTCCCAAAGGTGAACTAATACTTTAGGCTGCATTTGTACGTTTGTTAGAGTAGCAAAGAGGGATAACCTCAGGCATGTTTAGATACTAGTCTAAACCACCCAAGCTATCCCGCCTGGAAGCTGTCACTGTGGACCGCCAATCTTTAATGTCTGAGGCATTGGCCACAGCTGTACATATACACGACCCAAAGTGGGATGGCTCGAGTGGGTTCAGACTAGTATCCGAACATGTCTGATCTAATCCCTACTTGAAAGCCTTATACTTTAGCTATGCATCGGCTATGCAAAGAGAGTGCAACTAATGCTGGTGTTTTACCTTCAAACATTTTGTAAAATGTGTTTTTTCCTCACTGCATAGATCATATGTGGCCTTGTTTTCTGCATTTCTAATGCTCAGTAAATCAATAAGCAAATTCCTAAGCTATGTTGATTTTTTTTTTGTTCTGTGCTTACGAAATTGGTTCAGATAGCATGCTGAAACCTGTGGGCATATTTAATTAATGTGTCTCTTGTCTATCGAGTTATAGCTGTCCTTAGTTGTGTGCCAGTAGTGTGGCTGTCGAATTCAGTACAACCAGCCTGTTGGGTTTTTCTTGTGCGATCACTGCCATTGACTATAGTTGCCAGCAGTGGACATTGCTTTCTGTCAGCAGGGAAACCTTCTGCTGTCAGGATATAATTACACAGCAGGAGCAAAATCCCCTATCAACTCTGATTGTGTTGATGGTGGAATCGAGCGATTTTCTTTCCCTCAAGCTGTGGTTGAAGGAAAGAAAGTTGCATAATCAGTGGCTTGCTTTAGACCGTGAATATGAATATAAACTCGATCCTAAATTACTGTAAAAGAAGGTTGTGTTTGAATATATTTTGGGTACTTTTTTAATATGATCCTCTATCAATCCCATTTACCATTACCTATGCAGCGTGAAACTGAACCTGCCTAATTTTTAACCTTGTACTACAAACTATGGTCTCCTGCACCACCCATTAATCTACCTCTCTCCTCACCATCATTCCCCCCTTAAAAGCAGTGACAAAGATAAAAGGATGCACTTAGGCAAAATACATCTTTCAATTAATACTTACATTTATGAACATTTTACATAATTATAATTGATATTTTAATTTGCAGTAACAAACAAGAACACTACAAACAAAGGGACAATAATTGATATAAATTGATCCTGCAAAAAATATGAATTTGATCAAAGCCCCTGGACTCTCGGGAAGTCATCCTTCAGCACTCAAGAAATAGAGCCATATTTCTGGGAAACCATGGCTTAAAGCAGTGGCCCCCAACCTTTTTGGCACCAGGGACCTGCATTGTGGATGGAAATTGTGGCAAGACCCGAGGGGGGGGGGGGGGGGGGGTCTGGGTGACGATGCGTTTTTTTGCGGCCAATTTGTCAGAAAAAGCACTTCAATCGTCACAACACCATGGTTAATATGGTGTCAGGATGATTGAAGCGCATTATTTTTATTATTATATTGTAATATAAAATTAAATAGTTCAACTCACCATAATGCAGAATCTGCCACCAGATGCAGCTTGCCACGGTGCCTATCACCAGATTGCCAATTGCCACATCGCCTGCAACCAGATGCAGATTGCCACATGCCACCAGATGCAGATTGCCACATGCCACCAGATGCAGATTGCCACAGTCACTTGCCACATGCCACCAGATGCAGATTGCCACAGTCACTTGCCACATGCCATCAGATGCAGATTGCCATAGCCACATGCCACCAGATGCAGATTGCCACTTGCCACCAGATGCAGATTGCCACTTGCCACCAGATGCAGATTGCCACTTGCCATCAGATGCAGATTGCCACTTGCCATCAGATGCAGATTGCCACATGCCATCAGATGCAGATTGCCACATGCCATCAGATGCAGATTGCCACATGCCATCAGATGCAGATTGCCACAGTCACTTGCCACATGCCATCAGATGCAGATTGCCACAGCCACATGCCACCAGATGCAGATTGCCACATGTCACCAGATGCAGATTGCCACAGTCACATGCCACCAGATGCAGATTGCCACAGTCACATGCCACCAGATGCAGATTGCCACATGCCACCAGATGCAGATTGCACATGCCACCAGATGCAGATTGCCACAGCCACATGCCACCAGATGCAGATTGCCACATGCCATCAGATGCAGATTGCCACAGTCACTTGCCACATGCCACCAGATGCAGATTGCCATAGTCACTTGCCACCAGATGCAGATTGCCACATGCCATCAGATGCAGATTGCCACAGTCACTTGCCACATGCCATCAGATGCAGATTGCCACAGCCACATGCCACCAGATGCAGATTGCCACAGTCACTTGCCACATGCCACCAGATGCAGATTGCCACATGCCATAAAATGCAGATTTCCACAGTCACTTGCCACATGCCATCAGATGCAGATTTCCACAGTCACTTGCCACATGCCATCAGATGCAGATTGCCACATTTACTTGCCACATGCCATCAGATGCAGATTGCCACAGCCACATGCCACCAGATGCAGATTGCACATGCCACTGTCTCCTGTCTCCTAGACGCAAATTGTCACTAAGCACAGAGACCTTCAGTGTAGTGGTGGGTTCCGCTTGAGAGAGAACAGCAGTGAGTTTTACAGGCTGCCGGCATCGGGGCTGGCCAGGGCACCTGTGTCCACCACCTGTAATTAAACACCAGAGCTCCATACATTGGGCTAAACTTCCAGTGTTCATGGGACCTAAGGTGGAGCTGAACCTCAAATGAAAGTTCCAAAAAGTTTATTTATTTATTTATTTTTTTAAGCTGTTAGGTCTGCACGCACATCCACATAGGGATATTTTTTTGTCATTTTATAGGTTGTACATGAAAGAAACAAAATAAGTTACTCAGGTTGTGGTGAACAATAATAAAACCAAGACAAAGCAAAATCAGTATGTAGATAAAAAAAAATTATATTGCAATTTACATAGTTACATAGTAGGTGAGGTTGAAAAAAGACACAAGTCCATCAAGTGTGTGATTATATGTCAGTATTCAATTTTATATCCCTGTATGTTGTGGTCGTTCAGGTGCTTATCTAACAGTTTTTTGAAACTATCGATTCTCTCCACTGAAACCACCGCCTGTGGACGTGAATTTCACATCCTTGCCGCTCTTCCAGTAAAGAACCCTCTACACAGTTTGAGGTTAAACCTCTTTTCTTCTAATTTTATTGAGTGACCACGTGTCTTATTAAACTCCCTTCCACTGAAAAGTTTTATCCTTATTGTGGGGTCACCAGTATGGTATTTGTAAATTGAAATCATATCCCCTCTCAAGTGTCTCTTCTCCAGAGAAGATAAGTTCAGTGCTCGTAACCTTTCTTCATAACTAATGTCCTCCAGTCCCTTTATTCATTTTGTTGCTTTTCTCTGAACTCGCTCCATTTCCAGTACATCCTTCCTGAGGACTGGTGCCCAGAATTGGACAGCATACTCCAGGTGAGGCCAGACCAGAGTCTTGTAGAGAGACTCTGCCTCCCCTCCGGTACTCTAGGACTCCTTTAAGTCCTGGGCTAGGGGGGAGTATATTTATAAAATATCATGCATTAAGAGGGACATGGCCCGATCATTGGAGGAGCTGGATGAGAGGGCGACTAAACTGGAGGTGGACTTTGTCTCCGCCCCGGATGATGATCATTACCGAACATGGCAACAGGCGCTGTGGAATCTGTCCACTGCTAGGGTTGCCCAAACTGGCAAGGCTCTCTTATACTCGGCCAAAAGGGTCTTGGAATTTGGGGGGGGGGGTCGGAAGCTCCTGGCATGGTTGGCTAAGGGTAATATCCCTTCCACTCCCATTGGCTCTTTTACGGACGGGCATGACCGGTTGCTTACGGCACCTGCTAGTATTAATAGCCGCTTTATGGAATTTTTTAGTGAGTTGTACACCTCCCGGGTAGATTTCTCTGACTCTGAGCTCTCCTCTTTCCTAGACCCTTTATCCTTCCCTGTACTATCTACGGAGGACAGGACCCCCTTCCTGACCAGAGCACTTTTTGCGATTCAGCACTGCATCGCTTTAACTGATAATTGTGTCCGGTCGGGTGACGTTGCACCCAAACAAAATTGACGTTCTTTTTTTTCCCCACAAATACAGCTTTCTTTTGGTGGTATTTGATCACCTCTGCGGTTTTTATTTTTTGCGCTATAAACAAAAAAAGAGCGACCATTTTGAAAAAAAGCTATATTTTTTACTTTTTGCTATAATAAATATCCCCCCCCCCCAAAATATATATATATATATATAAATTTCTTTAGTTTAGGCCGATATGTATTCTACATATTTTTGGTAAAAAAATAAGCATATATTGATTGGTTTGTGCAAAAGTTATAGCGTCTACAAAATAGGGGATAGTTTTATGGCATTTTTATTATTATTTTTTTTACTAGTAATGGCAGCGATCTGCAATTTTTATTGTGACTGTGACATTATGGCAGACACATTGGACACTTTTGACACTATTTTGTGACTATTGTCATTTATACAGCGATCAGTGCTATAAAAATGCACTGATTACTGTGTAAATGACACTGGCAGGGAAGGGGTTAACCACTAGGGGGCAATGAAGGGGTTAAGTGTGTCCTAGGGAGTGATTCTAACTGTGGGGGGGTTGGGCTTCAACTCGCATGACAGCAATCACTGCTCCCGATGACAGGGAGCAGTGATCTCTGTCATGTCACAAGGCAGAATGGGGAAATGCCTTGTTTACATAGGCACTTCCCCGTTCTGCGGCTCCGTAACACGATCGTCAGGAGACCGGTGGGCATTGAGTCCGCTGGTCCTGCAGGCATGGTAACCCTGTACGCAGCGGGCCCACGCACGCCCACTAGCCCCGCTAATTAAAGGGGATGTACAGGTACGCCCATTTGCCCACCGCTGCCATTGTGCCGATGTTTATTGGCGTGCAGCGGTCGGCAAGTGGTTAGGTGTGCCGGACTGTGCCCAGTGGGAGTTAACAATGTGGAAGGAATAATGTCCCATTGTTGGTGTCAGTGGCAGGAATTGTGCCACATTGTTGGTGTCAGTGGCAGGAATAATGCCTCAAGGGATGGATAAAGGTAAACAAAGGGCTACAGTTTGGAGACCACTGCTTTAGAGCTTTGGAAAGAGACAAGTAAACACTACAGATATATGGGCTTTGTTCATATTTCATGACTGAGGTTTACAACCACTTTAAAGCGGAGTTCCACCCTTTTAAAAGTCAGCAAGTACAAAAAGTGTAGCTGCTGACGTTTAATGATCAGACACTTACCTGTCCCACGGTCCAGTGATGCGGGGGGGCATGAAGTCCCGCTCCTCTCCCTGGCATTCTAACTATGGGCACCCGGCTGTGGCTTCACAGCTGGGCGCACACTGCACGCTGTAAATGGCTGCGCAATCTTCTGGGACCTGTGACGTGTTCTGCCAGGGGAGGTAGTGGGAGCTGGGTGCCTGTAAAGACAGCGTACCTGCCCCCCCCCCCCCCCCTAAAAAATGACATGCCAAATGTGGCATGTCAGGGGGTCACCAACACTTAAAGCGGAAGTTCCATTTTTGGGTGGAACTCCACTTTAAGCTGCAGTGAACTGTTAAAGTGTAAAAAGACTCAATATTTTACAGCACTGCAAAAAAGCTGAATATCGGCTTCAGTTTTCTGAATGGCCACTCGCTGACTCATCGGATACTTACTGCCAGGGCAGTGACTCTTTAACCGTTGAGCTTTACCGCAAGTAAAGATATTGAGGAGCATTTTCTAAGACTGGAGCAGCCAGAATCTGAAACACCTGTGCGTGGCAACGAATCAACTTGTAGCTTTCAATTTTTAAAGTGGTTTGAAAGACAGAAGGTCTTTTACCTAAGGCCCCTTTCACACGGGACGGATCCGTAATGATCTGCCCCGTAAACATCCGCATGCTCAGCGGGGATCGTTCCGTTAATCCCCGCTGAGCCGGCAGATGACAGGGCGGTCCCTGCACACTGTGTGCAGGGACCGCCCTTTCAGATCTCCGCTCTCCTCTATGGAGGATCGGATGAACACGGACCGTCTGTCCGTGTTCATCCGATCCACTCTGCAGACGGATAGAAAAATAGGATTTTCCTCTGTCTGCAGAATCGGACCATAGCGGAGATGGACAATATCGGGTGTCAGCAGATGCTCATCCGCTGACACCCGCTATCCCATACGGATGCATGTATGTCCGTATTTCATCCGAAAACGGATGGATGAAATACGGACATATGGTCCGCATGTGTGAAAGGGGCCTTATGCATCTCGGAAATGGCTGCAAGTTGAAACCTTGTGTGATTGCTACTTTTCCCAGGGTAAACATTTGTCACTGGTGTCTATAGCGCACCCACTTTGCATTTCTCTATTGTTGAAATATGAAGGGTTGCTTGTTTCAACAGTTTCTGTTCAGATAAGTGTTGCTTCCTATCTACTATTGGGAATGCCCTCTGACTTATGTGGCTGGTTTTTAGGTCTGTGTTGTGCAAATGACAGGATGATTGTACACACTGCATTGAGAACAAAGTCTAGTGTTAAGGAAAATGTGTAAATGGAGTTTATACAATCTGTTATATATCCCTGATGTTTTTATTTGTCTCGTGATATTATTTTTCTGTTTTGTCTTGACTGCAATGCTTAAAAAAAAAAAGAAGAAAAAAAAAAAGAAGGAAATTGAGTGCATTGATCCTGTAATTGTTTGTTGAAAAGCTGGCCTTGCAGTAATTATGGCTTTTGTTGCCCTTGCCCAAATGAATCGGTGGCCAAGTAATTTATACCCTTTGAAGAGCATTGTATAAAATGATGGGATTAAACAGATCTAATTGCTGTTCGCGTTAACTGTAGTAAAGGAGCAGAGTTGAAACATAAATTTCAGGCCATCTAGTTTTACAAGCATATGATGAGAAAATGCTCTTATATTTTTACGAGTGCCGGCTTCTGAGCACTATTGATTTAAGTCATTCTCAACGCATTTCTCTGTGAACTTTCCGCTCATAGTTTTATGACTGCTTGATCTGTCATTTATGATGACTTTTATTTTGCATGGATACAGGAATAAATACGCTGATAAACATTATGTCTCGTCTGGGGCAAGATGATCCAGCCCCTTCACGGTAAGAATAATTTCATTTTATTACACATTTCCTAGTAGTTTAAAGTGACCATATTTTATGTGTCTGTGCATGTTTTTGTTGATTTTGTTTCCCCTTTAAATTAAAATTATTAGCAAATCAAAATAGATGACTGCAGCAGTCGGTCTGCAGCATTTGCAGGAAGCTTCTAGATACTTGTTGTATACAATTGCTTCTTCCACTTGAAGGCAAAATGCTTCATTGTCATCATCTCACCTGCCATTCACAGCTTTCCACCTGAATTGTCAAAGCCAATATCTGATCTCGTTCTAGCATATTTGCCCTGTTCGTCCCCTGAAAAATGCTTTATGAGAGAAAAGTAATGGCTCTGTTTTACTCTACTTTTGTTGGCTTTGTGTTAAAAATATTGAAATTGTGAGCTTTGTTGTTATCTCAAGCCCAATATCCACTTGAGTGTAGATCCATAAAAAGCATGCTGTGTGCTGCACTAATTCCATGCTCCTATACACCCGCAGCTTGACAATCAATAAGATGTTCTTTGTGTCCAGCATCTGGCTTAAGAAATGTATTCTAAAGCGTTTCTTTTTCAAAAAAATGATGCGCGTGTTCATCGCACTACTAGTGAATCTTTAATAATGCACACACACACACAAAAAAAAAAATATAATATATATATACACATTTTTTCCTATTCTGTGTATGTAGAGCTTTTAAAAAGCAGCGACATTGGGTTGCTTTGTTTACTTTGTATCCACAAATAACAGAACTTTTTCTTTTCAGAATAAACCACAATGAGCGCTTGGAATTCTTAGGCGATGCTGTGGTTGAATTTTTAACAAGGTAAATAGCCCTTCTTTTTTACTTTTCATTTCAACTTTGTCATGTTAGCTTGTTACATTGTCTGCACAGCAGGTTAATATTACATAATGTTTTATTGCATTAGATCTTGGTTGTTGGGCACTGTTCATTGAACTTCTGTATGTGGACATGGTCATTCATTCTGTCATTATGTACAGGGTTATAATGTGCTGTCAGTTAATATGCTTCATTACATTGTCCTTTGAGACATAATGCATTAAAATGTGTTCCTTAGCCATATATGTTAGGATATACATGTACTGTATATACTCGAGTATAAGCTGAGTTTTTCAGCACATTTTTTGTTTGTGCTGAAAATGCCCCCCTCGGCCACTTGGTGCTAGGGACCCCAAATTTGTTGTGCAAGCCCAGTGGAACGAGTAGCAAGGGGCCCAAAGTCGGTTCGGAAAATGTTATTCTCTGCTGCAGAAAAGTGCTTGACATTTTCCGACCCGAATTTGGGTCCCCGTATCTCAGGGCCACTTGGTGCTAGGAACCCCAAATTTGTTGTGCAAACCCAGTGGAACGAACACTACAACATATCCATTATCCAATTTGGGTTTCCTAGCACTAAGTGGCCCTGAGATACAGAGCCCCAAAGTCGGTCAACTGTGTCCATCTGCAGCAATGTCATTTCAGGACCCTTTGGGGTCCTTTGGCTGCAGCTAGGGGCATCTAGGAACCCTTAACTACAAAGTTTGAAGTTCAGGGGACCTATGGCTGCAAATGGGCACAGTGAGGCATGCAAATGGGTACAGTGAGGCTGCAAATGGGCATTGTTGACCCTCTTTTCCACTTACAGTAGCTGCGCATTTCTCACCCTAGGCTTGTATTCGAGTCAATACGTTTTTCCATTTTTTTGTGGTAAAATTAGGTGCCTCTGCTTATATTCGGGTCGGCCTATACTCGAGTATATACGGTATGTTTGAATTATGAGGCAAAGAGGCACAGAACACTGCAAACAGTATGCACTGAGCATTTTGGCAAATGTTTAGTGAGCAATATGCTTGGCTGTCCTACAGTTGGGCTTTTATATTCTTTTTATTTTAGCTGTTTCAACTCACAAAAGGGAGGAAATTGTGCGCTATATAGCACTGTATAAATAAAGTTGACTGGGGGACTGAAACTTGGAGTGTGACTTCACTTCTTTGAATCTGCTGTATGTTCGACTTGAATGAGACATACAGATGGTACATCATGGCAGTGCCTTAAGGAGTGTCCCTAGTGCATGTTGGGTCATGAAGAAAATCTACTTGCACTTTTTTTTTTTTTTTTTGGCAATGCAGCCAACTATGTGCATTTACATCTGTCTTTTGTGATACATTGTAGTGCACATGCTTTTGTATTTACTATGTATGTGCCATGGGGTCCCATTTTATATATATATATATATATATATATATATATATATATATATATATATATATGCACAGCGGGTAAAATATGTATTGAACACGTCACCATTTTTCTAAGTAAATCTATTTCTAAAGGTGCTATTGACATGAATTTTTCACCACATGTCGGTAACAACCCATGCAATCCATACATACAAAGGAACCAAAACAAATAAGTTCAGAAATAAGGTTATGTGCAATAAAATGGAATGACACAGGGTTTTGACACAAAGTTTTGAACACGCTAACTGACATTTTTTTAATACTTCGTACAAAATCTGTTGGTAATGACAGCTTCAAGATGCCTCCTGTATGGAGAAACTAGTTGCATGTATTGCTCAGATGTGATTTTTGACCATTCTTCCACACACAGTCTTTTAATCTAGAATGGTCCGTGGGCCTCTTCTATGAACTCTGATCTTTAATTATTGTTATAGATTTTCTATTGGATTCAAGTCGGGTGATTGGCTGGGCCATTCTAGCAGCTTTATTTTCTTTCTTTGAAACCAATTGGGAGTTTCTTTAACTTTGTGTTTGGAATTATTGGGGTTGATTTACTAAAGGCAAATTCACTTTACACTACAAGTGCACTTGGAAGTGCAGTTGCTGTAGATCTGGGAGGAAGATCTGAAATTAGGGGAAGCTCTGCTGATTTTATCATCCAATCCAAGTGCAAGCTAAAATGCTGTTTTTTATTTTCCTTGCATGTCCCCTTGGATCTACAGCGACTGCACCTCCAAGTGCACTTTGGATTTGCCTTTAGTAAATAACCCCCAATGTCTTGCTGACATATCCATCCTCATTTTATCTTCATAAAGATGGCAGATGGCAGCAGATTTTTATTTTTATATTCATCCTTTTTTCAAGATTATTAAGTTTGCCAGAACCGTGTGCTGAAAAACACCCCCATACCACGATGTCCTCACCGCCAAACTTCACTGTTGGTGTGGGGGGGGGGTTTTGGCGTGCTGTGCAGTGCCATTAGACCTCCAAACATGGTGTTTATTATGGCATCCAAAGAGTTCAAATATGGTCTCATTTGACCAGACTATATTCTCCCAGTATTTCACAGGCTTGTCCAAATGTTGTGCAGAAAACTTTAAACGCTCTTCAACATGCTTTTTCTTCAGCAATGGAGTCTTGCATGGTGAGCGTGCATACAGGGCATGGCGGTTGAGTGTATTACTTATTGTTTTCTTTGAAACAATTGTACCTGTTAATTCCAGGTCTTTCTGAAGCTCTCCACAAATGGCCATTGGCTCTTGGACAATTCTTCTGATAATTTGTTTCCCTCCTCCGTCAGAAATCTTACAAGGAGCACCTGGTCGTGGCCAGTTTATGGTGAAATTATGTTTTTTCCACTTCCAGGTTATGGCCCTAACAGTGCTCACTGGAAAATTCAGAAGTTTAGAAATCCTTTTATAACCAATGCAACAATAAGGTTGTAAAGGTCTTGAGAGAGCTCTTTGCTTTTACCCATCATGAGATTTTTGTGTGTGTGACACCTTGGTAATGAGACACCTTTTTATAGATCATCAGTTGGGAGTAAAGCAGCTGATATTAATTTGCACTGACAAGGGGCAGGATTGCTTTCTAATTACTGATAGATGTTGTCTTAGCTTCCCACCAGACAGCTGGTGTCTTGGCTTCCCATGCCTTTTTGCACCTCCCTTTCTTCATGTGTTCAATACTTTTTCCCTGTCATTCCATTTTATTACACATAACTTAATTTCTGAACTTATTTGTTTTGGTTTCTTTATATGTATGGGTTGTTACTGACATGTGGTGAAAATTTCATGTCAATAGCACCTTTTAGAAATATATTTACCTAGAAAAATGGTGATGTGTTCAATACTTTTTTTTTTTAGCTACTGTGTGTGTGTGTGTGTGTGTGTGTGTGTGTGTGTGTGTGTGTATATACCGCTAACGCGGCCACGCTGTTAGTGTGAAAGGGCTCTAAATGATATCTGTACATACAGTAGGGACAACCATATTTGTTGCTAAAATTGCACTCTGCGTGGGGGTAATGTCTGTAGCGCCGGGCTCCTGAAGAGAACATGCTATATTTTTGTCAATTTAATGTTTCTAAAACCATAGTTGGGTTTTAGGGTTAATTGTTCCAAATTATGGTCTCAGTACCAGTTTGGCTGGACTGTATTGTGTTCGGCTTGGTCATAGGTGTCAGCGTCACCTCTGGCAGGCATTGGAACAGAATCTTTATCGGAACCAATCAGTGGGTGTGTTGTCTCGCTGTGTGTTCTGGGAGAGGGTACTTAAGGTACGGAGGTCACGTGATTTTGGGTTCCGGTCCAGAAGATTCTTCTGATTGCTTGGTCCTGGTCCTCCGGACCATCCCCCAGGGGCCCTCATGGCCTGGGGTGCGGATCCATCCATTTCCGAGCCTCGGGGCTGGCTAGCCCGAGGTGCAGTAACTGGAAGGAGGATTCCAAGGTGGTCCGGTGCCATCTCGGTTTTGGAGAGGCCCAGCAACTGAGAACGCAACCAGGGGCGGACTCTTCAGAAGAGGGCCACGTACAAGGCTGGCTGCTCGGTAAGAGCCTGGAAGCCAAGTTGGAAAGGACACCAGGTGAATCCACACTCATACGGTATCGCCGGACCGGCTGCGAGATACTGGTACCGTGTGAGGGTTCTCTAAATTCATCCTTCAGTTTACTACAAGTCTGTGGCAGAGACTTTTCACTACAAGTTTTACTACCAAGTCTGTGGCAGAGACTTTGCTTATCCGAATCACCTGTCGGTTGCTACATTCACCAAAAGGGGATTTATCCGATAGCTGAAGTATACAGTTGTGAATGGCTATTCCCTGGATTGTATAGTGAGAGACATTCAAGTGTCAGCAGTTCCAAGAGTGCCTGAACTTCCTACCCATACCCTCTATTCCCTATCGAGAGACTGTGTTTATCTGACCTTTTGCAAACACAAGTCCCTAAAGTGGATCCAGTGTCAGTTTCTACAGTTCTTTGGGCCATCTACTTTGGGAAACCCCTAGACGCACACAAGGTCAAGAAGGTAACGGTGAGCCCAAAAATAACCAGCAGCTCCTTCGGGGGTTAGTGCTACATTTCTTATTAACCAAGTAAAATATGTCCTATAAAGCAGTGGTCATAAACCCTGTCCTCAGGACCCATAACAGGCCAGGTTTGCACGATAACTGAAATACATCACAGATGATATAATTTGCTGCTCAGTGATTGAAGTATTCTAGTCTGCATCTCCCCAAGGTAATACATAAAACCTGGCCTGTTAATAGGCTCCAAGGACAGGGTTGATGACCACTGCTATAAAGGACACAAAGTGAGGAAATAAAGAATTCTAAGTCCACCAATTTACCGTGACTAGAGGGTGAGCACCTAAAAATAAGCCAAAGAATATACCTAGGACTAAAGACCATAAAATATAGAGTGCTGCTTAAGGTCCAAGCAGTATGAATATGTATCAAAATCTTTATTAAAAACTTTAATAATCCAACAATTAATCAGCAAATAGAAAAAAAAAAAACCTTATTGGGCAATTTACACCAATTCACATCATTAAAAGGATTGACAACATTGTCAAATATTTTAAACTATCAATTAATGATGTCTAATTAGCAGTCAATATTTAGGTAGAATTATTGTCCTCTACATCATCGCTCTGCAGTAACACACCTTTTTTTTTTTTATAATTCCTTTATTTTACAAAGAAAGTTACACACAGCAGCCAAAGAAAGCAATGTTTACAATATCACAGTCATATACAGAGAGGGTCTCAAAGGCCGAGTCAGGGAACAACAGGCCCAGCGTTGCACAGAATAGGTGGTCA
Source organism: Lithobates sylvaticus (assembly GCA_028564925.1). Taxonomy (NCBI): domain Eukaryota; kingdom Metazoa; phylum Chordata; class Amphibia; order Anura; family Ranidae; genus Lithobates; species Lithobates sylvaticus. The sequence goes on from CM053030.1 coordinate 240,281,212, forward strand.
TAAAAACATTTACGGTTGTAGAGATTGTACTTAGTGTGTCATGCTGGGATGCCCAACACGCATTTATATAAAGGACCAAGATGTATATACTTTGATGTATGAAACAGTTGAATAAAATATAATAAAGTAAGGTAACTTAGATTGTAACTTAGTGGGAATTTAGCGCTGCTTTACCATCGTTTTACCCGCGGTATGCGGCCGCTAGCGGGGTGGTTTTAACCCCCGCTAGCGGCCGCAAAAGGGTTAAAAACCTCCGCAAAGCGCCGCTGCAGCGGCGGTTTGCGGGCGGTATCCCCGCGGTTTCCCATTGATTTCAATGAGGCAATATAAGATGCTGCTAGCAGGACTTTTGTTGCGGTCCTGCTAGCGCACCGCTCCAGTGTGAAAGCCCGCCGGCTTTCACACTGGAGTGAATGGGGCCGGTTTTTTCAGGCGGTATACAGGGATATACACCATATCTGAAAAGCATGTCCCATCACTGAGTCTGGGAGACGGAGGAGGGGGAACAGCCAGAGGTGGAAAGGATGTTAGGATTAGATGTCCCCAGAGCAAGAAAAGCGGGATGCAGAGAGGGCCTCTCGCCCAGGGAGTAGATCTGAATTTTCTAGGTTAGCTTGAGCAGTAACACACCTTATGTGCATTGGTGTACTGTGGACCCCAATACACCTGCATGGTGTAATGTGAGGTAATGCACTAGGATGATAGTAAAGATGCTGCAGGTCTGAATTTTGATCTGTTCTTGTGCGTTAGGCACCCTGTTCTTTGATGTAACTCCTTGATGTAATATTTGTTACCATGCTTGCGTTAAATGCACCACAGATAACTGCTGTGATGTGAATGTTCCCTAACTGTAGTAGCTAATCTGGAGCGGTGCGCTAGCAGGACGGTAAAAAAAGTCCTAATCTTTGGAGCGGTGAAGGAGCGGTGTGTTCACCGCTCCTATACCGCTCCTTCCCATTGAAATCAATGGGAGACATACCGCCGAAAAGCGCCGCTGCAGCGGCGCTTTGCGGAGGTTTTTAAAGAAAAGAAAGGAAAACGATGGTAAAGCAGCGCTAAATATAAATGTAAACATCACATAGAACATTACTTTAAAGAAAACCCACATAGAAAAAGAATGAAGACTGCAGCTGTTCACCTTGAAAAAAGGAGTTCCATGGCAGTCATGCTGAACCAGCGACTTCAATACTATACAAGTCACTGAGCTGGTACATGTCAGCAGTAATAAAATAGCTTGGACTTTCCTGATCTACATGCTTTTTTGTCCCGGTCAGTGATTTATTAAGTACTAAAGCCAAAGATAGCCAAGAAGCAACTTTTTTGTTTTACAAAAAGTCAATTGGGGTTTCCCTCAAAGTAAACACTGCAAAAATAACTTGGAATATGTGCTAACTGAACTTACACTGTACTTTTCCCTTAACCCTGCATAGAAATGAAACGTCAAGCAGCTTATCACCATCTATCAAGAGAGGTGCATATTGGAATGGCATGTTGCCAGTTGTGTATTAAACAAATACATTCACCAATTCTCAATTCTGTGAGCCAAGAAAAAAAAAGCCACTTAGCACTTACAAGATGTAAAGCCTTACAGTTCGTGTTCATTCACATCTATTCAGTCCGTTGGACTACCAACACTACACAACGGACCTAAAAACACACATGCACCATTTTCTCTGATTTAATTGTATCATAATGCACTGTAGTGCATTATCATGGGTTGAAGTGTGCTGCAATTCAGGCACGTCAGAGGTGTGCGGCTTTAATGTGTGCCATTGTGCTGCTTTATTGTGTGCCGTTTAAAAGTTTGCTCAAAATATAAAAGTATGAATGGATTCTGATTATGTGTCACCACTGGGGGCTGTATTGAGCACTTACGTCTCATGCTTCTCAGAGAGCCCCCGTTGTGTCCAGGAAGCAGAAGATCTTCCTCCTCCAGCCAGCAGCACGACCTTCGGTAAGCTTGGGGGGGGTTCCCTCTCCCCACCAGATGCTCCACTGCGTTTAACAGCTGTTTTTTAAGTAACCAAGGTCTCTTGGTATCTCTACATGTTACCATACTTGCAGTTTGGTTTCCGCCAACCCCTCCAGCTCACAATTTTCCAACAGCTCCAGGACAGCTTGTAGTGTCTCTCCTACGACTATGGTAGGCTGTGCGCATTCCACTGGGGATGATAAGAACTTTGACCAACCCATTTGGGATGATTTTATGCCTGAGCAGCCTCAGTCTGCTGACTTTAAAGAAACCATCTTTGTTACTAATTTAGGCTCCTTTAACCACTTCCCGCCCGGTCAATAGCAAATTGACGTCCGGGAAGTGGTTTCGTTATCCTGACTGGGCGTCATATGACGTCCTTCAGGATAACAGCCGCCGCGCGCCCGTGGGGCGCGCATCGCGGCGATCGGTGGAGCGGTGTGTCAGTCTGACACACCGCTACACTGATCTCGGTAAAGAGCCTCCGCGGAGGCTCTTTACCACGTGATTCCAATCACGGCTGATCACGATGTACACAGGAAGAGCCGTTGATCGGCTTTTCCTCACTCGCGTCACAGACGCGAGTAGAGGAGAGCCGATCGGCGGCTCTCCTGACAGGGGGGGTATGCGCTGATTGTTTATCAGCGCAGCCCCCCCTCAGAAGCCCACACTAGACCATCAGGGAAGCCCCCAGGACCACCAGGGATGCCCCCAATACCACCAGGGAAGCCCCCAGCATGTGGATGGCCAGGTACATCCCCAATGGCCATCCACATGTTAAAAAAAATGCCAAAAATATGCCAATCAGTGCCCATCCAGGCCACCTATCAGTGCACATCATATTTACATCATATTTAATAAAAAAAAAGTTAAAAAAATGGTGCAAAAAGGGATGCCCATCAATGCCACCCATCAGTGTCCTCAGTGCCCATCAGTGTCCATCAGTGCCACCTATCTGCCCATCCGTGCCCACCCATGCCCCCTATCAGTGCCCATCGGTGCCACCTATCAGTGCCACATATATGTGTGAATGAGTGCCCGTCAGTGCCGCCTATGAGTGCCGGTCTGTGCCGCCTCAGTCTGCTGACTTTAAAGATACCATATCAGTATGCTTAGGTTTAAACTGGGAGCATCCTGTAACTGAAACCATCTTTGTTACTAATTTAGGCTCCTTTAAAGGTCCTAAGTCCATATATATGAAAACGAGAGTTTGCCTCATTTAAATGACTGGTCTGCCTGTATGTCCCATCCCGAAACCGAATATAGAACAAGATTCCTCAAAAATTTTACTTTAAATGTACGTCAGGCAGTAATGAGTATAAAAATTACTAAATTTATTGTGCAATACATAAATTACAGCATGAAACAAATAACGAATGATAAAAACATATATAAGGGAAAAAGTAGGGAAACCAGCTGAAAGAAAGGAGGGGGGCTAGCAAATGAATTTCCAACGCATTTCAATTGCACATAGTGCAGATCTTCCTCAGGGACCATGCGGCTTTCACCACTCCAAATGCTGTGATTCCCAAACATAAAATGGTTTCACCAGCAGCTGAAAAAGACACTCAAGTACTGGGATTGAAGTATTTTTCTCGGCCAAATCGGGAGCGCCACCCCAAATATCATGGATCAGTCCGTGCTCCCAAAATTGTTCATGGTCATTAGAAGGGATATAACTACAAGTTAGTGTCCAGCCTGTTTATTGAGACCATGTATATAAATCTCTCATGGAGGGTGAAGCCAGCCAGAGCAGGGTTCCTGTGTTAACGATGGGACTGTGTCCAAACTAAATCATATAAGGAAAGACCGTGTGATGTTCATCCTTATGGCCAAATACCTTAGTGGATGGAACCAGGAGTGTACGATCTGTCAGCTGAAAAGTCTTTCCTTGTATGATTTTGTTTAGACACAGTTCCACCGTTAACACTGGAACCCTGATCTGGCTGGCTACACCCTCCATGAGAGATTTATATTTGTATATATGTTTTCAATTTTGGGGTGGCGCTCCCGATTTGGCCCGGTTAAATACTTCACTCAAGTTCTATCCCAGTACTTGAGTGTCTTTTTCAGCTGCTGGTGAAACCATTTTATGTTTGGGAATCATAGCATTTGGAGTGGTCCCTGAGGAAGATCTAAACTATATGTGCAATTGAAACGCGCCGGACATTAATTTGCGAGCCCCCTCCTTTCTTTCAGCTGGTTTACCTACTTTTCCCCTTATATATGTTTTTATCATTGGTTATTTGTTTCATGCTGTAATTTATGTATTGCACAATAAATGTTGTAATTTTTATACTCATTACTGCCGGATGTCCATTTAAAGTCCCATTTTTGAGGAATATTGTTCTATAAGCCCATATATAAATCCTTTTCTGTAAATTTCCTACTAGAACCTGTTTTATATGAAATCTGGAAAAACCCTGACTAATTGTTTTTTTTTCCTTTCAAAGGTTCTACTGAAACCTGTTCATTATTTCCAAAGTAAAGGGGGTGTGCGCACCATCTTGTATCTCAAAGCACTCAGTGTTTTTATTCCTGTGCATTATTGATGGAATCCGCATGGAGATCTTTTTAAAGCGAGGGAGAATATATTTTCTTAGACAATTGTTACCAGTGTGGAATAATCCCTATTGGGGACACATAACAGAAATATAAACCTAACAAGGTTTTTACCCTTAATCACTAAAACTAAAGTTTGTTTTTACATACGCTTTTGGCTTTGTTAAGAAATATTGTAAATAACATTGATGTACAGCCGAGGACAAAGTTTTGAGAATGACACAAGTATTAATTTTCACAAAGTCTGATGCCTCAGTTTTTATTATGGCAATTTGCATATAATCCAGAATGTTATGAAGAGTGATCAGATGAATTACAATTAATTGCAAAGTCCCTCTTTGCCTTGAAAATTAACTTGATCGCATGAAAACATTTCCGCTGCATTTGTGAAGAAGGCTTCAGGGCGCCCAAGAAAGTCCAGCAAGTGCCAAGACCGTCTTTTACAGTTGATTCAGCTGCGGGATCAGCACCACCAGTGCAGAGCTTGCTCAGGAATGGTAGCAGGCAGGTGTGAGGGCATCTGCCCACACAGTGAGGCAAAGACTTTTGGAGGATGGCCTGGTGTCAAGAAGGGCAGCAAAAAAGCCACTTCTCTCCATGAAAAACATCAGGGACAGACGGATATCCTGCAAAAAGTACAGGGATTGGACTGCTAAGGACTGGGGTAAAGTCATTTTCTCTGATGAGCATGTGCAGGGTTGCACGTCAGCCAATGGAGTGGGCTCACTCACAATTTTGCCTAAGAACACAGCCTTGACTAAAGAATGGTACAAAAACATCCTCTGAGAGCAACTTCTCCCAACCATCCAAGAACAATTTGATGATGAACAATGCCTTTTCCAGCATGATGGAGCACCTTGTCATAAGGCAAAAGTTGCTTGGGGAACAAAACATCAAAATTTTAGGTCCATAGCCAGGAAACTCTCCAGATCTTAATCCCATTAAGAACTTGTGGTCAATCCTCAAGAGACGGGTGAACAAAAAAAAACCCACATATTCTGACAAACTGCAAGCAGTGATTATGCAAGGATGGGCTGCCATCAGTAAGGATGTGGCCCAGAAGTTGATTGACAGCATGCCAGGACAAATTGCAGAGGACTTGAAAAAGAAGGGTCAACACTGCACATATTGACTCATTGCATAAACTTAATGTAACGTCAATAAAAGCCTTTGGCAGTTATAAAAAGCTTGTAATTATACTTCAGTATATCATAGTAACATCTGACAAAAAGCTCTAAAAACACTGAAGCAGCATGCTTTGTGAAAATTGACATTTGTGTCATTCTCAAAACTTTTGGCCACTGCTGTGCTGTAAGCCATGGCAACAAATCTGCCTCAATACTTGAAGCTACTGAACCAGAGTAGGCATTTAGAAGAGGACTGACCCTTTCTCTGACTTTGTTTGATCTGCATACTTGTTCATAGTCAGTAAATCAGAAAGTATCGATACCAGTGGGCCAACATTGGAGCCAGGAAGTTAGTAATTTAGGAGGAAGCAAAGCAACGGCAGCACCATATTTTATTAGAACAGATTTACTCTTAACATAGTCATAGCTATGTAGTGGACAGTTCACCTTACTAATGTACAAAGCCAAGCAGCTGCTTTTATGTTTCAATAATAAACAATTCAACAATACATTGTTTACAGGCAGTGACTGAGTTCAGTTTTTCTGAGATAATTGGGTTATATTGCTGCCTTCAGGGGGAATTGGACACTGGCAAGCAAACACATGTAAAGAAAAAGCAGTATTGAGAGTAGATCACAAAGGCAAAGAGGGTGTAATGAACTTCCAGAAATAGATTTTTTGTTAAAAAAAATGAAAATTCTGTTTTTCCCCTTCTCAGAGACTGGGGTGAATCTCTTTGCTTGTCTCCTGTGCTGTTTTTGTGTTGCTTCTTTTAGAGCTGACTCTATCACTGGCAGAGCTGATAGTTCTGAGAAATATAAAGCAACAGCCCTGATGCAGTTAGCAACCTAGCAATGCCATCTGGGGAACGATCAAACAAAATTAATATAGCCCTACCAGGCACTGGCAGTTTCAGAAATGCATTTACATTTCCGTCATTATCAGCGTCAGATATTTTTCCTCATGCGTTCGCCCATAGACCAGTTTATCATCTCTTTTCTCTAGGTACCAATTGTACGAATATTCACGGTACTGGTTATATGTGCATGTGGCACTCATTCCTGTAGATAGAATTTTAGCATGCCCTTCTCTTGCATTGTAAGGACAATAAAATAAATGTATTTGCTGGTGTTTCCAGCATCTGCAGTTTTTTTTTTCAGACCCTTGCAAAATTTAAGATATGTTTAATCGCTTTCCTTGGCATAGCAGACAGTCTAACCTTGGAATCTGCACGAAGAAATACAGCAATATATACAATAGTTTGTGCTTTTTTGCTTGCTTCTGACATACAACCACGAAACAAATACTGCAGAAATTTCCAAAGTGTGGTTTTAGAGCTGATTTATGAAAACGTTTCTGAAGACCTGCACCAGCAACCTGTGAGGAGGGGAAAAATATCTGTAATGCCCATATTTCTCTATAATAAGAAACCAACCGAGTCTTTCACAATGAAGAATTAAAGTAGGGCAGGTTATTTCAGAAGGAAACACAAACTTGAAAAGTGATTTTTTTTTCCTTTTTGTTAGATCTGCTTTATTGCACACAGCGACAGAAATATCTGGAAATCTCTCTGCTGAGGTTAACCTGGCTCAGGCAATGTGCACACAAGAACAAAAGGGACACTTGGCATGTATTGCTGTAGTTTGCCAAGCATATGTAAACTCTTAACAATGAACTTCTTTTATTTTCCCCATTTAGGTGTGCTAATTATACCAATTAAATAGTTTTGTTATATCTGTTCCATAAGTGCGGAAACTCAGAATGACGCAGCTCAATGCACTAGGTGTGAATCAGCCCATTAGGAAAAATGTATATAGCTAATCTGCTCGCTACACATGGATACTCATTTAGGATGTAGATGTGCTGTGTGATAAAATAATACTAACTGCAGCATTTAGCCACATTACCTTTTAGTTTTCTTCATGACCACCATTTGGGAATGTTCTGGATGTGACACACTAGGGTTGATTTACTTAAAACTGGAATGTTCAAAATCTGGTGAGCTGTGCATGGTAGCCAATCAGCTTCTAGCTTCAGCTTGTTCAATTAAGCCTTGACAAAAAAATAAAAGCCCAAAAAAATGGAAGCTAATTGGTTTCTATGCAGAGCTGCACCAGAATTTTCACTCTCCAGTTTTAGTAAATCATATGTAAACAATACAGTTGTAACCGCGCTAGTGGGATGGTAACAATGAAAAAACAAGAGCTACCAGCACGCCATGAGATATTTATCACAGCAATAAATAGAACACCAAAATGTGTTGCGCTGCTATTCAAATAAAATGAATATAACAGAAATATTTTTTTTTTTAAAGTATCAAAGTAAAAAGGTCCAAAAGTGATAAAAATGTCCAAAATGTGAAAGGTTTGGTGTAATGGGAAAAGAAAAGTATCAAACACCTCTTTAAAAGTGCTCCACTGCCACCATACAGAGACTAAAACCTGCTTTCCAGAACGATATGACTCTAATGTCGCGTACACACGATCGGAAATTTTCATTGGAAATTCGATGGAATTTCGCTCAAACTGTCTTGCCTACACATGGTCATATCAAATTCCGACGGTCAATAACACCACGACATACAACACGTTCAACGGCACTATAAAAGGGAAGTTTAATGCTTCCGAGCATGCGTCAAATTGTTTCCGAGCATGCGTCGGAATTTTGCGTGTCGGAATTGCATACACACGATCGGAAAATCCGATAGAAAGGTTTTCCGTCGGAAAAATTAAGAACAGGTTCTCAATCCAAAGTCCGTCGGAAATGCCGACAGAAAAAGACAGTTGGGCATACACACTGTCGGAAAATCCGATGAAAAGCTCCCATCGGACCGCTTCCATCGAAAATTCCAACCGTGTGTACGCGGCATAAGAGTATAAAGAGTCATATCATGCTCATATAGATTCCATTGTGGGGAATTCAGGCGATCTCCTCCTTCATCGCATGAGCCGCCACATTGCCTCAGCTCGACATCACGTTTACATTTAGTAAATCAACCCCTCAGTGTTTTTTGCTGCTTACATCTTGAAATCTGATTCTTGAATATTGTAGCTTTATATAACTGGACAATGTAGTGGCACAAATTATTGTAATTTTTAACGTTGGGACACCAGCACTGGGAAAAAATTCAGGGTCCAATACTTCAGGGTTAATTAAAATAAAAGGGCTAAAAATAAATGGGTTCTTTTTTTTTTTTTTTATATATATATATCGCATTGATCTTTTGTTTGAATTTTTTCTACAAGCGAAAGTTTGGCATTTACGTGAAATTATTATTTCTAAACCTGTCAATTTTATGTTCATGGTGAGCTGCCAGCTAATAGTAGTCAGAAAGGATAGCAGAGCTTGCCCCATTGCTAGAAATCAGATTACCCTTTGTTGGCTATCATTGTGCCATGTTTGGGATCAAGACACACATTAAACCAGGTGTGTGGTAACAAAAAACTAAGTGTGTGGTGCCATTTATTTTGAATGCCACTCCAGTACACTGCAAAGCATAGATGTAAACCATTTGTGTGTTGTGGTGTACTGCTTTGAAAAATATTTTGCAGATATGTTAAAACTCGCATTGTGCTGCATTGCCATTCCATTCAAAATAAATGGGTTGTTCTACCACAGCATAAAGTTATCAAATAATGCACTGCAGCAAAATAAGTGCAACCTTAAAAATCTGTAGTTTAAGACTTGCTGATGTAATACATCCCTAGAAAAGCTAAATTTGTCAGGTTATGAGTAATATGTTTGCCCCCATTCATATCAGAGACCCCGTTTTATCTCGCTTCCTTTTTTTTTTTATATTCATTTCTGAGTGGCTACAATAAAGTGAACCTGTAAAAGGCATTACCTTTTGAATCAACAGCTATTTAGGTGTTGTTTGCTTAGGATCAGACACGTCCCTTGTTATCATGATGGTAGATCATGGGTTACTGATGATCTAGTGGACTCTCTTTTCTTAAATAAAATCTATGCTGCTCTTCTGATTTTTTGTGTATTTGTTCTTCAAACTGTTGTCAGTGTTCTTTGCCAGTGCACTTTTTTTTTTTTGTATTATTATTATAAATACGGTACATGTTTCTGTGCTCTTAGCCTGTAACATCCCTCTTCAGTTATGTGGTTGCCTTTGAAGTCTTTTACAGTGCTGATGGGCTTAAAATGTAAGATTACAGAATGAAATCCAGCGTGACTGTCGTGTCAGATGTCTTTTTATTTTTTATTTTTTCTCTCCTCTCCTCCCTCTTGAAGGGATCAGCTTGCCTGGAACAGATAGGCAGCTTCCAGTGCTTGAGTCCAATTTGCAGGAAGAAGGGCGATTATTTCAAAATGTTTGTCACTTCTCCTTGCTGTGATTTATCTCTGATCTTGTATTTCCTAACCTGAAGTGAAAAGCTTGTTTACAAGTGAGATTAGTTTTATGGGAATACACATTGGAAGGGATTAGAAGATAGAAAAGCCTTGTGTGCAGCATGGACTGGTTAAGGTTTAATTCATCTCGCCTGAAGATTCAGCAATTACCTTTTGAAACATTCATAAAACTAAAAAAAAAAAATATATATATATATATATTTTTATATATATATATACACAGTAAACCCCCGCTATATCGCGGTTCAGTTTTTGCGGTCCCGGTATATTGCGGTATTTTAATTAGGACCTGTTATTCTGATATTGTGGTAATTTTTCGCCATTTTCGCAGTTATGTACTTTATTTTTTACTGTACAGTATACTGTACTGTTAAGGCAATATTTTTGTGTTTTAAAAATCCTCTTGAGCTCTCTCTCTATCTTTAATGTGTTTCTATTGCATAAAAGTGTATTTAAAGACCTTTAAATGCTATTAAAAAATTAACAAAACATGACTAGGGTGTATTTAAATAGGGTCTTTCTATTTCGCAGTTTTTCACTTTTCGCGGGTGGGTCCGGAACATAACCCCAGCGATGGAAGGGGGTTTACTGTATATGAGCAGTATTTATCATTTCAGGTCCATTTGTTCCAATCAAAATAAACGACCTGGAAATTATAGCTACTGCATTTATTTTACTATAAAGTAATTTTTTTGATGATTTTTATTTTTTCCTCAATGTTTTATATTTTTCCCAAGTTATACTTCTGTCAATAACGTTTTGCATTTATTTGGTAGTCTGTTCGGCTAATGCCATACCAACTCCAAACACTGTGTTCAAAAATTACAAGCAATTTTATTTTATTATTATTATTTTTATTATCTATAGAGACAATTGTCACATGGGAAGAGATGCAGGATTTTACATTCATTGCACTCCCGTTTGTCCTCATTAAAGCCTCATTCTCTATCCTCTGATAAGTGTTACCAGGAGCATTGTGTAGATATAAGCCCCATAAGTTTATTAGGTAGTGACTGCAGTTTTTTATACCTCCAGAGATGGGCACTGGTCATGGTTGACTATAGTATGCAGTCAAATTTTGTCTCTTAACTTCTACTTTGCAATAGAAATATGAAAGTTGCCTTTTAATTGGCTACCATGGGCTTCACTGTCATTTTTTATGATGCCGAATTATACATTTACAGATTATTTAGATGTTTAACATTGCGGTTTTGTGAAACGGTGTGCATTGGTGTTTTTTTCTTTGCTGAGCCTAGGTTCACACTGACAGCGGGAATGAAATTGTGCGAGTTCAGCTGAACTCGCACAATTTTAATCCCACATGTCAGTCCCAACTTCGGGGGGCGATTTCAGAGACATCTGTGCATTTTTGCACAGATGTCTATTGAAATAACCCCTCCCCCCCTGAAGTCGCCAAAAGTAGTACAGAAACTCAAATCGCATGCCCAATTACTGCAATGTGAACCAGGGCTTAAATGCCTGGACCTTGCAAAATAAATGCTTCACTGGACAAAAGGTACCGCAAGGTCCCCTGATGAATTCATGTGATGTGACGATACGCGTCGGGATTGGAGCAATAGGTGGAACCAGTCGGAAGTATACGAGCTGGGCGTTCGTGGATTATTGCCATTTTTTTTAAAACTAAAAATTGAGTGTATCTATATCAGTGATGGTAAACCTTGGCACCCCAGATGTTTTGGAACTACATTTCCCATGATGCTCTTGTACTCTGCAGTCTACTTGAGCATCTTGGGAAATGTAGTTCCAAAACATCTGGGGTGCCAAGGTTCACCATCACTGATCTATATGTTTGTTCCAATAAACTGACCCATTTCAAACGGGATTACGCTATTGGCACCTTTCTTCCATTTTTCTCATTTTCTCCCCATACCGAATATATTAGAGAAGAGGGCTTTATTTTCATCTCTGTAAACATCAAAGAGGGATCCCCTGAGGACCGCTGCATGTGATTCATATATGCTGTAACCTTACAGCAGTAAGGTGAGGGGCTTGTACACATTCAGGTGTTATCACAGAGGATTGGCCTGGCACTGACTGTTTTGTTTATTCACGGTGGAGGGATATAGTACCCATTTTTAATATCGTTAGACTCACAGACTTTTTGGACTGTATTCACATACTCAAAACACTCCTATCCAGAGTGCACATTGGACTTTTCATTTTTTGTATTTGTATATACATTTTAACCACTTCAGCACATTAGCAATATATGTTATTGATTTATTGTTGTATGATTGGTTTCAAGCTGCTATTATTGATAATGGATGTTTGTAGAAACTCCATTTGTTTCACTTATCACTTGGCACTTTAGCGCTCAGCATGTTTTTATTGTATACTTATGTGTCGATTATTGCACTAGCACTTTATTATTATTTTAGTCATTTTACTTTTCAATCAGTTTTTATTGAATTTCATAACATACAGTAAAGATGCAAATTACACATTGTATGCCGTTAAAATAAATTAACTCAGAATAGCACTTAAATAATGTCAACTCAATTATCAATGAAGTGTTACAGAACAAGAATTACTGTTATTAAAATGCTACAAAACGCAATACATTCAATATAGAAATATAAGATCAATATAGTAACATAAGATCAAATAGAAGTATATGTCCTCTAGACACCCCCATGGGGACTACACTGTGTCTAAGAGGAGAACGTTGCCACAATAATAGAACTTATCCAGGAACCTGTGTCCATACTCTAGAACCCAGAGGCAAAAGTGTATATCAATCTGTTAGATATGAGTGTTACAAAAAGTTAGTAATAGTCGACCATTGTTCCCATGATGCCCACTTGGTTTTTTCCTTGGGTAATTTACCCTCACTGGATGCCATCATTAATTCATAACTATAATGTAGGTATACGGTATCTAAGAGGTGAGTGATAGAGGGAGTTGTATCTGACTTCCATAATCTGGTTATAGTTAACCTAGCTGCCAATAGGATATGTGTCGTCACATGACGAAATGAAAAGGGTATGTCTTCAATGGATAAATTCAGGATAGCTAGACCCGGAGACATTGGTATATCTATCTGGGATATATCTTTTAAGAGAAGAAAAACGGTTTTCCAGTATTCCTGTATGAGGGTACATTCCCAAAATATGTGGAATATGCTTCCTATGTTGGAATTACATCTCCAGCACTTATTAGATAATGTGGGATAGAATGTTGCCAAGCGAGAAGGCGTCAAATACCATCTAAGGGACAATTTTTGTGTGAGTTCCCACAACGCAGAGCTTTTCGTGGATTTGTATACACTTCGTGAAGCTTGTTCCCATTGTGATTCTGTATAAGTCGTTGCTAGATCATTTTCCCAGTGTGTATGTGGTGTGGATTTAGTAAATACACGCTTTTGGTTCAGGGTGTTGTATACAAGTGAAATACCCTTCTGTTTAGGAAATTCAAAGTGCAGGTATTTCCATATTACTGAAGAAACTGTATATAAGAGAGGTTTGATTTTGTTAAGGCATTTCAGAAGTTTGGAATATGCAATAAAGTCTGATTCAGGCAAGTGAAATTCATTTTGGAGGGTTGAAAAGGATTTTGGGTTTGAGTCATGAAATAGTTGATTTATGAATGAGATTTTTCGGTTAGACCAATGGGATGTAGATAATTCAGGTGAGATGTGGTTTAAGACTTCTATAGGTATCGGTATCTGTGTAGTAGTGGGTTCTTGATGGATAGTTTGGGTTAGAATTTTTCCATGCTCTGACCGTGGCTATCATGGTAGGGGGAATCGCTTTTGGTATTTTAGCGTCTAATGGAGTGCTCAACAACCAATTTTTTAAACTAGGATGAAATAGTAAGGAAAGTTCTATATTGCACCAGTTTTTATTCGGATCTTGCTGAAACCACTCAGTTGCTTGAGCTATGATCGCTGCAGTGTGATAATCTGTAAAATCTATTGAACCTGATCCTCCCGCTAATTTGTGTATCCTAAGTATAGAATGAGCGCATCTAGGTTTTGTACCGTGCCAAATACATCGGTTGAGTATCGTTTGAAGTGACTTAAAGTAATATTTAGGAATAGGAATAGGAATGGTCCTAAACAGGTATAAAATTTGAGGTAAATGCATCATCTTGAACGCCGCTAATCTGCCAGACCATGACAGTTCCATTTTAGCTAATTTCTGAGATTCAGTACGTAATTTATCTAAGAGAGGCTTGAAGTTTGATGAAAAGAGGAGTTTAGTGGTTCTAGTGAGTTGAATACCTAGGTAAGAAATGCTGTGTTCAGACCATGTGAAGGGGTATTGGGCTTGTAATAGTAATTTAGTGGTGGAATTCAATTTGAGATCTAGTATTTGTGATTTGGTGACATTTAGTTTGTAAAATGATATTCGTCCAAACCAATCTAAAACGTCTCGGGCTGCTGCTAAGGAGGAGGTAGGATTTGATAATATTAAAATCACATCATCAGCAAAAAGACTAATCTTATGAGTAGTGTTGCCAACAGTTATGCCTGAGATGTTCGAGTTCGTGCGTATGTGCTCAGCTAAAGGTTCTATAGTTAGATCAAAAATTAAGGGCGACAATGGGCAACCCTGACGGGTACCGTTCGAAATTTGGAATGGATGAGATATCATATTAGCCGAAAAAACTTGAGCAGCTGGGCAAGTGTATAGTGCCATGATAGCATTATAAATATTGTCTTTAAACCCAAATTTCATGAGAACTTTCTGTAGATAGGTCCAGTGCACCCGATCAAATGCCTTCTCTGCATCTAAAGAAAGAAGCAGAGAAGGTGTTCCACTGGAATTTACGCAGTGGATTAAGTCAATCATGCGACGCGTCGCGTCGGATGCTTGCCTCCCTTTAATAAATCCTGTTTGGTCATTGTGAATCAGGTCTGGCATAATCTTCATTAAGCGTCTAGCAATAGTTTTGGCGTATATTTTTAAATCAAGGTTAAGTAAGGAGATTGGCCGGAAGTTTTGTGGGGCAGTCGGATCTTTTTCAGGTTTTGGGAGAGTGATAATTAATGCGTTTAGCGATTCTACAGGGAATTTGGAAGAATATGCAGCTTGGTTAAGAAATTTCAGCAAGTGTGGAATCAAATAGGTAGAGAATTGTTTGAAGTATTCCCCTGTAAGGCCATCCGGGCCTGGTGTTTTGTTACAAGGCAGTGATGAGATGGTAGCTAGAAGTTCTGGTGCTGAAAAAGGAGCATTTAAATAAGACAATTGTGTTTCTGTCAGAGTCGGTAAATTTATCTTATGGAGAAAGTCATCAATTTCCTCTGGGGATGGTTGGTGGGTTGTAGGGTCATTCTTGAGATTATATAGGTCACTATAGTAATCGCTAAAAGCATTCGCAATGTCTTGTGGATTAGATAGCTTCACTTTCGAGTGTGGGTGGAATAAGAAGGGAATTTTAGATTTAACTCTAGCCCCTTTGATACGTTGTGCTAATCTTTTTCCTGCCTTATTGGATGTGGAATAAGAGATGGCTTTGAATTTGCGTTGCATATGTTCGTATGTATGGAGAAGAAGCAGCCTGAGTTCCTGTCTAAGCGACATTAATTGTGCTAGTGTAGTGGGACATGCAGATGACTTATGGTCTGCCTCCAAATGAGCAATTTGGGAAGTAAGGGAGTCTATTTGTTGTGTTCTTTTTTTTTGTGAATGGAGCCCAGTTTTATAAGAACACCTCTCATTACCGCTTTATGCGCGTTCCACACCACGGCAGGATCCCCCACTGAATCAGCGTTTAATTCAAAATATTCTTTTAAATGAGTAGCAATTTCTTTGGAGTATGTAGCATGTTGTAATATGAAATTATTGGCTCTCCAGAGAAAAGAGTTCCTTTGAGGAGACGTATCATCAATAATTATCGAAATTGGGTTGTGGTCTGACCATGTCATGGTGTGGATAACCGAGGTAGTCACCTTTTGTAATAACACTTTATCAACAACAAACATGTCAATTCTGGAATACGACTTGTGTTGCGGGGAGAAATAAGTATAATCCCTCTCTGATCCATGGTGGCATCTCCAGACATCGTAAAGATCAGACAATGTCAGGATTTGCCCCAGGGGAGAGGGTCTTCTCTTATCCGCTGAAGTAGTGTCCATATAAATATCTGCAACCATATTAAAGTCTCCGCATACAAGGAGATATCCTTGTTGTAACTCTTTAATTTTGGTCAAAGTCTTTTTGACAAAATTTGCCTGTCTAGAATTGGGAGCATACAAGTTGAGTAAGGTATATTTAGTTCCATTAATCATACAGATTAAAATAAGAAAACGACCATTGGGGTCACCTATTTCTTTTATGAGGTGGAAGTCAGTGTCTTTCTTGATCGCTACAAGCACTCCTCTCTTCTTGGAAGAGAAATTAGAATAGAAAATATGGGGAAATTTGTTACTGCGACATAAAGTGGCTGAAAGTGGGGTCAAGTGTGTCTCTTGGACACATAAGATATCACTATCAAGCTTTTCAGCAGTATGCCACAAAGATTGTCTCTTTGCTGGGTGGTTGAGACCCTTGGCGTTCAAGGATACTATCGTGAATGGCATATTTCCTGTTGTGGCTAAGTGATGGATTGTGGGAGACTATAACACTTACAGTTTGCAGATATTTCTTGGTGTATACAGTAAATTCAGTTCCTTTCGGCTTATCAGGATACCTGGGTTCCGTAACTAGATGTATTTCTATAAAACCTGGAATGAAATTACAATTATATATAACAGCTATTTAAAAATATAGCAAAAGATATGAAAACAGGATGCGGCAGATTTGTGTCAAGCACAAAAAAAAAAGCAAAGAGTCAGCTTTTACTGCTGCAGTGTGGAACAGTTAATACCAAAGGCAAGTGAGATCAAACAAAATTCCTGGAGGGGACGCTATAAACGTAGTTAGCGGACCGCTCAGGAGCCAGATACTTCCATAGGTTGATGATTCCGGGATCTTTGATTGTAGTGATATGTTGAAGGACGTTTTGGAAGAAGCGAAGTTTCATCTTTGTGGTATTCCGGGATTATTCCCCATTCTTTCAAAAGTTTCAAACCCTTGTGTAGGTCATTTATTATATGAGTGGATCCGTTTTTGGAGACAATTAGTGTGGCCGGGTAGCGCCATTTGTATAGAATCTTATGGTTTTGCATTCCTTTAGTTATGGGGTTTAAATCTCTACGTAGTTGAAGCGTATATCTTGATAAATCAGGAAATATTTGAACACCCTCAAACGGACGTGGTAGAGGGCCTTTCAGTCTGGCTTCTGACATCATTTTTTCTTTAATATGGAAAAAATGGATCCTCATAAGTATATCTCTAGGCACTGATGCAGCCAGGTGTGAAGGTTTTGCAATTCTGTGTATTCTGTCAATTATAATGTCACGTGGCGTAACTTCAGGTAGAATAGTGCGTATAAGTTCTTTGGCGTATTTGGGTAATTCTGGAGTTGTTATATTTTCGGGGACCCCCCTTAACTTGACATTGTTTCGTCTAGAGCGGTCTTCCAAATTTGCTAATTTGCCCCTTATCCACTCTTGTTCATCTTTTACCTCATCAATAGAATCAATGATGTCATTGACTGTGGAGGAGCATTCCATCATACCTTTCTCAATAGTGGATACTCTGTTATCTATTAGACTGACATCTGTAGTGAGTTTAGTAAATAGAGTGGATAAATCAGTCACAAGAGAGGAATGCAGTGATATTAACATCTCTTTCAGTGTAGTGTCAATAACAGGCTGACCACAGGTTGGGAAGGATGCCATTGAGGAATGTAAGGCCTGGTTAGATTGTAGTGGAATAAAAGCCTGGGGCTCAATTTCTGAGTGAGGTGGCCGCTGTGCTAGAGCATCCATTCTCATTTTTGCCTTAGCTGGGCTGTTCATTAAGGGATCCCCCTCTGTGTCATTGTCATGGGAGCTAGACATCTCCCTGTTTGGTGAGTCACCAGAAATGTTATTAGGGATTTCTGTATGTTTAGTCTGAGGCGCTGCTATGCCTTCAGCTCCATTTTGATTCTGACTGACCAGCGCTTCAGGAGGGTACAGGAGTGTGGTGAGCTTTTGGGGCTTGTGGTCCCCAGTTCTCTTACGGGACATTGTTGTAGGTCACTACCGGACTAATGTGGGGAAGTTTTTGTACAAAAATACCGGCTCCAGCGGTCCCTAATCGTTCCGGTTCGTCTCCCTCACAGCAGAGCTCAGCACTAAGCGTCCATCTCTCTTGCCGGCTGGCCACGCCCCCCTCTATTTTAGTCATTTTAGTCACAGCGCAACGCCACCATTTATTCATTTACCTCCCTATCTGTTAAGGATCAGCTTACCAGGTGTTTGCTGCAGTGTACCCTTAGTTTTGATTTGACAGTGCGGGAGTTATATACTTTTTCTTAGTATACTTATATTTCACAGAATCCTGTGATTACACCATCAAGAAGATTCTGTGTATAGATGCACTGATTTAAATGGAACTAAAGATGGTTGAACAACTTTCTTGTTAAAAAAAAAAAAAGATGGTTGAACAACTTTTATACAAGAAGATTTTACGTGATTTTATATTTTTCCAGGAGTTCCTTTTTAATTCTTATTGCTGGAATTGCATGTCTTCTGCATGATGCAGTGCAGCATTGTTTCCTATGCGTTGCTCATTTACTTAATCAATCTTATGTTTTTATTAATGTGTTCTGACAACAGGCAGGTTTAGCTTCCTTGATGCTGGCAGAATAATGCACTCCCAGGGAGACCTAAGTAATGTATTTCCAGAATGAAGGAGGATAGACAGACGCTAGAGACAGCACATTTTGCTGCCATGTACTCTGACACCTTTTGTTCCCTGACTAGCCTTGCTTAATAACTCAAGCTAACAGCACAAAACTGCCATCATTCTTAAAACTGGCTTCACTTGAACTATAAGAGAGTAAAATACTTCATTCCCTTCTTCAAAACCCTGGGATTATCAGTTGCTCCTTTATTTCGCTATATCTGAGAATGTATAGAGAAAAAGCCAATGAAGCTTGATAGGACAAGTATTCTGAATTCTGTCAGAAGCATTGTCCTTGCCTGTGACAGTGCATTTCTCTGTTCGTACAACTTCACGTAATGTAAGTACAACCAATCCACCGGGGACCCGTTCAGTTCTCTAGTTTAGTCATAAAAAACATTGGTTGCTTAGGAGAACCAGTCAGCTTTAACTGTAATTTTTCTGCTGCAAGTTTGAATAAGAAGCAATCAGTTCTTGGTAACACCAAGCATATTCCTTACATGTGCGCAAATAAAGCAGTAAGAGGGCCAAGCTACTACAGAGATACATTGTTTTACAATAATGAAACTGCTTATCACTTCTGTGCAAATCACAGCATTGATTTTATGATCGGTGAAAGCAGTGGCGGCTGGTGTCTTTTTTTGGGGGGGGGGGCTACAAGCCCTGCACTTTATCTAGGTCGGTGCTCTGCGCCCCCGAGCCTCTGGCTCTAATCACATGCTTTAAAAAAAAAAACTCCCCCCCCCCTCTTTGGAATCCATGCGTCCAGCGTCCTGCATGTAGATCAGGGGGCCGAGCGCATGGATAGGGGGTGGAACCTGTGTGCCCCCAATGAACGGGCCGCCACTGGGTAATAGAAATTCAATAATTATTTTTTTAATTTTAAAGTACAAATGTGATTGCAGTAATGAACATTAGGAGAAAAAATAAATAAAGGTCAACTGGAGTCAAATAACTAACATGTTAATAACCAACAGACTATGAATATAATATAATATAATATGAATTATAACACCCAGTAGAAGAGGATGGCAACAGTTGTAGCTTTAAGGGAGCCTGTCATTGTTAAGTTTATGCAGAAATTGTATCATTTAGTTTACTATAACTGACAAGTCGTAATTTTTTAGGCGGTAGGTTGGCAATAGTTTTTTTCACTCTGGTTCACCTTTATGTATTTTTTTTAAGGAGATTTGCTTACAGGTCATGTTAGCATGTTACGTTGCCAACATGTGACATGCACCTTGTTAAAATTATGTAAAAAGACTCACTCCTCTAGCGCCTCCTAAAAGGGTATTTAACCTTTTTGCTTTTAAAGGGGAACTCCACACTCCATTCTCCAATGCTTTTGTCTCCCCCCCTCTAATCCCTTGGATTTCCATGGGCTAGGTATTGCTTTTAAAGGGGAACTCCACACTCCCCTCCATCCTCAAAAGGCTGTGAGCTGCCTTCACCAATCCAAACCACTTCCTTGGCAAGAAGAGCGATCGCCCAACCCCCTCCTAAACCATACAAGGCCACATGGACTCAATATAGCTGGCTGCCTTTGGGGCATGTTGGGCTCAGCCCAATACCAACCACAAAGCACCTTGTACCCACTAGTTGAAAGGGGCTTTCCACATTCTGTAAAGCCCCCTCTCTACAGCCCCCCCACAACCCCAGTCTAGGGTTGTGTGGAAAAGGCCCTTGTCCCCCTGAATAGGGGGACAAGGTGGTTGACTTTTGGGGTGCCCGAGCCCCTTCTGCCCCCAGGCACCCACCCCCCTTTCATGGGCTGGCTTGCTGTGTGTTTGGCTATGGGTTTGTTAGTGTGTGGGAGGGGCACACTATTTTTCTTTGTTTGGGGTGGTATTTTTCACACGGGGGTTCTCATTTTAAGCCTTAACATACCCAAATGGCCTTGTATGTATTGTGGGGGCAGGCTATTTTTGTTGTGTTGTTTAAAATCTAGCAGCAGCAATGTAGATTTGTACGTTTTCTCTAAAGCCGTACATCTTTGAAGCAGCATTTTGGATACATGCTACAGATGTACCACTTTACAGGCAGAATAAGCCCCCCCGCCAAGTTACTAGCTTTTAAGCAATTTTGCATTTTTAAAGGCACTTCTCCTTGTTTCGTTTTTGGGGTTGTCCAAATTGGTGACATTGATACATGTCCCTCAGGGTGAGACCTGGGCCCCCATACCCATTTTAAGGCCAATAATAAGGATGAGCTCAGGCGTGTTCGCATGGTCCACGTGCAGAGCCTGCCAGGAAGTCAGCTCAGCGATGCGCTAATCACAGGCACTGAGACATTGCCCGATCTCTGCAGCCGCACATCGGGGGAATGTCTCACTGCCTGTGATTAGCGCAGCGCTGCGCCGACTTCCTGGCGGGCTCTGCACGTGGACCATGCGAACACGCCTGAGCTCATCCTTAGCCAATAACTAGAATATAAGCCAGCCAGGTGGGGGACTAGGAAAATGAACAAGTCAGTTCCCTGAAATGGTATTTGTTGTATACCTTTCGCCTATGTTAGGCTCTTTGTTTGCCCCCCCGCCCCCCCTCGGGCTGGGGGATGTTTGTCCCATCTGTAATTTTTTAGCATGCTGGATGATGTGCTTAATTTTGGACAGAGGGGTGGCTTATTTTGTGCTTGTGCATTTGGGTTGTTCTGGGCATGCTCAGGGACTTTGGTTTTATTTTTGTGCTTTTAGTGTGTGAACAGCACTTGGATTTTTCTGGGCATGCTCAGAGAGTGTGTTTTTTGGGTTAGTAATTTAAGGACATCTTTAGCAGGTGTACCCACTTTGAATTTCTGTCTCTACATTGGGTGAACTTGCATTTTGTGTGTTTCATGGACTGTGCATGTGTTTTCAATTGCCTCATTCGCGCACAAATCTATGTTATATAAAGCTTGCAGATAGCATTCTTTACCTTGCCCTATAAAGAGGCCAAAAAAACATTTTTTTTTTCCCTCAGTTTAGGCCGATATGTATTCTTCTACATAAATTTGGTAAAGAAAATAGCAATAAGCGTATATTGATTGGTTTGCGCAAATGTTATAGCGTCTACAAACTATGGGAAAGATTTTATGGCATTTATATGGTGTTTTATATATATATATTTTTTACTAGTAATGGTGGTGATCTGCAATTGTAGGTAAAAGGGATATGGGGTTATTTGTATGAAGACAGATGAGAAATCCAGGGATATCATCGGTGGGAGAGCAGGGATTTATGTAGAACCTGTGGGAATGCATAACACACTTTCTTAATGACTCCTATGGGCTGTTATTTCCATACATTTTCATTTATTATTTTTGGAACTCCAGTACACGTATTATTATACTGTAAATACATATGCAAGTGTGGGGTTCAAGTGTTCCTTTATGTACTAAAAAGAACTACTTTTCATCGCATTGCTGGCATGTGCTGTTTGAAAAAAAAAATCCCCGCTGTGGATTCTTAGATATTTCTATCATGCTTTATTTCAAACGCTGAAAGGAGAAGCCGGCCAAGTCTGCAGGTTATGGAATATGTAGCAGAGAAAATCTTTGCCGGTAAAGCTTTTGACACCACTCAGGTTTCTGCTTTAGATATCATGTATTGATCTGCATTTTTCTCTCCTGACAGCTGGCTCCAATTTGTGTACAAGTACAGTGCAGCGGAAGCGATAGATTAATAATGAATAATATCTCTCTCTAATCTATGCATATTTCACAACACCAATAAATGCTAATTCTGATTCTCCATAAGCAGCACAGTTTGATCATTACTAGCGATTGATTTTCTTTTTGTGCCACTTATGATATTCTTTCATTTTATTTGCATGACAGCGTCCACCTGTACTTCCTATTTCCCAGTCTAGAAGAAGGAGGATTGGCTACGTATCGGACAGCTATTGTTCAAAATCAGCATCTTGCAATGCTAGCTGAGGTAATAATACTTTTAAGAATGTCGTTTCTGTCCCATTTCTCCCCAAGTCGTATTTTTTTTTTTTTTCTGCTGATTTTCTGCCAGCCTCTTCTGTACCCCCCTTCTGCTCTTCTCTGCGCTATTATTAAATCTTTACAATGACAGTGGCTACTTCTATTTATGCCATTCAGGTTTATTTATTGCATAATATGCAGCATTTTCATATCCACAATATTTAATATCCGCAGACTCTCTTTCAAAAGTAGGTTCATCTACATTTCAGTGCTTTTGCAATAAAGGTGCTTTCTGCTGAGATAATAGAGAAGAGGCAATGTAAACCTAAGCCCCAAGATATTAATAATTATTTAAATGAGTCTCTGAACTTCCCACCGTAATAATAAATAAGTTCATAAAATCTATTTACAGCCAAACATTTCTAAGTCAAATCTTAACCAGTTTATTCTTTTTCTGGGAAAATTAGGTGCTGCTAGGATAATTATTACTTGGTAAGAGGGTAAAGGTTCTAAGACTTTTAGGCCTCATTCATATGGGCATGCAATTATGTGCATTTAAAGGATATATCCAAATGTAAATAAAACATGTGTAATGATTTTAAATGGTTTAATGCACATAGTATGTTTAATTGCATTCCACTTAGCTGCATTTACCCTTGGTTCATACCTATGCGGTTTTTAGTGTGTTTTTCATTTTGCAGAATTTAACATTTAACATGGTTTCCTATGGATCTAGTTCACATCTGTGCGTTTTTAGCCAGTGCTTTTTTTTGGAAAAGGTCAGGGACTTCTTTCCCGCAGCAGATTGCGTTTTTCATGTAATAGAATTCAATGGACCTGCTCCAAAAACACAAAGTTTTTGATGCATTTCACATTTTGGAGAGGTTTTATGTTAATAGGAAAGTATGACAGTTCTTAACCCTAACATTTATCTTTAGCCCTTAACCCTAACATTTAACCCTAGCCCTTAACCCTAACATTTAATCCTAGCCCTTAACCCTAACATTTAACCCTAGCCCTTAACCCTAACATTTAACCCTAGCCCTTAACCCTAACATTTAATCCTAGCCCTTAACCCTAACATTTAACCCTAGCCCTTAACCCTAACATTTAACCCTACCCCTTAACCCTAACATTTAACCCTACCCCTTAACCCTAACATTTAATCCTAGCCCTTAACCCTAACATTTAACCCCAACATTTAACCCCAGCCCTTAACCCCAACATTTAACCCCAGCCCTTAACCCCGACATTTAACCCTAGCCCTTAACCCCGACATTTAACCCTAGCCCTTAACCCCGACATTTAACCCTAGCCCTTAACCCCGACATTTAACCCTAGCCCTTAACCCCGACATTTAACCCTAGCCCTTAACCTTGACATTTAACCCTAGCCCTTAACCCCGACATTTAACCCTAGCCCTTAACCCTGACATTTAACCCTAGCCCTTAACCCTGACATTTAACCCTAGCCCTTAACCCCAACATTTAACCCTAGCCCTTAACCCCAACATTTAACCCTAGCCCTTAACCCCAACATTTAACCCTAGCCCTTAACCCCAACATTTAACCCTAGCCCTTAACCCCAACATTTAACCCTAGCCCTTAACCCCAACATTTAACTTTAGCCCTTAACCCTAACATTTAACCCTAGCCCTTAACATTTAACCCTAGTCCTTAAAGAGGTTTTAAACAGAAAAAAATCCCCCCCCCCCCAAACAAAAACAACCTTCCAGACAAAGGCATAATGAGCTAGTATGCTTCGCATACTAGCTCATTATGAAATACTTACCTTAAAACGAAGCTGTTGCAGTGGTCCCTGCACAACGATGTCATGGCCGACATCTTTTCAGAAGCTTCTTCTGGGTTTGCGAGCTCCGGCGCTGTGGTTGGCGATTGGCCAGCGTGGGGGAGCTGCTGTTAATGGCACAGGCTTTGAAGGAACAGCACACGTGGGTCGTTCCTTCAGAGCGCATGCGCCAGTGATGTCACTGGCTGCATGCACTGCAAATATTTCCAAAACTCTCCCTAGCCCTTATCCCTAGCCCTTATCCCTAGCCCTTATCCCTAGCCCTTATCCCTAGCCCTTATCCCTAGCCCTTATCCCTAGCCCTTATCCCTAGCCCTTAACCCTAACATTTAACCCTAGCATTTATGCCTAGCCCTTAACCCTAACATTTAACCATAACATTTATGCCTAGCCCTTAACCCTAACATTTAACCCTACCCCTTAAACCTAAACTTAACATGCGACTTCGGACACATAAAGGTTCCTGCACTACTTAGATGCTACTTGAGTGCCAGAGAGTGTAAAGTCACATCATAGTCATACTACATATAAGGAATGCCATACTTTCCTATTAGCCAAAATAATTAAAAACGCGTGTTTAAAATGCACTGGAAGATGCGCCGGAAAAATACATCAGCCACAACCTGCATAGATGTGAACCTAGCATTAGAAGAAAAAAATAATCTGTGATTCTAGGGACTGATTAGATACTCTGAACACACCCAAACATGTGTAACACATATTTATATTTAACCACTTCAGCCCCGGAAGCATTTACACCCTTCCTGACCAGAGCACTTTTTGCAATTCTGCACTGCGTCGCTTTAACTGACAATTGCGCGGTTGTTCGATGTGGCTCCCAAACAAAATTTACGTCCTTTTTTTACCACAAATAGAGCTTTCTTTTGGCGATATTTGATCACCTCTGCGGTTTTTATTTTTTGCGCTATAACCAAAAAAAGCGTCAATTTCGAAAAAACACATAATTTTTTACTTTTTGCTATAATAAATATCCCCCAAAAATATATAAAAAAAAATGTTTTTCCTCAATTTAGGCCGATACGTATTCTTCTACATATTTTTGGTAAAAAAAAATCGCAATAAGCGTTTGTTGATTGGTTTACGCAAAAGTTATAGTGTCTACAAAATAGGGAATAGTTTTATGGCATTTTTATTAATCATTTTTTTTTTACTAGTAATGGCGGCGATCAGCGATTTTTATCGTGACTGTGACATTATGGCAGACACATCGGACAATTTTGACACATTTTTGGAACCATTGGCATTAATACAGCAATCAATGCTATAAAATTGCATTGATTACTGTAAAAATTCACTGGCAGTGAAGGGGTTAACCACTAGGGGGGAGGGGTTAAGTGTGTCCTGAGGGAGTGTTTCTAACTGTCTGGGGGATGGGCTGTGTGTGACACGACGCTGATCGCTGCTCCTGATGACAGCGAAGACAGCTGTTTACATCGGCATCTCCCCGTTCTTCAGCTCCGTGACACAATAGCGAGTATCCCCGTGGCGATCGAGTCTGCGGGTCCCGCGGTCACGGAGCTTGCGGCACGCGTGCACCCTGGGAAATTCAAAGTAACGTACAGGTTCGTTATTTTGCCCAGCTGTGCCATTCTGCCGACGTATATTTGCTGACAGCGGTCGGTAAGTGGTTAAACGCAGGAGAACTTGATCTGGGAAGTATATATAGTTTGTTTATACTTCTCAGAACAATTTCCTCTGCGTTTAAATAAAACAAATGCAGAAGGCCCAGGGGAATGAGGACTTAGTGGTCATCTTGGCTAGATGAATGACCAGTAAATCACATGGGAATCTCTTTTACATCTATTCCATGAGGAAACTTGAAAGTTTCCTGGTTCATGCTCTGAAACTTTAAAAACCATGGGACGCATGGGTGCTGAATGTAACAAATGAAGTTTTGAAGCAAGTAGATGAGTCTGTTTGATGTTTACAACTTTCTTGTTATGCAAGTGAGTGGGATAGAATAAAAAGCACTTTGAATAGACTTTTGCTTCCACAACAAAGTCCACAGTAGGTCCTTGATCTTAGAAAACCCTCTATGATGTCATATGCCATAGAAACTTGTTGAAAAGAGAAGTAGGGAATTTGAAATCAAAGGCTAAGCGCAGACTGGGCTAGAAAATTGTATACAGGGGACTAAGTCTTGTATGACTTGGTAGATGCAGATAAGACCCTTGCCTTAAAGCTCAATTTTACTTTTCAATCAGTTTTTATTGAATTTCATAACATACAGTAAAGATGCAAATTACACATTGTATGCCGTTAAAATAAATTAACTCAGAATAGCACTTATATAATGTCAACTCAATTATCAATGAAGTGTTACAGAACAAGAATTACTGTTATTAAAATGCTACAAAACGCAATACATTCAATATAGAAATATAAGATCAATATAGTAACATAAGATCAAATAGAAGTATATGTCCTCTAGACACCCCATGGGGACTACACTGTGTCTAAGAGGAGAACGTTGCCACAATAATAGAACTTATCCAGGAACCTGTGTCCATACTCTAGAACCCAGAGTCAAAAGTGTATATCAATCTGTTAGATATGAGTGTTACAAAAAGTTAGTAATAGTCGACCATTGTTCCCATGATGCCCACTTGGTTTTTTCCTTGGGTAATTTACCCTCACTGGATGCCATCATTAATTCATAACTATAATGTAGGTTTACGGTATCTAAGAGGTGAGTGATAGAGGGAGTTGTATCTGACTTCCATAATCTGGTTATAGTTAACCTAGCTGCCAATAGGATATGTGTCGTCACATGACGAAATGAAAAGGGTATGTCTTCAATGGATAAATTCAGGATAGCTAGACCCGGAGACATTGGTATATCT
This sequence comes from Lithobates sylvaticus, assembly GCA_028564925.1. Taxonomy (NCBI): domain Eukaryota; kingdom Metazoa; phylum Chordata; class Amphibia; order Anura; family Ranidae; genus Lithobates; species Lithobates sylvaticus. The sequence continues at coordinate 240,308,555 of CM053030.1, forward strand.
ATCTGGGATATATCTTTTAAGAGAAGAAAAACGGTTTTCCAGTATTCCTGTATGAGGGTACATTCCCAAAATATGTGGAATATGCTTCCTATGTTGGAATTACATCTCCAGCACTTATTAGATAATGTGGGATAGAATGTTGCCAAGCGAGAAGGCGTCAAATACCATCTAAGGGACAATTTTTGTGTGAGTTCCCACAACGCAGAGCTTTTCGTAGATTTGTATACACTTCGTGAAGCTTGTTCCCATTGTGATTCTGTATAAGTCGTTGCTAGATCATTTTCCCAGTGTGTATGTGGTGTGGATTTAGTAAATACATGCTTTTGGTTCAGGGTGTTGTATACAAGTGAAATACCCTTCTGTTTAGGAAATTCAAAGTGCAGGTATTTCCATATTACTGAAGAAACTGTATATAAGAGAGGTTTGATTTTGTTAAGGCATTTCAGAAGTTTGGAATATGCAATAAAGTCTGATTCAGGCAAGTGAAATTCATTTTGGAGGGTTGAAAAGGATTTTGGGTTTGAGTCATGAAATAGTTGATTTATGAATGAGATTTTTCGGTTAGACCAATGGGATGTAGATAATTCAGGTGAGATGTGGTTTAAGACTTCTATAGGTATCGGTATCTGTGTAGTAGTGGGTTCTTGATGGATAGTTTGGGTTAGAATTTTCCATGCTCTGACCGTGGCTATCATGGTAGGGGGAATCGCTTTTGGTATTTTAGCGTCTAATGGAGTGCTCAACAACCAATTTTTTAAACTAGGACGAAATAGTAAGGAAAGTTCTATATTGCACCAGTTTTTATTCGGATCTTGCTGAAACCACTCAGTTGCTTGAGCTATGATCGCTGCAGTGTGATAATCTGTAAAATCTATTGAACCTGATCCTCCCGCTAATTTGTGTATCCTAAGTATAGAATGAGCGCATCTAGGTTTTGTACCGTGCCAAATACATCGGTTGAGTATCGTTTGAAGTGACTTAAAGTAATATTTAGGAATAGGAATAGGAATGGTCCTAAACAGGTATAAAATTTGAGGTAAATGCATCATCTTGAACGCCGCTAATCTGCCAGACCATGACAGTTCCATTTTAGCTAATTTCTGAGATTCAGTACGTAATTTATCTAAGAGAGGCTTGAAGTTTGATGAAAAGAGGAGTTTAGTGGTTCTAGTGAGTTGAATACCTAGGTAAGAAATGCTGTGTTCAGACCATGTGAAGGGGTATTGGGCTTGTAATAGTAATTTAGTGGTGGAATTCAATTTGAGATCTAGTATTTGTGATTTGGTGACATTTAGTTTGTAAAATGATATTCGTCCAAACCAATCTAAAACGTCTCGGGCTGCTGCTAAGGAGGAGGTAGGATTTGATAATATTAAAATCACATCATCAGCAAAAAGACTAATCTTATGAGTAGTGTTGCCAACAGTTATGCCTGAGATGTTCGAGTTCGTGCGTATGTGCTCAGCTAAAGGTTCTATAGTTAGATCAAAAATTAAGGGCGACAATGGGCAACCCTGACGGGTACCGTTCGAAATTTGGAATGGATGAGATATCATATTAGCCGAAAAAACTTGAGCAGCTGGGCAAGTATATAGTGCCATGATAGCATTATAAATATTGTCTTTAAACCCAAATTTCATGAGAACTTTCTGTAGATAGGTCCAGTGCACCCGATCAAATGCCTTCTCTGCATCTAAAGAAAGAAGCAGAGAAGGTGTTCCACTGGAATTTACGCAATGGATTAAGTCAATCATGCGACGCGTCGCGTCGGATGCTTGCCTCCCTTTAATAAATCCTGTTTGGTCTTTGTGAATCAGGTCTGGCATAATCTTCATTAAGCGTCTAGCAATAGTTTTGGCGTATATTTTTAAATCAAGGTTAAGTAAGGAGATTGGCCGGAAGTTTTGTGGGGCAGTCGGATCTTTTTCAGGTTTTGGGAGAGTGATAATTAATGCGTTTAGCGATTCTACAGGGAATTTGGAAGAATATGCAGCTTGGTTAAGAAATTTCAGCAAGTGTGGAATCAAATAGGTAGAGAATTGTTTGAAGTATTCCCCTGTAAGGCCATCCGGGCCTGGTGTTTTGTTACAAGGCAGTGATGAGATGGTAGCTAGAAGTTCTGGTGCTGAAAAAGGAGCATTTAAATAAGACAATTGTGTTTCTGTCAGAGTCGGTAAATTTATCTTATGGAGAAAGTCATCAATTTCCTCTGGGGATGGTTGGTGGGTTGTAGGGTCATTCTTGAGATTATATAGGTCACTATAGTAATCGCTAAAAGCATTCGCAATGTCTTGTGGATTAGATAGCTTCACTTTCGAGTGTGGGTGGAATAAGAAGGGAATTTTAGATTTAACTCTAGCCCCTTTGATACGTTGTGCTAATCTTTTTCCTGCCTTATTGGATGTGGAATAAGAGATGGCTTTGAATTTGCGTTGCATATGTTCGTATGTATGGAGAAGAAGCAGCCTGAGTTCCTGTCTAAGCGACATTAATTGTGCTAGTGTAGTGGGACATGCAGATGACTTATGGTCTGCCTCCAAATGAGCAATTTGGGAAGTAAGGGAGTCTATTTGTTGTGTTCTTTTTTTTTTGTGAATGGAGCCCAGTTTTATAAGAACACCTCTCATTACCGCTTTATGCGCGTTCCACACCACGGCAGGATCCCCCACTGAATCAGCGTTTAATTCAAAATATTCTTTCAAATGAGTAGCAATTTCTTTGGAGTATGTAGCATGTTGTAATATGAAATTATTGGCTCTCCAGAGAAAAGAGTTCCGTTGAGGAGACGTATCATCAATAATTATCGAAATTGGGTTGTGGTCTGACCATGTCATGGTGTGGATAACAGAGGTAGTCACCTTTTGTAATAACAATTTATCAACAACAAACATGTCAATTCTGGAATACGACTTGTGTTGCGGGGAGAAATAAGTATAATCCCTCTCTGATCCATGGTGGCATCTCCAGACATCGTAAAGATCAGACGATGTCAGGATTTGCCCCAGGGGAGAGGGTCTTCTCTTATCCGCTGAAGTAGTGTCCATATAAATATCTGCAACCATATTAAAGTCTCCGCATACAAGGAGATATCCTTGTTGTAACTCTTTAATTTTGGACAAAGTCTTTTTGACAAAATTTGCCTGTCTAGAATTGGGAGCATACAAGTTGAGTAAGGTATATTTAGTTCCATTAATCATACAGATTAAAATAAGAAAACGACCATTGGGGTCACCTATTTCTTTTATGAGGTGGAAGTCAGTGTCTTTCTTGATCGCTACAAGCACTCCTCTCTTCTTGGAAGAGAAATTAGAATAGAAAATATGGGGAAATTTGTTACTGCGACATAAAGTGGCTGAAAGTGGGGCCAAGTGTGTCTCTTGGACACATAAGATATCACTATCAAGCTTTTCAGCAGTATGCCACAAAGATTGTCTCTTTGCTGGGTGGTTGAGACCTTTGGCGTTCAAGGATACTATCGTGAATGGCATATTTCCTGTTGTGGCTAAGTGATGGATCGTGGGAGACTATAACACTTACAGTTTGCAGATATTTCTTGGTGTATACAGTAAATTCAGTTCCTTTCGGCTTATCAGGACACCTGGGTTCCGTAACTAGATGTATTTCTATAAAACCTGGAATGAAATTACAATTATATATAACAGCTATTTAAAAATATAGCAAAAGATATGAAAACAGGATGCGGCAGATTTGTGTCAAGCACAAAAAAAAAGCAAAGAGTCAGCTTTTACTGCTGCAGTGTGGAACAGTTAATACCAAAGGCAAGTGAGATCAAACAAAATTCCTGGAGGGGACGCTATAAACGTAGTTAGCGGACCGCTCAGGAGCCAGATACTTCCATAGGTTGATGATTCCGGGATCTTTGATTGTAGTGATATGTTGAAGGACGTTTTGGAAGAAGCGAAGTTTCATCTTTGTGGTATTCCGGGATTATTCCCCATTCTTTCAAAAGCTTCAAACCCTTGTGTAGGTCATTTATTATATGAGTGGATCCGTTTTTGGAGACAATTAGTGTGGCCGGGTAGCGCCATTTGTATAGAATCTTATGGTTTTGCATTCCTTTAGTTATGGGGTTCAAATCTCTACGTAGTTGAAGCGTATATCTTGATAAATCAGGAAATATTTGAACACCCTCAAACGGACGTGGTAGAGGGCCTTTCAATCTGGCTTCTGACATCATTTTTTCTTTAATATGGAAAAAATGGATCCTCATAAGTATATCTCTAGGCACTGATGCAGCCAGGTGTGAAGGTTTTGCAATTCTGTGTATTCTGTCAATTATAATGTCACGTGGCGTAACTTCAGGTAGAATAGTGCGTATAAGTTCTTTGGCGTATTTGGGTAATTCTGGAGTTGTTATATTTTCGGGGACCCCCCTTAACTTGACGTTGTTTCGTCTAGAGCGGTCTTCCAAATTTGCTAATTTGCCCCTTATCCACTCTTGTTCATCTTTTACCTCATCAATAGAATCAATGATGTCATTCACTGTGGAGGAGCATTCCATCATACCTTTCTCAATAGTGGATACTCTGTTATCTATTAGACTGACATCTGTAGTGAGTTTAGTAAATAGAGTGGATAAATCAGTCACAAGAGAGGAATGCAGTGATATTAACATCTCTTTCAGTGTAGTGTCAATAACAGGCTGACCGCAGGTTGGGAAGGATGCCATTGAGGAATGTAAGGCCTGGTTAGATTGTAGTGGAATAAAAGCCTGGGGCTCAATTTCTGAGTGAGGTGGCCGCTGTGCTAGAGCTTCCATTCTCATTTTTGCCTTAGCTGGGCTGTTCATTAAGGGATCCCCCTCTGTGTCATTGTCATGGGAGCTAGACATCTCCCTGTTTGGTGAGTCACCAGAAATGTTATTAGGGATTTCTGTATGTTTAGTCTGAGGCGCTGCTATGACTTCAGCTCCATTTTGATTCTGACTGACCAGCGCTTCAGGAGGGTACAGGAGTGTGGTGAGCTTTTGGGGCTTGTGGTCCCCAGTTCTCTTACGGGACATTGTTGTGGTCACTACCGGACTAATGTGGGGAAGTTTTTGTACAAAAATACCGGCTCCAGCGGTCCCTAATCGTTCCGGTTCGTCTCCCTCACAGCAGAGCTCAGCACTAAGCGTCCATCTCTCTTGCCGGCTGGCCACGCCCCCCTAAATCTCTTAAAGCTCAATTTTAGTGACAAAAAAGATTCAATTTGATGCAGTTATTTATTCACTAAAAACATAATCATGTTTATTTTTAAACTCAACCAGAATAATTATTTGAATTTTTCTAGCTATCAGCCTTTTCTAATGCGCTGTACAGCAGAACACATACTAGGAGATGGCGAAAGTCAGTACTTTTGGATAATGAGGCCCTGAAGCTTGGGGCGTATCATGAAATCAGTGGGCCTGTGTGCAAGATAAAAATTGGGCCCTAGGCATTGATTAAAAAAAAGAAAAGAAAATCTGTGCGTGGCTTAAATTGCACTAAATATTGGGTGTGGCTTAAATTGCGCTAAATATTTGGCGTGGCTTGAATGGGGTGGAGTTTAATAGAGCCTGAGATGACTTAATGTTAAATAGGAAATGTACAGTGCAGAGTGTATGGCTGTGGGTAGTATGTGCAGAGGAGGAGTGTGGAGTGTATGGAGATGAGTAGTATGTGCAGGAGGGAAGTGCATGGTGGTGGGTAATATGTGCAGGCAAGGAGTGCGGAGTGTACAGTGGTTGGTAGCATGTGCATGGAGAGGAGTGCGAAGTGTATAGAGGTGGGTAGTATATACAGGAGAGAAGTGCGGAGTGTATGGAGGTGGATAGTTTGTGCAGGAGAGGAGTGTACAGCGATGGGTAGTATGTGCAGAGTGTATGGAGTTGGGTAGTATGTGCCTGTGAGGAGTGCAGAGTGTATGGAGTTGGGTAGTATGTGCCTGTGAGGAGTGCAGAGTGTATGGAGTTGGGTAGTATGTGCCTGTGTGGAGTGCGGAGTGTATGAAGGTGGGTAGTATGTGCAGGAAAGGAGTGCGAAGTTTATGGAGGTGGGTAGAATGTGCAGGTGCGGAGTGTACAGCGGTGAGTAGAATGTGCAGGCGCAGAGTGTATAGCGGTGGGTAGTATGTGCAGGATGGTGCCAGTACAACTTATTTTTTTGTATTTATTTATTTTTTTTTGTTTTTTTAAAAATGCTTTTTTGGGGGCCAGTGGATGGTGTCAGTAGAGGAAATGAACAGTGTCAACATTTTTCACAATGCTTTTTTTTGGGGGGAGGGGGTTGGGGCAGTGTTAAGTGTCAGTATGGTGGGGGAAGGGATGGGGTGATGGTGTCAGTAGTTGTTTAATCTTATATTCTTTTTTTACAATTTTATTTTTTATTTTTTTATAATTTTTATTACAATTTCTTGTTTCCAATAATTATTGTATTTTTTTAGTTTTGCAATACATATCAGCCCTGTTGGGGGACTTTGGTGAGATACCAGGGGTCTAAACAGAGACAGAGATTCCCCGGTCCCTTTCTCCAGCCTCAGCATTGAATATGAATGAACAGGAGACAGAGGCTCCTGTCCATTCATAAATGGAAGCGGAGTAAACACAGGTTACTCTGCTCAGTTATCACAGGACTCTGGAGCGATTGGTAGCGATCGCTCACTGTGCCCAGATCAGAAAAGGAAGGGTCAGTAAATTACATATTTACTGGCCCCTTCCTCCGCTCTCCATCCTGACAGATCCCCCAGCAGCCTGCAGGAGAGGAGGGGGGGAGATTAGGAGCACGATACGGGGGGCGAAGAAGGACACGGGAGCTGGAGGAGGAGAAAAAATGTCATCAGCACACCAAGTATTCCTCAGAAGGGTCCAAACCTTTATTCTGTGGTCACATGGTAAATATACAGCAATGTTTTGGAGCCACACAGGGCTCCTTCGTCAGTTAGCAAACCCTCACCTGCTACCAGCTGTTTGACTTTCATGAGTACTTGACACTTTGCCTTTTACCCTGAGCCTTTACATTGCCTATCTTTGCAACTGAACTGGTCTGATTCTAGATAACGAGAATTGGTGGGTGGTTGGCAGGTGGCCCAACCTCACTTTCTGCTAATAGGTTGGAGACCGTTTGCAGCACACCTACTGATGGTGTCAATGTTTGCAGCCTAGGTTCAGGTTGTCCTCTAATGTTAGAGACTCTCCCCTTTTCTGAGTCATCCTTATCTCAGGTGTAGCTGGATCCTCTTCCTTCCCAGCTGAGGTTTTTCCTGTGGTCATGCAGGACTTTGTAACCCAAATTACACAGTTATGTGCTGATTTCCCTTGTCCCTCAATGGATGAGAGAGAAAAAAGGATTTTTGTTCTCACATGAATTAATTTTCTTGTGGAGTACATTGAAAGACATGATAGTTCTGCCAGTACTGCTTTGCTACAAAACTGGTAGTGGGAGGGATTATATCCTCTGTCGACCTACAGATTTTTTTTTGTCTCCAATCCTCCTGTTGGTGGAAGTATAACCCAAAAGCCTAAGACTTCCTGTGTTCTTCAATGGAATCAAAGAAAATAATGAATACAAAAATCCTATTTTCCTATGTGAAGGTAGCCAATGCCCCTAACAGGCATGACCATGTGACCACCCCTATTTTCCTCATCTCATCTCTGTAAATATTGGTCACAGACTCAGCCTTCCTCGTTTTAATCTGCTTTTGATTTCAAAGTGAGCCTGTACTATGCCCATACAATGCAAACCAGCATGTCCACTTTAATGGCTCAACTCCCCATCTGCACATACATATCTTCTGCCTCCCACTGCTCTATTCAGCCTTCAGAACCAAAAAAGGAAGCCCTTGTAAGCTCCAAATCGCTGTGGTCTACATTGACACAGGGGTGCTGACTGTTCTCCTGCTGTTTGTGACAGCACTAGGGTAATCAACAAGCACCATTCCCATTTCCCAAGAGATGGGGAAGTAAGTCAAATTACTTACAATACCCAGCAATACCTGGTCATTTCTTCCGTCCTGGTGACTAAACAGAGCATCAGGAAAGTATGTTCTGTGTGAGGGCAGTAAACATTAAATAGTATTTTTCATCTGTTTGTGAGTACCCCCTTTTTAAATAAATTGAGGTATTGTTTTTATGGGCTTCACTATGCACCTCTTCATTTATTTTATGGAGGGCATCCTTCTCACTGAATGCCATTGGAGTTGATGCTATATATTACCGGGTATTGGAGGCTGCAGAGGATCCTTTGCCTTTAGTGTTCCTGTGCTGATATTAATGAGAAAGTGGATGACACTGCCTGTATGAAATATTGGATGTGCCATATACCCATATGCTTATTTTATCTGGCTATCTGGTAAGAAGAATAGATGTGAGCATGGTGGTGTGTTTTGATTATACACTGTACCTGTTGTGAGGCTTTCAAGTTTTTTGTTCACCTGTATCCACCGTTCCTTCATCTACTTCCTACTTTTAGCGCTGCATACAGACTTTGTGTTTATTTTATATTGTAATCATATTTATGCCAGCTGCTTTTATTTTTCATATGCCATACATCTGAGCACGGATATTACCCCTTGTTTTTTAAATAGTATTTGTCTAGTTGTCATGCTCATTCTCCAGCTTCGCTGCTTTTAATCATTGACCTGAAAAAAGCATAAAGGAGTAACTTCAGAACTGCTCATCTGCTTACTTGTTCAGACTTAGTGACTCAAAGTGCTGAAGCCAGAAGGTCAACTTGACAGCTAGGCGATGGGCATTTTCAGATCAGGGCCTTTTCGGAAGAGGAATGGTATCCTCTTAATTTCTTTCATGACAGGCTTCTTTTGGTCAGCTCTATTTAGAGGCCAATGCAACTCAATTTCATAGCACAGATTTTTTTTTTTTTTTTAGGCTAGGATAGATTTTTAATCATGGACAAGATGTTGCATACAAGCAGCTGATGATATGCAGTTATTCTTACTGATACTCGTCTCTTGGGAAGAACCACACCAAGCTTGGCTGGCCTTAATCTCTGGTTTTATTTCTTTGTTTTGCACAGCTTTTTCTAGATTATGTGTCACTTGTGGATAAATCTGTATGTTTTATGTTTTTTATACTTTCTTGTATTAAACGATTTCATGAAAAGACTTCCATACTGAACAATGCTTGAAGTGCGCTATAACTGTGGCTTTGCTTATAGCAGGCATGTCCAATGTCCGGCCCATGGGCCAATCGCGGCCCACATTCAGGTTTAATGCGCCCCCCCTGGTGATTTCGATATATATATATCTTTTGTGGCCCCAGAGCCACAAAAGATATATACCGTATTTATCGGCGCTGCCTCGGAGGGGCGGGATGGGTGCCTTCAGATTACATACAGGAGAATCTCCTGTTTACTCGGTGGCCTCTGTAATAGGAAGTCACGTCTCCTGGGCAGCCATTGGACGGCTGTTCTGTCTATCATAGGAGGCGGGACTTTGTATTAAAGAGGCTGCCAAGTAAACAGGAGATTCTCCTGTATGTAATCTGTTGGTGCTCGTCCAGCCCCCTTCCCTGTCCCCTCCGAGGCTGCATATGGGCATCGATCAGGCTGCACTGATGGCAATGGTGAGGCTGCATTGATTGCAATGGTGAGGCTGCATTGATTGCAATGGTGAGGCTGCATTGATTGAAATGGTGAGGCTGCGTTGGTTGCAATGGTGAGGCTGCGTTGGTTGCAATGGTGAGGCTGCGTTGGTTGCAATGGTGAGGCTGCGTTGGTTGCAATGGTGAGGCTGCGTGGGTTGCAATGGTGAGGCTGCGTGGGTTGCAATGGTGAGGCTGCGTTGGTTGCAATGGTGAGGCTGCGTGGGTTGCAATGGTGAGGCTGTGTTGATTGCAATGGTGAGGCTGCATTCATGGCAATGATTAGGCTGTGTTGATTGCAATGGTGAGGCTGCTTTGATTGCAATGGTGAGGCTGCTTTGATTGCAATGGTGAGGCTGCGTTGATTGCAATGGTGAGGCTGCATTCATGGGCACAGTAATTTATTTAAAATGTAATTTTTTTCCTGAAACTTCCCAATTAAAGTGAAGGCGCGTGTACATCGATAAATACGGTATATGCAAATAACAGGCCCGAGCTACTCCTTAGCCCTGAGCGGCGCTCGGGGATTCATTGGGGGCCACAAAAGATATAAATCCAAATAACATGCCCAAGCTCATCTCTTCACCACACACAGCCACAAAGGCAAGATAATTGTTGTTGGACAGTGTAGTAATGCTCAGACAAACACACTTAGATCAAATTTTAACGATTCAAAGAATGTAAGGCAAAATGATCGGCCCTCACGCATGTTCACTTAATCAAATCTGGCCCTCTTTGAAAAAAGTTTGGACACCCCTGGCTTATAGGAATGAGATAACTTTAGAAGAGTGCCAGGTGTTATAAATTTTGACTTGCATTTTATTGTTGCCAAATCGAAATTTTCATATTTCAACCTTCTCTCTGGTTAGTGTAGATTTGAAGAGTTCCATTATGTTTTGAAATATACTGACACATGTTTTAGCTGGACCAAACTTTCTCAAGAGAGAATATTCTGATTAAAATTCAGATTGATAGCTCACTCTCCTAATATTAGCAGAAGAGTAATAATATGGCATTTGATGTAGTGAACTTTATGTAGCAAACAAAAAGCATCTGCACATATATATTAGACAGCCGTCAATTACAGTGTTCAACTCACTATCTACACACCTTCCCAGTGCTGCACAGGTCTTTAGTCCACAATGACATCTTCTTATTATAGGTTACAGTATTGACAAGTGTTTTTACCTTTTCCTTCAAAAGGTCAAATTGCAAATTTCACAAAAGAGAAAAAAAATGCACATAGCTTTCTAAAGTATGTTAATTCAATAAAAGTGAGCTTGCATCTTGAAGCATCATACACTTTCACATTTCTTTTGTCTTACATGGCTTGTATTTTACTTCATTGCAAATAAATATGACAAAAATCCCCTTATGACCATACGATTTAAGCCTCCGAAAGACATTAAAGTGCAAGTCAAGGCTATAATTTTCTTATTTTTATCAGGGATGCAGTGGTGACAACACAATGAAATATCGGCAATCCCACAACATCTCTGCTACCACCGCTCTAAGTGTGCCTTGGGGGCAGAACCCTCCAACATCAAAACTTTTCTGATTAACAGCTTAGTAACTCATGGACTGAGACAGATTGGCCTGGGAACTAAGTTTGCCTGTGCACATACTGTACATCTACTGTACATCGGCTGTTTTGCTTAAAAAATGTGCTGCTGCATAAACTAAAAAAGTGGTGGTGGGGCTGGCAGATTTCTTTCTTAATGTAACATTACTTTCCCTCTAGCTTGTCACAGTGTAAAGCCAGCCAATAAGAAGTGCCCAGACTCAGACATTCATGCACTACAGCTCAGGACTATGCCTTACACATTCATGCACTAGAACCTTACATGTTCATACACTACAGCTCAGGGCTATGCCTTACATGTTCATACACTACAGCTCAGGACTATGCCTTACGCATTCATGCATTAGAGCTCAGGACTATGCCTTACACATTCATAATCTAGAGCTCAGGACTATGCCTTACACATTCATGCCTTACACATTCATGCACTAGAACCCAGGATTATGCCTTATACATTCATCCACTAGAGCTCAGGACTATGCCTTACACATTTATGCACTAGAACTCTGGACTATGCCTTACACATTCATCCACTAGAGCTCTGGACTATGCCTTACACATTCATCCACTAGAGCTCTGGACTATGCCTTACACATTCATCCACTAGAGCTGGACTATGCCTTACACATTCATCCACTAGAGCTCTGGACTATGCCTTACACATTCATGCCTTACACATTTATGCACTAGAACTCTGGACTATGCCTTACACATTCATCCACTAGAGCTCTGGACTATGCCTTACACATTCATCCACTAGAGCTCTGGACTATGCCTTACACATTCATCCACTAGAGCTATGTACTATGCCTTACACATTCATCCACTAGAGCTCTGGACTATGCCTTACACATTCATCCACTAGAGCTCTGGACTATGCCTTACACATTCATCCACTAGAGCTCTGGACTATGCCTTACACATTCATCCACTAGAGCTCTGGACTATGCCTTACACATTCATCCACTAGAGCTCTGGACTATGCCTTACACATTCATCCACTAGAGCTCTGGACTATGCCTTACACATTCATCCACTAGAGCTCTGGACTATGCCTTACACATTCATCCACTAGAGCTCTGGACTATGCCTTACACATTCATCCACTAGAGCTCTGGACTATGCCTTACACATTCATGCCTTACACATTTATGCACTAGAACTCTGGACTATGCCTTTCACATTCATCCACTAGAGCTCTGGACTATGCCTTACACATTCATCCACTAGAGCTCTGGACTATGCCTTACACATTCATCCACTAGAGCTATGTACTATGCCTTACACATTCATCCACTAGAGCTCTGGACTATGCCTTACACATTCATCCACTAGAGCTCTGGACTATGCCTTACACATTCATCCACTAGAGCTATGTACTATGCCTTACACATTCATCCACTAGAGCTCTGGACTATGCCTTACACATTCATCCACTAGAGCTCTGGACTATGCCTTACACATTCATCCACTAGAGCTCTGGACTATGCCTTGCACATTCATCCACTAGAGCTCTGGACTATGCCTTACACATTCATCCACTAGAGCTCTGGACTATGCCTTACACATTGATGCACTAGAACGCAGGACTATGCCTTACACATTTATGCATTCCAGCTGTTGTGGAACTACACATCACATGAGGCATTGTAAAACTCTGGCATTCACAGACATGACTAGGCATGATGGGAATTGTAGTTCCTGAACAACTGGAGGGCCATTGTTTGAAGACCCCTGCCTTACACATACATCCACTAGAGCTCAGGATTATGCCTTACACATTGATGCTCTAGAGCTCAGGATTATGCCTTACACATTCATGCTCTAGAGCTCAGGACTATGCCTTACACATTCATGCTCTAGAGCTCAGGACTATGCCTTACACATTTGTGCACTAGTGCTCCGGACTATACTTTCATGCTCTAGAACTGATTCTGAGGTATGCAGGAAGCATACCTGCAAAACAAAACCAAAGAGAATTCTTGGGGTGCCTTGAAGCGGCTCTGCCGCTTACGCATGTATTTGCAAATGTTTAAAAACGAAACCCCTGTTTTAACGCAAACTGTTATACAGGATAATTTGGTTGATAGCAGATTGGCTGGCGAGTTGAGCTCGGAATTCTCTTTGGTTTTGTTTTGCGTGCGTTGCCCTTCCATGTGCTCCTTGCTGTGAACGCCAGTTATAGGTGGGGGCAGTGGCCAGTTGTTTGTTAAGGAAGTATACCTGTGCTCAGATCTGGACTACTAAAGCCCATGCACATGGGGGTTATTTACGAAAGGTAAATCCACTTTGCACTGCAAGTGCACTTGGAAGTGCAGTCGCTCTAAATCTAAGAGATAGATCTGAAATGAGGGGAAGCTCTGCTGATTTTATCATCCAATCATGTGCAAGCTAAAATGCTGTTTTTTATTTTCCTTGCATGTCCCCCTCGTTTCTACAGCGACTTTACTTCCAAGTGCACTTTCAGTGCAAAGTGGATTTGCCTTTAGTAAATAAACCCCATTGTGTCATTGTGGTCGGTATTCTTCTATAGCTGTGAGCCGTGTAAACCTAAAGTAGAAAAACCTGTATCTGCGGTCTGATTTTCACTGTATATACGCTTGTAAACATTTGTGCAAATGCATAAGATGTAAATGGACACTGCCCTGCTCACCAATCACCAGTGCTTAGTATCGCTTAGTAACACTTTCTTTATTTTGACATCTTCCCCTGGAAGTGAATAATTCACTAGGTGGTAGCGCAGGAGTAGAATGAGCTCTTTCTTCAGTCATCATGAATAACTGAAGGCCGAGCTCATTCTGTGCCTGCACCCCCACTACTGACTAGTTGTTGGTACATGATCACTGCACCACACTTGATTGGTTCCCTGTGCTGCCTATCCTTCTTCCAGTCTGAGCTCTGCTGTACAGATTGTTACACGAGCCTGAGGGCCAGTTCATACCAGAATGCGGTGCAGAAATGGTCCGTTTTGTGTGCTTCTCCTGCACCATGCTCAGAACACAATCCCTTTGCGATCCGCTTCGGGTGCCAATGTAATGTTAATCACACCCCAGACTCAGATAGCAAGTGCCGTGTGTTTGTTGGCACCAAATTGCCTGGTACCGCAGTACCATGCAATTTTAGGTGGCACAATTTTTTAAAGTAGGGCATGCACTACTCTCTATAGGTCCTGATGTGATTTCAGCCCGTTCAATTGCATGGGCTGCATAATTACATACAGGAATTGTACAAGAGCCTGTGCGGTGCCAGTGTGAAATGGCCCTAATACCAAATCAGCCTCTCACTACACACACTTTATTATCTGCCTAGACTTCAGATTTTAATTGATTATAAGCTATAAAATGTCATCACGTATTTTTCCTCTTTACTGACACAACACAACATTTTGCGGTAAAATCTGAACTTCTGCAAGCGTTTTCCTTTTGTGTTTAGTGATAGATTTTACACTTCTCCTTATGCATAATGATATTTGCTTGTTTTACTTTTAATCCTCTTACTGCATGAAAAAAATCTGCTGATAAGAGGGAAATTGTAAAGCCATTATGAAATATAGAAGGACTTTGTGAGGCATTAAATTAAATTACTTGTTAAGTGTCTTATTTTTTGCTGTTTGGTTCGCTATAACATTTATAGATAGCATCGACTTCTGTGGAATATTTAATGGTGCACCAAGCAGCAAATCTGAATGTGAATCTGGTAGTGTCTGAGTTAAAAACATCCAAGAACTAATGTTTAGAAGCAAACAATATCTACAGCAGCGGTCACATCGATTTTTGAGCATGCTAAAAAGATATTACAAAAAAAATCATTCTTTTTGCCATCTTTATTCTGAGGTACCCCTATGTTTTACCCTTTTTACTCTGATGTTATTAAGGGTTTAGCATCTCTGCAGGTACCGAAGTACCTGTCCCTAGGGACACTTAGGGTCCATTCATTCATAAACTAAAATGAAAACTTTTTTAGCCAACTAAAATTTGACTAAACTAAAACAATTCAGATGAATAAAATACAACTAAAACTAAAATGGCATTTTAGTCAAAAGACTATGACTAAAACAAAATAGAAATTTGACGTCAAAATTAACACCAGTTATATGGTCAAACCTTAATAACATAAATAATAAGGTGTTGTTAGATTTTTACCCCAGGAGTATATAATGAGTTTGAAAATTCAAGAGCAATGCATTACAATTTACCTAAACCCATTTGATTTTAGTTGACTGAAAGTGGTTGTATACCCTAAAATTCAACTTGCACCTACAGGTAAGCCTAGATTAAGGCTTACCTGAAGGTACAAGAAATATCTCCTAAACCTGCACGGTTTAGGAGATATTTGAAAAGAACGTTTTACAACGTTGTCTACAGCGCATGCGCGCCGTAGACAACGGTGCATTTACAGGGTTAATCCCCATCTTCAACTGCGGCTCACCACAGTTGAAGTGTCCCACGCGCATGCGCGGAGCGATGTTCCCGCCGCTCTGGCCAATCACAGCACCGCAGCGGCGCTGTGATTGGCCGGAGCGGCGATACCCGGAAGGGTATCTGTTTAGATATGGATGCGGCCGGAGGGGGAGATGAACACGGCGTCGGGGGCCCCGATCTAAGGTAAGTGATGCATAATGACCTAGTATGCTAGTCATTCTAGCTCATTATGACTTTGTCTTGCAGGTAGTTAACCAAAAAAATTATTTTTAAATGGGTATACAACCACTTTAAATAAGACTAAAACAATTCAGATGACTAAAATACGACTAAAATGGCATTTTAGTCAAAAGACTATGACTAAAACTAAATAGAAATTTGACATAAAAATGAACACTGCTGACGCTTGTTTTCTCCATTCTTTGGTATAAGTTGAGGTTTTACTTCCTTCAGAGTTCTTAAGCCCCATACACACGGTCGGACTTTTTCATGGATTCTGTCCGATCGGACAAGGTTGTTGAAAAATCAGACCGTGTGTATGCACCATCGGACAGTGTTCGTCGGTTTGACCGACGGACAAAGTCTTATCTCCTGCTGGAAATCTTTGCCGTCAACACGGTCCGATCACACCAAATCCGATCGTGTGTACGGTTGTCCGACCGGACAAAGTGCCACGCATGCTCAGATCACATTACAAGACCAAAGCTATTGGCTACTAGCCTCTACGTAGTCCCGTCGTAGGCAACAAACGTCACCACGTTCAGAATGATCGGATTTTCCGACAACTTTGTCCGACCGTGTGTACGCAAAACCAACATTGGACAAAGTATGACGGACATGGTCCGACGGACCTGGTCCGCGGATTGTCCGACCGTGTGTATGGGGCTTTAGACCCCTTTCACACTGAGCCATGGCCACATTAGTGGTAAAGTGCAGCTCATTTTAACAACGCTTTACCGCTGTTTAAGCGGTGCCTTCGCTTTTTGCCTACTAGTGGGGCTCTTTTAACCCCATAGAAGGGGTTAAAAACGCTGTGTTGTGGCACTACTGAAGCGCTTTTCAGACGCTTTGGAAGTGCGGTCTATTCATTTCCATGGGAAGGGTGTTTTGGGAGTGCTGTATACAGATGATGCTTGCAGGACTTTCCCTAACGTCCCACAAGCGCACAGCCTGAGTGCGAAAAGGCACACTGAAATGAATGCAAGGCAGTTTTCAGGCGCTATCTCTAGCGCTAAAATGCCTGAAAACTGCCTCAGTGTGAAAGGGGTCTAAAGCAAGCGCAGTGTAATGTGAATCAATTTATGAAGCATATTTTATTGAAAAGGCCTCTGCTTCAAAATAAGACCCTTAGCGAGTCTTTCAGTTTGCCCAAACCCATGGCAGGAATCTTCTGTTATGCTGGTAAAGTTTTATTCTTCAAACCTAAACGTGAAGTTTACAGAAACAGACCAGACCTGAGAAAAATAAAGAACTTTATTAATTTGTATACGTTTAAAAAGGACTGTTGGTATAGAGCACTCATAGATGATACACATTTTTATAACCAAAATCCCCTTATTGGTATCGTATACAATTGTAGCTCCTTTTTTCTGAAAAGTAAAATAGAATTTGTTAGTTTGTCCATGGCAACCTATCCAGTTTGCTTTTTTCTTTATTGAGGAGAAAACAACGTGACGCATACATGCATAGGATCAGGCACATAGCTTAACAATTAGATCATTGGATGGCCAAAAGACAAATTAAACACACCCACTCAGGGGTTAATCAGGACATACTGAAACAAATGTATATATGCAACTGAAATTTTTTTAAAAGGGAGGCCTGATCAACAGAAAAGTAAGTCGGACATAAGGAAAACCTACCACTATGTCCCAGTGTGGTCAACTGGAGGATGTAAACAAGAAGCGTTGATGAACAGGCCCAACAGGTTAATTAACGAACGGGAATTGTGGTGACTCAAAGTTTGCAGTAAGAAGAAGAAAAAAAAAAAAGGTGACCCTCAAGCGAGAGGGGGAAAGCAGAGAAGAGACCCCAAAAGCCAAGAGAAAAAGGACAGGGGAGAAAGGGAGAGGAATGGGGACAGGAGTTTCTGTTCCCAAAAGCTAGAACAAAGTAGGAGGACTACTATTGTAAACTCTTGGAATTGAAGCAACCGCGTATTAAAACCAGAGACCAATTGGTAATCATGGCAGGATTGCAGTGAGCTTTTCATTAATATAAATGCCTTGTATCCTGGACTTGACCGTCTTAAAACTAAGGGTATGGGATTTCCACGCGTGGGCTATGGTTTGCTTTATGGCCATAAAAATGAAGGAGATCAAGGTACGAGACTGCCACGGTACATCTTTTATTAGTCTGTGTGATAAAGCATCCCACGGGTTTTCCCTGACATTGATTGGTTGTTATACACCCTTATCCATAGGCGATACACCACTGGACTGGGCCACCATCCAGTTTGCTTTTTAATTTTCATACTCTCAGTAGTAACATCGAATCCAGTTGCTATGGGCATCTCAAACCTTTTTATAAGTAAACCTCACCAAGTGCTTGAAAACAACAGCATAAAATGACTAGAATCAATTCTTCATTTTAAGCAAATCTTTGAGTTCTTACAATTAGACCCCTTTCACACTGACAGCGCCCGCCATTAGCGCTAAAGCGCTGCTCATTTTAGTGGCGCTGTTTCAGCAGCGCTTTTCGGACACTAGTGGGGGGGTTTTAACCCCCAAAAAAGGGTTAAAAACTCCAGTTTTGTGGTGCTTTGGAAGCGCTGCCCATTCATTGCAATGTGCAGGACGTTTTGGGAGTGCTAAATACAGCCCTCCCAACCCGCTCCAAACATGCTGCTTGCAGGACTTTTGGTAACGTCCCGCAAGCGCACCACCCCAGTGTGAAAAATCACTCTTGAATGAATGGGAGGCCCTTTTTAGGCATTTAGCAGAGGCTATTTCTAGTGCTAAAGCACCTAAAATCTGCCCCAGTGTGAAAGGGGTCTAACGTCCTATATTCCAATAGCAACACGGCTCTGCTGCATAGTATACCACAAGAACATGATAGAAAATTTAGTGAGCAAGTCACCATTGCAGACTGAAGTTGAGCTAATTGGACCCATAGTTCTCAGCAGGGTTGGAAATTTGAATAAAAAAAAAAAACTCTTTAATACCAACCTTTAACAGTAAAAATTCTGTAAACTGTTTCTGCCTTTTTATTGAAGTTCATAAGAAGAAACGTTAAAAAAAAAAAGTTTCTTGTGAAGAAGCAGCAGTGCTTTAGTTAAGTCTCAAGTATCTTTAAGATGTCAGCAAACCTAAGGCTAGTCAGTAAGAGTTGGAAATTATACAAAATATGAGTTTCTAATTTCTGAAGTTAGTTCTGTGTTAACCAAGAGAGAGTGTATTTTTATTTATTTTTTGTGACTGCTTCTAGGCAAATGTAGGCAGTATGTGAAAGCAATCATTGAGCCTAAAATTCTGTGCAACAAACCTTGCTACTTTCATACAGTCAAAAACATTATCTCAACTTACCTTAATAGGAGTTTAATAGGAGTTTCAAGTAGTCTTTTAGGCTCTATCAGATCACTGGCATCCACGGAGCAGTAAAAGCAGGTGGCTGAGCCACGGTTTTAACAGCTTCAACTGCCATTCAGCAGTTAAAAAAAAAAAAAAAAGGCATCAGAAGGCAAAATCCAGAGAGCCACTTCACAAGGTCACTAGAATTGTACACCTAAATATGTAAACTCCTATCTCTGCTTCCGTTATCACTTCAAACTTCTTCAAAACTTTAATGAAGGATTGAGGTGGAAGCCAACTTGCTTACACATTGTTTCTCTCACCATGAGGCAGGAGAAAAAAGATAGTTTTGTGTTTGAGAACGGCATTATTCAAAACGGAACTTCTTACCTTAGCTCGTGTATAAACTGAGGATGACCTCACTGACACAGATATTTATAATCTAAGTAGCTTAAAGTAGTTGTAAAGGTAAAAGGTTCTTTATCTTAAATCTAAACAGGTCTAAAAGGATAAAAAAAACGTTCAATTTCCCCCACCTGAGCCAAATCTTGGTCCAGCACTGTGCACTCTGCACTCTGCAGCAGCTCCTCTCTTCCGGCTTTCATAGGCTTGGCTGAGAATAGTGAGAGCCATTGGCTCCTGCTGCTGTCAGTCAAAACATGTGAGCAGAGAGCAGGGGGTGGGGCAGAGCCAGGCTGTGTGTCTGAATAGATGCAAACAGCCCAGCTCAGAAGCGAGCCCACACGAGTGCCCCCATGGGAAGCGGCTTCCTATGGGGGCACTTTGTGGGAGCCAGGAGCACCGGCAGTGGACCCTAAAAACAAAAAGAAAAGGATTGAGGCTGCTCTGTGCAAAACCATTGCACAGAGCAGGTAAGAATGACATGTTTTCTAGTTAACTAGTTTAAAAAAATTAAAAACTTCAATATCACTTTAAACTATCTTGATTCAATTTAGCAGCAGCTGCATTCATGCCTGATCCCCATGACAAGCAGCCATGTAGTTAATGATGTGACTTAGTGTCATTAAACCCATTTTAACAAGTTCGGAGTTATCCACAAACTTAACAATGGAAGCAAGAGCGGTTTACCTTGCGTTCATCAAAATAAATAAGAAAAATACCCTTTTTTTGCTACTTTAAAACACTATCATGTAAATAGTGTACTTGCTGTGCACTGCACTGTAAGATGAGGGGATGGGGCAAACTGAAATTTTTGTATGTTGCAATGTAAAAAAAAAAAAATGGTGTAAGGGCAGACATCAGAGAAGAGGGAGTAGATGTCATTGTAAGGAGACACATGCTCCTCTGTGTCCCTGCTCAGCCTATTGCTTAACCGATTTTACCTGCCTTCACTTCTTTCTCTCCCCACAGCTGCCGCTTCTATGATGCCAGTCTATCTCCCCTCAGCTGCTGCTCCTGACAGAGCTGGGCATATTGCCGGCAACTGGCACACAGGCAGTATTAAGAAGAGCAGCTGCAGCTGGCATCATAGGAGTGCTAAGTGTGGGGAAAAGAAAGGGTATGGTGAACCTAGCTCAGAAAAAACAGAAGCTCACAGCGTAGGGGCATGTGTTAGACACCTGTAATTCAATCGGCTGGAGCCACCCTTCAAGCCAACAAAAAAGAGTCCGGTTGGGGCTGCTTCCAGAGGAGAGGAGGAAGTGAATGGCATTTATATAGGAGCTGGCAGAGCGTACACTGTACACTATCATGGAGTAGTTCAACCAGGTACTTACTAATAAGGAAACATTTTATGCTGGTAAGCCTCTGCACACAGGGTTAGAATAGACTTTTAAGGAAATAGACACAAATGCAGTTTTTGGGTATAATGACAATAATAGCTTGCTTGGCAAGTTTCTTGACAATCTGTCATTTCTCTGTTTGTAGGCTTCAGCTTGTTAACTTTTACAGTCAACTATATCACAGCAACCATATTTCTAAGGGCAGGGGAAAGTGCCAGCCAAAAATATATAAAATTCACTACAATTGATGAAGAATATTAAAATCTTTTTTTTCGCAATTGCCTAAATACCAAATGTTGTGAGGAATTGATTGCAGCCAAAGTGCACTCAGCCCACTCAGTAACAGAAGTATACAGGGAAATATAAGTTTGGACTTCTCTGTGGTCAATTTTTTGTGGCTTTATCTTAAAGCTTTTTTATTTGGTTGATGTTATCTATGGCAAATTTGTGTTCACATTCATCATATTGAAGGGAGGGGCACAGCTTGGAGAAAATCATGTGCATGGAGAAAGGGAAGTGACATCATTGTATTTCTAAACTGTCACAATTAAAGTATCATATTCCTGACTTTTCTGCGCAGTAGATGTGTGTAAATCATACAATTGGCTGGAACAATATACAAATCCTTTGGCAGATTAAACCTTAATATGTCTTTAAAGCAGAACTATACTCCAAATACATGCTGGTAGGTTAATTGGCTTCTGTCTAAATTGGCCCTAGTATATGACTTTGAGTTAGGGACCTTAGATTGTAAGCTCCTTGAGGGTAGGGACCGATGTGAATGTACAATGTATATGTAAAACGCTGTGTAAATTGACGGCGCTATATAACTACCTTAAATATTAATAATAATAATAGTATTACTAGTAATAATAATACTCCAGCTGCAGTAATGCAGCTTTCCTGGGCTCCCCGCCCAGCCACTCCACGTCTTAGAGCGGCTGGCTTCTGGGTCTCCATCGCCGGCTGCTTTCATTGGCCGAGCGGGGATGACGTCACTTTCGCACATGCACAGAAGTTCAGCCAGTTTCGGCATTGCCAAATTTGTACTGTGAACACGGCTTGTTGTACCTGCCTGATTGCCCATTTTTAATTTTGGCCTAAAGTTCCTCTTGTAACTCCAAAGAGTAATTCCACTTTTGTTGGAAAAAAAAAAACAATCCCCTCTGGGTGATCTATATATGTACAATGGGTATAGAAAAGAATCACCCCCCTTAAATAGTCACAGTTTGTTGCTTTGCGGCCTAAAATGAAGATAGGTGCAGTTTTTTTTTATTCAGCTGTGTGCAACTTATAACATCCAAGTGAAAGATAGAAATAACACCAACATTTCAGAAAAAAATCCAAAAACAGAATAACTGAGTTGGAAAAAGAATCACCCCTTTGTGTCAATATTTTGTTGAACCATCTTTTGCTTTAATTGCAGCCTTTTGTCTGTTGGAATATGTCTCTACTAACTTTGCACATCTAGACTTTGCAATATTTGCCCACTCTTCTTTGCAAAACTGCTCAAGTTCAGTTAAATTTGATGGTGACCGTTAGTGGTCTGCAGTCTTCAAGTCATTGCACAGATTTCCAATGGGTTTAAGTCTGGAATCTGACTAGGCCATGCAAGGACATTCACCTTTTTCTCCTTCAACCACTGTGTGGTCAGGGCAGCAGATTTTGCTCAAGAATTTGATGGTATTTTGCCCCATCCAGTTTTCCTCCTATCCTGACAAGTTCTCTAGTCCCTTCTGCAGAGAAACACCCCCATACCAGGATATTACCACCTCCATGCTTTACTGTAGGAATAGTGTAATTTGGATGGTGAGCTGTGTTGGATTTCCGGCAGACTTATCGTTTGGTGTTGAGGCCAAATAATTAAATTTTAGACTCATCTGACCATAACACCTTTTTCCATGTGGCCTCATAATCTTTGTGGTGCGTTTGGCAAAGCTCAGTCATGACTGCATGTGACCTTTCTTGAGGAGTGTCTTTTTTTCTTGCAACCATCCCATACAAGCCACATTTGTGGGGAATTTGTGATATTGTCACATGCACACATTGACCACTTTTTGTCAAAAATTCATGCAACTGCTTCAGAGTTGCTGTATGCCTCTTGGTAGCCTCTTTGACCATTTTTTTTTCCTGCCTCTTTCATCCAGTTTGGAGCGATGTCCTGATCCAGGGAGGGTCTGTGTTGTACCGAATACTTTTCACTTCTTAATAATAGACTTCACTGTGCTTCTAAGCATTAATAAATCATTTAAAGCAGAATTCTGGCCAAATTTCAACTTTGCCATCCATGTTCTTCTGAGCTCTGTAGTTCCTCTGTAATAGACTTCTGAACTTGCTGAAAAACCGTTATTGCCTGGTGACTTTCTGTTTGTAAGACCGCTGGCTTCTATCCCTCCTCCCTAATCTCAGCCAGTGGTCTGACATTCCCCCCTTGTAGTCCTCTGAAAGAGCAGAGAGGAAGCAGACATGTTGTGGGCAGAAGGGGCCTCACAGTCCCCGGTCTGTGCCACCCATGGAGGAGGTGTCATCCTTCTCTCTCTTCCCTCCTCCTCCTCTGGTCCTGCCAGTCACTGCCCCACCACTCCATCCCCACCACACCGCACTTCAAATTTCTGGGAAAATCAGTGAGCTAATCATACAAGCAGGAAATGACATTCCTGTGAGATGTACTGTACACCAACTGTGAATGAATGCCTCCAAGTTCCCATATTGCATTGAATTTTACAGAAAATGACAGTGCTGCCGATTTAAAAAAAGAAAGGTCATTTTTAATTACAATATGACCTGTACATGTTATGTTTTTTTTTTTTTTTTTTTTTTTTACAATAGATACACATTATCAGCCATTTTCTTGCAACTTTATAAAAAAATTAAAAATAATAATTTGATCAAAAATCAATTAAAGGCTCAATAGATTTTTTTGGGGGGTATTTCATTATAAAAAGTTTGATCTTATTAAATAGCAGGATGCTATTTTACAAAAAAAGAGCTGTTGAGTTACTAATTGCAGTGAGCCATTATGCAGTCAGGAAGCAAATATCTTCACACATGATACAATCATGCCAGTTCTTTTAATGCTGACTTGCAGCTCAGCTCATGCAGAAACAGCTCAAAGAAAGTTGCTTTCTCATTAAAGCGTATGTGAGCCCTAACAATTAACTTTTTATTTTGGTCTGCTAACTATACAATTAAAACTGTTTTGTTATATTTGATAAGTAAAAAGAACATGTTGATCAAAAATCCAGTGCTTTCCTCTGCATCCTGCAGTCTTTATCCTAAGAATTATTCTCTGCCTCGTTCAGCTCTGTAGACTACAGAACACATCCCACTATGTTGGGAAAGGGGAAGGTGTTCTGTTCTAAGTTACTTTCAGTCCCACGGTGAGTTTTGTTACTCTGAGATGGGAAGTGTGTTACTGGCAGGATCACTTGGTGAAATAAAAATGAAGCCTGGAAAAAAGAAAAGTAAATCAGCCACTACACCCAAGGACTGTTGAGCTGCATTTTATTTGCATTTTCTTTTCACTGGGTCATATTCAGGAACTGGGTCATATTCCCTTGTTCAGACTACTTCCGCTTTGACATGACAAAGGTGGCCACACAGAAAATTCTGACACTCAAGGTGTATGTATCTTCTAGTTAGTAACATCTGGACACCATAAACAGAGCTGTGATATTTGCCCATATTAAAGTGGAACTTTACCCATAACAACTTGATAAAATAAGAATGTTCTTTAGCAAGGACTATACATTCGACATTAATAATTATGCCACCAAAATGAGTGTGTGCTGTCATTTGCCTCCAGCATGGCTAGTGTTTTTTCTTGCTGGAGGCTGGCATTTTGCTGAAACCCAGAACCCCATTGTAAGATATCAGTGTGATTCAGCTTAAGTGGTATATGTGACTTGAAGAAACACGTGTCGGTCCAGACTGCATATTAACCTCCCTGGCGGTAATCCCGAGTGTGGCCCAGTGGGAGGGGGGGGATTTTCATTACCAAAAGCGGCAATCCCCAGCCACACTTGGGATTGCATCGCAGTATCCTGGGAAAGTTACTTACCTTGTCTCCAGGATCCTGCGATGTGTCCTCCACTCCAAGGCTCAAAATTTCAAGTCCTGAGCTACTAGCCAGGCCTCAAGGGTTACACGCCACCAGTTGCCCCGCCCAACCCCTACCCTGCCCCACCCCTAATCCCACCCCTAAACACGCCCTCATAAATTATCTCATGAAATGATACTTAAATGATTTATGCAGAATTAAGTTGTAAAAATAAATATTAACAACAACTTTGTCCACCAATGCAGGCCTGTATCCCCCCAGTGCAGCATGTGTCCCCCCCCCAGTGCCGCATGTGTCCCCCCCCCAGTGCCGCATGTGTCCCCCCCCAGTGCAGCATGTGCCCCTCCAGTGCAGCATATGTTCTCCCCCCAGTGCAGCATGTGCCCTCCCCCCAGTGCAGCATGTGCCCTCCCCCCAGTGCAGCATGTGCCCTCCCCCCAGTGCAGCATGTGCCCTCCCCCCAGTGCAGCATGTGCCTCCCCCCAGTGCAGCATGTGTCCCCCCCCCCAGTGCAGCTTGTGTCCCCCCCCAGTGCAGCTTGTGTCCCCAATGCAGCCTACCTGTGCAGGGGAGGAGAGCCGCCGCCGCCGCCTGTTTGATTAGAGCGCCAGGGGAACATAACAGCTTTCGTTTCACTAGCTGTGTGTTCCCCGTCGCGCGCCGTCATATACAGCCCCTCCCCCTTGTCCGACTCACTTTGATAGACAGATCACCCATCCAATCCTGGGTCAGGTGATCTGTCTATCAAAGTTCCCCGGACAAAGGGGAGGGGCTGTATATGACGGTGCTCGGCAGGGAACACACAGCTATTGAAACGAAAGCTGTTATGTTCCCCTGGCGCTCTAATCAAACAGGCGGCGGCGGCGGCTCTCCTCCCCTCCTACACTCGCAAGACCTCAAAATCCACTCGCGAAATGCGAGCAGGCGAGTGGATTTTTTGAGGTCTGCTCCACTCGATCTATCAATGTGCCATGCTCCGTTCCCTGCGAGCGTTGCGACATGCAGGGACGGAGCCTGGCGCCAAAATCAAAAAGTGCAAAAAAAAAAAACAGTACACTGTCATTTTACAGATTACATTACTGTATCAAATTATTTCACATCCCTTTTGTCTCAAACAGAAATGGTAAATTAGAATCACTTGCAGAATTGAGCCATAGTGATTTGTGGGGAAATTCGTCATCAAGCACTGAAAGTAACGACAGCGATAAATTCTGCAACTGAGCAAATTTCTGTGTTTTTGATTTGATTACAATATTGAATACATTTTATTATTATAGTATTAGTTAGAATTATTTATAGTTATTTATTATATTATAATTTTTTTTTTTTTGTGTTTCAAACTTTATCATACTCGGGATGTCTACTAGACTCTTGTTTGGACAGATTTAAGGGCCTACAATATAAAAAGCCAAATTTCCATGCAAAACAATGTACCGCTTTCAGCATCAAAAAATCTTCCCTCGTAGGGGGTTCCACCATCATTGTATAAACACAAACGTCATGGTTATTCAGCCTCCTGGCTTACCTACTGTCAATACAGCTGCTACAGGCCTTACGCCTAGGAATATAGGTCTGTTCCTCAGACCCGTATGCTTGGGTCAAGCTCTCTCCTAGCTTACCCAGGGTTCAAACTGCCACCTACAGTCTCCACTGTCAGCTTTGTGCTGTTCGGTCACAGCCCACGTCTGCCTGCTACGCACGCACAGGGTACCACTTGCAGCTTTAGACTCCCAGACCTCTTGTCGCTCTCCTGGAGCCGTCTCCTACTGGGACCCTCCCGACCTCCTTGGCCAAACTTCCTGTCTGTCGGGCGGAACTGTCTCCAAGTCTGAGACCAGAACTCTCTTCCTGGGAGGATTATTAAGCCAGCCCACAGGTGTGTAATTAGCATGCCTGCCAAAATTAGGCGTACCTTGCTAATATATACCGTTGCACTGAGTCGCCTCTTTACGCCCTGAACAGGAGTTATTCATAAAGCAGAACTAAACCCATCGATTTAACAGTTTCAAAAAATTTATACATTCCTAGAATGCCAGGATTGCTAACTGTCACACTTGCTTGTGTCCTCAACCACACTGTCAAACCATCAAATATATGGCATCATAACTGTTCACATGTGCGGCAACATGGCAATTGCAGATCAAACAGAAGCAGCTTCCTTGCTTGGCTAGGATAGGAGGGTTTAATTCTGCTTTAAGGCTGCCAGCAGATTGGCCTCTACAAATTCAGCAGTACCTAAAAAAAATATATGCCCTTATTTTTTTATGTTTTACCTGCAAAAGGGCCCAGCCTGAAGTCATCTAACAGGACTTCATTTTCTAACTAAAGTTCCACTTTAACTACAATTAATGTCTAATACAATTGAAGATTTAACAACCGCGCATTTTATGTACATGATCTGAATTCACTGCACAAAGGCTGTTTATATGTGTATATACTTACTGTAAGTGTTATTACAAGCCAGTTCACGTCCATGAGCAGTTCCTCTCCATAAATAAGTCTGTGTTTTAGCAAGACCCAGGTGATCATTTACACTTGGTCACATTGGGGTGATCCCTATTGTTTTCTCATGTTGTGAGAGAAGTCGAAGGAGAATTTTAATCAGTGATTTAGACCTCTATGGTACTGTTTCATTTCCCAGAAGGCAATAAAGGAAATGAAGTCCAAAAATGCATGCGTTCTGAAGCCTGCATGGCTTTTTATGAGGTGCAAAATAGAAAGTAATAGATCCGTATGTGCCGGGGAAGCACAAATACAGCAGCAGAGATGGTCTCATAAACTCTCCACTCTAATGTGACAAGAGCTTGTTGAAAAGATAGAAACTGTCCTGGCTATTTATTTTAACCTAAAAAAGACAGATTTCCACTTTTCCTATGAAATGTCGATTTATAGAAAAAATTTACTGAAAGATATACTGTCTGTGTAGGTGGGAAAACAAATCAAACAATGCATGTATAAGGTATAACATTTCCAGAATCGAAATATTAAAAATTCTTGTGTATATGTTTTTTTTGCACGTTCAGAGACTTTTGAAGTTGAGATGTATTAAGAGTAAGAAGTCACCAGCACTCAAAAAGATGCATATCCTGGATTTATTGTGAATGTAAATCCGGCATGGCAGTTTGACCTATGTGACATGGTACATTGACAATAAATTGTGGAAGTGCATCTTTTAGAGTGCTGGCTGCTTCTTATTCCTTAAAAGAGAAGTCTGGTATTGTTTTTTATTTTAGAATCATACTTGCCTAGGTGGATGCAGCATCGATCTAATGCTGCATCTGTCCCCTGCCAGCTCTCTAAGGCTGAGAACCAATCGATCAAACACCGGCGATCGCTCAGTTCTCAGAGCTCCCCGAGCAGAGAGCTGATGACTCTCAGCCATCACTGTCTGCTTAGCCCCCCCCTTAGTGCTCACTGGAGTGGGAGCAGCCAGCTCGTGCTCTCAGCGGCTCGCTGAGAGGCCGAGCCAGGTGCCGGTCCAGGCATGTGGGTGGATCCCTACCATATGGCCACGATCTTTCCCGAGTCTGGACCAGCTCTGTGATATCAGCCAACAGGCTTCAGCTAGCTGTCTACCGAAAATGGATGACAGGAGTGCAGAATAAACTGCACTCCTGTTATCCACATAAATGAGCTTTGGCTGTACGTCTCTTTTAAATCTGGTTATGCATATTGCCAGCTGCTGCAGTCACTACAAGCACCCCATGAATTTATTTCTGGTCTAAGCACTTGAGATTGTGCAGCTCTTTCTGGATTTTTATTTTTTCTGTATGTTGCAAGACAGTTTGCTACTTTTATGCTTTTGATCCAACAGGTGCCTTTACATGAGCTTGGATGTTAAAAGCTGAACTTCGGGAAAAAAATATTTTTGGACATTTACCGTGTAAAAATAAACCACCTCTATCAATGGATGTCCATTGTGTGAATGCTAATGTGTTCGTAATGTCTCTTACAGTATCTCACAAAAGTGGGTACACCCCTCACATTTTGTAAATATATTAATGAAGAAATTACACTTTGCTACAATGTAAAGTAGTGAGTGTAAAGCTGGTCTAACAGTGTAAATTTGCTGTCCCCTCAAAATAACTCAGCACATGGCCATTAATGTCTATACTGCTGGCAACAAAAATGAGTAAACCCCTAAGTGGAAATGTCCAAATTGAGCCCAGTTAGCCATTTTCCCTCTCCGGTGTCATGTGACTCATTAGTGTTACAAGGTCTCAGGTGTGAATAGGGAACAGGTGTGTTAAATTTGGTGTTATTGCTCTCATACTGGTCTATGGTCTTCATGACACCTCATGGCAAAGAACGCGGAGGATCTGAAAAAAAGAATTGTTGCTCTACATAAAGATGGCATAGGCTATAAGATTGCCAAGACCCTGAAACTGAGCTGCAGCACGGTGGCCAAGACCATACAGCGCTTTAACAGGACAGGTTCCACTCAGAACAGGCCTCGCTATAGTCGACCAAAGCAGTTGAGTGCATGTGCTCAACATCATATCCAAAGGTTGTCTTTGGGAAATAGACGTATGAGTACTGCCAGCAGTGCTGCAGAGGATGAAGGGGTGGGGGGTCAGCCTGTCAGTGCTCAGACCATATGTGGCACACTGCATCAAATTAGTCTGAATGGCTGTCGTCCCAGAAGGAAGCCTCTTCTAAAGATGATGCACAAGAAAGCCTGTATCTGTTTGCTGAAGACAAGGACATGGATCACTGGAACCATGCCCCGTGGTCTGATGATACCAAGATAAACTTATTTGGTTCAGATTTTGTCAAGCGTGTGTGGTGGGAACCAAGTGAGGAGTACAATGACAAGTGTGTCTTGCCTACAGTCAAGCATGGTGGCGGGAGTGTCATGGTCTGGGGCTGCATGAGTGCTGCTGTCACTGGGGAGCTACGGTTCACTGAGGGAACCATGAATGCCAACATGTACTGTGACATACTGAAGCAGAGAATGATCCCCTCCCTTCGGAGACTGGGCCGCTGGGCAATATTTCAGCATGAGAACCACCCCAAACACACCTCCAAGATGACCACTGCCTTGCTAAAGAAGATGACGGTAAAGGTGATGGGCTGGTCAAGCATGTCTCCAGACCTAAACCCTATTGAGCATCTGTGGGGTATCCTCAAATGAAAGGTGGAGCACAAGCTCTCTAACATCCACCAGCTCCGTGATGTCATCATGGAGAAGTGGAAAAGGACTCCAGTGGCAACCTGTGAAGCTCTGTTCAACTCCAGTTGCTGGCACCATCCTAATCGGTGCGACATGCATTTGCGGCGCTGCAACAATTTCAAAAAGTCGTTTCTGTACTAATTTTGGCGATTTCCATCTGTGATTTACATTGACACCTGTGCAGAAACCTGCACAGATGTCTCTGAAATTGCAGCCGAAATCGGGACTGACATGCGGGAGTGAAATCGCGCAAGTTCAGCTGAACTCGCACGGCTTCATTCCCGCAACTCAGTGTGAACCTGGGTTTAGTGGCACTTTGGAGTGACTAGTTTTAAGGACTGATTTGCACTTTGAAAACATTCATGTTTTGCACAAAATACTTATTGAATTAGTCACATATTTAATTTTCACTTTGATACTTTGAACTTTTTTTGACGCATAGGTTTTTGTTGATGTTTGTGTTCCCACTAGAGAGACTCATTGTCAGTTTGGTCACCATTTACCAGGAATCAAAGCAAGGGAAAAAATCAAACTATGTGTTGTGCACTAGATCAGGAATAGAGAGGAAATTGTGTTCCACTGACAACTAAGAGGGAATTTTCCTCGCTTTGAATCCCATACTGTTGTGGCAAAACAGGAAGTGAAGGATAGTCCTCAATTGGGTGAATAGATGGCAAAAATAAGATAAAAAAAGAAACTGAATGGCGTTTATATTCAATTCCTAGTCTATTCAAAACAAGAGAAAATGATATCGCTTTATTTATACTTTAACTTAGTGTGCCCTCTTCTATTCTTTGTAGGACAGGCATACATGTGGGAGGAAGGCATGTAAAAGGTGAATAATTAAATGAGAACCTGAAAGCATCCTGAGTTAACATAAAATATGTTCCTTATCATAAGCTAAAACTAAAAATTATTTCCTATACCATATTGCAATAAACGGCTTGAATTTTCTACCAATCTGAAAGATAAAATCAAATGCAGCTTAATATTTTCATTTTATTATCAGCTTCATGACTGATGAAAAGTTTGTGTATTTGATCATTTAGTGTGCACCCATGACAAGTTTGTCTCTGGCGATTGGAGATGAGCTGGCACCACGAATAGGATTCACTGAACCCTACAGAGAGTATGCCTGTCAATGTGCATGGCTTCTTGGAAGTCAGTAGGATTTGTTCTACTGACAGTCTGACATGTGTTCAATGCAAATTCAACTCTTCCCAGAGGGCTTCATGGACTCTAGGACGAGCACCAACACAGCTCTAACCTTACTGGAGAAAATGGAAATCAGTATACAGGCATACATTATAATACACAATTGATCTGGCATATACCTGGTAATAAAGTATGACATGAACACATTTTAAACTACATCACGCCTTTAAATACATCAGGAAGTGGGAAAATATTTTCAATATGAGGGTAGACCACTTTTTAGTTGTCACTAAAACAGGCATCCCCTTGTGGGACCTTTATTCCCGTTCCTGTTTATTCTCTGTTGGATTCATTAAGCTTCAGAAAAAATAGTTCTGACCAGATAGTACAATGAGAAAAGAAAATGTCTACAGTAAAACATTAATGAACATCAGAGGTGTATCTAAAATATATACAGTGCCTTGCAAAAGTATTCACCCCCATGGCATTTTTTGTGTCTTGTTGCCTCACAACCTGGAATTAACATGGATTGTTTGAGGATTTGCATCATTTAATTTAGAGAACATGCCCACAACTTTGAAGATGTTTTATTTTTTATTTTTTTGTGAAGCAAACAACAAACAAAATAACAGAAAAACTATTCACCCCCTAAAGTCAATACTTTGTAGAGCCACCTTTTGCGGCTATCATAGCTCCAAGTCACTTTGGATAAGTCTCTATGAGCTTGCCACATCTTACCACTGGTATTTTTGCCCATTCCTCCTTGCACAACTGCTCCAGCTCCTTCAAGTTGGATTGTTTGCGACTGTAAACAGCAATCTTTAAGTCTGACCACAGATTTTCTATTGGATTGAGGTCTGGGCTTTGACTAGGCAATTCCAACACGTTTACATATTTCCTCTTAAACCACTCAAGTGTTGCTTTAGCAGTGTGTTTGGGGTCATTGTACTGCTGGAAGGTGAACCTCTGTCTTAGCCTCAAATCACACACAGAGCGGTACAGGTTTTGCTCAAAGAATATCCCTGTATTTAGCACCATCATCTTTCCCTCAACTCTGACCAGTTTCCCAGTCCAGACTGCTGAAAAACAAGGATGTTGTTCTTTGAGTGATGTGATGTGGATGTGATGTGATAGGTTGGACTTGATGGACTTGTGTCTTTTTTCAACCTCACCTACTATGTATGTATGTATGTGCTATATGTGTTGGGTTTGCGCCAGACATAGCATTTTCTTTGATGGCCAAAAAGTAAAATTTTTGTCTCATCAGACCAGAGCACCTTCCTCCATACATTTTGGGAGTCTCCCACATGCCTATAAGGCAAACGCAAAACGTGCCATTTTGTTTTTGCTGAAATTTATTGCTTTCTCCTGGCCACTCTGCCATAAAGCCCAACTCTATGGAGCGTACGGCTTATTGTCGTCCCATGTACAGATACTCCAGTCTCTGCTGTGGAACTCTGCAGCTCCTCCAGGGTTACCTTAGGTCTCTGTGCTGCCTCTCTGATTAATGCCCTCCTTCTCTTGGCAGGTTTGCTGTTGTGCCATGTTCTTTCCATTTGGTTATGATAGATTTGATAGTGCTCCTAGGGATCATCAAAGATTTGGATATTTTTTTATAATCTAACCCTGACTTGTACTTCTCAACAACATTGTCCCTTACTTGTTTGGAGAGTTCCTTGGTCTTCATGGCAGTGTTTGGTTAGTGGTGCCTCTTGCTTAGGTGTTGCAGCCTCTGGGGCCTTTCAAAAAAGTGTGTATATGTAATGACAGATCATGTGACACTTAGATTGCACACAGGTGGACATCATTTCACTAATTGTGACTTCTGAAGGTAATTGGTTGCACCAGAGCTTTTTATGGGCTTCATAACAAAGGGGGTGATACATACGCACATGCCAATTATCCAGTTTATTTCTGAAAAATAGTTTTATGTATATATTTTTGAAATTTTACTTCACCAACTGACTATTGTGTTCTCATCCATCACATATAATTCAGATATAAAAAAAAACATTGAACTAAAGGCTGTAATGTAACAAAATAGGTAAAAAGTCAAGGGGGGGTGGTGAATACTTTTGCAAGGCACTGTATCTTAGAAACATAGAACAGTGGTGGCAAAAAAGATTCATCGAGGTCCATCGAGTCTGCCCATTTTTTTATTATTATTTATAAATAATTTAGTTTTTCTTTTGTCTGAGTATAGATCTGTGTTTGTCCCAAGCTTTGTTGAATGCATTGAATGATGCATGTTTCAATCCACTTACTGTTGACTGACTCACTACCTCTGCTGGAAGTCTATTCCAAGCATTAACTACTTTAAATAAAATAATATGCTCTGTGATCAGTTTTGAACTTTCCACCTGCTAGACATGTCCCCGTGTTCTTGATCTTGGTTTCATATTGAAAATACTGCCCTCCTGAACCTTATTCACCCCGTTGATGTATTTAACCACCCGCCTTAATTCTATGTTGGTACTTTGACATCAAATACCTGGGTTATGGCAGCAGATAGCTGCCATAACCCCGGTATTTCCTTAACCGCTTCCATACCAGCACTTTCCCCCCTTCCTGCCCAGGACAATTTTTAGCTTTCAGCGCTGTCGCACTTTGAATGACAATTGCGCAGTCATGCAACACTGTACCCAAACTACAATTTTCTTCCCACAAATAAAGCTTTCTTTTGGTGATATTTGTTCACCTGTGTGGTCTTTAATTTTTGCGCTATAAAAGAAAAAAGGCCGACAATAAAAAGAAAAACTGATAGCACTGATGGCACTGGATAGGCAGCACTGATGAGGAGCTACTGACAGGCATTACTGAGTGGCACTGATTAGCACTTCGATGGGGCACTGACAGGCGTTACTGATGGGACACTGGCACTTTTTTGGGCACTGATTGGCACTGTTGCGGGCATTGAAAGGAGTTTATTTATGGGGACAGGCTGTCAGGTATTGGGCACTGATTGGCAGCTGATGGGCACCTTTTGATGGGGGCTGTGCTAATAATCAATGTGCTGATTATCAGCACAAACCCCCCCTACAGGGAGAGATGCCAATCGGCTCTCCCTGTCAGCGTGAACCAAGGAAAGACGTTTACCGGCACTTCCTGGTTCGCGCGATGATCAGCTGTGATTAGTCACAGCTGATCACGTGGTAAGAAGCCTCTGTCAGAGGCTTCATACCACGATTGGAGCTGCGGTGTGTCAGACTGACGCACAGCACCTCCGATCGCCGTGCTGCCCGCCGGCTGTGCTATCCTGGGCACGTCATATGACGTCTGGTCAGGATATCACAACCACTTTGATGTCGTCATTCTGCTATATGGCGAGTGGCAAGTGGTTAAACAGCAGGCAGTCTGCTTTGAGATAAAAGTGATCACTTTTGGTGGTGGGAGAGGTGCCATGTCCCAGTTGTCTCCGCTGCTTACCCGAGCAGTCGGTAGCGGCAGAGATTATTTGGTCCTTTCCCCTGAGAGGCTGTAAGTCGAGTGAGGGAATGATGGCCCCAACTCGACTCAATGCCGTTGCAACTTTTTTTTATTGAAAACAAAAATACTTATTTTTTATTGCATTTAAGTATAAATGTGAGATCCTGTCATGCTATTGCAAGGGATGTGTACATTCCTTGTAATAGGAATAAAAGTGATCCAAAATAATGTTTTTAACCACTTGCTTACTGGGCACCTAAACCCCCCTCCTGCCCAGACCAATTTTCAGCTTTTAGCCCTGTCACTCTTTGACAATTGCGCGGTCATACAACACTTTACCCAAATTAAATTTTTATAATTTTTTTTCCCACAAATAGAGCTTTCTTTTGGTGGCATTTGATCACCTCTGGGTTTTTTATTTTTTGTTAAAAAATACAGATTTTTTTTTTTTAAATAATACAAAACCGTTTTATATTTTGTTAATAAATTTTGCAAACAGGTAATTTTTCTCCTTCATTGATGTACGCTGATGATGCTGCACTGATGGGCACTGATAGGCTGCACTGATGGGCACTGATAGGCTGCACTGATGGGCACTGATAGGCTGCACTGATGGGCGGCACTGAAAGGCTGCACTGATGGGTGGCACTGAAAAGCTGCACTGATGGGTGGCACTACTGGGCATTGATAGGTGGCACTGAAGGGCACAAATAGGTGTCACTGATGGGTGGTAGTGATGGGCACTGATTGGCACTGGTAGGTGACACTGATAGGCACTGATTGGCACCACTGGTGGGCATTGATAGGTAGCACTTGTGGGCACTGATTGCTGGCACTTACTGTGGGTACCGATTGCTGGCACGGTCAGGCAGTACTGGTGGGCACAGATGTCCCTTTAAACAGCAGCCGGTGATTGGCTTTTTTTCTCCTCTTGCTGTCAGCGTGAGAAGATAAAAAAGTGATTACCGATCTTCTGTTTACATCACGTGATCAGCTGTCATTGGCTGACAGCTGATCACGTGGTAAGGGGCCGGTACTGGCCCCTTACTCGGATCTGTGATCACCCGATTCTCATTGACTTAGGTGATCACAGCGCGCGTCGCACACGCCCTTCAGGGGGGCATGGCGAGCCTGAAAAGGGGATAAACGCACTCCCGGCAAAGCAGATCCGCGCTGTAGCCATCATTCAGCTATAGCGCGGATCTGAAGCAGTTAAAGGGACATTGGAAAAATAAAAAGTAAGATAAATAATAGACATTTTTTTAACCCCCCCGCCCGTCCCTCCGTTCTCGTGCGCAGAAGCGAACGCATACGTAAGTCGTGCCCGCATATGTAAACAGAGTTCAAACCACACATATGAGGTATCGCCGCGATCGTTAGTCCTCCTCTGTAACTCAAGATGAGTCTGTCCGCCGTATCTCCTCTGTCCGGTACCACACAATCCAAGACCCCGTAGCTTTCCCATTCACTAGTCGTAGCTCAGGGTAGGGTAAAACATCAGACCGTTTATTAGAACAAGAATAAAAGTCTTATATACAGTTAAAGAGGAGGTTCCTACCTCCTGCTCATATTACTCTAACAATACACCTGTAACCAGAAACATAAATTAACATGAGCTAATTAACTAATCCCTTAGCGGGCCGATGTGACTCCCTAACTACAATACACATTATCACACATCTCAACACAGAACTCCTTCATACAATTGCAGGGTTAATTAGCACAAACAACAATGGGTGAAAGACTCTTATGCCGCGTACACGTGGTCGGAATTTCCGATGGAAACAGTCCGATGGGAGCTTTTCATCGTATGTTCCGACTGTGTGTATGCCCATCCGTCTTTTTCTGTCGGAATTTCTGACAGACTTTGGATTGAGAACCTGTTCTTAATTTTTTCAAAGGAAAACCTTTCTATCTGATTTTCCGATCTTGTGTATGCAATTCGACATGCAAAATTCTGATGCATGCTCGGAAACAATTCGACGCATGCTCAGAAGCATTAACCTTCCCTTTTATAGTACAGTCGAACGTTTTTTAAGGCGTGGTGTTATTGACCGTCGGAATTTGGTGTGACCGTGTGTAGGCAAGACAGTTTAAGCGAAATTCCGTCGGAATTCCGACGGGAAAACCATCAGAGCTTTTTCCGACGAGAATTCCGACCGCGTGTACGCGGCATAAGAAGCTGTGACAATTTATACTAGACTAATTTACATTATAGCAGACAACAGACAGGTGGCTGGAGTTGACATCAGCATCTCCTACCAGTATTTGTCCCAGCATTATGAATCAGCCACTATTTCTAATATGGCCTATACAGGGTTCCCAGTCTGTGTGTCTTGGGGGGACATGGACCTAAATCCAAAGTAACACCACCTCAAGGGTCCCTAGGCATACAGCTCACAAAGAGCACCGCTCCCCAAATGCCAGGGCCCATAATCGCAAGGCAAGAGGTTAGCATTCAGTCCTCTCCAAAAGTCTCTGTCCCGGCTAGGTCTGTCACAGTTGCCTATGGAGATTTTAAGAGTCACAGTTTGTCGCCATTCCACGATTTTATGTGATAGGCTAACACAAAGTGGCACATAATTGTGAAGTGGAAGGAAAATGATAAATGGTTTTCCAATTTTTTTTACAAATGAATATATGAAAAGTGGGGCGTGCATTCAGCATGAGTCAATACTTTGTAGAACCACCTTTTGCTGTAATTACAGCTCCAAGTCTTTTTGGGTATGTCTCTACCAGCTTTGCACATCTAGAGAGTGAACCACCCCAGTCTCAAGTCTTTTGCAGACTCTAACAGGTTTACTTCTAAGATTGCCCTGTATTTAGCTCCATCCATTTTTCCATCAACTCTGACCAGCTTCCCTGTCCCTGCTGAAGAAAAAGCAGTGAACAGTACTCCATGAGATGTTTAAAGCTTGTGATATTTTTGTATAACCTAAGCCTGCTTTAAACTTCTCCACAGCTTTATCCCTGATCTGTCTGGTGTGTTCCTTGGCCTTCATGATGCTGTTTGTTCCCTAAGGTTCTCTAACAAACCTCTGAGGGCTTTGCAGAACAGTTGTATTTATACGGAGATTAAATTACACATAGGTGGACTCTATATACTATTAGGTGACTTCTGAAGGCTATTGGTTCTGCTAGTTATTAGTAGGGTAAAGGGGGCTGAATACAAATGCACACCACACTTTTCAGATATTTATTTGTAGAAAATGTTGAAAAACACAATTATGTGCCACTTTGTGTTGGTCTATCACATAAAATCCTAATAAAATACATTTACATTTGTTGGTTGTATCATGACAAAATGTGGAATAATTCAAGGGGTATGAATGCTTTTTCAAGGCACTGTATATATAAATAAAATCACTGATCTCGGTATTTATCTTGCTTTTTTCCCTACTTATTTAACTTCAGCTTTCTCACAGAAAAATGTGACAGTGCTGGCTATTTAAATTGAGTTTCATTAGCTAATTTGATGATAAAATCTAGAAAAGCTTTACGTTTTGGCATTTGCGTCTTTATAAATGTCACAATCGTTAGGATAGACTAAATTTGTATGTATAGAACTCCCCCTCTCTCCACCCTACACACATTCTCATTCTGCTAATTTGCTGATAAAAAAATTATAAAACCAACTGTAGCCATTTTCCAGATGAGTATCTAATCAGCAATAATGGAAAAATATGGCATTAAACTACAGTCACACAATTAAAATACTTTCTTCTTGCTTAACCTTTAAATTTTAAGCAGATGAATATGCTCTTATTACAGAAAGAATGTAAGCATTTAAATTTTTTTTTTGCAATTTAAAAAAAAATTATCAAAGTACATTTGTGCCAATTTTGTAACCCAAAGAGCTCTGTGACAGGCAGTTATTTAATGTATCTTACAGTATAAGACATTTCAGATATGCCAATAAATATTTTATCACTCTGAATGTTAACAACGACATTGAACTATTCCATTGCATTAAATTGCCGTTTCTATTCTGGTTAAAATGAATGCTTTAACCCAGCAGTTACCAATCTCATTTATTCTGCTTTCTGTTTGAGAGCACCTGCTAGTAACTATGTGTGACTTGGCCAGAACACTCACTACCAGTGTAAAAATTAGATTTTTTTTTTTCTTTCCTTTCTACTTTCAACATTAACACAAACTAAAGCATAGTACAGCATATAGATAAAATGTTTCCACAAAAATGGCCCCTCCCTCCTGCCGAGTGATCCCACAGCAAGCAGCTTCCTTTGG
Organism: Lithobates sylvaticus; assembly: GCA_028564925.1. NCBI lineage: Eukaryota > Metazoa > Chordata > Amphibia > Anura > Ranidae > Lithobates > Lithobates sylvaticus. Next base: position 240,347,448 of record CM053030.1, read on the forward strand.
GGGCACCCAAGCTTAACTGCTGCTCTTTGTGTCTATTCAGACATGGCCTTTTCCCCTCTCTCTTTATTGGCTCACTGACTTTGACAGCAGTGGGAACCAATTGCGCCCGCTGTGTATTTCACCCAATCTTGAGGGAGAGCCCTGGTCAGCCGAGTCTCATGCAACATCGCTGGATCAACATGGGGCTCAGGTAAGTATTAGGGGGGCTGCTGCATACAGAAGGTTTTTTATCTTAATGCATAGAATGCATTAAGATAAAAAACCTTCTACCTTTAGAACCACTTTAAGGTTTTAACCTTCTGTGCTGCAAAATCCCCCCAGCCCTCTCTTTTACTTATCTGAGACAAATTTGATCCAGCAGTGTGCACAAGAGCAGCGGCTCTCACCACTGTCTCCCTCCTCCCTGGGCAGATTGATAGCAGCGGGAGCTATTGGCTCCCGCTGCTGTCGATCAAATGTGCCGAGCGAGCAGAAGGCAGGGGTGAGCCGCCCACTCTGTGTCGATAGACGCAGACAGGGCAGCTCATGACTGAGCATGCACGGATGCCCCAAGGGAAAGAGGCTTTCCATGGGGGCACTTGCCTAAGAGGAGGAGCCTGAAGGGCCGGCGGGGGACCCCAGAAAAAGAGGATCGGGGCTGCTCTGTGCAAAACCTTTGCACAGAGCAGGTAATTTGACCTTGTTTGTTGTTTTAATAATAAAAAAAAAAACTAAGCTTTTGTCATGCTGGGCTCTTAGCCCTTCCTTCTCTGTGTTCAGGCTGCTCAGCTGTTGGTTAATTGACAGTACTCATCGTTCCACAGTTTCTCACCTGTTGATCATCTCCTGCTCGTCCGTCAAACCCACAGCCAGCCCCTTCTGGCTATTTAAAATCCCTGGTTCATTTCTTCCATGCCTTCGCCTTGTTCAACATATCTAGAGACTCTCTGCTTTGTCCCTGTTGAAGACTTGCCTGGCTGATGTCTCTTCCTGATCCTTTCTGCTGCCTCTGACTACACTGATCTCTGGCTTCCTGATTTCCTGGCTTGTTCTGACTACCCAATTTGACTACCGAACCCTGGCTATGTTTTGACTATGTTTACCAGTTGTACCATTTTTACCATTTTATTAAAAGGTGGGATTTTTACTGCATTTTCTGCCTTCATCTGTTTCATAGCTCCTGACAGTAGGCAAGGGCCATGATTTCAGAAGATGCAGGCAATCCACCTAGTGGTAATATTTTGTCCAGGTTGAATAAGCAGGATCACCGCATGGATCAGTTTGCCATAGTGTTACAGACGCTCCTGATTCGCACTGCTCACCTGGATCCTCCCACTGTGGCTGTTTCGGTACAAACTGTGTTGCAGGCCATCCCTGCTTCTGCTCCAGTCTCTGTGCAGGCACCCACCTTGAATATTATGTATGTCTGGTTCTGCTCCATGTCCCCAGCGATTTGGGGCCAATCCAGTTCAATGCAGAGGGTTTCATAACCAGGTTGGAATATACTTTGAGATGCTGCCCCAGGCGTTCCTCACGTACAGAAGAAAAGAAGGCTTCATTATTTCTATGCTTTCTGATAGAGCCTTGGCCTGGGCAACCCCTCTATGAGAGACGCAAAAAACCCATTGTCCTGAGTTACCCAGAGTTTGTGGCTTCCTTTTAAAGGTGTCTTTGACGTTCCCTCTGCTGCCAAGAGCCTTATGTCCATCAAACAGAGTACGAGAACCGATTGCGCCATTAAATTCCGTACTCTGGCAGCAGAGGTCGCTTGGAACAATGAGGCCCTCGTTACTGCTTTTTCTCATGGTCTCTCAGATAACATCAAAGATGAGATAGCAGCCCAAGACATACTACAGAAGTTGATCACGTTTGCCATTCTCATTGCCTCCAGACTCGGCGAGAGACCTTCCTTTAGGGAGCGCTTGTGGAAGCCTCCTGTACGTTTGTCTCCAAGCTTTGCAGTCCCACCCTTGCCTCCCTCACCTCCCATACCTCCTGGTACCGAGTCTGCCAGTGAAGTAGAACTCATGCAGTTGGGCTTCACACGTCTCTCTGCGAATGAGCGGGCCTTTAGGAGGAGGGAGAGATTGTGCCATTGTTGTGACCAGGCAGGTCACTTCTTGAAGTCTTGTCCTACATGTCCAGGAAACGCTTGCACCTGAGGTCCTGTAGGGGACAGACCTTAGGTGGCGTTGTTACTTCCCCAGTTACCTTGAAGGATAAGCCTATAGTTTTGATTACTCTTTCGTGGTCTGAGTCGTCCATTGATACACAGGATCTAATCAACTCTGGGGCTGCAGGCCTGTTCATAGACAGCGCCTTTGTGTCTAAGCACTCGATTTCACTGCAGGTTCGTGCCACTCCACTTGCTATTGAGGCTATTAATGGGAGACCTCTACAGCCTGCCCATGTGACTCATGAGACTGTTCCGTTGTCTTCACCATGAGATAATCCAATTTCAAGTCATTTTTTTTCTCCTCATTATCTGGTGATTATTGGTTATTCTTGGTTAGAGGCACAACCCCTCTTCTAAATGGCTCGTGCTGAGGTTCTTTCCCGCCACAATGCAATAAGACTTGTCTTTGGAAAGTGGCTAAGGTCTTGTGCACCTCTTCCCTCTCCTCCTTGCCAGAGATGTACCGCAAATTTAGCGATATCTTTGACAAGGGTCAAGCTGGTAGTTTGCTTCCACACTGGTCATAAGATTGCCCAATTGAACTTCAACCTGGTGCTTTGCCTCCCCGTGGCTAGGTTTACACTTTGTCTCGGAGGATAAAGCCATGGAGGACTATGTTGCTGACACACTTTCTCTAGAGTTCATCCGTAAATCCTCGTCTCCTGGTGCTGGCTTCTTCTTTGTGAAAAAGAACTGAGACTTGTATCGATTATAGGGCTCCCAATCGCATCAAGATTAAGAATGCCTACCCGATTCCGTTGATTACAGAATTATCTGACCGCCTCAAGGAAGCAGCGGTTTTCACGAAACTCGATCTGAGAGGGCCATAAAATCTCGTAAGGGTCAAGGAGGGAGATGAATGGAAAACTTTGTTTAACACCAGGACGTATGAATACCTCGTAATGCAGTTAAGTCTTTAATATGCTCCTGCAGTTTTTCACAACAATGTCCTCCGAGATATGTTGCAGCAATGTGTGGTGGTTTATCTCGATGATATTCTCATATATTCTAAATCCCCTAGAGAGCCACCACACACGTCTCATGTGTGCTACAGAGGCTGAGAGATAATAACCTGTATTGTAATTTGAAAAAGTGTGAGTTCCATTGTGAACAGGTTCGGTTTTTGGGTACTGAACCTTGGCTATGTTTTGACTATGTTTACCAGTTGTACCATTTTTACCATTTTATTAAAAGGTGTGATTCTTGCTGCATTTTCTGTCTCTGTTTGTTTCATGGTTCCTGACAGCTCTAATGTTGCTTTAAGGTAAAAAATAAAAAAAACTTTGGACCTTTAGAACCACTTTAATCATCTCACTCACTTCTTGCAACTCAGTAGATAAATGATTTGATTGTAAACCCTCATGAAACACTTTGCTCCTGTGTGTTACAGGCAGCTAAAGATCTTTCAGTGTTGTCACCGATGACCTCCTCCTAAGAATACAAGCTACTTGGCTGTCTCAGACTAAAACACTTTGAGACACTTGCCCAAGACAAATATGCAGATCAGAAAAGTGAAGTCAGAGCTCCTATTCCTAATACTTCACCAATTTAGTGGCTTAGAAAGTACTGCAGCCATTGGATAAGCTTGGCAGCCAAGGAACTAGTATGTTCCAAAAAAGAAAACAGCAATAGTAGCTCCATTACTTGGTTGCTACAGATACCTGTATGTGGCAGGCAAGGGAATTGCTTGCAGTGCTATAGGGGGTAAACCATTCAGACACTAATGGCATTATGAATAACCCGTTCTAATACAAACACGATTGTTTTGATGATGATCTGTAATGGACTCCTTGTGATGACAATGAAAAAACCTCAATTAGGTGCTTTATTCTTTTGGAATCATGTTTATTGAGGCTCTTGTATAACTTGCCTACACATACCACTACTACTATTGGAGGAAGACATTTTAGCCTGTACAATATAGTTGTAGAAAAAGTTCCCTGTACATTTAGAAAAAAAAGTCCAGAGCTTGTCATAATGCAAGATGCATTATATAGATTGTAATATAAAATGAGCTAAAAAGTCAAAGCACTTAACAGAAAAGGTAAGTGCTTCTTTAGCAGTGTTAAATTTCAGGCTTTTTAGACAGACATTTCTGTTAATGTTTAACCTGCCATGAACCTCATGTATAAAGAATTTCAGTCTCATCCAGCATTTGGGAATGAGAACTGACCTGCAAGGTAAATGGAGAACTGAACAGCGAGTTACTTCTAAGTTATATTTTAAGACTTTCAGTAAAGAGTAATATGGAACTAAAATTAAAAATACTGGTACTTTAAAGACTAACAAGTCAAGTTTTTATTTTATTTTTTATTTTATTTTTTGGCTAGAGCGGAGATGAGTTTCAACCTCACTTCCTGTCTGTGTGATATGTGTACAAGAAATGGGAGGGGCAGTTACCACACATTGTCAGATGTTCTAACTCTTGCAGGCTATACAAAAAGGGTTGTTGTTTTTTCCCGTTGGAGAGATTCCTATGACTTCTTGTACTGATGGAAAGCGAGCAGAAATCACCCCTGTGAAGAAACACAGCAATAAAAACTTTCCTCAGTCTATCAAAAACAAAAACCTGTGGATTTTTTTTATAAATACTAGTGGTGCACCGAAATTAAAATTCTGGTACTGAATCCGAAAATTTAGGATGCACTTGGCTGAAAACCGAAACGGACTGTTGTTTTAAAAAAATGTTAACGTGGTTTTTAATGAAGCCAAACTCCTGCTTCAACACTTTTAAGCAATTACAGCAACAGTTTTTTTTTGGTGAGTAACTGCTACATCTGCAGGACAACTTCTGTTGAAATACAACATACTTACTGGCTGGATCATCAGTGAAATAAAGGGTACAAATCCTATTAAAAAAAATAAATAAATGCAGCCACCACATCTATAAATTGGTATTAATATAACAAATGTTTGCTTTTGGGTTGATTACCACTTTATTTTGTCTTAACCTAATGGGTATTGTTGTAACCTTTTAAACATTTTTTGTATAGCTTGTGATGCTGCTTGGTGTTTCCCAACATTATTGTTAATTGTATAGTGGACATCAGTTGTGCATCTTCTGTCATAGCTGCTGATAAAACAAATCCTTGTGCCTTCTTTGTGGGGGGGTTACATTTTGGCACTGCCTACCACTTCCATATGAATATTTTAAACCTGTACATACTAAATACCTACTTAAAGTATAACTAAAGGCAAACTTTTTTTTTAGGTTGAGTGCAGATGAATTACCTGTCTGTTTTTATTGCTGTCAGTGCTCCCCATAGGGAAATTCACCCTCTCTATTTGTCCTGTTTACCTTTATCATTGAAAGTGAAAGTAAAAGAAAATCCTAAATTTTGGGTTGTAATGGAGAGAGTAATAGAGAGGAAATCTTCCATTAGGGATACTTGTTCTGGCAAACTGGGGGTCCCCAAGGGATTCCCTTAATTTGCAAGGATTTCCTTTCACTTCCTGTTGTGGATATGGGACAGAAAGTGAAGGGAAATCTCCCCACTGGGACACAGATGGCAAAAAACAAACTGACATGGTTATACCCCTCCTTTGCTCTATCCAATAAAAAAAAAAAAAAAAACGATTTTGCCTATTGTTCTGCTTTAAATCAACAGCAGATATCATCATCGGAACTGAAGTCCCTGGCTTTTTGGAATTGTGTTATGCTGCATGTTCCTAAGTGGTTTGTAAGCACATATAGGCAAATATGTGAAAATTGGGGCAATTTAAAGCGTTTGTTAACCTCCCAAAAAAAATAGATTGCCTGGTCCCTTAAAGCATATTAAGCAGCACAGTGCTTGTGCTGTGTTATTTGCCCCCTCTATACTATAAAAAATAAACTCCCTGAACCTGCCACTTCCTGTATCCCCTCTCTGCACTGACCATGAAAATCAGGGCTACTGAGCGCTGGCCACCGTGGTCTGAGTGCGTCCCTCTGTTATATGCTGTCCTCTCTCCCTCTCGCCCCCTCCTTCCTGCATGTCAGCTCGGGTCTGTGTGTCTCCATCTCCTAACCCCCCCAGCCGCTTCTAATAAAATGTAAAATGTTATATGATCACAGCCAGCATATTCTGGCAGAGCACACTGCATTAGTCTTTTAGAGAAATGAGTGCTGTAAATACCAAATATGATGAATTTATGAAATAAATGACTCCTGCTCTGGCTTCTGAAATCTTATGCCGCGTACACACGGTCGGAATTCTCGTCGGAAAAAACTCTGATGGTTTTTCCGACGGAATTCCGCTCAAGCTGTGTTGCCTACACACGATCACACCAAATTCCGACGGTCAATAACACAGCGGCATAAAACACGTTCGACAGCACTATAAAAGGGAAGTTTAATGCTTCCGAGCATGCGTCGAATTGTTTCCGAGCATGCGTCGGAATTTTGCGTGTCGGAATTGCATACACACGATCAGAAAATCCGATAGAAAGGTTTTCCGTCGGAAAAATTGAGAACAGGTTCTCAATTCAAAGTCCGTCGGAAATTCCGACAGAAAAAGACCGTTGGGCATACACACGGTCGGAAAATCCGATGAAAAGCTCCCATCGGACTGTTTCCATCGGAAATTCCGACCGTGTGTACACCACATTAGAGTTACTCCAGCAAAGCAGTTTACCCAGGCCTTGAGCTGTACTTTGACTTTCTGAGAAAGTAAAGCGCCTCAAAAGCAAAAATGTCCATATATACAATAAAGGGACTGTAAACTTAAGTAAGAACACCCTTCATTTTTTACATATTAAACAATGTAAAATAAATAAACAGATTAAGCCACTGAAGTCACCATGATCAAAAATTAGAGAGCTGGTGCCCAACTAGTGAAATATTAGTAAAATAAAAATGATGGCTCATGTAGCTTGCACAAGATTGCCTTCTTAATCAATATATTATGGGATTACTTGTACTGTGACCACATCTGCACCTGTGTCAGTTTGTTTGCTGCATGGAATGTCCAAGAAATCGAACTTGCTTGTTTGTGACTAAGGATAATAAAACAGAGGGCCTTCCTCGCCACGCTGTTCTATCTGAATTTAGATCTGTAGTTTCCAGATTTCACCTACCAGTCCAGCTGCTGTGCAAAATGTCATATGTAGTAAGACCAGAAAGTACAGTGGGTTTTTTCCATGGGAACTTTTAAGTCTTTATAGCCTAGATTCCATCCACGGAAAACCTTAAACAGCAGCAGGTTCAGGGCCGAACTGCTGTTTACAAAGGGATTGTAGGTAAGGAAGTAAGGACCTCTATAGGCAGGGGTCCCTGACAAATAGGGATATTGGCTTTCTTTGGAAATTGCATTTATCTACCTAAAGGAGTTCTATTAAGATGAAGCCATTTTTTCAGATGTGCTGTAATTTAATATATAGAGGATGCTTTCATGTAATATAAAATAGAAGAGACCAAAGGAAAAAAAGGAATGCTGTTTTTATGTGTGCACAATTATGACAGGAACTGTGTTTTGTTAATATGATCTTCTATTCTTCTATAGAAACTGGAACTGGATCGTTTTATGCTGTATGCTCATGGACCAGACTTGTGTAGAGAATCAGATTTGCGGCATGCCATGGCAAACTGCTTTGAAGCTCTGATGGGTAATTAGTGTATAGTTTTGATTTTGTGCATGAACAATTTATGGATTCTTACAGCCTTATTAGAGACATCTGTCTGAGAAAGATTTGAATGTATAAGGTTTTTTTTTTTTTTTCTAATTTTTCGAAATTCTAAGGTTTGGTTTTCTGATGAGAGATGCATCCATAAGTAGTGGAAATCTTGTTTGTTTCAGGACTGTCAGGTGTTTTTCATCATATTTTTATCATCTTTTTTATTTAGTCCCAGCATATTCAATTGCTTTGCACTATAATCTCTGAGTGCAGTACTGCAGCAATATTTAATTCTGTCTTGACAGCTCCCACTCCTGCAGTATCTGTATATGCAAATATACAAAGATGGGATGTCTTCTGCACGCAGTAAAATATGTTTATGCAATTCACTGTTAATTATAGAAGATGTAATAGCTTGTCTGGGTAAATCTTAAGATATAGGTCCCCTTACAGTCTCTTTCAGAAAATCCTAATTTGACAGTAATGGCAAACAAGATGCCAGTTCACTGTAACACTGACCAAAGAACTTTAAAAACGAAAAAAGAGGCAAATACTGATTTTTTTGTCCCATGCAGGAATGCGGCATGTCCCATTTATTGGGTCAAAACTCTTATCGCATAGTATAGATTTTTATAAACCTTAAATGGAAATATTACCTCCTTTCATAATCTTATTTAGTAGTTAAAATTTTTTCTCTTTCGTTCATCGACGGACACAGTGCCTCCTTAATTTTGACCATTGGATTATATCGCTTCTGCAGGAGTAGGACTAGGCAGAACAAAAAAACACCTGGCTACGCCCGTGGGCTGTCCTCAGTCAGTATATAACCCCCTCCCTGCTCTAGGTATTCAGTTTTTTTCTGTCTAGTCAGGAGTAAGGACCTAGCTCCTTGCTGGGATCTTTTGGTGCTAGTAAAAAAAAAATGTTCTCTTTTTTTTCCATACATTTTCTCCTGGGAGATCTGCAATCAACTGCCGGGCTGGGCAATCTAGATGGTCTCAGTGGTCTCTCCAGTCCAGCCAGCGAGCACGTGCAGACCACAGCTACGCGTTAGGTCGGCCACGACATAGCCTCAACGTACGGGGGCTGGCACACGCAGGGTCGCATACAAACGGGCTCTGTGGAGCAATGTGGAAGGCACAGAGAGGATCCAGGCAGCATGCTTCAGCATGTCAAACGACCGGGGGCCATTTTTGGGTGGTCTGATGACATCACGGCTCTTGGTCTGGCTGGTCTGTGGCTGGCGGCCATGTTTGTGTAGCCGATGAGGACACGGCAGCCATTTTCTGTTGGTCTGGCTGGTCTCCGGCTGGCGGCCATGTTTGTGTAGCAGATGATGTCACGGCAGCCATTTTTCGTTAGTCTAGAGGCTGCCAGAACCTCGTGGAGATGCCAGTGCGCCTCCTCTTCCTCCCCTATGCTTCTCTTCCTGTCCCAGGATATATGAAATGGACGCCGACATTGGTGTTGCTGGGTCTGAATTGCGGCGCTCCTGTGTTTGGTAGAGTGAGTCTTTGGGGGTCCTTGTGTATCTCCCTCTCTGCTGATAGGTACCCTGGCCATTGGGGTGTCCCTTAGTGGTGCCAAAGTTCCTTTGTACTACAGGGTCCTCTTCCTTATGGAGCCTCAGGGTCACATCTCACTCACTGATCCCCTCTTGGAGATGACAGGTCCCTCGGAACCCCAGCTTCCCATGGTTAAGCTGACAGCGATCCTTGAGTCATTAGTATGCCGGGTGGAAGTAGCGTGTGGGCAAAGACCCAGGAGGAAACATTTCCCACCTTCCCCTGCTCAGTCTGTCTCATCTGATTCTGAGCCTGATGCTGCCGGGGACGTGGCAGTCCAGGGGGGTTTAATATCTCGCCCCCTGACCAGCCCGATAGTGAGGATGAGTCCTCTGCGGTCTCCGCAGCGAGTAAAAAAGCACTTGTTACTGCGGTGCGAGAAACTCTAAAGATGGGGGATGCGGCTTACAGGGCCACAGACGTAGCTGTGTCCTTTGGTATGCATAAGTCACCTCGCATACCTAGGGTGTTTCCTTATCTGCCTTATTTTGATAGGTTTACCTATAAGGTATGGAAACAACCAAAATCACCCTTTTTGGTCCCCAAACATTTCTCAATAGGCTACCCCTTTGAAGAATCACTGGATTACCCCACCAGTGGTGGACCCTCCTGTTTCCAGGTTGAATAAAGCAACCATGATCTCAGTAGAGGAATCCCTGTCCTTTAAGGACCCGGCTGACAGGAAAGCGGAGGCTGTGGCATGCATAATGTTTACTATGGCTGGGTCGGCATTGTGTCCAGTCTTGGCCTCGGCCCTGGTGTCGCAGACCCTAACTGAATGGGCCAAGCTTTTGGTAGTGAGCAGGTTCCCACTGCTTATGTTGATTTAGTGGACCAGTTGGTCCATGGGCTACAGTATATTTGTGATGCAGCCTTGGATGCAGCTCCTGTGCCGTCCAAGCTTTCTGTTTTAGCGGTGGTGATTAGACGTGTGCTGTGGCTTAATAATTGGTCGGCAGACCAAGCCTCTAAAAAATCTCTAATTGATCTGCCCTTTCATGGCGCCCGCCTGTTTGGGGCTACCCTGGATGACATTAAGGGTGTCACAGGGGGAAAGAGTAACTTCCTGCCTCAATCTAGGAAAGGCAAGGAGCCTTGTCGCAGATGGGGGGCCTTCCTTCTCAGCCCATAAGAAATTCTACTGTGCTCCCGGGACGGCAGATAAAGGAAACGGATCTCTCAAGTCTTCCCCGGGAAGTTCCAAGCAATCTTGGTCTGGTAAGCATAGAGCAGGCTTCTCCGGATCCACTGACAGAACTCCTTCAGCATGAAGGTCTGCCCTCACCAATTGCTGGGGTGGGGGGACATCTTCACTGGTTTCCAGATTCATGGAACTCCTTCATGAGCGTCAAGAGGGGTCTACCAATTGAACCTTTTGGGGGAGGGGACAGAATTTGTCCACTTCGGGGGGCCCTGTGTCTCCTTGTGTGGGTATAATTCTTGTAAAGGTTCGGGTGACATCCGAACTACCCAAGGTCCCCTCTGGCCCTGTCCAGGAAATTGGGCTACCTGGGTCTGATTCTGGAGTGAATGCTGACCAGGTCAGTAGTTTTTCTTCTCAAATGTCGGCCCCTTCAGCAGGTTCAGTTCAACGGGAAGTAACTGAGGCTTGTGGCAATCTTGCGAGTTCCTCTGGTAGACGCTGCAGTCGTCCTATTGTCACTGTGGGGCCAACACTGTCCTCTTCTGCGGTGCCTACGAAGGACCAAGGGCGAAAGTCTTCCGGTGGCCATTAACGTCCCTTGGAAGCTACCTCTAAAAGAGGACCAGTTGTACCGAGGGCTGAGCTTCGATCCTGCTTTGCAGTAACTGGTTTTAATGGCCTAGCAATTGAAAGCCAGGTACTGAGAGACAGAGGTCTGTTGGGATCAGTGATCCCTACTATGGTGAAGGCGAGGAAGTAGACTTCTAGTAAGATATACCATCGTACGTGGAAAGCGTGGATTTCTTGGTGTGAGTCAATTGGTGTTCATCCTCGATCCTTTTCTGTGGCTCGGATCTTAGCTTTTCTTCAACAGGGCATTGAGCAGAAGTTGGCTTTGAGCACCATCAAGGGCCAGGTGTCTGCCTTAGCAGTCTTCTTTCAGTGACCCCTAGCCACTCACTCTTTAGTTTGTATCTTCATTCAAGGAGTACGGCATATGGCTCCGCCTGTAAGGTCTCTTTTGCCGCCATGGGATTTAAACTTGGTGCTATTGGTTCTCCAGAAACCTCCATTCGAGAATATTCAGGAGATTCCCTTACCTACGTTGTCCCAGAATGTGGCATTCCTAGTGGCTATTACCTCGGCACGCAGGGTTTAGGAGTTGGTGGCATTATCCTGTCGTAGTCCCTCATTAGTACTCCATAGGGATAAAGTGGTTCTTCGTCCCTGTCCGTCATTTGAATGAGGACATTGTGTTGCCGTCCTTGTGTCCCAAGTCGGCTCATCCCAAGGAATTTGCTTTGCATACCTTGGATGTGGTACGTGCAAGGCCAGACTCACTTTCTTTGGTTACACAAGGACCAAGGAAAGGGCTGGCCGCTTCTTCGGCTACCATCTCCAGATGTATCAGACAGACTGTGACTCAGGCCTATTCTATTAAGTGTCGAGTTCCTCCTTTCCCTTTCACGGCACATTCTACTCGGGCGCTTAGTACTTCTTGGGCCTTCCGTCATCAAGTGTCAATATCACAGGTTTGCAAGGCAGCCACTTGGTCATCAGTGCATACCTTCACTAAGTTCTATAAAGTAGATATTTTGGCCGCAAGGTTTTGCAGGCTGCTGTTTAAGAGGGGGGTTCCCTCATATTTTTTATTTCAGATGGGGCTCCTGTAACCTGGTTAAGGCTCCTGTGTTCTGGTTAGGGCTCTTGTGGTTAGCCTTGGGTTATTTTGCCCACCCCTCTTTTTTCTTTGGCACTGCTTTTGGGCATCCAAATGGTCAAGATTAAGGAGGCGCTGTGTCCATCGATGAACGAAAGAGAAAATGGGATTTTTGTACTCACCGTAAAATCCATTTCTCTGAGTTCATCGACGGACACAGTACCCACCCCTCTATGGCGTTTTTTGATACTTTCATTACTTCTTGCTACTAAACTGAATACCTAGAGCAGGGATGGGGTAATATACTGACTGAGGACAGCCCATGGGTGTAGCCAGGTGTTTTTTTGTTCTGCTAGTCCTACTCCTGCAGAGGCGATATAACCCAATGGTCAATATTAAGGAGGTGCTGCATTAACTCAGAGAAATGGATTTTATGGTGAGTACAAAAATCCCATTTTGTTCTCTACCTTAAAAAAAAACACTTGCTGTATCTTTATTACAACTAGCAAGATGTTACGTTATTGAAAGTGTTAGTCTACCAAAAGTGATATTTTAGTTATGGGTGGATTCTGTTGTACTGAATCAGCCCCTGCTTTCTTATGTTTTGTATGCTCCAACAACAAGATCTCCCTGCCATCATTAATAACTGTGTCTACTTGAGAATTTTGGGTGCTCCCAAATACCTTTGCTGTTTCAGTTCCTACTGTTCGATGTAATGTAAAATATATATATTTTGTAATGGACACAGCAGGTATGATACCTGACAGCTCCAGGGTATATATGTTTCTGCTAGAGTCCCCCAGGGAAAATTGGTCAGTGATTTAACTCTGACATCTATCAAAATAAAATATGAGTTTTGGGACTGATCTATACGTTATTAAGTATTTATAAAACCCTTAACAACAGATTTATCAGGAAACAATTATGCTAAAGGAAAAGGTCACCAAAACTGGATATGCATAGGATGCATTAAGGTGAAAAAACATGAGGGTTTACAACCCCTTTAAAGTGTACAGTATGCCTAGCTAAAGCTTTTTTTCTTCAGTTTTGAATAGCATGGGAGCGGTTAGAGCCCCTGTGTCAGATTTTTTTTTTTCTCTCTCTCTCCATTAGAGAGATTTTCACAAACTGGTACTGTTCTATTAGACAAGAAGTGTACAATAGTCTGCAACTGCAACACAAAAAATAAAAATGCTTCTTTGGTAGAGTAAGGGACAGGGTAGAACCCCTGTCAGATTTTCATTTCGGTCAGTGTTCCTGTTGAAGATTATCCCTTGCATCTTGTCTGGTGAAATCTTTGTCAGCTGGACAAGAAGTGAGGATAAATCTCTCTAACAGAGGTCTGGATAGCAGTAAAAACCCAACAGGACAACATGAGTTGTAATGTTTTCCTACTTTTTTAAAAGTATTGAAAATGTTTTTGACTTACCCTATACGTTAGTCATGTTAAAAGACATCTATACTTTAATAACAAACTACTCTAGCCCACTCCTCTTAAATTAACTAGTAATACAGCTCCCCAACTTCTTACTTCCTATAGCAGAGCCACATCCTGCAGCACTGTGTACTTCTACTTGCCAGAAACCCTTTTCTGTGCTGGTCGCACCTGCGCAAAGAGCCCTAGTCAACTTTTATGAAGCTATACTAGAAGCAGCACCAGTTTCCTGAAATGGAGCCATACAAGTCTGAGTACTTATTGCACAAGTAACAGCAACACTAAACAGGATTTTTGGTGTAAGCATTGCATTGAAAGCAGTTCTGCTGCAAAGTTAAGTAACAAGCTGGGGTGAGGGATGTTGTTGCAGGCTAGTTCTGGAGGGGTGGGAGGATTAGAGGAGTTATATTGTTGTCCTTTAATACTCTAGAACATGTTTAAACAGACGTTTGTGTTGAGTGTTTGGACCTTTTGATATGAGTCCTGGCAAAATCTTCTACCCCATTTGCCTACATGTTTCTACAGGTGCTGTTTACTATGAAGGTGGACTTGAAGAGGCAAAGGAGTTATTTGGGAGGTTGTTGTTTGGCACTCAGGTAATGATCCCTTAAAAATTATAAATGTTTACTGCCAAGTCAGTGGATGATAGATTAAGAATCAAGCATAATTGCAGATATAATCTATTTTTAATTTTACTTCCTGTATGGCTCATTTACATTTGTGCTATATGTAGGTGTATTTGAAGCACAGATAAAGTGCTGGCAATATAATTTATACGTTATCCTTTTAGTATAGTTTACAAAGTCAAAGCAGATGACTTTATTTTGTTTTTCTAATATACGTGTCAGTTTAGTACACACTGCTTTGCAGACTACACAGAGCCAGTCACATTGTCCTTAGTACAGTGATAATGTGGAACAATGTTTAGAAGCCAGTATGTTTTGGGTTACCCTAGGAAAAATCAAAACAGCCAACCAGTGAGCTACCATTGTGCCCAATATGGTTTCTGTGAACAGCATAGATTTTTCTCCACTATTACATATAGTAACTCTTACATGTAGTGGCTGAAAAATACTCATCCTGGAAATGTATTTTGTAGTAAAGGTTCTTGGTTGCTAGCAATAGAAGTCACTTGGCGAGATCATTTAAAAAAAAATGGTACAAAAATGCATGAAAAATGTATCCCTTTAAATCCTATGGAACTCTTCACACTAATGTGCTGTGGAGCATTTTCAAAAGTCCTGCAGGCTGTGTTTTTAGTGCATGTTTAAAAAGGGTTCTAAAAATGCACCTCACTTTGATATGAATAGAAAACCCACTGTGGTTGCTTTTTGAGTCGCATGTTTTACAGGTGCATGATTGAGTCAGGCAACCAGAAAACGTGCCAAAAATGCATCAAAAACATATATGCATTTTTTTCAACTGAGAAGTGTGACAGGGCCCTTACTGTGCTTACAGATCTTTGCTCATAAATAACATTTAATTAAAATTTTGTGAGCTGTTTAATGGAAAATAAAGAGTAAATATGGGGTCAGGTTATAGGGTTTAGCCTAAGTGTTAAAGGTTCTTTTAAAGTTTTATGTTAAAAGTTCGTTAATAGGATCATGCCAAGTGTAAAGTTTCAGTGTGTCAGACAACTTTAGTCTTTTTTTAGTCAAATAACTGTTTATTAAGAATAATACATATTTAGAGTTTTACAAGACATCAAGTAACATTCCATATCATGAAATTGTGTAAAGCATTACAATATCATCCAGCTAAATTCTAGGGGAAAAAAAAATAGTACAGATATGGAAAACCAAATTTGGTGAAAAACTCAAATATGCCCATGGGGAAAGTACAGAAAACACATGCTCGTATCTAATAAAAATACATATAAAACAACCACAATCATTAACAGGGGGAGCACATAAGGAGCATAGGAAAAATTTAACTAACCTGTGTATCACCAAAGAAAATGGTTGTCAGAGACGGACAACCAATTGACAAAATACGACCAGCTAGTAAAAAAATATGGTAGAAAAGTGACGAAGAAAAGAAAGGGGAATATCCAGGGGGAAAGAAACCACCCTGGGAGTACTCGCAGATCCTCCATGGATGATCTAGTTCCTGAAACCAGTTCCCAGGAGTGCCCAAAAACAAGCAAGCAGGATTATGGGATTATGGAAGGCAAGAACATCCAACTTACTGTGAAACTAAACCCCGGAAGTTGTCAGAGTCACTGTAGGCCCTCCAGCAAGTCCAAGTAGTACGGTTCAACTCAGGATCCATGCCATCCTCCGCCACCAGAGTCTCCATTGCCGTTATGTCATTAAGTATCTGGGCCTATTCGAAAATATGAGGTGGGACTGTAGACTTCCAATGCTTCAAGACGACAGGAGCAGCCAATAACTTTAGTTTTAGTGACTAATTACTTGCAGCCCTGGTTCCTAGATTTTACACTGTGCCATGTGCATTGTTTAATCTGTTTATTTTTATGACTAGGGCTATACTTCTGGTCAACCTAGCCATAGGAATGAATAGGATAGGCAGCATTGTCCAGCTCTCTGCAAGCGCTGTAAGAGCTGAACATGGCCGGGACTTTTTTATGCAAAGGCTGTGCCGTGCCACAAAGTGAATATCTCAAGAATATGAAGGTAAATCTTTAGGTTTTTGACTTCCACTGTGGGAGGTGGGTGGACAATTTCATGGTGAAGATGTCCTTTCAGCTTAAAGGATAAGTATGGCCAAAGCTTTTTTTGCTATGCTTCGCCTATGGATCACAGGAGTGCAGTTCGTTCTGCACTCCTGTGACCTACTTCCTGTGACATTATTCACCTTGTCCAGGCTGGGAAAAGATCCTGACTTTACAGTCTGGATCCACCCAGATGGCTGGAACAGAGGCTGGCTCAGGCTCTCAGCTGTGCTGCTGGGACACTGAGCCAGCCGCTCCCTTCTCTTCCCAACCCTGCACTCCAGTGAGCACTGGAAAGGCAAAGCAGAGAGGCAGTTCACAGTACAGAGGCAGCGGGACAGATGCAGCATCGGATCGGTGCTGCATCCACCTAGGTTTTTTTTTTTGTATGACTGTGCCAAAAAAAAAAACATTGCATACCAGCAGTACATGCATATTTCCCTATGTAAAAATACTGTTTAGTTCTCCCCTGCTGTGCTTTTGAAACAACCCCCCCCCCCCCCCACCTCATTTTCATAACCTAATGGGAGAGGCGTTCTGTAGTACAGCAGCATAGAACTGGGGCAGGGCTTACAGCACTTCTTGATGCTTCATGGTGTTTCAGAGAAGCATAATCAGCCTTGTAAATTCACTGCAGAAAGTTAAAATACACTGGACTTCTGGCAGGGTCAACAGGCATTTCTTCTGTACCTGCTTTGTTTTCAAAGAGATAAAACCTGGGGAAATGTGCATGTATTGCAAAAATGGAACCGATATGTTCTCTTTGTTTTATTTTTCTCAGACATACGCTTAACGCGTTAGGGATAGTTTAAGGGTTAGGTTTAGTGCTTTTGTTAAATGTTGAGGTTAGCTTAAAAGGGTTAGGTTACGATTAGGGGCCATGGACATGTAGAAAAAACTTTTTTACAAACTAAGTGCAAAACATAATATGGAAAATAACTTGAGTACTATAAACAGCTGTGCACCGAAAGCCATATCCATAAATTACAACACTTAAAGACTAACAAAACATTCCAGCAAGCCCTTAAGTAGTGCTAGGGTCTGTAGCATAGATTTGCACGTGTTTCCCTTTGCAACCCTGTGTACATGTTTCTCAATATGTCAATAAAACTGCTAAAGTGAAATGGAAGTGTTGTCCTGGCAACAGTGCTTATAATCATATAATTGTTAAATTTGTTCTGGCATATTTACTGTATTCAGTCAATTAAAATGTATTAAAACTATATATATATAAATTGCTGCAATGTGAATTTTTATAACATGAATAAATTAAAGCATATGCAGCACCTTCTTTAACCACTTCAGCCCCAGAAGGATTTACCCCCTTCCTGACCAGAGCACTTTTTACAATTTGGCACTGCCCTGCTTTAACTGGTAATTGCGCAGTCATGCAATGCTGTACCCAAACGAAATGTGCGTCCTTTTTTCCCCACAAATAGAGCTTTCTTTTGGTTGTATATATTCACCTCTTAATTTTTTTCCAATATAAATGAAAAAAGACTGAAAATTTTGAAAAAAATTTTTTTTTTTGCTATAAAAAAAAAACACAAACTCAATTTTAGTCATACATTTAGGGCAAAAAGCATTCAGCCGCATGTCTTGGGTAAAAAAAAAATAAGCATATATTTATTGGTTTGCGCAAAAGTTATCTACAAACTAGGGTACATTTTCTGGAATTTACGCAGCTTTTAGTTTATGACTGCCTATCTCATTTCCTGAGGTGCTAAAATGGCAGGGTAGTACAATACCCCCCCCTCCCGCAAATGACCCCATTTTGGAAAGTAGACACCCCAAGGAATTTGCTTGAATATTTTATTTTTTTGTCACAAGTGATTGAAGAATGACAAAAAAGATAAATAAATACATTTTTACACAAAGTTGTCACTGAAATGATTTATTGCTCAAACATGCCATGGGCATATGTGAAATTACACCCCAAAATACATTCTGCTGCTTCTACTGAGTACGGGGATACAACATGTGTAGGACTTTTTGGCAGTCTAGCCACGTACAGGACCCCGAAAAACCAATCACTGCGTTCAGGATTTCTAAGGGTGTAAATTTTTGATTTCACTCCTCACTACCTATAAAATTTTCGGAGGCCATAAAATGCCCAGGTAGCACAACCCCCCTCCCCAAATGACCACATTTTGGAAAGTAGACACCCCAAGCTATTTGCAGGGAGGCATGTCGAGTCCATGGAATGTTTTATATTTTGCCACATGTTTAAATTTTTTAATTTTTTTTCAGAAAGTAGTCAATAAATGATATATTGCTCAAACATGCCATGGGCATATGTGAAATTACACCCCAAAATACATTCTACTGCTTCTCCTGGGTATGGGGATACCACATGTGTGGGACTTTTTGGCAGTCTAGCCACGTACAGGACCCTAGAAATCCAATCACGGCCTTCAGGCTTTATAAGGGTGTTAATTCCTGATTTCACTCCTGACTACCTATCACAGTTTCGGAGGCCATGAAATTCCCATATATCACAAACCCTCCCCCCCATGACCTCATTTTGAAAAGTAGACACTCCAAGCTATTTGTTGAGAGCCATGTTCAGTATTTTGCAGATCTCGCTTTTTGTCACGAAGTTTTAAAAATTGAAAAAAGAAAAAAACATTTTTTTTTTCTTTCTTCATTTTCAAAAACAAATGAGAGCTGCAAAATACACACCATAATTCTTAGCAAATACTTTGGGGTGTTTACTTTACAAAATGGGGTCATTTGGGGGTGGGGGGTTGTGCTATCTGGACATTTCAGGGCTTCCGTAACTGTGACAGGTGGTGAGGAGTAAAATCGCAATTTTAAGCCTTTAGGAAGCCTGAAGGCGGTGCTTGGTTTTTGGGGTCCTGTCCCAAAAAGTCTCACACATGTGGTATCCCCATACTCAGGAGAAGCAGCAAAATGTATTTTGGGGTGTAATTCCACATATAACCATGCCATGTTTGAACAATATATAATTTAGTGACAACTTTGTGTAAAAAAAAAAAAATATTTAACATTTTCCTGAAACTTGTGGCAAAATATAAAATATTCCATGGAAACAACATGCCTCTCAGCAAATAGCTTGAAGTGTCTACTTTCCAAAATGGGGTTATTTGTGGGGATTTTGTGCTTTCTTGACATTTCATGGCCTCCGAAACTGTGAGGAAGTGAAATCACCATTTTACGCTCCTTAGAAAGCCTGAAGGCGGTGATTGGTTTTCAGGGTCCTGTACACGTTTAGGCTCCCAAAAAGTCTCACACATGTGGTATCCCGGTACAGCAGAATGCATTTTGGGGTGTAATTCCACATATGCCCATGGCATGTTTGAGCAATATATCATTTAGTGACAACTTTGTGCAAAAAAAAAAAAAAAGTTTGTAATATTCCCGAAACTTGTGGCAAAATTTAAAACATTCCACGGACTCAACATGCCTATTAGCAAATAGTCTGGGGTGTCTTCTTTCCAAAAAGGGGTAATTGGAGGGGGGGTGTGACCCGTCCTGGTATTTTATGCACAACTTTAGAAGCTTATGCCACACATCACCCTCTCTTCTTACCACTTGAAGAAAAAGCCCTTTCTGACACTTTTTGTTTACATTTTTTTGCTAGAAAATTACTCTGAACCCCCAAACGTTATATATATTTTTTTTTTTTTAAAGCAAAAGCCCTACAGATTATAATGGTGGGTGTTGCACATTTTTTTTCCCACACAATTTTTTTGAATTGTAATGCACTAAAACACATTATATAGTCCAAATGTTTGATAAAATATAAAGGATGATCTTTTGCCGAGAACATAGATACCAAACATGACATGTTTTAAAATTGCGTACAATCGTGCAGCGGCGACAAACTACATACATATTTTGAAAAGCCTTTACAGGTTACCACTTTAGATTTACAGAGGAGGTCTAAAATGACTGCCCTCGATCTGACGTTCGCAGTGATACCTCACATGCATAGTGCAATTGCTGTTTACATACGACACGAGACTGACGATTGCGTTCGCATTTGGTTGCGAGCACAGGGGGACAGGGGTGCTTTTTTTTTTTTTTTTTTATTTTACTTTTACACTGTTCCTTTCATTTTTCTTTATCATTTTTATTGTTATCACAGAGAATGTAAATATCCCCTATGGTAGCAATAGGTAGTGACAGGTACTCTTTTAAATAAAAAAAATCGGGTCTATTAGACTCTAGATTTCTCCTCTGCCCTAATGTTGGGGGCAAATCTCCCCTCCACCCTTTCCCCCATGCCTCGGCATATATGTTTTTTATTGTGGTGGTGAAATCGCCTCCTACAGTGCTGGAGTCGCTGATTTATGTATCGTGAGAGCAAATGCTGTTGCTGTCAAGATAAATAATCAGTGCTGCAGCTGAATGGCTTTCCTGAAAAGAAAATAATGGTTAACAATAAAACACAGTAAACAGTAAAGTATAAAAGAATTGCATACCTAAAACGCAAACATGATAAAACATAGTAAAAAGAGCAGAACAATAGAGAGAGAGCAATAAAACGACAACTATTTTTGGCTTTTTTATTTTATATATTTTTTTTTTCACTTTTATTTGTAACTGTAACGGTTCCAGGTTCAGGTCTCTCAAAATGCGATGGCATCTTTGAAGACCCTGTGAAAGTGTGTCCTATTGTGTTGTGTTATTGTTGGTAACACAATACGCCTCCAATGGATTGAAGTTCTGCAGCGTCCACAAGATACCGCTCCTCAAGAAGGCACATGTACAGGCCCATCTAAAGTTTGCCAATGAACATCCAAATGATTCAGAGAAGGATTGGGAGAAAGTGCTGTGGTCAGATGAGACTAACATTTTTTTTTTTATACATTAAATTCGACTCGCTGTGTTTGGAGGAAGAAAAATGCTGAATATGACCTTAAGAACACCATCCCTACAGTCAAGCACGGGGGTGGAAACATGATGCTTTGGGGCTGTTTCTCTGCGAATGTTACGTTCTGACTTTGCTGCATTGACGGGCCAATGGACAGGGCCATGTATTGTAAAATCTTGGATGAGAATCTTCTTCCCTCAGCCAGAACACTGAAGATGGGTCGTGGATGGGTCTTCCAGCATAACAATGACCCAAAACATAACGCCAAGGCAACAAAGGAGTGGCTCAAAAAGAAGCACATTAAGGTCATAGGGTGGCCTAGCCAGTCTCCAGACCTTAATCCTATAGAAAACGTATGGAGAGAGCTGAAACTTTGAGTTGCCAAGCGACAGCCAAGAAACCTTAAGGATTTAGAGAAGATCTGTTAAGCAGAGTGGACCAAAATCCCTTGTGAGATGTGTGCAAACCTGGTAAGCAACTACAGGAAACGTCTTACCTCTGTGCTTACCAACAAGGGTTTTTCCACCAAGTACCTATATAAGATACTTAACTGCAACTCAATTTATAACATTTGTGTTTTTTTCTAGGTTTTTAGTTGATATTCTGTCTCTATCGTTTAAAATACACCTATGTTTCAAATTATAGACCCATTTCTTTGTAAGTGGTCAAACTTACCAAAATCTACATTGGATCAAAGAATTATTTTCCCCACTGTAACTATACCTGCAAAAGGGGCAATCCTGAGATGACCTAGTTGGACGTAATTTTCTGACTAAAGTTCCACTTTAATGCATTTAAGGAAAATGAAGCAAAGTGAAAATTCACTGTGCAAAGTGAAATCGCTTTTTGCCCTTAGTAAATCAATCCCATACATGGGACACGTGTTTAAATTGCACTTCCAGTTCTAGAAGCTAGTGAAAAAAATCACTTTTAACGTGTATTTTTTTTTTTCTCTCATCTGTGCCTCCCAGTAACATATGTATGTATTTGACCTTTAAAAGTGTGAAACCCTTTTTAACTTGTGAACATCTAGAATGCTTTTAATTCACTAACATATGACTGTATACAGTATAGCAATACATGTGACATTTCACTTTTTTCTTTATTATCCCGATTTCATTCAGTGACATTATCCTTTTCTCCACTCTTAAGCTTTGCTTAGTAGGACCTTGAGTACATATCAGTTGTGTATATGCTCTTTATTTTCAAATTAATTTGCAGGCAGTATTGGATTTTCCATGAGCCGAGTCAGCATCTAAAATAGTTGCGTATTTCAAGTAATGACATTTTATTTAGTGCTGTTGGAATTTGCTAAATGATTGCCTAGAGCATTAATGACATTTTTCAACATCTACAGGACCTGCGGGACGTGTGGCTTAATTTTCCCCTACACCCACTTCAAGTAAGCAAACTCTCCCCTTATTGTAATATATATAGTAGCATTTATTGCTCTTTATTTATTTGCTGCTTCTCTTTGATTCCTTTCTGTGACATTCATGATACCAGTACTAGATTTATTAACAAGCTGTGTGCTGTATACATATATATATCATCCTCTGAAGTGTGTAAACCAAACAACTGGAATTAACTCTGCCTCCGACAAACATGAGCCAATTTCTTTTCTGTCCCGCAAGAACATTTATTTTAGTGACTTTTTTATTTTGCTAAGGGCGAAGATGTCATTTTTTATTTTTTATGATGTGAACAAGCCATTGTTTAAAAGAGGCCTTAATCTAAAAACACAGACATGCCAAACAGTTTTGCATACAGCTGAAACATTTTATTATTAATATTTAATATTAAGTTTTCAGTTTTGTAAGATTGTTGTTCTTTCCAGTGTCATATTCAGTGCTGGAGATAAAGAATGAAATGCTAAACTGATTACAGTGGTATTGGTGCATGCTGTGAATTTCTATAAGGCCTGTTGGGTATTCCAAGATCATTAGATATGTATTATGCACCACTTTTAAAACTAAACTCCAGGCAGATATAAAGGACCGCCATGTAGTGTGTAATTATGTATTCCCTAAATATCATTAAATGTGTTTTAGGCACTGCTAGTATAAGTACTTGAATTTGCCTTTATATTACCTTCCTTTAATCACTGTGCACAGTAGCTCTGGGAGAGGCAGGGTCTACACATATATACAGCATTACACAGTACTATCAACTTACCTGTTTACTGACAGGCAGAGAGTGCAGAATGATGACCTCATTAATATGGTCATACTCGTGCATAGTCTAGTTAGTAGGCCTCAGTCAGACATTGCTTAATTTAGCCTTTCTCAACTTTTTCAACACAGAGGAACCGATGAAAAAACTTTACGGTTTCAGGGAACAAGGCTAAAAATGACTATATCTACAACTCATGATACATTTATGTGTGATAGTCAGTGTGAAGAGTGCTCCTTGCACTTGTGGTCATTGTGAAGAATTACCCCCTTACAGATAGCAAAAAAGGATCAGTGGTGTCAGTGGTGATTTATCGGAGAGGCAGACATTGCTCATTGCTCAAGGAACCCCTACTAACCTCTGCAGGAACCCTAGGGTTTCATGGAACTCTGGTTGAGAATCCCTGGCTTAATTGCGGTGAAGTTGTCCTTTAAATCTTCCCCCCCACCTCCAGTTTTTCCCCAAATACATAAATATTTATATTCATGCCCTCTCCTGAGACCTTTATTATGGGGCCCGACACTGCACAGCCGCAAAAAAAGTCCCAGCTACGTTCAGCTTCTGCTGCCCATGTATTGTTTAACTGCAGTGGAACAAAATGAGGCTGCGAAATATGGCAGTGCTATCTTCATCGCATTGGGCTGCACAAATCACCCACCTAATATTAAGTAGGTCCCTTTCTGCCATCAAAACAGCCATGACTCATGGAGGCATGGACTCCACTAGACCTTTGAAGGTATGCTGTGGCATCTGGCACCAAGCCCGTTGGTAGCAGATTCTTTAAATCCTGTAGGTTGTGTGGTGGGACCTCCATAGATCAGACTTGATCGCACCTGGTCATCCACATGTAAAGGAAAATGTGATTCATCAGAGCAGACTACCTTCTTCCATTGCTGCATGGTCCCGTTCTGATGCTCGCATGCCCATTGTAGGCACTTTTAGCTGTATATCGCTCAGCATGGGCTCCCTGACTGGTCTGTGACTACACAGCCCCATACGCAACAAATTGTTATGCCCATTTTATCTGCTTTCAGCACATCAAC
Organism: Lithobates sylvaticus; assembly: GCA_028564925.1. Taxonomy (NCBI): domain Eukaryota; kingdom Metazoa; phylum Chordata; class Amphibia; order Anura; family Ranidae; genus Lithobates; species Lithobates sylvaticus. The sequence goes on from CM053030.1 coordinate 240,371,728, forward strand.
TTCAGGGACAGCATGTTTACTTGCTGGCTAATATAGCCCACCTGCTTGCAGGTGCCTTTGTAATGACAGTAGGTTGATAATCCTATCAGTGTGGCGATTCTCCTGAATTGTCCAGTTTGCTTTCTGGGGGTGAGTTGGTGACCAAGCTGTATTGTTTAAATGCAGCAGAGAAAAGAGAGGTTGCTGATCTGGCTATGCTATCTGTCAACATTACCTGTATCAAAAGCCTGGGTAAACAGCACAGTAAGTTAGTGGTGAAATTAGCTGCTCATCTATAGTCATAACTACACTCACCAGTCACTTTATTAGGTACACCTTGCTAGTACCAGGTTGGACCCCTTTTTGCCTTCAGAACTTTTCCTTAATTCTTCATGGCATAGATTGAACAAAGTGCTGGGAGATTTTGGTCCATAGTGACATGATAGCATCACGCAGTTGCTGCGATTTGCTGACTACATAGCCATGATGCGAATCTCCTGTTCCACCACATCCCAAAGGTGCTCTATTGGATTGAGATCTGGTGACTGTAAAGGCCATTGAAGTACAGTGAACTCATTGTCATGTTCAAGAAACCAGTTTGAGATGATTTGAGCTTTGTGGCATGGTGCATTATCCTTCTGGAAGTAGCCATCAGAAGATGGGTACACTGTAGTCATAGGGATAGACATGGTCAGCAACAATACTCTGGTAGGCCATGGCGTTTAAACAATGCTCAATTGGTACTAAGGAGTCCAAAGTGTGCCAAGAAAATATCCCCCACACCATTACACCACCACCACCGGCTTAAACAATTGATACAAGGCAAGTTGGATCCATGCTTTCATGTTGTTTACACCAAATTTTGACCCTACCATCTGATTGCTGCAGCTGAAATTGAGACTCATCCGACCAGGCAACACTTTTCTAATTTTGTATTGTCCAATTTTGGTGAACCTGTGCGAATTGTAGCCTCAGTTTCCTGTTCTTAGCTGATAAGAGTGGCACCCGGTGTTGTCTTCTGGTGCCTTAGCCCATCTGCTTCAAGTTTCAATGTGTTGTGTATTCAGAGATGGTATTCTGTGTACCTTGGTTGTAATGAGTGGTTATTTGAGTTACTGTTGCCTTTCTATCTTCTCAAACCAGCCTGCCCATTCTCCTCTGACATCAACAAGGCATTTTTCTCCACACAACTACCGCTTACTGGATATTTTCTCTTTTTCAGACCATTCTCTGTAAACCCTAGAGATGGCTGTGCATGGAAATCCCAGTAGGTCAGCAGTTTTTTAAATACTCAGACCAGCCCGTCTGGCATCAACAACCATGCCACGTTCAAAGTCACTTAAATAATTTCTTCCCCATTTTGATGTTCGGTTTGAACTTCAGCAAGTTGTCTTTACCACATCGAGATGCCTAAATGCATTGAGTGCATTTGCACGTCCAGATGCCTAAATGCATTGTCCTGCGATTGGCTGATTAGCAACTTGTGTTACCAAGCAACTGCACAGGTTTACCTAATAAATTGGCCAGTGAGTGTATTTTCATCAGACTAGATGATGATGGCCACTTCAAGCACATGTACAGTACAAAGCTGAATCCAGAATGAATTGCCCAGTTATAATACAATCAGGTAACGCATCTAGTTGACACTGTTGTGTCAGTGACGAGCCCAGTTTAACATGGAACCATTCATAATTATGAAGTAAACATCAATTTTATGGTTGAATTTTATCATGTCTTCAATAACTGCTTAGAATAAAAGATGACCGCTAGGATCTTTTGACCACATAATAGGAATAATTGATTAAAATACAGGCTATTAACTTGCTGCTTTGCTCATTGCTGTCTCTTCCAAGATCAATCACTTGTATTATTATGTTGGTATAATATAGATTATTTTGACTTTTTTATTGTCCCCAACAAAAATTTGCAAAAACTAAGAAAAAACCCTTATGTGTGTGTGTGTAATAAAAAAAAAAAAAAAAAAAATATATATATATATATATATATATTTATATTTATACACACACAGTATAGCACAAAAGTGAGTACACCCCTCACATTTTTGTAAACATTTTTTTTTTTTACATCTTTTCATGTGACAACACTGAAAAATGACACTTTGCTTCAATGTAAAGTAGTGAGTGTACAGCTTGTATAACAGTGTAAATTTGCTGTCCCCTCAAAATAACTCAACACACAGCCATTAATGTCTAAACTACTGGCAACAAAAGTGAGTACACCCCTAAGTGAAAATGTCCAAATTGGGCCCAGTTAGCCAATTTCCCTCCCCGGTGTCATTTGACTTGTTAGTGTTACAAGGTCTCAGGTGTGAATGGGGAACAGGTGTGTTAAATTTGGTTTTATTGCTCTCACTCTCTCATACTGGTCACTGGAAGCTCAACATGGCACCTCATGGCAAAGAACTCTCTGAGGATCTGAAAAGAAGAATTGTTGCTCTACATGAAGATGGCCTAGGCTATAAGAAGATTGCCAAGACCCTGAAACTGAGCTGCAGCACTGTGGCCAAGACCATACATCGGTTTAACAGGACAGGTTCCACTCAGAACAGGCCTCGTCACGGTCCACCAAAGAGGTTGAGTGCATGTGCTCAGCGTCATATGCAGAGGTTGTCTTTGGGAAATAGACGTATGAGTGCTGCCAGCATTGCTGTAGAGGTTTAAGGGGTGGGGGTCAGCCTGTCAATGCTCAGACCATACGCTGCGCACTGCATCAAATTGGTCTGCATGGCTATCATCCCAGAAGGAAGCCTCTTCTAAAGATGATGCACAAGAAAGCCTGCAAACAGTTTGCTGAACACAAGCAGACTATGGACATGTATTACTGGAACCATGTCCTGTGGTCTGATGAGACCAAGATAAACTTATTTGGTTCAGATGGTTTCAAACTTGTGTGGCAGCAACCAGGTGAGGAGTACAAAGACAAGTGTGTCTTGCCTACAGTCAAGCATGGTGGTGGGAGTGCCGTGGTCTGGGGCTGCATGAGTGCTGCCGACACTGGGGAGCTACAGTACATTGAGGGAACCATGAATGCCAACATGTACTGTGACATACTGAAGCAGAGCATGATCCCTTCCCTTTGGAGACTGGGCTGCAGGGCAGTATTCCAACATAATAACGACCCCAAACACACCTCCAAGACAACCACTGCCTTGCTAAAGAAGCTGAGGGTAAAGGCGATGGACTGGCCAAGCATGTCTCCAGACCTAAACCCTTTTTAGCATCTGTGGGGCATCCTCAAATGGAAGGTGGAGGAGCGCAAGGTCTTTAACATCCACCAGCTTCTTAATGTCATCATGGAGGAGTGGAGGAGGACTCCACTGGCAAACTGTGAAGCTCTGGTGAACTCCAAGCCCAAGAGGGTTAATGCAGTACTGGAAAATAATGGTGGCCACACAAAATATTGACACTTTGAGCCCAATTTGGCCATTTTTGTTGCCAGCGGTTTAGACATGAATGGCTGTTGCGTGGAGTTATTTTGAGGGGACAGCAAATTTACACTGGTATACAAGCTGTACACTCACTACTTTACATTGTAGCAAAGTGTCATTTTTTCAGTGTTGTCACATGAAAAGATATAATAAAATATTTACAAAAATGTGAGGGGTGTACTCACTTTTGTGAGATACTGTATATATTTATATATACGCCAGTGTGTGTATAGTTTACATATTTGTGTGTTAGTAGATGTATAGTGCTGTCTACTGATACATTTTTTACTTTATTTGTAGCCAAATATAATTCATTTAGAGTGATAAACATGGCATTTCTTTTTTGCCTTTCTGATCTGCACGCTGTTCTGATTCAGCTTTATTTGCTTTTGCATAAACTAGCTGGGAGAATTATGACAACTGTCTATGCAAAATAGAGGATTGAGCCTAGCAGGGTGTCATCTCATCCTTAATGGAGCCACTTTTTATGATAAGAATAACTTTCAAATCAAAACAAATAAGCAGTGTAGGTGATCCATGGGTATGCCAGCCAGGCGGCGGTGGGAAATTGATTATCAATGCTGTCTGAAATTGATAAAAGAGCTGACAAGGAAGCAAGCCTGACATTTTATTGCCATTTTGTTTAACATAAACATACTAACATTGTTTGTTACAGTTACAGAAGCCATGCATTTATGTCTGCAGAAAACTGTGTTTAGGAAGTTTCTCGCTTTTCTTTTTGTCAGCTTCAGGAGTCTAACACTGATCGACAGCTGATTGAGACATCACCAGTCCTTAAGAAGCTGATAAAATTTGAAGAAGCAATTGGAGTTCAGTTTACCCATATACGACTTCTAGCTCGAGCTTTCACCTTGAGAACAGTGGGATTTAACCATCTGACCTTGTAAGCAAAGAATCTGATGTCTTTATCTGTCATCTGGCAGAGACATATATAGAGTGAATACCTTTCTTTGTGATGAGAATACTCAATAATAGTCGGTGCACACACAAACACATGGATAGGAAATGTATAAAAGTACAGAATAGGAGGTGGTGTAAGTAATCTTTATGTAGTAAAGCCTTCAGTATTTTTTTTTTTTTTAACATAAAAACATTGTAAAAGAAAATAGTTTAACTCACAAGGACATATAATCTGTTGCTTTATGTTGTTTATGACTTGTTTTTGTTTTATCTTTTTTATTATTATTATATTGCTAGTTGAAAACATACTTTGTACAAATTGGAACAACAGAAATGTATGTACCAAAATGTACTCCTTTAACCACTTCAGCCCCGGAGGATTTAGCTGCTCAATGACCAGAGCACTTTTTACAATTTGGCGCTACGTTGCTTTAACTGGTAATTGCACAGTCATGCAATGCTGTACCCAAACTAAATTTACGTCCTTTTTTTCCCCTCAAATAGAGCTTTCTTTTGATGGTATTTGATTAACTTTGCGATTTTTATTTTTTGTCATATAAAAGGAAAAAGACCACTTTTTTTTTTTTTTTTTATTATATTTTCTACTTTTTGCTATTAAAAAAAAAAAATCAATAAACTCAGTTTTAGTCATACATTTAGGCCAAAATGTATTCAGCCACATGTCTTTGGTAAAATAAACTGTCAATAAGCGTATATTTATTGGTTTGTGCAAAAGTTATAGCGTCTACAAACTAGGGTACATTTTCTGGAATTTACGCATCTTTTAGTTTATGACTGCCTATCTCATTTTTTGAGGTGCTAAAATGGCATGGCAGTACCCCCCCCCCCCCAAATGACCCCATTTTGGAAAGTAGACACCCCAAGGGAATTGCTTGAGAGGCCTGTTGAGCCCATTGAATATTTTATTTTTTTGTCACAAGTGTTTGAAAAATGACAACAAATAAATTACTCAAAGTTGTCACCAAATGATATTTTGCTCACACGTGCCATGGTTATTTGTGAATTTACACCCCAAAATACATTCTGCTTCCTTTCCTGAGTACGGGGATACCTCATGTGTGAGACTTTTTGGGAGCCTAGCCGTGTACAGGACCCCGAAATCCAAGCACCGCCTTCAGGATTTCTAAGGGCGTAAATTTTTGATTTCACTCCTCACTACCTATCACAGTTTCGAAAGCCATAAAATGCCAAGATAGCACAACCCCCCCCCCCCCAAATGACCCCTTTTTGGAAAGTAGACACCCCAAGCTATTTGCTGAGAGGCATGTTGAGTCCATGGAATATTTTATATTTTAACACAAGTTGCGGGAAAATTATTATTATTTTTTTTTTTTTTGCACAAAGTTGTCACTAAATTATCTATTGCTCAAACATGCCATGGGCATATGTGAAATTACACCTAAAATACATTCTGCTTCTTCTCCTGAGTACGGGAATACCTCATGTGTGAGCCTTTTTGGGAGCCTTGCCATGTATAGGACCCCGAATACCAAACCCCGCCTTCAGGCTTTCTAAGTGTGTAAAATGGAGATTTCCCTTCCTCACTACCTGTCACAGCTTCGGAAGCCATGAAATGACAAGATAGCACAAACCCCCCCCCCAAATTACCCCATTTTGGGGCCTGAATCATTGGTCTGGCCCTGAGGTCTGATCGGTCCTCTAACGAATCAGACCGCCGCAGGCATGGGGGGGTGCGATCGCGCCCCCCGCCCATGGGGAGGGAGGGACATACAGGTACGCCCATTTGCCCACCTGTGCCATTTTGCTGACGTTTATCGGCGTGCGGCGGTCGGCAACTGGTTAAAAGAAAGCTCAAACCAAAAACTCTGTTATGCATGCTGTTTCCTCTAGGTAGTATTACCCTCAGAAACTGTCCCAGTAACAGTAGTCTTAGAGAATGGAAGAATGCTATGAACACATTTTAGTAGAGTGAAGAAGACTGGAAAACTTTGTCAGGTTGTTTTTTTGTTCGTGCTCTAGTTGGGAGTTCCCCCTAACTTTGTACCCCTGTGTCTGCAATCCCTGGAGTAGGAAATAAAGGTTAGGAATCAGACAGCAACGAAAGCCTGGTGAAGGCTCTTGCCCTTTTCCACCCTATAAGAAAAAAGAGTGATTGATGAGCTCTTTCCTATTAATGAACCTCTTACAATCATTTCCTGTAATTCCACCCCAGTGGAACTAACCATCTAATATTCACATACTGACACACACAGGGGCCAGTTTTGACAGCAGCAAATGTTAACATGTTTTGCAGTTTGTGGCCCTCTCAGGCATGGGCAGAACATACAAACTTAGTGTAGCTAATCATTTGCTGTAATCTTAACTCAAGGCTTTTGCATAAAACCAAGCTATCCATTGCGCTAATGTGCTGCCTAATGTGATATACCAACTTTGCACACAATCGCTTTTGATCTGTCCATATTAATATGTTGACTCATTTAACACCCATCTCATGTGTCGCTTGGGTTTAATGACAGAATCACACTGTGTGTGGTCAAGTGTGAAGTGTTTATTACTTTAATGGGACATCAGCTCTGTGTGCTTGTTTTAATAAGTGTCTTTGAAGGGTCAAAGGAGGCAGCTAATAAGGATGAAGTAATATGTTGTATTGCTAGTGAGGGAGACATTGAGCCACTGCTTAGATAGTGCCAGAGTTTTGCCCTCTCCATTTCTTTGTTTAGAGAAAAACAAGACCATTGCCTGTGCAGCTTCAAGTGAGAATGTATTAAGGCAGATTATGTCCTACATAGGAACTTAAATAAAAATAGGATGATGAAAAATAATTTCGAAAAAGGTAGCTTAAAAGGAATAATAATTGTCTATTGAAGTAACTTCAGCTGTCATATTAACGTTTTTTTGTTGGAAATGATAATCGGATAAAATAAGTAGCAAATTTATGAAATTACATATTTATAAGACAGCAGTGTTTTAGCCAGACACTGCCATTTATGTAAGAGCATCAGTTCAAAGAACAATGAAGGCAATGTCGTGCATTGCAACATTACAGGAATTATCATTTGCTGGCGTATGTGTGTCATTATCTTGTTGCACCAGTCATTTCCTGTGCTTAGACTCTAAAGCCGGCCATAGAGAGTGAGTGAGTTGCAATATTCTTCCATCAACACAGTCATTGGGAAATCCTTCCAGTGGAACTATTGTGTTCTCCTAGCAGGGGGGGGGGGGGGGCATACCCACTGGGCGATTACGGTGATTATAACTGCCACTAGCAATAATTGCATGTAAAATCTGACAGGCTGGTTGTTCCCAAGTTAATCGATCGATCAACTTGGGTACATTCAGCCTGCCCATACATGGTTTGAATCTTGGCTGTTTCCTTCTATGACTGGCTTTAATCTTACAGCTCCTAAGAATGGCTGGGTTGTAAAATTAGGTAACACTGGCACTAAAATGTGAAGTCACACTGTATTAAGGGGAATATTTTATCCTTTTGTACATATTCTCTTTCTTTGTATACTACCTTAAAAATATCGGGTTAATATTTAATTTTAATGTTATGTAGTCCTTTATTTTCCAGCAGGGTTTATTTCAAATTGTTAGTATGACTTTTCAGCAATGCTAAAAGAAGCCCTTGTTGAAACAAGTCATCAGAAAAGAGACTCCACCCTAATTGGAAGCCTCAAAACAGAGACAAGGCATAGAAAGCTGATGTGTGATCTATTTAGATAACCATTAGTGCTCTGCAAACTCTTGCCATGCATTAAATGTGTATTTTTTATGCTAGACATAATGAGAACACAGATTTAAATCAAAGTAAACTGTAGTCTGCTGGAACTGTTGTGACTTTAATAATGTTTTGGCACCTCTAAAAGGTGAGAGTCGACAGAAGGGGACATATTTGCATATGTCATATATACACAGTTGAAATCATGAAGACTACTGAACTTTCAGTTGGGTTCACATGATTGGATATGCTTTATGCTAGCATGTTAGTCAAGTAGGTAGATGATGTTACTAGATGGTGCCTGAACATAGATGGTATTGGCCAACTGTAGAGTAAGTTAAAAGAAAGCATTCTCAAGGGGAGATCTATGATCTTTTTGAGAGACCACATTTGCTTTGACAAGTCTTATATTAACAATCTGCATTTAGAATTCTCAGAACAATGTATTCTGCAATATTATCTGAATTTTAGAAGACGATAAGCTATCTTAATGACATTCAAAAGCTTTTATATTCCCAATAGTATCATGGGCATGCATTAAGCATATAGCCAGGGGTGTTATATATGATCCCTTACAACGTAAAGGACAGGCTTTGATTTGATAAATATTTTTTAAGGTTTGGATGGCCATAGATAATTAATTCCTAGTGTAGAGAGGTGAACAAACGCCTTTTGTGACTGAGCTTGCTTTATGTCAAACATGCTTCAACTTTGGTACACTTTCATCAAAGGTATTTCATACCTCTTCTTTGGGGAAAATGGCTTGTGAGAATTAGCCTTTGCACATGCTGCCTTTGTAACGTGTTAATAAAAGTTATGGTCTGTTCCCTTAATACTTACCTTAGTCCTATACAGTTGGGGTGTGAGTTTCTTTAATGACTTCGGACAGCTGTCATTAAAGTCAGTCTTAGAAAAAACTACAAATTGTAGAACAGTTTGAGTTTCCTGTCTGCACAGTTCAGTTGAGTATTTAATGTTAAGAGATAATAAAATCCTTGACATTCCCAAATATAACCTGTTTGCTGTAAGATTAATGCAGAAGGCATATGTGAAAGCTTTGGCCTCAGAGTGCTTGGGGAACTGGCAGTGCAGCCTGCTTTACGAAACTGCTGCTTCCCAGACAGCTTCGGTCATCCATTTGTTATCTGCGACTTTTAATAATAAAGACTCTTCCTGGCTTTTTTTTTTTTTTCTGCAATAGAGATGCTCAGCCACTGCTAGTTATTTCATGTAATGTGATCAATTTACAAAGCGACAAGTACTCTATCCTTGATCCTTTTTTTTTTTTTTTTTTCATGATTTGGGGCACCAGGCCTTAGCTAAAAGAGGGCTTTGCGATCATGTTTGTAAATAGGAGCAGTTAATGAACAACATTTGTCTCTGTATGCACTAGTAAAAGAAAATGTGTTTATGACTCTTTATTTTCATTTGTTACTCTTGAATAAATATCGATTTCTCTCTATTAATTTTTCTTTTCCGTCTCCTACAGAGGCCACAACCAAAGGATGGAATTCCTGGGTGACTCTATAATGCAGCTGGTAGCCACAGAATATTTATTCATACATTTCCCTGGTCATCACGAGGGCCACTTAACGGTGAGAAGAACATAAATCAAGCTCCGAGCAGGCAGGCATCACAGGCGGAGCTGGGCATTTAGTGAATTATTCTGCTTTTGATGAATAACTAGGTAGTCTGTCAGCATGGCTTCTAGCTGGAGATTTGTGGGTTTTAAAAAATATGTTGCAATGGCATGGCACGGTGATTTATGAGCTTAAAGCTTCATGCGGTCTTTGTTTCTTCAGCTTGACAAATCAATAATGTAATCAGTGATAAGCTTTGTATGTTCATAGTGGCATTGGTGCTTGTTTCACAGATAGAAGCATTAAGGCTCTTTGTGTAACTGATTTATACCAGGGTTGCAGGCCTTTGCATGCTGGTTACTTAATTAAAGTTTCTGATTGTAACCGTTGAAGGTAATGAGAGATTTTCTTTTTGTTTTCAGTCAAGATCCAGAGACATGGTGTGCTGCTCTAGATCACGTGTACACTATTTTTTTTATAAGGTCACATGCTAATAGGAGACTTTGTAATCCATCTGCAGTAAAATAGTGATTATAACACTATGGTGCAAAAAGGCCTTCTTTTTGTCTTTTCTATAAGACACCATGCTTTGGAATCAATGTGGGTACTGTGTCTGAGGTCCATTATTTTGCTATATTTTGTTTTAATACTTGGGTTTTCTTTTGTAGTACAGTAACAACTATCCGGCATTTCTTTGTTTTCCCATTTACTATCTTTCATATTCTCATTCTTTCTCTCTCAAAATGCATTGGCATCAATATAAATAATTAGGATAGGATGCAATGCGTTTCCTAGACCTGTTCTCATGCCAAAAACAAAATAACAATAATTGTATAGTTTACTTTAACCTATATGACCACAATGTCAGTGCTGATATGCAGATCACATGGATTGGTTAATAACATAAAAAGCCCTATCACACAGTGGCAGGTTATACCATGACTGTAAAAAAAACTCTCCATTGCCACATAGTAAAGAGATATCACAGCTTGGACCACAGTGCACTCCTAATACAAGTTATTGTTCTTGTTTGGGGCTACTTTTGCCCTGGAATGCACATGCTAAATTGGAGGCTAATTTTGCCAAAAATTTGTAAAAGAAAAACGAAGCTTGGTGAAATCCCCTGCGCATTCCTTCTATACATAAATACACACACTTATTGATTAGGTTAGATTAGGATGAATCCACTATACAAAGTTTATGTAGAAGCTTAAAGCAGTATTAAACCAAACTAAAACAAAACTAAAATTACTTTGACTGACAAAATAAAGTTTTATTTTAACTGCTGATAAGAAATACTAATCCAGCAATCAGCATTTTCTGCACAGATGCAAAAAGGGAAACCTTACTTTGAGTCCACTCAAGGTTCTCATGTTTAACTGAAGTCCTGATGAAGGGGGAGTTCCTTTGACCCCCGAAACCCATTGGCTGTCTTTTAACTCAACATCAATAAATTTATTTGGACTGTTATCTTTTGGACTGTTATCAAATATGCACGTCTTTTCCTAGTAACCTGCTGGATTAGCCACAGTAGGGTAGCCTTGCCTGTTGTGAGCAGTTTAACCTGAGCCAGTGGGCTCTTCAAATGTTTTTTGCCATCTCACTACCTTGTTTAAACTCATATCAAAGTCTCAGTGCCTCTTGGATGCCCTTTTTTTCATTGGAGTCTAATAATACAACTGTTTCCAGTTTATTTTCACTATTCCCTGTGGTATATTGACAGCCAATCTTTTTCTTGATTGATTGTACAAGGCGACCTGTATTTCAGGTCTATGTTCAATCTGCTTTGCCTACACCATCCTTGACCAACCTTTGACCCACACAAAGACAATTTTTTTCTCTCCATGCTTACTCAAAACTTCTTCCTCACTTCGAAAACTCTTTTACAGAGCCCAGATATTTCAGATAACCTCCCTCCATTCTTAGTAGATTCACAGCAAACTTCCTGGAACTTCAGTGATGTGTTCATATTTTTACCAAGGTGCTACCACTGGGCAAATAGCTGACTATAATTAAGGCCTGCTACAGTGTCTGTCACCACACTGACATGACTCAGTTATAGTGAGCAGCTGCATCTCACCAGTTTTAAGTCAAATCATGATCACCAGCCAAGAGCTCCCTGGAGTCTAAAACCCCCATCAACTGCCTAAATAATATATATTATATTTTACAACTACTTTAAATTGCCCAGCTAGGTAAAGTTTATCTAAATACACGTTACGCTTTATACTGCATAGGATGCATTGAGGTGAAAAAAACATGAGGGTTTACAACCCCTTTAAGACTTCTACATAGTTGTTTCTGTTTCAGTCAATGACTGTGTTTCAACCTGCATATGAAATTGATCATCATTAGAAGTAGGGATGCACCGAAATTTCGGCTGCCAAAACATATTGGTCGAAAATGGCCTTTTCGGCAATTTGCCAAAAGAGAATTCTTGCCGATAATGGCGCCGAAAATGGGATGGGCCCCGCCCTGTTGCCACCCAGTACAGGGGTTGGGACGGGCCCCGCCCTGTTGCCACCCAGTACAGGGGTGTCGCTCTGGAGCGCTCCCGTCCAGTCCTCTCCTCTCTCTTCCCCTCCCTCCCTCCTTGTTGAGGCGGCTGAAAGGCAGAAAGCAAAACAGTGCTGTATGGAGGAAAGCTGTCAGCACACCGCAATAAGGAGTGGCTTGTCAGTATGATCAGTGGGAGGAGCATTATCAGTGTGCAGCGCCGCGGGAGCTAAGCTTCACCGAGCGGGCTCACTGTTTCCAACTGCATGTCAAACAAGTCCTGCACTCTTAACCCCCGCGGCGCTGCACAATGATAATGCTCTCCCGCTGATCATACCGACAAGCCGCACCTTAACGCAGTGTGCTGACAGCTTTCCTCCATAGAGAGAGCAATGTTCTTGCCTTTGCCTTGCTAACATTGCCCTGTCCTGATCCTGTCTGACCTACTAAGGCAGGCTGCATGATGGGCACTGGTAAGCTGCTGGGCACTGGTGAGGCACAGGCAGGCTGCATGATGGGCACTGGTAAGCTGCTGGGCACTGGTGAGACTGCATTGATCTCCTGTACCACGTCTGCGGTCTCTGACCATCTCCTGTACCACGTCTGCGGTCTCTGACCATCTCCTGTACCACGTCTGCGGTCTCTGACCATCTCCTGTACCACGTCTGCAGTCTTTGACCATCTCCTGTACCACGTCTGCAGTCTCTGACCATCCTCTGTACCATGTCTGCAGTCTGACCATCTCCTGTACCATGTCTGCAGTCTCTGACCATCTCCTGTACCACGTCTGCAGTCTCTGACCATCTCCTGTACCACGTCTGCAGTCTCTGACCATCCTCTGTACCATGTCTGCAGTCTCTCTGACCATCTCCTGTACCACGTCTGCAGTCTCTGACCATCTCCTGTACCACGTCTGCAGTCTCTGACCATCTCCTGTACCACGTCTGCAGTCTCTGACCATCTCCTGTACCACGTCTGCAGTCTCTGACCATCTCCTGTACCACGTCTGCAGTCTCTGACCATCTCCTGTACCACGTCTGCAGTCTCTGACCATCTCCTGTACCACGTCTGCAGTCTCTGACCATCTCCTGTACCGTGTCTGCAGTCTCTGACCATCTCCTGTACCGTGTCTGCAGTCTCTGACCATCTCCTGTACCGTGTCTGCAGTCTCTGACCATCTCCTGTACCGTGTCTGCAGTCTCTGACCATCTCCTGTACCGTGTCTGCAGTCTCTGACCATCTCCTGTACCGTGTCTGCAGTCTCTGACCATCTCCTGTACCGTGTCTGCAGTCTCTGACCATCTCCTGTACCGTGTCTGCAGTCTCTGACCATTTCCTGTACCGTGTCTGCAGTCTCTGACCATCTCCTGTACCGTGTCTGCAGTCTCTGACCATCTCCTGTACCGTGTCTGCAGTCTCTGACCATCTCCTGTACCGTGTCTGCAGTCTCTGACCATCTCCTGTACCGTGTCTGCAGTCTCTGACCATCTCCTGTACCGTGTCTGCAGTCTCTGACCATCTCCTGTACCGTGTCTGCAGTCTCTGACCATCTCCTGTACCGTGTCTGCAGTCTCTGACCATCTCCTGTACCGTGTCTGCAGTCTCTGACCATCTCCTGTACCGTGTCTGCAGTCTCTGACCATCTCCTGTACCGTGTCTGCAGTCTCTGACCATCTCCTGTACCGTGTCTGCAGTCTCTGACCATCTCCTGTACCGTGTCTGCAGTCTCTGACCGTGTCTGCAGTCTCTGAACATCTCCTGTACCGTGTCTGCAGTCTCTGAACATCTCCTGTACCGTGTCTGCAGTCTCTGACCATCTCCTGTACCGTGTCTGCAGTCTCTGACCATATCCTGTACCATTTCTTCAGTCTCTGACCATCTCCTGTAGCATATCTGCTAGAGGTGCACTGCATGGAAATTTTGCTATTACTATTAGCATTGTGTTATATAAAAATGTATACGTTTTATTTAAAATATAAAAATATTTTTTAAAAACAGTCATTTTCGGTTTCGGTTTTCGGCCTAGTGTATTTTGCATTTTCGGTATCGGTTTCGGCACCAAAAAACCCATTCGGTGCACCCCCTAATTTAGCAGCTGCTTGGTATAATTGGCTCTAATCCTGACTCAAATTCAACAAAATCAAAATCCCTGACTTTTTTGCAAGTATACAAAGTGTACAAGTGTAAGAAGTGATGCTGGTTTGATGCCAAAGGTTAGTCCCACCGGGGCCAGATTAACATAGGGGCTATTGGAGCGGCAATATAGGCCCATGCCAGTGGCTTATCTGTGTTCCGTCCTGAGGGAAAAGGAGCCCTTTATGCACTGCACACATTGGGGAGACAGGTGTCAGCCGCTGCAGCCGAGTACTGTTTCTGCCGATGCCTGCCTCTTATCACAGGATCTGTTCCACTGACACAGATCCCCAGTGTCCAGGAGCTGCAGGCAGCTGTCTGGGGGAAGGGCGCTGATTTTATGCTAACCAGCAGGAGCCCGGGAGGAAGAAAATCTGCCATGCTGTTGAGATGAGGTTAGTAAACTTTTTAGGGAGGAAGGATTGTGTAGAAACCGACTTGGCGGGATGAAATGATTGTGCCAGGGGACAGACTGCTGCTCCTCCCGTGCAATGTGCTCTCTTGTGCCCACTATGTCATGTGCAGTGCCCACCATGTCGTGCTGTGCCATGCAGTGCCCACCATTGTATGCTGTGCCTTGCGGTGCCCACCATGTAATGTGCCTTGCAGTTCCCACCATGTAATGTTCAGTGCCCACCATGTCATGTGTTGTGCCATGCAGTTCCCACTATGTTGTGCTGGGCTTTGCAGTGCCCACCATGTAATGTGCCTTGTAGTGCCCACCATGTTGTGCTGTGCCTTGCAGTGCCCACCATGTCACGTGTAATGCCCACAATGTCATGTGATGTGCTGTGTCGTGCAGTACCCACAAAGAAATGTGCTGTGCCCACCATGTCATGTGCTGTGCCATGCAATGCCCACCATGTCATGTGGTGGTGTCGTGCAGTGGCCACTATGTCATGTGCAGTACCCACCCTATAATATGCTGTGCCCACCATATAATGTGCTGTGTTTTGCAGTGCCCACCATGTAATGTGCTCAGCTATGCCCGCCATGTCACGTGCTGTTTCCACGACATAAGGTGTTGTGCCCACCATGTATTGTGCGGTGCAGTACCATCCATGTCATGTGCTGTGCCCACCATGTAATGTGCTGTATTGTGCCAGTGCCAACCATGTAATGTGCTGTGAACACCATGTAATGTGCTTTGCCATGCTCACCATTGAATGTGCAGTGCCCACTGTCATGTGTTGTGCCCACCATGTGATGTGCTATGCTTTACCCACCATGTAATGTGCTGTATCCATGTATCCACCATGTAATGTGCTGTTCCCACCATGTAATGTGCTTTGCCCCCCCCCCCCCCCACTCCCCATGTAACATACTCTGCTGTGCTACTGATGTAATGTACTGTGCTATCACAACCCCCCGTGTACTGTACTATGCTGTGCCCCCCACAGACTCAACCCCTCACCCCCTCTACCACCCTCTCTCTCTCTCTTTCACCCTCTCTCTATTCCCCTTTTTCTCACCCCCTCTCTCTTTCATCCTTCCTCTCCCCCACCCCCTCTCTCTCATCTCCTCTCTTTCAGCCCCCTCTCTCTCTCTCTCTCGTTCACCCCCTTTCTCTCTCCCCCTTCTCATCCCCTCTTTCAATGCCCTCTCTCTCTATCACCCCCTCATTCTCTCTCTCTCAATCCCTCTCTCACCCCCTCTCTCTCTTTAATTTAATTTGTTTTAACGTGCTTTTTCATTTTATTTCTTTTTGTAAAAAGGCACACCAAAATCCTCAGCACCAGGCCCATAATGCTCTTAGGCTTAGTTCACACTGGCATTAAGAGCAGGCGATTGACAGGCTTTAAAAATGCCCCTCAAGCGCATATGCACAAGATATAATCGACAGCACATTGTATTGTTCACACTAAGCGTTAGCGTTGCGTCGCTTCAAAATTAAAGCCTCATGACAAGTCAGGAGAAGCCTTTCAAGCCTCCCATTCGAGTCTATGGAAACGCTCTGGCAGGCGTTTTCAGAGTGGTATTGGTGCAGTTGCGGCGCATTAAAATTAGTCACTTTCCATTGTGGAGTAGTTTTAACGTTCATCACGCTATGAAACCGCACATAGGGCGTTAAGCGCTTGTAAAATGCTCCATTCTAAAGCTCATTGACGCCTGTCTGAGGCCCATACTAACGCCGTACAAATGCTATAGGAGCATTTGTTGAGCGTCAGTAATTTGGTCAAGTGTGAACAAGCCCTTAATCCAGCCCTGAGTCCCACTAAATATTGATTTGATTTAGATTTTTCTTCTGTTTGCTCACTTTGCATTTTTTAAATTGATAAAAATAAAACATTCAAATATATATTTCTGAAAGCATTTTTACATTACAGCATTTCTTCACATCTGCCTAAAACTTGTGCACAGCACTGTATATTAAAGTGTTTTTAACGGTATAGTTAACAGACCAAAAGGGAGCAATAAAATGAACTTGTTAGGGTTTACTTACACTTTAAGCCATTAAGGTTAGCCGTGTATAATCATAATAAATTTGAAGGTTGCTATTAAACAAGTGCATTATTGTTTAGTAGTGTATTTGGACATTCTTGTTCATGAAGGCCTTTTCATCATCAATAAATAGCTGTGAATCCACTGTATCATATTTACCATTGAGTGGGTTTGCTTGGAGAATGAAATATATTGCTATTTTTCCTTTAAACACACGCATTTTACAATATTCTTTTTTTTTTATTGCTGAACGCGAGGCTGGCCTTATCCAAGGTCTGTAAAGAATAAAATTGAGAAGAGAATCTTGAATTGTTACCACTCTGGCCTTGGATTCCTGTATGTTTGTTATCTGCATACATTACATACAAGATGAAACATTACAGTTTTGCACTCTATGGTGTAAAAAATGATGTTAAATTGTGAAGATTATAATTACATTTCACTGCAACATTTTTACTCCAGAAAATGCATGTGTTAAAAACACAAACTATCAAATGTAAGCTCCTCAGAATGTTGGTCTCACTTTGGAAATTTTAAGATTTCCATGTGTGATCAGTTTTGGACATATATCAAATTAATTTCTAAATGAAAAGCTTAAAGCTGAACTTTTAATAAATACGCAGTCCATATTTTATTTTAAAGGGGTTGTAAAGGTACATGTTTTTTCACCTTAATGTATCCTATGCATTAAGGTGAAAAAACATCCGACGATTAGAGGCCCCCCAGCCCTCCCCTTTACTTACTTGAGCCCTTGAAAGTCCCGCGTTGTGAAGGTGCTGGCTTCTCGGCCGGGCTTCTCGGCTCTTTCATTGGATGATTGATAGCAGCGCAGCCATTGGCCCCCGCTGCTGTCAATCAAATCAACGATGTGGGGCACCGGGGGGCGGGGCCGAGTGATACAGTCGGTCGGCTATATCACTGTATCACGCACTTCCCAGAGGGGGTTTAGCGTTTGCAGGGAGGAGCCCAGACAGCCACCGAGGGACCCCAGAAGACGAGGATCGGGCCACCCTGTGCAAAATGAACTGCACAGTGGAGGTAAGTTTGTTATTTTATTTTTTTAAAAGGAACCTTTACAACCACTTTAAGCTGACAAATAGACAAAATTGTGAATGGGTTTTAAATGTTTAATGTTTTAAAGAGGTAGTAAAGGCTATTTATAAGAATCCCTAAAAATGCTGCTTCCCCCTTCCTGTATAAATACCTTTTTTAACTCATTCCGGTGCTGTCACGTAATCCAGCATCTATGGCCGTGTAAGGGGGAGCATGCCAACCTTCTCTGAATTCACAGAGTTAAAGTGGTTGTAAACCCTTACAAACCACTTTGACCTACAGGTAAGCCTAGATTAAGGCTTACCTGTAGGTCCGATAAATATCTCCTAAACCTACATGGTTTAGGAGATATTTAGAAAAGAAAAGGCACTGCTATCTACGGCGCATGCGCTGTAGACAGCGACTCGCAGGCGCACTGAGCATGCCGAGATCATGGAGATATGCCGCTCTCGTGCGCATGCACGGGAGTGACGTCATCGCCGCTCCAGCGAATGACAGCGCTGGAGCGGCGAGACCCAGAAGTCACTCCGGGTTTGATGGCGGCTCAGAAGATCGTGGATGAGGACCGCTTCGGGGGCTTCATTCTCAGGTAAGTCATTCATATTGAGCTAGTATGCTATGCTTTATTTTAGATTTGCAGATATTAGGCAACTTCTTGTACAATGGCTGTAAAGAATTAGTGCAGTTGTCAATCAGGGTCCTTCTTCCAAGAGTTCAACATTTGTTCAGAATCTACCTAACCAGGCAGTGGTATGTGTGTGAAATTTTTATTGATTGCATTGAATTCCTTCTCAAAATTTGCAGATGGGAATCCTTTTTTTATTATTATTATTAGTAGTAGTAGTAGTAGTAGTAGTATTGGACACTCTTAAAGAGAAGCTATATCTTTGTGAAAAGGGTTACCAGGACAAATAGAGGGTGAATCCTGGTGGGGCCACAAATTGCAATTTTGAAATTGAAAGAGGGTCTTAAAGAGGAAGTAAATCCTGATGGGTTTTACTTCCTCTTTGTTTCCCTGCAAAGGTAAAGCATAATGGGCTACTATGCATCCCATAGTAGCCCATTATGTGTCACTTACCTGACACAGGAGCCTGTGATGTCACCACTGTCCCTTCTTCCACAAAGTGTCCATCTTCCTTCTAGGTATCACGGCTACGGTGCTGTGATTGGCCGAAGCCACGGGAGCTGCCACAAACAGCATGATCGCCGTTAGAAAAGGCGTGCTCAGTGCGCCTGCGCGCCATTGTCTGCGGCACATGGGCCGTAGACATCGGTGCCTGTCTTTTGCAAATATCTCCTAAACGGTGTAGGTTTAGGAGATATTTCTTGCACCTACAGATAAGCCTTAATCTAATCAAAATGGGTGACTTGCTGCTGTTGTAGTGAAAGACACCAGCTGGGCAAAATGGGTGACTTGCTGTGGTTGTGGTAGTGAAAAGACAACAACTGGGCAAAATGGGTGACTTGCTGTGGTTCTGAAAGTAAAAACCCAAATTAGGAATTTGATACAATTTTCTTGAAGACTAGTAGTGCAGGTTTTTTTAAATATTTAAGCACAAATTTATGCACATTCTTGCAAACAGTGTGACACGTTTGTTCTACTTTCTCGTTTCATATGCTTTGAAGTCTAGTAATTCTTGAAGTCCAATGATATATGTTCTTTACATTGCAGTTTGCCATGTATGTGGTTCTGAGTATGCTCCAAATCATTTATGACAGAGGTTTATGTACTTTAAATGTGTATGTGTGTGTATATATATATTTATAAAATGAAAAATCTAGGTAGTGAAGGTCGGGAGTGAATGTTATTCTGAACTATAATTACCGATGCTTGTCAGACATGACTGACATTGCTAAGATCTGTAAAAGAAAGTTCTTTATTATTCACAATGAGCATTTATCTTTCATGTAACATTGGGTGCCCTAATCTGTCTAAAATACCTAAAGAGTGACAGTTGGAGAAGAACAGATTTAATAAAGAGAATGGCTTTAGAAATAATGAGAGATCTCTGCTTAAGGAAACTTTTCAACAAAATTATGAGTCAGTCAGCAATGCAGAATTTAAGCCAGAAAAGCGTACATAAATTAAGGAAAATGCTAATACGTTAAAATCCCATGATAGGCTTGTTAGTTCCTTTGTTTTGTTTTGGCTTGGAATAGAGATTTTGCTTGAGTTATGAAGACACATACCTACTCTAAAGAACACTAAAAGCTGATCTTAAGTTGTCTCATTTTTTAAGATGTCAGGATTTTGGATTGTGTTGCTGTTTTTATGTCCCCTCATTATCTTGCTCTCTGTGCATCTTGCAGCTGCTTCGTAGCTCACTGGTGAACAACAGGACACAAGCTAAAGTAGCGGAAGAGCTAGGTATGCAAGAGTTTGCCATCACAAACGATAAAACAAAGAGACCCGTTGCTCTCCGTACCAAGACCTTGGCTGATTTGTTGGAATGTAAGTATAAAACAAAACCAGATAATTGCCTCAGATGCCTTGAGAGATACATAGAGATAACTGATGTACCATTTAGAAGGCATCTGTAGACTGAAATCATAGAGAAAAACAGGGACGAAAATCTGTGTACTGGAAATATAAATAGTCATAGCTTGATTCTGATACAGGCCAGCATCCAATTTTTACTAATTGCAGAAATTATTTTTGAGCTGTAAGTGCTTATTGTGACCTGTTAAGTAATTTTCGGTGACAAAATGGGTTGATTTACTAAAACTAGGGAGTGCAAAATCTGGTGCAGCTGTGCGTGGTAGCCAATCAGCTTCTAACTTTAGCTTGTTCAATTTTAAGCTTTAAAGTGTTTGTTAACCCACAGTGTTAACTATACATTATCCTCTTTGTTGATTCATCTAATGTCCCCCTGTGACAGTGCTTTATTAAAAATGCAGCTACATACCTCGTTTACTGATCGCAGATCGGCGATCACGTGCCATACCACCTCTTTCTTCTCTCCAAGGATCCCCAGCTGACGTCATTCAGGAGGGGAGGAGCAGAGAGGCGGCCTCGCTCACTGCAGCTGTAATGTGAGAGAAGAGAGATGTGGCATGTCACATGATCGCCGATCTGCGCTCAGTAAACAAGGTATATAGCTTAATTTTTAACCACTTGCCGACCGCCCCATGTACATATACGTCGGCAGAATGGCACGTACAGGCAGAACCACGTACCTGTACGTGCCATTCTTCAGGCGGTTGGGGGGTCCGATCGGACCCCCCTCCGCCGGCGGGGACGGTCGGCATCGCTTCAGGAGCGATCCGGGATGAGGGGACGGCCAGTGGTTTCTGGCCACCCCCTCGCGATCGCTCCTGGCGAATGAAAAGCTTCCCCTTCCTGTCTATTGTATAGACAGGAAGGCGGAAGTGATGTCACGCTCGGTGCGCCGGTCTATGTGACCGGAGACGCCGAGCGGCGAACATGTAAAGGTTAGTGCACAACAGTACACTGACACCAGTACAGTTAGGCACATATTCCACCCCCCTGTCACCCCCTAATCACCCCCCAGATCACCCCCCCCCCCCCCCAGTCACAGTGTCACTAATTGCAGTGATCATTTATTTACTGATCACTGCATTTAGTGTCAGTGTGACTGTCATAACTGTCAGGGCAGTTAGTTTTAGGTCCTAGGTAGCCCCCTACCCCCCCCGAATAAAGGTTTAACCCCTTGATTGCCCCTAGTTAACCCCTTCACCCCCTTTTGCCAGTGTCACTAAGCGATCGTTTTTCTGATCGCTGCATTGTGTCACTAGGTAACCATTTTTTTTTTATTTTAACCGCCATGTTTTATATAGGTTCATAAATAGTTTTATAGGTCAGGTACCCCCATATTACAACCTAAATAAAGGTTTTAACCCCCTGATTGCCCCTAGAGTTAACCCTTTCACCAGTAATCACCGTATAACTGTCACTGGTGACGCTGGTTAGCCAGTTAGTTATTTCGTTATTTAGGTTCCCCGTCAGGTTTTTATATAGCGTCAGGTACCCCCATATATTACCTAATAAAGGTTTTAACCCCCTGATTGCCCCTAGTTAACCCTTTCACCCCCTTTTGCCAGTGTCACTAAGCGATCGTTTTTCTGATCGCTGCATTAGTGTCGCTAGGTAACCAGTTTTTTTTTTAGGTTAACCGCCATGTTTATATAGGTTCATAAATAGGTTTATAGGTCAGGTACCCCCATATTACAACCTAAAGGTTTTAACCCCCTGATTGCCCCTAGAGTTAACCCTTTCACCAGTGATCACCATATAACTGTCACTGGTGACGCTGGTTAGCCAGTTAGTTATTTCGTTATTTAGGTTCCCCGTCAGGTTTTTATATAGCGTCAGGTACCCCCATATATTACCTAATAAAGGTTTAACCCCCTGATTGCCCCTAGTTAACCCTTTCACCCCCTTTTGCCAGTGTCACTAAGCGATTGTTTTTTTGATCGCTGCATTAGTGTCACTGGTGCCGCTAGGTAGCCAGTTTTTTTTTGTATTACTGTTACGGGTGACGCTGGTTAGTTAGCTTGTTTTTTATACTGTCAGGGCACCCGCCATTTATTACCCAATAACGGTTTAACCCCCTGATCGCCCGGCGGGTGATATCAATTAGGTTTTAGGGTCAAATAAGGTCTGCGTCGCCCCAGGTTAGTGCCAGTACCGCAAACACCCACGCGCAAAGCATACACCTCCCTTAGTGGTATAGTATCTGAACAGATCAATATCTGATCTGATCAGATCTATACTAGCGTCCCAGCAGTTTAGGGTTCCAAAAAAAACGCATTGTTAGCGGGATCAGCCCAGATACCTGCTAGCACCTGCATTTTCCCCCTCCGCCCAGCCCACCCAAGTGCAGTATCGATCGATCACTGTCACTTACAAAACACTAAGCACACATAACTGCAGCGTTCGCAGAGTCAGGCCTGATCCCTGCGATCGCTAACAGTTTTTTTGTGGTAGCGCTTTGATTCAGTCGCTTCAGTCAGGAGCTTTTTTACCTGTGAATCTCAAAAAAATAAAAAAAAATAAAATAGTTGTCGTTTTATTATTCTCTCTCTCTCTCTCTATTCTCTCTCTATCGTTGCTCTTTTTTTACTCCATTCTATTCTGCAATGTTTTATTATGTTTTATCATGCTTGCTTTTCAGGTATGTAATTTTGTTTACTGTGTTTCAGTGTTAAGCATTTTTTTGTTTTCAGGTGCGCCATTCAGTTGCAACGCGGATTTATTTATCTTGACAGCAACAGCGTTTGCTCCCACGATACATAAAGCCGCGACTCCAACGCTGTAGGAGGTGATTTCACCACCACAGTTAAAAAAAAGAGCATATATGCCGAAGCATGGGGGCAGCAGGGGGGGCGGAGGAGTGATTGGCTCCTAATGCCACGTACATACGGTCGAAATTCCGACCGTGTGTACACGGCATAACTTTTGCGGGAGGATGCCCCCATGCATCGGCATATATAAATGGTGCATGTATGCCCATCATTAGAAGTGGGTGGATGAAGGGAGGTATTCTAATGGTGGGCATACCCACCAATCAATCTCTTTTTTTCGTTCAGCCAAGAGGCTGCATGAAAAAAAAAAGATTACAATATATGTCCAGTATGTTGCTGGACTTTGAATGGTTATACCAGAATGATGCCTGCAGGTTTAGGTATCATCTTGGTATCATTCTTTTCAGCCAGTGATCGGCTTTCATGTAAAAGCAATTCTAGCGGGTAATTAGCCTCTAGATTGCTTTTACAAGCAGTGGGAGGGAATGTCCCCCCTCCCGGATATAAACCGCGCCATTGGGAAATTGGGAAAGCATTTTATCACACCAATCTTGGTGTGGTCAGATGCTTTGAGGGCAGAGGAAAGATCTAGGGTCTAATAGACCCCAATTTTTTCAAAAAAAGAGTACCTGTCACTGCCTATTGCTATCATAGGGGATATTTACATTCCCTGAGATAACAATAAAAATCATAACAAAGAAAAAAAATGGAAGGAACAGTTTAAAAATAAAATAAAAAAGCTAAATAAATAAAAAAAAAACAAAAAAACAAAAAAAAAAGCACCCCTGCCCCCCCTTCTCTTGCGCAAAGGCGTACACAAGCGTTGGTCTGGCGTCATATGTAAACAGCAATTGCACCATGCATGTGAGGTATCACCGCGAAGGTCAGATCGAGGGCAGTAATTTTAGCAGTAGACCTCCTCCGTGAATCTAATGTGGTATCATGTAAAGGCTTTTAAAGGCTTTTAAAAATGTATGTAGTTTGTCGCCACTGCGTGTTTGTGCGCAATTTTAAAGCATGTCGTGTTTGGTATCCATGTACTCGGCCTAAGATCATATTTTTTATTTCATCAAAAAATTTGAGCAATATAGTGTGTTTTAGTGCATTAAAATAAAAAAAAGTGTATTTTTTCCACAAAAAATGCGTTTGAAAAATCGCTGCGCAAATACTATGTGGAAAAAAAAAATGCAACACCCACCATTTTAATCTGTAGGGCCTTTGCTTTAACAATATATATAGTGTTTGGGGGTTCAACGTAATTTTCTTGCAAAAAAAAAATATGTTTTCATGTAAACAAAAAGTGTCAGAAAGGGCTTTGTCTACAAGTGGTTAGAAGAGTGGGTGACGTGTGACATAGGCTTCTAAATGTTGTGCATAAAATGCCAGGACAGTTCAAACCCCCCCCAAATGACCCCATTTTGGAAAGTAGACACCCCAAGCTATTTGATGAGAGCAATGTTGAGCCCATTAAATATTTTTTTTTTTTTGTCCCAAGAGATTGAATAATGAAAAAAAAAATATATATATATTTTTTTTACAAAAAGTTGTCACTAAATGATATATTGCTCAAACATGCCATGGGCATATGTGGAAATACACCCCAAAATACATTCTGTTGCTTCTCCTGAGTACGGGGATACCACATGTGTGGGACTTTTTGGGAGCCTAGCTGCGTACGGAACCCCAAAAACCAAGCACCGCCTTCAGGCTTTCTAAGGGTGTAATTTTTTTATTTCACTTCTCACTGCCAATCACAGTTTCGGAGGCCATGGAATGCCCAGATGGGATAAAACCCCCCAAAATGACCCCATTTTGGAAAGTAGACACCCCAAGCTATTTGATGAGAGGTATGGTGAGTATTTTGCAGATCTCGCTTTTTGTCACAAAGTTTTGAAAATTGAAAAAAAGAAAAAAAAATTTTTTTTTCTTTACTTTCTTCATTTTCAAAAACAAATGAGAGCTGTAAAATACTCACCATGCCTCTCAACAAATAGCTTGGGGTGTCTACTTTCCAAAATGGGGTCATTTGGGGGGGGTTTGTGCTATTTTGGCATTTTATGGCCTTCGAAACGGTGATAGGTAGTGAGGAGAGAAATCAAAAATTTGCACCCTTAGAAATCCTGAAGGCGGTGCTTGGGTTTCGGGGCCCCGTACGCGGCTAGGCTCCCAAAAAGTCCCACACATGTGGTATCCCCATACTCAGGAGAAGCAGCAAAATGTATTTTGGGGTGCAATTCCACATATAACTATGGCATGTGTGAGCAATATATCATTTAGTGACAACTTTTTGAAAAAAAAAAAAATCTTTTTTATTTTTGTCTTTATTCAATCACTTGGGACTAAAAAAAAAAATATTCAATGGGCTCAACATGCCTCTCAGCAAATAGCTTGGGGTGTCTACTTTCCAAAATGGGGTCATTTGGGGGGGTTTTGTACTTCTCTGCCATTTTAGCACCTCAAGAAATGAAATAGGCAGTCATAAATTAAAAGTGGTGTAAATTCCAGAAAATGTACTCTAGTTTGTAGACGCTATAACTTTTGCGCAAACCAATAAATATACGCTTATTGGCATTTTTTTTACTAAAGACATGTGGCTGAATACATTTTGGCCCAAATGTTTGACTAAAATTGAGTTTATTACATTTTTTTTTATAACAAAAAGTAGAAAATCTCTTTTTTTTTCAAAATTTTCGCTCTTTTTCCATTTATATCGCAAAAAATAAAAATCACAGAGGCAATCAAATACCATCAAAAGAAAGCTCTATTTGTGGGAAGAAAAGGACGCAAATTTCGTTTGGTTACAAAATTGCATGACCGCGCAATTACCAGTTAAAGTAGTGCAGTGCGAAATTGAAAAAAGACCTCTGGTCCTTTGGCTGCCAAATGGTCCGGGGCTGAAGTGGTTAATAAAGCAGTCACAGGACATTGGATGAATCAACAAAGAAGATAATGTAACGTTAACCCTAATTTGAGCAGCAGGACGGGAGGGGAGGCGGCGCGGACACGGAGCAGACCGTCAGAGAAGGGAGAGGGGGGAGGGGGGGAGAGGAGACAGGAGACACAGAGCAGGGCTGCGGCTGATGGAGGCGCGTACGCTAACAATAATGTTAGGGCTCCGCAACCCTGATATACTGTGGTCAAAGTACATAGGGGAGGGCAGAAACTGTCAGGATCAGCCAGTTATTTCAGGTGATACGGGGGACCAAATTACACAGCACAAGCACTGCTTTAAAAAAAAAAAAAAACCTGGAAGCTGATTAGATTCTATGCAGAGCTGCACCAGATGTTGCACTCTCCAGATTTTGTAAATCAAACACACAGTTTTCACAATAAATGTAATAGATTTTTTTTCATAAATTAGTTTGATGTGGTTTTTTTTTTTGTTGTTTTTTAAAAACATACAAACCTAAGAAAACACATACTTACATCATAGACAGTTCAGTAGTAACCTGCTATTATATTCCAAATCACTCTCAATAATCATTCAAAAGGTACAGTACAGGGGGTCCCCTACTTACAAACATCCGACTTATAAACGACTCCTACTTACAAACGGAGGGAGACAACAGGAAGTGAGAGGAAATCCACCCCTAGGAAGGGAAATTCACTCCTGTAAGAGTTAATATGGGAAAAAGGTGTCTCCACTGATGCTTTATCACCAGTCCATGTTTCCCTAACAACCCAAATTTTTCAAAATCCAATTGTCATTGGGACAGAAGGTGAGGTGAAATCTTCTTAACAGGGGCACAGACAGCAAAACAAATGTTACAGGGGTGATAACCCTTTTCTATGTTATCTAAAAAACGTAAAAATAGATTTTTTGGCTGGAGCTACAGTTAAAAAATGTACCTGTTCCGACTTACAAACAGATTCAACTTAAGAACAAACCTACAGTCCCTATCTTGTTTGTAACCCGTGGACCCCCTGTATATAAGATATTTTTTTATTCTCCAAGGGAGAACTCAACCATACATTTCAAATATTTTCAAAGGTAAAGTGTATTTTCACCTTTGCAGACAAATTTGGATCATGGCAGCTTTGTTTGGTGCAGGATACCATTCACATTGCTTAACTTTATATTGCATAAAAATATTTAAAAACTGCTGCTTACCTTTTTACTTGCCTAAAATGCTTTCCGTTCTATGTAATGTTAGGAAGGGGGCATGAAGTTTACCATAATGGATACCATAATTAACCCTGTTTGTACTGTGTCAGCAGATCTTATTATCCATTGTAAGCTAGATGTGTACACTGTCCTAACAAAGGAGTAAACGTCTCAGGCCTTGGGTCGTAAATTGTATGCTACTGCTCTTTCTTTCAAAATGTCTCTCTTAGTGCACTTTGAAATTGTTCAGAAAAACTAGCAGTATTATGTATAAACCTTCAAAGAAACAACTACAAAGGAAAGATATATATTTAAAAAAAAAATCATTTTAGACATGCTGTGTTAAAGGGGACACGGAAGAAACATATAGTGGGAGCTTCTCAAAATTTATTGCAAAAGAGCAAATAGACTTTAAAGTCAAATTTGAGGAAACCCCCCCCCCCCCCCCCCCCCCCACTATGTTTGTTTTCATTCACACAACATGCCTAAAATTTTTGACAAAATATTTTTTTTTTTTAACTTTTCTAGTTATCAAGCTATTCTGAACAATTTCCAAAGGACAAAGTGGGGACAGAGTCAGTTTTCCCCCGCTAAGAGCTTATTCACCCTTGTGCTGGCATTCAGATCGCTATTCAGGGAGCATCTGACAGACGGCAAGGAGGCATTGTGTCACCACCTCCCCATCTGCTTTAACCCCTAGATCCCCACACTAGTGAGCCACAACCTCCTGCATTCCATTTGGTGGCGTGGCGCTTGCAGGGCAGCCCCATTGGCTTAAATGACTTGTGTTCAGCTGGCGCTTTGCAGGAATTCCTGCCCAGCTGTGAAGAAAAGCATTGTGGCTGCATCAAGTGGCTGTCTCTGCAACTAAATGGGGTTAGTAGTTGGAGGAGGGGTGGTAAATAACCCGGGTCAACTGCAGGGTTTTATCTCCCTCCAAGCCAACAATGCAGAATCCAAGTACCAAGATACTCAATCCTGTGTAAGGAATCTAGTTTACAACTGATAATGAAATCTACCAGCACAGTACAGACAGGGAAGCAGGGTAGCTAGTTTAGGCAAGTAAAACATGATAAAAAAAAGCAGCAATTTTCAAATATTTTTTTAAATCTACTATATACATGTAAACCTCTAACAAATACATAGTAGGAGTTATCCCAATTTAGCTGCAAAAGTGGAAATACGCTGTACACTTTTCCTTACAACTTTTTACATTTTATTTGATCTCCCAGAGGGGACAAGACACTAATTTGCCCCACAATTGCTTAATCAGTGTGGTCAAACATTTTGCTTTCATCCATCTGACAAAACTGTTGGTAAGGAGATTTTTGAGTGACAGCTTTGGCTGCAGGGGCCACTCTTGAGACCAGCGCTGCCATTCAAAAAAGATTACACACAGTGCTGTGCGTCTGTCCGTGGCGGCTTGTAAATAAACATACCTGGCAGATGGATTACAAAGTGTCACAGTGTTGTGTAATCTTTCAGCTTTATTAATGAATCAACACTGCTGATTGGATGTGTTATACATGTTCATTCATAAAAGTGAAAAATCTGTAAAAGCAGCCACAGATAGACTCACAGAGCCACAGTGCTGAGTGATCTGTCACTATTATGATTGAGCAATCGGTGCTGCTTGTTCAGTTATATTAGTAAAAGATTGTTCAGAGCTGCAGCTCTGTGTGATCTGTCTGCAGCAGCTTGTACACATACAGAATACTGGAAGATACATTACACAGATTCGCAGCTCTAAATTATTATTTTCTACTACAACCCCAAAGCTGTGTAAAATCTACATAAAAATAGAATGCAGTGATGAAAATATTCTTCCAGCTCTTCCTTGTTAGTAGCACTTACTTTTCCAGCTTTTTTTTTTTTTTTTTTTTTTTTTTTTTTTTTTGCCCTGTTCCAACTTTTATGACGTGTTGCTGCCATCAATTTCAAAATGATCTTTTTTTTTCTTTTTTTTTTTTTTTTTCTTAAAATGGTACATTTTCTCAGTTTAAACATTGATATGTTTTCAATTGGCTGTTGTAAATAAAATATGGGTTTATGAGGTTTGCAAATGATTGCATTCTGTTTTTATGTAGATTTACACAGTATACAAGCCTTTTTGGAATTAGGGTTGTATGAATGAATTGTTCGCTTAGAATAGTGACAGATGACTAAGAGAGAGGGAGGCTGGGGTTCTGTGCTGACTGTACCTCCCCCACAGGAATGCTCATAATTTGGGCTTTAGAATGGGATAGATCCAGTATTAAGTGTTGTCTTTAGGGGACAAAGCAGAAACCAATCAGAACTGGGCCAAGTGCTGTAGGGAAATACAATTTAATTTATCTATGAGAGTTATTCTTTAAGGCATGGGTGCCCAACCTGTGGCCCTCCAGCTGTTGCGGAACTACAAGTCCCATGAGGCATTGCAAGCTGCTGACAGTTACATGCATGATTTTTAAAGGCAGCGGCATGATGGGACTTCCCCAAAAGCTGGAGGGCCACAGGTTGAGCACCCATGCTTTAAGGTAAGCATAGAACAGGGTAGGAATGCATTTACCAAATTCACCCACTCTAATTAGATAAACAAAAAGCTTTTATTTACTGGACAGTATCTGCAAACTCAACAAAGAAGTAAAGAATTTACCAACCAGCCTTATGGTGTACATCAGATCCCATATGTCTGGCAAAGCAGAAGTGTTGGAAGTACATTTCAAGACTTTTGACCAGAATAAACACACCTCCAGAAATCTCTGACATTTGATGTTTAGCTAAATGTATCATTTCTGTCTTACTGAATATCTAGCATATTAAACCTCATCCTCTAAAATTTGGTTTGTGTTGGAAACAATTTCCAAAGTCGGGCAGTTTTCGTTCGCATGTGCAGTGGACACAGTTGCTGTATGTCCCTAATATGATGCCATGTCTTAGTTAATTCAGTCACTGTAAAACTGCAAACTGCTTATATTTGCTGTATGTGATTTGGAAGTTCAGTTGGGTTCCATAGCTTTAGCTATCATAGGTTTGATAGAAGACAGATTTTAGATAGCACAACCAACTATAGATGATGTATACTATAGTAACTGGTGACCTAGCTACAATCGGGATTAGAACATTGATATTTGGTTTTAATTACAAATCCTATTAGACCTTTTTAGTATCTTAGTTACTTTACATTAAATACATTTTCATTATTTTTGTTTTGCCATGGTATCAATATATTTTAGTGTAAAATAATTTACTTTTACTGCCTTATGTTTTGTGTGTTAACAACAAAACATTAAAGTTGGTTTTAAAATGTAAATGAAAAGCTACATGAAAATTACAATGGGAAATCTTTTATTATTATTATTATACTTGTTCTACTTGCATATCCCATTTTGGAGCAGTTATATGTTTTGGGTCTTTTTCTTAAAGAGCTTCCCTTTTACTTAATTTTGTTATTTTTTAATTTAGTTACATTGGACAGATCACAGGATGGTTTTGCAGGATTTAATTATTTTGTATTTCCTTCCTTTGTAAAATGTAATTCTGGGGATAAAAATTATAGACTTGCCCATATTTTACATTCCATGCTCAAGCAGTGGTCTGGAATTTGAAAAAAAAAAAACATCTGAGCTACTTTGCTTCCAATATTAATAATTGAAGTGCTGCATTTTGTTAAAGCATATTTGGTTTGTATTTGACTGGGTCCTGTTGAGTCCATCAAATGATTCCAGGACAGGCTTTGTTAGATTAAATATTATTAAATTATAGCATAATGCATCTCTAGTGGTGTTTAACGCATCTATTTCCTTAGTCTATTACAGCTAATTTATTTTATGAATCTTTTCTTCTAATGTAGTTATGATATTTGGGGTTACTGAAATAGTTAAGACACATAGATGATAGATGTTAGTAGTGTAATGCGATCAGAGGTTAGTGGAGAATACTCATACTCTGTCATAATGACTAC
Organism: Lithobates sylvaticus; assembly: GCA_028564925.1. NCBI lineage: Eukaryota > Metazoa > Chordata > Amphibia > Anura > Ranidae > Lithobates > Lithobates sylvaticus. The sequence goes on from CM053030.1 coordinate 240,402,796, forward strand.
TTACAATGAACATGCATAGTTAATATTATTGTCAGTTATGGAACAGTATGCAGTAAAATGCTAAAGGCCAAACAACTGGATTTAACAACACAGCATTTAGGGGCTTGTGAAATCAGTAGACATGCCATTGAGAGAGAGAGATAAGATACAGTGGATATAAAAAGTCTACACCCCTGTTAAAATGTCAGGTTTCTGTGATTTAAAAAAAATGAGACACAGATAAATAATTTCAGAACTTTTTCAACCTTTAATGTGGTCTATAAAAAAAACAAAACAAACTGAAATCTTTTAGGGGGAGGAGTAAAAACGAAAGAACTAAAATAATGTGGTTGCATAAGTGTGCACACCCTCTTCATAACTGGGGATGTAGCTGTGTTCAGAATTAAGCAATCACATTCAAACTGATGTTAAATAGGCGTCAATATACACCTGTCTTTATTTAACTACTTCCCACCCGGCCACTGCACACAAACGACCAGGTGGGAGCCTTCTACTTCTGACTGGACATTCCTGAATGTCCTTAAGTAGGAGGGGGGTCGCGCGTGTGCCCGCAAATCGGCGCAATCCTGATGCGCTCATGTCACCCTGACACGGCCGATTACCTAGCAACCGACTGTTTGTTTACATCACATGAGGGCTGTGATTGGACACGGCCGTCATGTGATCAGAAGGGCCAATCACAGCCCTCATGTGATGTAAACAAACAGTCGGTTGCTAGGTAATCGGCTCTCCTCTCCTCACACGGAAGTCGTCGCTGAGGAAAGGAGAGCGGATCGCTGCAGCCGGCTGGTGATCAGTGAGTATGAGCTGTTTTTTACAGCTTTTTACTCACTGATCACCAGTCTAGTGTAAAACAGTGTAAACACACATGTCCCCAAAACGCACATGTCCCCAAATAATAAAAACACATGTCCCCCACATATGTCCCACTAAAATCACATGTCCCAATGAGTATCTGCACACATATGTCCGTGATCACCTATACACATCTGTACATGATCATTTGCTTACATATGTCCGTGGCACAAACCAATTATTATACACTTAACGGAATTTTTTTTAATAAAAACATGTAGCAGAATAAATTGTGCCTTAAATTTATGACAAAATTCGATTTTATTGGATTTCTTTTAAAATAGAAAGAAGAAAATATTGTTTTTTTTTCTCCAAATTTCCATTTTTATTATAAAAAATGTTTTATTAGTAATGGTGGCGTTCTGCAATTTTTATCATGACTGTGACATTATGGCGGACACTTTTGACACTATTTTGGGACCATTGTCATTTAAACAGCAATCTTTGTTATAAAAATGCACTGATTACTGTGTAAATGACACTGGCAGGGAAGGGGTTAAACACTAGGGGGCGATCAAGGGGGTTAAGTGTGTCCTAGGGGGTGATTCTAACTGGGCTGGGGGTGGGCTACTACTCACATGACAGCGATCACTGCTCCCGATGACAGGATGATAGGCAGAACGGGGAAATGCCTTGTTTACATAGTCATCTCCCCGTTCTTCCACTCCGTGACACGATCACCTGGCACCCGGCGGACATTGAGTCCGTGGGACCCACAGTCACGGAGCATGCAACGCGCCCACAATGCTGTATCTTAAAGGGGACGTACCTGTACGCCCATTTGCCCAGCCGTGCCATTGTGCCGACGTATATCGTTGTGCGCTGGTCGGCAAAGGAATATCTGGCAAGTACTGGCTGTGTGGTACATGTGACAACAATCTCCCGTATTCTTCATATGTCTGGGTTATAGGGTAGAGTGGCAAGACAGAAACCTTTTCTGATGAAGAACAACATCCAAGCCCAACTAAATTTAGCAAAAACACATCTGAAGTCTCCCAAAAGCATGTGGGAAAATGGGTTATGGTCTGATGAAACCAAGGTTGAAATTTTTGCCCATAATTCCCAAAGATATGTTTGGCAGAAAAACAACACTGCACATCACCAAAAGAACACCATACCCACCGTGAAGCATGGTGGTGGCAGCATCATGCTTTGGGGCTGTTTTCCTTCACTTTAGTCAAGGTAAAGGGAATTATGAACAGTTCCAAATACCAGTCAATATTGGCACAAAACCCTCAGGCTTCTGCTAGAAAGCTGAACATGAAGAGGAGCTTCATCTTTTAGCATGACAACGACCCAAAGCATACATCCAAATCAACAAAAGAATGGCTTAATCAGAAGAAGATTTAAGTTTTGGAATGGTCCAGACCTGAATCTGATCTGAAAATCTGTGGGATGATTTAAAGAGGGCTGTGCGCAGGAGATGCCCTCGCAATCTGACAGATTTGGAGTGTTTTTGCAAAGAAGACTGGGCAAATATTGCGAAGTCAAGATGTGCCATGCTGATAGACTCATACCCAAAAGACTTAGTGCTGCAATAAAAGCAAAAGGTGCTTCAACAAAGTATTAGTTTAAGGGTGTGCACACTTATGCAAACATATTATTTTAGTTTTTTAGTTTTACTTCACTCCACATAAAAGATTTCAGTTTGTTGTTCAACTGAGTTTACAGGTCACATTAAAGGTGGAAAAAGTTCTGAAATTATTTATTATTTATCGGGCTTAGTTGTGCTGTAGAAATAAAAACAAGATGGGATTGGTGCCCATCTATTGGATGTCTGCCCTGGGCCCACCAGTGTTTTTAAATGGTTCTGTTGGTATCCATAATCAGATGATACAATTGTGCATATTTAGCTGGGAAATAGGTTAAAACAATACCGTATATACTCGAGTATAAGCCGAGTTTTTCAGCACATTTTTTTGTGCTGAAAGTGCCCCCCTCGGCTTATACTCGAGTCAAGCACTTTTCTGCAGCAAAAAATAATAATTTCCAACCCAGTGGAACTAGCACTACAACATATCAAACGATGGGGTTTTTAGCACTAAGTGACCCCGAGATGCAGGCCCCCAAATTCGGTCAACTGTGTCCATCTGCAGCAATGTAATTTCGGGATCATTTGGGTCCAGAGACCCCAGATTGGCTGCAACTAGGGGGCATCTAGGAACTCTTAACTACCAAGTTTGGGGGATCTATGGCTGCAAATGGGCACAGTGAGGCATGCAAATGGGCATTGTTGACCCTCTTTTCCACTTAAGGTAGCTGTGCATTTCTCACCCTAGGCTTATACTCGAGTCAATAAGTTTTCCCATTTTTTTGTGGTAAAATTAGGTCCCTCGGCTTATACTCGAGTATATACAGTATGTCATTTAGTCCTACATGAAGACCAATATTACTATTCGCTTTAGAACTCCTTGATAAGCACTAGCTTGCCAACAAAGGAGCGTATACTAAAGTCTCTGTAGTAATATATTGCCGGATATAAAGTGAAACAAAAACTTCTGTCAACTATTAGCAGTAAAAGAAATGTATGTTCATGTAGCAGAGTGTTCTCCTGTCACCATCTGAAGTGGAAGCAAATAGTATAAAAATAATTAGACCGTGCTGTGTAATGAACAATTCTGTCTTTTCGGACTAGAGGTGCATTGGTGGCTCTTCCATAAATATTTAATATTACAATGCATTTCTGTGTCGGAAAAAATAAGTGCTTCCATTTTTCCTTTCACCAACCTGCTCCATTCTCTTAACTGCCTGGCATTTGCTTTTAGTGTTCAAGCATCTAGAACCACTCAGTGCCCCAGCTACTTAATTTCATCTTTAAAAATGTGACCAACATGTGTTTTTTTTTTTTTTTTTTTATTGCTTTTTATAGCTAGTGGTATGTAGAGTTTTAACCTATGTGTTTTACCTGTAGCATTTATTGCGGCACTTTATATCGATAAGGACTTGGAATACGTTCACACTTTTATGAATGTGTGCTTCTTCCCGCGGCTAAAGGTAAATGACACTTAATATAGTGATAATTTTCTGTAGTCTCTGTTTACATAAATGTGTCCGGAAACTTTAAGCCAAAATATCATGTTATCAGTGTCTGAAAGAACCATGTCTGTATTGCCTATAGCAATAGCTAATTTCATTATTGTGTTATGTTTCTAGTACAAGTTCATTAATTAATACAAAAAACCAAAATTGGTTGATTTGATCAACATAGACAGTTCCTCTTTCAGACCTCCAGATAAAGGAGTCATAAATACAGTTTCTTCCACACCCAAAAGAGTTAAATGTCAGTGCGTACAGGAAATCTACTGACCCAAAACTGCATTTCCATTTAAAGCCTGTAGATGTATTTTGCGAAGATGGATCGGCAAGGAAAAGATAACATTCTTCAGATACCCTCGGGGTGTCAATAAGTAACTGGGAAATCACTTTTCAATAAAGATAGCATGCTCGAGGGGCATCTATGAGTGAGTTTAGGTACTTATGTAGTCCACACATAGAATAGTCAGTCATCAGAAGTGCAGAAGAGTTTGACAAAGTAGATTAATCAAAACTTGTTTGGAAGGGAGTTCTCCTATCCACACTCTGATTGATGCTATCTAGGGTTTTGCAGGGCTGAATAACAAAAGATTATTGTTCCGATACATTTGACCAAGTGATTCTTACTGCCTCCTGCATTGTTTTTGTAAGCGTCTATCAAACACTATTTAGAGGCGAATGATTTTTCTGTTCTGTCTGGTGTACAGGAGTTTATTCTAAATCAAGACTGGAATGATCCTAAATCTCAACTTCAGCAATGCTGTTTGACTCTGAGAACAGAAGGAAAGGAGCCAGATATTCCTCTGTACAAGTAAGACCTGTTTTGTAATTGCTTCTAAGGGTGCACGTTCAAATGATAACATTAAATTACTCACTGGCAGTGCACAATGTTCTTATAATAGGTCTGATTAATATTCTCAGGACACTAGATCTGTACAAAACTTTTTCTTTCATTTTCTGGATAATTTTTCCTTTTCTTTCTATACCATATTGTAATGACCTGCACAACATTCACAAAAGGACATTCTCAAGCAAATTAGAAGCAAATCAGGATGCTTCTCTGCAAAATCTGCACCTTTTTTTATTTTTTTTTATATTTGCAAAATATGCTGCGACCACAGCAAGTAAAGGTATAAATAAACATACACCTAGGCAATGGATCAATTACAAAAAAAAACGTACACCTGCATGGTGCAGCATTGGCTTAAGCCAGTGGAGATCTTAAATTCTATATGGGCACCATAGTATATTTATGGGCACAACAGCAGCTTATAGCTATATGGGCAAAACAGCAGCTTTATGGCTCAATAACATGTTGCTGTGCTTAACCCCTTGCCTACAGGACACTTTCACTCCTGTCCTGCCCAGACCAATTTTCAGCGCTGTCGCACTTTGAAAGACAACTGCACAGTAATGAAAGACTGTACCCAAGTAACATTATCATTTTTTTCACATAGATAAAGCTTTCTTTTGGTGGTATTTAATCACCACTGGGTTTTTTATTTTTTGCCAAAAAAAAAAAAAAGTGAGCGTTCTCTTATCATGTTGGACTTTACTTTCCTGTACTTTCTTCCCTAGTGTGTGGACACTTTGCTGATTCCAGGGGGGGGCACTTGACCCCCCTTGCACCCTCCTGCGGGCACCCATGCAGCACCCTGCTGCACAGCCCACTCCTGGCCTATGAATTGGGGTTCTTCTGACACCCTGATAAGAGCCAACCTGACTGGAATGAGACCTCCTGGCTGCTAGCTGGGGCACCCCTGACCCCTCGATGAGACCATCTGTCTCTTGGTTCCTGGCTGGGGCACCTCTGACCCCTGGGTGAGACCGCAGTCTCCAACTGGGATCCCTGAGCTATCCTCAGGCTTGCGTATATAACAACCCTGCACACCTGGGCACTCAGGGGCAAGGGAAGCCGTCCCCTCCAGTAGAAGACAGTAAATATTGCAAGCGGCTATACCAGCTCCTAGTGATAATCGCATGAAAGATCTGGCAGGCTGGTTCTACCCAAGGTGATCAGGATTCAAACCATCTGTAGCTGGCCTATGCAACTTTCATGCTCAATTTCCTCTAAATTTACCATTGTGTGGTGCAAGGTCCTGCCTGATTGCATACAATTTGAAAGTGTTTAGGGTTGACCTCATATTATATGGTTTTGGTAAATCTAAAGAAAAATTGTACAAAAAAAATGTATAATGTATAGCCAGCTTTAAACTACTTTTTGTTTGTTTGGCGGAAAGCAAAAAAAAAATGTCTTTTGTTGTTAATGTATCCATTTTTTATGTAATCTAATCTTGTATCTAACAAGATAGTCTGAATGTGTTTTGGTAGCTTTTGAGTGAGATTGACTTGCAAGTGAACAAAGAAAGCTAAGCAGATAATCATGTTTTGATCTGTATAAATTACATTTCAGCAAGTACATATCCTTGTTAACATAAGTTTGCAAATGTGATGAAGATACTATAGTAGATAAAGTATATCTTAATATACCAATAACAGAAGTTTCTCTTTAGCATTGCATGTGTGCATATATAATATGAAAACAATCATGTAGATAATTTTCTGTGTTTTTATAACACTTTAACTGTAACATATTAAGAAAGAAATATATTTATTACAGTCATCAGTCTCCTCTTTCTTTCTTTCTATGTGTTCTATAAAACAAAACCAGCACATTTGTGTTAGAAGACTAGTAAAATAGATAACATCAACATCTCTGTGTGCCACTTGCCTCTAATTGTGTGATGTCCCTTGTCTAAACAAAGGAGCTCCTGCAGTGAGAAATGCAGCGGCATTACTTGTGTGCTGTGATCCAGCATGTAGAAATCATAATCAATATGGCTTCATTCTTCAACGTCATTTAGAAGCCATGGTCACCAAGAAACACGCATAAACTGGCTGATTCCTGGTCGATGCAGGAAAGTGCTGAAACCTGGGGAAGCCAATCCAAAACAATCCCTTATTAGTCTGATTAGAATAATAATTTCTGATTGGTTTGGAAAATAATGTGGGATATTTCAAACATTATATTTAAATTGTTTTCTACATTACCTCTAGATTTATCCAGCTCCCTTTTGGAGCTCCTGATAGCGTGTATATATATATATATATATATATATATATATATATATATATATATATATATATTGATAGATATAGCTAGATATACACCCATTTCATTAGGTTTCCGTTCACCTCTTTCCCTTTTCCACACCTTTAGGCTGGGTTCACACTTGCTGTGGCCACGACTCACAGCAGGGGGACCAGTGTGTTCCTGTACACCAATTCAGCTGTAAATTAGGTCCAAATTTTTGCCTGAGTTTGCCCCTTAAACTGAGCCAAATACGCACAGGACCCTTTTCCAGTGCGCACCGTGGCAACCCCGGAGCTCTCCTGACATGCAAATTTGCATGAGTGTGAACCAAACCTTACTCCTGTATGATGCTGGGCAGGTACATTGAGCAGCATGGATGAGAGATCAGCATTTCAAGTTATTACCTTTTAAATCATATGCTCCTTTCATTTAGATTGTGAGCTCTCACAAGTAGGTCCCTCCTAACATTCTTGTCTTGAATTGTATTGTAGCTGTACTGTCTCCCTTTATTTTTTAAGTTGCCATGCAAACTGTTGCCACTATATACATTTTTTATAATGACAAAGGAAACCTGTTAACCTCCCTGGCGGTATGATTATGTCAGATTTTTGCGTCCCAAAGCCGTACAATTGTTTTGCATAGAAATTTGGCGTTTTATATTGTAGGCCTGTAATTCTTATCAATAGCACACTTAAATCTGCCCAAACAAGAGTCTACTAGATATCCTGGGTATGATAGAGTTTGAAAGACAAAATTATAAATTATAATATAATAACTAACTATAAATAGTTATAAAAAATAATAATATAATAAAATGAATTCCCCCACGATTCACTATCGCTCAATTCTGCAAGTGTTCTAATTTACTATCGCTGTTTTCTAGCTGGTCTAAAACCACTTTTTCTGTAAAGGGACACTTTTTAGTTGCTATGGACAATCTCAAGTTTCCAGGCTGAAAGAACAGTATATATAATATAAAACTGCATGCAGGGGACTGGACAAAGCACTAGGGACAAAAGGGATGTGAAGTGATTTCATACAGTAATGTAATCTGTAAGATTACAGTGTACTGTATGTGTTATGAATTTTCAATTGTTTGCATTTGGCGCCGGGCTCCGCCCCTGTGCGTTGTGACATTTGCAGGGAACGGAGCCCAGGACACAGGACATTGGGGCAGAGGACAGAGCCTGCAGACACAGCGGGGGGACATTGCAGGATCCTGGGGACAAGGTAAGTACACTGCACCAGGATCCTGCAATGCAATCCCAAGTGTGGCTCGGGGTTACTGCTAATGGTACTGAAATGTAACCGCGAGCCACACTCGGGAAAACCGCTAGAGAGGTTAAAGTGGTTGTAAAAAAAAAAAAAAAAACTAACACCTGCAAGACAAAGGCATAATGATCTTGTATGCATAGAATACTAGCTCATTATGTAATACTCACCTGAGATTAAAGACATCGCTGCGGTGCCCGTACACAGCACCGGCCGGCGACATCACTCACGGGGGTTAGTTCCGGGTATCGCGGCTCCGCGCTGTGATTGGCTGGAGCGGCGATGACATCACTCCTGTGCATGCGCACAATAACGGCACACTCACTGAAGCAACAGCCATTGCTTCAGTTTGTCAGTGCGCATGTGCCGATGACGTCAGCACATGCCAATACAGGGGATATCTCCTAAACCGTGCAGGTTTAGGAGATATCCTGGGTAGCTACAGGTAAACCTTATTATAGGCTTACCTGTAGCGCAAATTGGTCTGCAAGGGTTTTCAACCACTTTAAGATTGAAATATGTTGACCATCATTGCTGACCTGTTTCTATCAATACTACATTTATTCCGGGTCAGTGATTTAATGTTTTGAAGCAGAGGGATCAGAATGAAAGACCGAAAACTAGCATTTTCAGTAGGTCAGATCAGCAACGAAAGCTTCCTTGATTCTTTCATGACAGGTTCCTTCCAAACTTTTTTCAGTAGTTTCTCAGACTCTAATAATCTGTCACTGTGCTGGACATAAGTGAGTTTTATAACTATGAAATATCTCATGCTACCAGCAGAGAAGGTCATTAAAGTCAGCCATAGGTGGATCAAATCTCGACCGTCTGAGCAGGGACCAGCCGAGATTTGATCCATCTATGGGCAGGCTGGTTGTACTACAGTCAATCCATTGATTGACTGCAGTGCAACCAGCCTGTCTGACTTTTTTCATGCAATCACTGCTTGCAGCTATAGTCGTCAGCAGTAATCGTGTTCTGCCGACGGGGAAGGCAGAAAACAATAGCACAACAGAGGGGATTCCCCCATTAACACTGACTGTGTTGATGGGGGAATCAAGCAATTTTCTCTGCATTATTTGTGGGCTGCTTTAAAAAGACGATGTATCCATAAATAAGATGATTTCAAGGATAAGGATAACAAAAGAAAAGCAAAGGTCTCTAGTGTGTAATTCTTCCTTTGTAGAATTATTACCTGATTTACTGGAAAATATGCTCTGTTATATCAGATAAATATTTCCATGAGGCACCAGGCCATCAGCACTTCAGATCTCTATGGTAACCAACATTGAGTATTCTTGTACATCTTGTCCTCCAGGTAGTGATTGTGTAGAGAAGAGAGTCCCACTTCCTAAATTCTACAAAATCTGAAAACATAGGGATGGCACATCTTAAAGCGACCCAGAATACAGATGAACACTCCTACAGGTGTTCCCACAACAAAAATTCAGTAGATTGTGCAGAGCTATCTCTTATTACGAGATCCCTAGCACTTACTGGTCACAGTGGGGTTTGATTTGTGAGTGCAAAAATCTGGTGCAACTCTGCATAGAAACGAATCAGCTTCCAGGTTTTTTGGTCAAAGCTTAATTGAACAAGCTGAAGTTAGAAGCTGATTGGCTACCATGCACAGCTGCACCAGATTTTGCACTCTCCATATTTAGCAAATCAACCCCACAGTGCCTAGGTTTCCTGTCTTAAAAGATAGTTCATGCTAATTGATGCTAGCAGGCTAACCAAATGTAGTAATTGTATTTCTCAGTATTGCTTTTTTTTTTTTTAAGAATTGTGAAAAATCCTTAAATCTGTTCTTTTCAGTAATGGTTTTAAAGAAAAGATTAGAACAATGAATGAAATATATGATCATTTGACCATTTGTTGCTACTGGTATGTCCAGCATGAGCTTCACAGGAAACAATCTTTCATAAAACTCTTCTGATTTCCTCCAGTCCAATTTTCTCCTAATGTATGTGGTACTGAATGTATGCACGATGCAGAGGGTTGTTGTCAGTTATTTTGAATAGCTTTTCAGAAATGATGTTATCAGACACTGTGACTCTATTGTTAGGTTGCATCTCAGTACAGTACCTCTTCTGATCTCCGCTTCATTTTTACTGGTGAGGAAATTACCTAAAATGAAAGGCTGCCTAAAATGAAATACATGAATTATGAAGCTGACAAACAACTACTTTGAGCAGTATTTTGCATGCAGAGACTAAAAGAGGTAAATGTACAGTTGTTGGTACCTGATAACATACATTTCCTCTGCTTTCCTTTTTTTTTTTAATATTCTAACTCTTTTCTGTTACAACGTGCATACATTTCAGTGTATTATCAAGACAAAAAAATGGACTCTAGGGGGTAAAGGTATGCAGGGTATTATAAAAGTGTTTTTTGTTTGTTTTCCATCCTTATTTTTTTTTTTCGTTTAAAGGTTTGCATCGGCATGACAGAGGAAAGACTCAAACATAAACATTTGGACAACTGTGAATTTGTTGTGCCATTGCAAACATTACTGTTGCTTTATGCCCACACGTCATATAAAAAAAAGACAAGAGCCACTCTTGATATACACCAGAGAACAGAATGGATACAAACTGTTGGATCAGATAGTTGTGATAGAGAGGGAATAGGCATTCTGTATGGTACAACATTGTACTTATGCTTAGGATCCGTACACAAAGGCCGAATGTTGGGAGACATCGACCGGTTAAAGAAAAAATGGCCAACATTAGGCCTGTTTGTGTGCCATCCCTGTCCAACAGAAGCCAGCTTCTGTCAGACAAGCATGCTGGAAAACCAACAGCTGGCTGACTCCCGATCAGCACTTTCAGCCAGTAGCAGAGAGTGCTGATCGGAGGGATCTGAAAGGGGGGTCGTCCCCCTGTCAGACCAAAACGGCTCCGCAGGGGAGATCGCGGTACTAACTTTGCATTGTTAGTACAGCGGCTCCGACTGGAGCTGATATTTTTTTTTAGTGTGTACCAGGCTTTACACAGGTACAACTTGCCATGCTTTATAAACAAAATGCTGTCAGTCTTATAATAGACCCCAAAAGGGGTTAAAATATATTAAGTGCCACATCCCTATAACAATATAAACCTGAGAAATGTTGTGAAGATGGGACTTTTGAGGCACAACACTTTACATAAATTAAATTTTTTATTATTTCACATGCAGCATATACTATATTACCAAAAGTATTGGGACACTTGCCTTTACATGAACTTTAATGGCACCCCAGTCTTGGTCCATAGGGTCCAAGATTAAGTTAGCTCACCATTTGCAGCTATAGCAGCTTCAACTCTTATGGTAAGGCTGTCCACAAGGTTTAGGAGTGCATCTATGGAAATGTTTGACCAACTTGTTTCCTGGACATAGTCTACTGATCCTGGAGCCGTCAGTATCTTTATGTACAGAGAGTAATCTAAAAGATATAACATTATTAATACATGTATTCATTGTCTTTGTCATCCTATTGTATACCCATAAGTGGCAGTCCCAGAAAGAGTGTCTAAGTGATGGGAGAAATGTCAGGACCAGGTCCCCTGTGGGATCTCCTAACATGCTTTCCCACCCAACACCATCCTCTCCTGTGAAAATCAGGGAATATAGCTAAATGAGACAATTCTACCTTTTCTTTAAAATGCAGTGGTTTCCTTCCACTGGGCAGCGATCACCAGCATTTTATCTATCATCTTTCAAAAGGAGACATTATACATGTTCTAAAGAAAAGAAAACCACAAATGCAGTAGTACACCATGCTATATTCCCATTTTTTATGTCAACATTATACTAATATAAAAAAAGCCTGGTTTGTTCCATTACCTTAACGTAACAGCTCAGGGCCATGGCTGTGTACTAGCCTATCTCGTATTTACCCATAGTTTCATTAGTACTTAACAAGCATGAAAATTTAGACAGAACTCCCCTAATCTGTTGGTGATGGTAGATATAGGTGGTTACAAATTTGACAGTTTCTGTGAATTCCTCTTTTTTCGCCCGAACAATAGCTCGGGCTGCGGGCATTTCCAAAGCTCTCTGATAATCTTTTTTTAGACTCCTTTTACTATAGCCCCTCAACAGCAAATGAGGGGATGCTTTGTACTGATGTTTTAGAGTGTGCACTATGGGGCCTCAAGATGGTATTCCCTGCTGTTTCTTTCCTAAACAGGGAGGTAAAGATTTTACCATCCTCCTCTATTGTGATGTTTAAACTGAGGAACATGATGCTATTGGCCACAGAATGCGCAAACGGAAGGTTATTATCCAGTTCCTCAAGGAACTGGTATAGCCCATGGTCAAGACCAGGCCAAACCATGAGGATATCACATCAATGTACCTGTGCCACCCCCCCAGTAAAGGTCACCATACAATGGGGCACAAGAAGTACCCATTGCAACACCTTGAACCTGGTTCTGTATTGTACAACAGTGTACTTACACAGGTACAACCCATGCTTTATAAACAAAATGTTGTTAGTCCTACAATAGACCCTATGGAGTGGTTTCAGTTGATATAATTCTTTACTCAGTCAACTCTGACAACACTGGTGTGTTCCACTTTTTTAAAATGTTTTGTGGGTTTGGTGTAAAAGAGAGAAACCTAAAGGGGGGTTCCCCAGAGAGAGTGGTTGGGACGGGGTCCTGCCGCAACAAGAGAAGGACAAGTATAGATTTACACATACTAAAAGTATTCTTCGAAGAAGCAAAATAGATCCCAGTAAAACCATCTGGTCTTATGTTCCTTTGACTCGTCTTAAAGGGCTAAGGTCAAATGTTGGTGAGGTCTGCTGTTCCCACATGTTGATAATGCAGGCTCTCGCCGCGTTTAGTAAATGTTTGAGTAAGGAGGTATTGTTTTTTGGGTAGGAGTGTTAAAGTTAAGACAACTGCTGCTAGTTCATCAAACAGGGAAATGTCAGTGAATTTGTGAATAATTTAATGGGCTTGCTGCCAGAAAGGGAGTATGCCAGGGCATTCCCAGAAGATATGCAGAAGTGTGCCCTTGTTGGTCTTGTTTCACCAACACTGGTCATTCGGAAACAGTTTGGCTCTGACAGTAGGAGTCCACTACCAATGAGTCAGGATCTTTTATGTGGTTTCTTGATATTTATTGCAAAGCAAAGATTTATGTGCAAAAAACAGTATATGCTCTTTTTGGCTATGGGTGAAGGTGATATTTAGATCTTTCCCATTCGGCCAAAAATGGAGAAGGTGGGGTTGGACTGTGGAAAGTTTGGTTTTCTTATGAGGTTAAGGAGCAATGCTGTACAGATTAACCTAATGCTATAAATGCACTTGATTTTCTTAAAACCAAATCAATCTTTCATTATAAGTTGGTCAAATGCATCACAGCTGGATCAAAGCAAAAGGTATACAAAGTCTTAGTTTGCATTCTTTAAAAATAAGCCACAGGTCCAACATGCCTCCTACTGAGTCAGAGCCAGAGCTCTTGAATCAGCGGGAAACCAGAACTTTTTGCTAATTGTAGGGCTATTTATATACTGGTTCAGCAGGAGCTGTGTTCGACCTCTGCAGTGAGACTACTGCTTCCTCACAGTGAGCAAGAGCCCTGCTTTGCAGCTGCTGGTAAGGAAAAAAGGTTTTATATGTGGTCTGTGGCTGCTTTAACTAGCTGAGATCCGCGCTATAGCCAAATGACGGCTACAGCGCGGATCTGTTGTGCCGGGAGCACGTCATATGACGTCCTCCCCTTCTGTGCACTGCAGGGAGCGCGCGCGCGCGCGGGCGCGCGCGCTCTCGCCGTGTCACTGGGCACCCGATGCGCGTGCCCAGCGGCCGCGATGTCCGCTGGGCACCCGCGATTGCCCGGTAACACAGCGGGACCGTGGATCTGTGTGTGTAAACACACAGATCAACGGTCCTGTCAGAGGAGAGGAGCCGATGGTGTGTTCTCTGTACAGAGACACACCGATCGGTCTCCTCCCCTTGTGAGTCCCCTCCCCCCACAGTAAGAATCACTAACAGGGAACATAATTAACCCCTCCCCGCCCTCTAGTTGTTAACCCCTTCACTGCCAGTGTCATTTATACAGAAATCAATGCATTTAAATAGCATTGATTGCTGTATAAATGACAATGGTGCCAAAAATGTGTCAAAAATGTCCGATGTGTCCGCCATAATGTCGCAGTCACAATAAAAAAATCGCTGATCGCCGCCATTACTAGTAAAAAAAAAAATATTAATAAAAATGCTATAAAACTATCCCCTATTTTGTAAATGCTATAACTTTTGCGCAAACTAATCAATAATCGCTAATTGCGATTTTTTTTTTTACCAAAAATATGTAGAATACGTTTCGGCCTAAACTGAGGAAAAAAAGTTTTTTTATATATTTTTTGGGGATATTTATTATAGCAAAAAGTAAAAAATATTGTTTTTTTTTTTTAATTTGTCACTCTTCTTTTGTTTATTGCGCAAAAAATAAAAAACGCAGAGGTGATCAAATACCACCAAAAGAAAGCTCTATTTGTGGGGAAAAAATGATAACAATTTCATTTGGGTACAGTGTCGTATGACCGCGCAATTGTCATTCCAAGTGCGTCAGCGCCAAAAGCTGAAAATTGGTCTGGTCACGAGGGGGGTTTAAGTGCAAAGTAATCAGGTGGTTAAAAGAAGACAAACTGTAAGACATTAAATGACTTTTTATTTGCTGCACTTAGAATGTATTTAGCTGATTTAAATTGAGGATTCAGTTAGATATTACCTCGTAAGAAAAATGCCCCTGGGCATAAAAAAGTAACTTGTTTCTGTGAACCGACTTTACTTCAGTCTCCGGGAAAGTTTTTGAATTCCAAGGGGAGCACAAAACAATTGTAAGTAAAGTGCAGCTCCTCTCAGAAACCTTGCTTGGCTGCTATAGATCCTGCAAAAAAAAGAAAAAGTTAGACTCTATGTAAAATTCTGATTTTGGAATAGAAGTTATGTTTCCTTAATTGCATTAGCAGTTATGCAGTTGTCTGAAGCTGCTCTTTACAATATATAAATAAGTATGACAGTAATAACACTTTTGCGTTGTTTGAAAACGCCATGGTATAAGATTGAATTATTCTTTGAGTGTAAACTGTTCCTTCCTATCAATGTTGCCAGAAGGAGAGGATGACTGCAGTGCCCTTCAATGTGACTACTATCAGAAAGTCAGCTGTGTGAGGGGATATATCTATTTTTCCAGTTATAACTTTATCTCACATATATTTTGTTCTTATAAATTCCAGAAACTTTCACATATAAATTTCTAGATGTTATGGAGGGATCAGGAGACAAAGTTCAAATATTCAGCATCTGAAACTAATGTTTAAGCTCCAACTTTTTCATGTACAGATAGTGCACGATAGTAATAAATTGAAAACTATTTTATCGTGTTTCAGGACTCTACAGACTGTAGGCCCTTCCCATGCAAGAACCTATACTGTTGCTGTGTACTTCAAAGGAGAGCGAATTGGTTGCGGTAAAGGACCAAGGTAATTTAAAAGCTTTCTCTTTATGTTTGATTAATAGATAACGCTGGAATGGTTTCTAATCGAGTGGCTCCTGCAATACGCATCACACACATTAATACGTTATTTTCCCTCACTGGCCCTGTCCTGCCATGACTTCAAAGTAAAAACCAATATTGAGTTATTATGCTTGGTTAGTTATGACGAACACAATACCATACCCTTCTGCTTGTAGTGTCAGCTGTAATTAACAAAATCATACACGTATTGTCAGTTCATTACATACCTATGAACAAAGCCATATACATTACTCAAGCAACATGACATCTTTGAAGGAAAAGTTGACAGAAAATCCATGTTGCATCCCCTTTCCTTGTGCTCTTTGACAGCTCTTATTCTCATCCATCTGTGACTGAATTCTGTTAGAGATTTGTTTAAACCATCCAGAAGAAATGTTATTAGTAAGGGCTGTGCACATATTGTTTAATTTTTATTTTCATTATTGCTTTTTTTTTTTTTTAGCTCAGATTAAAGTGTTCCTATCATGCAGATACTGAAAAAAAAATCACTTTTTCTACAACTTGAGTAAGGTTGACCATACACTAGGGAATTTAAGCCTTTGACAAAGAACAGTTAGATTCTTGAACAAACTCAACACACACATCCACTGTTCAGTGCATGTCAGGAAATCTTCCATTACACCCTGTGTGGCAGTAACTAGATATGCTGGGATATTTCTATTCTTTTTTGCCTGATTAGAAGAGATGGAAGATTTATTGTAGAACTCTTTCCAACCCACCAACTCCAGTTTCTTGCCTTTGCCCATTTTCACTTAGTTTGCGTAATAGAATTAACCACATTTCTCTTGTCATTACCTCTACCATTGCAACAACTTGGCAGTGTGTATAGTTTTTTTTCAATATATTCAGTCCATTAAAACATGGTTATAATATACTGTTTTGTGTAAGTGAAGAGTACTACAGCTTTTTACCCTAGAAAGTTAAATGTGCTGAAGCCTGTACAGCTTTAACATATATTTTTATTATGCTACTTTTTCCATTTTTACTTTTTCTTATTCTGATGTTATATGGCCTTTGCAGGGGAAAAACATGTAATCTGTTAATCAGGTATATTGTTAATTGCTCTTATCCAGCAAACATGGCAACTGTGCTATCGTAAGAAAGTTTCTTGTGACTATGACAGTAAGTAAGGAAAAATTCCCCCATAATAGAAGCAAATAGTGGTAGAAGCCATACAAAGGTTCTCAACATAAATCTGCAGTTTGTTTCTAGAGAATTCCCCAAATAGAATGGATGTGTTCTTGAACATCCTTCCTTTGCCTACTGTGAAAAATGTTTTAATATTTACATGTTGATACTCCAGGCTTTCTGTATATGAAAGACAGCAAGGAACCTGTAGGGGGTATGTTAGGATACTTCCCTGTTTTTCAGACAAAAAAGCAAAAGGAGGTCCCAGATTACTGTCAAAAAAATAGTGTGGTCTGATACACTACAGCAATGCTGGTTGAATATAGGCTGGGTGCCTTGCATCATTTCACGGCTCAGTTTTTCAGTTTTATTGGAATATACATTTGATATAAAAAAAATATAACTATTTAGACTTCCAACACACAACAAAAAAATCTAAAATGTAAATGCTCATAAAGATGGGGGGAGTTGAAGAGGCTGCTTTACTTACCTTACTTTCTGTTCTGGCACTTCGGGTAAAAACTGATGTAAACTTCATCAGTTTTTTCTTTGAAAAACGTGACTGAACTAATGAACCAAACAGTCTGCATGTGTGTAAGGGGCCTTAGATAGTTGTCACCAGAAGATTTGTTTGCATTATAAGAAATCTCCTATTCCTGTTTCAACGACAACTCAAAATGTTAATGAGGAAGGAAAAGGAGTCCGGGACACATCACACAAAACCCTCATGTAAAGAGTGGAAGCAGCCTCAGCCTAGACTCCATCCAGGCCACACCCCCGACATGTCATTTCAAAATGTTGAATTTTCATTCTTGTTAGTATATGCAAATTTTAGCAAAATTGTATAATGTAAAGCCTATGTTCTTTAAAGTCGTTACCTCACTTTGCATAACAAACAACAAAATAATGCATAAACTTGTTAATTACACGGAGACTTGCGTTAAAGGTGTATGTATATAAACACGTACAGTGGCGTATTAACACTTTACTGCATGCACATTGCTGCAAAAGTGCCTTTGATGTCAGATTGGAGTAATTCAGGCATTCAATTTTTGTACTTTATATTAAAAAAATCATGAAATCAGTAACAGTTGAGGTATGAATAAGTTTAGTAGCATGTAAAGGGGGAAAATAGAGAGAATGAAGAAGGCACAAGAAAGGTGCAACAGGTGGAAAACATGAAAAAGGTGAACTGCAGTTATAATCAAATGTTGAACAGTAAAGGAAACTTTTACTTAGCACAGGTGTGCTGTTAACGAAGATGTTTCATTAGGATACCCCCATCTTGTTGCTGTACTGGGACCACTAATGCCATTCAGACAACAGAACAGTGTCTTAGATTGTTGGGTATATCTGAGAAAAGCAAAAAATAGTTAACTGGGAAAGGACTTTTAGGATTGCCAATAAGTTTGAAACATAGCTATCTTTTTAATTTTGAAGGTTTTCCATTGTATCTTTGAAAGACCCTCAAGGAGTAATGCGTATCCCTTTCCCATTTTCTCTTCTTATTGCAGCTTAAAAGGATTTAAGAGCTCACTTAAAACTGATGGAGGTAATTAGGTTAATTGGAGTTTTTTTTTTTCTTTCAGCATTCAGCAGGCTGAGATGCAAGCTGCTATGGACGCCTTGGAGAAATGTAAGATTATTTTTGTCTTTTGTGTGTTTCCTTTACTGCAGTTAAAGCCTTGCAGTGCTCATTTGTAACGTGCTTGAAGCAGTTTCATCTCCAACAATATATTGACTTTGGCAGGATCTTTGTTTAGCATGACAAAATAAGAAGTGCTTCTACAAGTATGCTTTTAAAATCTTCATCACTGATAGCCACACAGTGCAGTCAAATTAGATTTTCTATAACAATTCTTATTATATATTTAAAGGCACATCTGTTTTTCAAAGGGTCTGTCTGAATAACAGTTTGAGCTCTGGTATAGCTGTTGTTTGGCATGTCAGATAAACCACACTGACTTACAGCAGGCACAATATAGGTGATGTCATTGTTTTTCTTTCCCCAGATAACTTCCCCCAGATGGCTCATCAGAAACGTTTTATCGAACGGAAGTACAGGCAGGAATTGAAAGAAATGAGGTTGGAGAAGGAGCAACAAGAGAACGCGGAAGACGTGAGAAAATAAAGCCTGCCATTCTTACAGGGTCCATTCAAACTCACTGGGGGCAGCTGCCATACAACATCATTCTGTCTGTAAATGTTTACAGATAACTCATGCTGTGTCCAGTTACACAAGAGAGATTTATGAGATTTTTCTAGTTTTGCTCTTCATTTAGCATTTTTTTAAGTGTCAATATTTTAGTATTTAATGTCTTATTTGCTTTTTTATTTAGTGTATCTTATCTTTTGCAAATTTTAATAAAAAAATCAAGAATAAAGTGAATTTTTTCATGTCTTTCAAACATAAAAGGATGACCCATGTAGTTGTCTTGTTACCATATTTAATTAGCAATTCCAGGCAATAAGGGAAATCAGGAAATACAACCTAGGAAACACTGCAACTGTGCTAATGTCAGAATATGTGAAAAAAAATCAGGCTCTGCAAAAAATATAAAGGAAAGAGAAAAAAAAAAGCCCTTCATTATATCCAGATAAGCATGCCATGGAGTAAAACAGGATACACATATCTAAGGAAAAAATCTTTCTCTTCCCCAAAGATCACTCCCTTGAGTAACATTCTACTATATTATTTCTGAGCGTAACATGTGCTTTTAAAAACACATTTAACAGTTTTTGAAATACACAACAAACAAGTTTTCTAGTGCCAGTTTCTGTCAAAAACTATATCACATTTTCACAGCCCTTTTTGTAAGGTGTCCTATGTGTTTGATGAGATTAGACCTCTATTCCTTCAGTGGCAGAGCGTGCTCTTGCATCTCTGGGGGTAAACCTAAAGTGAATAACTTTCCACTAAATTTTCCATATTGTTTATGTATTTATATATAAGTGATCATATTTTCCCATTATTGTCTCAAGCTGCTGTCTTGAATTTATTTGCATATTGAGGATGACCCTGCAAACAAACCATTGTGCCTCAGTTTTTTGCTAGTGCCCTCAGGGTAGTTTTCTTTACCTCTGCTTTTCTCTGTTTGGAAGATTGTTCTACTATCAACGACTGCTGATATATTCATGCCTAACATATGTGAAATCTTAGAAATCTCCCCAGTTTATACTGGTGTTCTCTCTGTGCCAACCTTAAAATTCTGCAAGTGATTTCAATCATCTACAGCTACTGGTTGATTCAGGGCAGATAAGGACATGCTGGAAAACTCTCCACTTTGCCAAGTAGTGCAGATTTTGAAGTTAATTGTCGTTGCTTCTGTTTTCTCTGTTGCGACAGTCCTTAAATTGGCAGTGGCTATAGTATGTGTTCCAGTTCACACAAGACTCTGCTAATCAAATCAGGTCAGCATGCGTGGGGATTCCTTATGGAGCTATCAGTCTGGAGCTGAGGCAGTTTTCCTCTAACCACAACTCACTGTTGTACAACAACAGCCTTGCGCTGGGTTGAGGTTTCCTCTGTTGAAGTACTGAGGATACATTTGGGGTATGTGCTACAGTGTTGCCAACTGCCCACTTTGTGTGTGGAAATTAAATTATACTTTTATTCTGGGCTTGCTTTTATGTTATGTACTTTGCAAGATTTTTTGTTGTTGGGCTTACCACACAAATATTGCCATTTCATTTTTTCCCACCCCTTCCCTCCTCCCTAGCTGCACTTGAGTTGAGGACCAGCTCTAACATTCTAAGAAGCATGCAGGGATGGATACACACACATACAGATTCAGTTCTTCAACTTTGTATGTCACTGGGGTCAGACTTATGGCTTATGCACCTGTTACTCCTAATTACCTCTAGTAGCATTGCCTTTAAGTACAACTGAAGTGAAAAGGAGAAAGTGTAAATCCTGGGAGAGCCTTGGACAGGGAAAAGGACAGAATTAAATTTCCTATGGGGAATTGTCCCCTATAGAGATTTGTCCCTTTAAATGATTACTATAAAAAAAAGTGATACTTCTTCTCTAAGCTGTTATGGTCTGTCCATGCATCTCATGTTAGTACACATGTATAGACCTCCTAGTTAAGGTGCTGGGCCTCAGAATTCTTATATAAGAAGAGTTTCGTCCACATGATCTTCAACATCTCTTTGAACAGATTATAGATGCTATTTATGTAGTATGCTGCTAACAGCAAGGGATTATTTTAGTTTGTTTCTCTGTCTACCCGCAAGGGTAGAAACCATGGTTTCTAGGATATTTTTTACCTGTTCACAATGTTCATACCCAAAGGGCAAATCCACCCATCTTGGATTTCCGAACTCTTGACTGTTCTCATTTTAGTGCAGAAATTAGAGGGAATCCACCAGGTCTGTCTTTGCCTCCATTGCACAAGGGAGCCTTTCTGGCTTCTGTGCATATTAAAACTCATAAGTACTTGTCCCAATTTTTCCAGTCCATCAGTGTGTTTTTCACTTTGCTGTGATGTACCTACATTATCAGTTGTGGCCCTGTCCTCCAGCCTCTTGGTGGCACTTTGGTTATCCACCAAAGTGCTGGCCCCAGTGTTATCCCTAGTGTGCTCTTTTGGCATTTCTATTGTGGGATGTTTACAACAATTCAACTGAGTGCTGAACCTTCATAAATCATTGCTGGAATCAACTCATTAATTGAAGTACCTGAGTTTAGTCATGGACAATGGCTCAAGCCATATTGCTTCTTCCACACATACTTAGCGCATATTCAGTGCATGCTTTCCAGTCACTTAGCGATGCTGGGTAAGGGAGCATGCACTACCCATGTGCCGCTTTTGGAAAAGATAAGCATGCTTCGATGAGGCTGAGAACAAGCATCCAAGCTATGCTTTTTCCCAGATATGATTAGGGACAATTGAAGGTAAGCAATATGGAAGTATATCTGGCAGTCTTCAGGGGTGCCAACGGAAGCTTAAAGGTGTGCCAAACTCATTATAATGAAATTTTCAAAAAGGCACAGGGCTTTGTAATATACAGTACTGGCCCCTTGTATGCATTAGCTGTTTTACACATAATGTGAATTGAAACCAGATTGCCCACATTAATAAAATAGTTTTGAATTATTAAAATCCTCACATTTATGTTCTCTGAACTTTGCTGACTACATTTTTTCTGTAAGTGCACCAAATCATTAGGTCATTGCAGTTTGAAAGTTAAGAGTGTCATGTTGACAGTTTTTGGGTATAACATCACTCACGTTTTGTATAAGCCATTGCAGTCAGAATCCATTTAGCCCATCATACTGTATATTTAGTGGGATGGTCTGCTTCTTTAAGTGAGCACCAGGTGCCCACCCTGTCTGTGTTTGAGAATAACTGTCCTAAATTACACACAAGTAGAGAAATGGCCGCCAAATCACCAGATTACTGACAAAAGGCAGTGGGGTGGACTGATGACCTGATATCTTGCTGTGCATACATGTCCCTGTGAGTAACTCAGAAGATCAGCAATCATTGTCATTGCTTTCTATAGAGCCATATATAATTCAATATTTCTTTATCATACATCAAGGGACACAGAGTTAGGCTATTATTCATTACTTACTGGGTTATGCACAATCTCTAAGTGAATGAACACTGGTAGAACAAAGGTCTTAGACAGGAAGTCTGCCCCTATATAACCCCTTCCATACAGGAAGCACTTCAGTTTTTTACCAGTGTCTGCAAGGTGGATTGACATGTTTGAGCTCTCTAGAGCTCCATGTCTTTAGTCCCAAAACGGTTCTTAAATGAATCAAGGGATTGACTGATCGCATCCATTTGAAGAAAAGCTTATATGCTTAAATAAATGGTACCCGAGCCCCGCAAAGAAGACGCGGATCAGGCAAGGTTTTGCCTGTAACGCGACCTGACCTTGTGCGCACACGGAGCTGCGCATGTGCCGTAGCTCTATCTTGGCGCTCAGAGATTTGCACCATGTGCCAATACAGCCACGCGCATTCACCGGTATCATGCATGTGCATGTGCAGAACGTCAGCTTTTTTAGGCTGAGTGTGGCAGACAAATACAGCGCTCCCAGGGGACAGCTGTGGGACACAGCAGGCTCTGAACCAGTCACGTTCAGCAGTTCATTTATCTTTACCCGGGTCACGTGAGTCACCAGGTGTTGGTTGGCAGGCTAAGGTACTTAGCAGGATTGTTGCATAGGGGCTTGATGTGACCTATTAACCACCTGAGACCCAGTATACGTCATATGACGTCTTTTTGGTCTCAGGGGTATATCTGAATGATGCCTGTAGCTACAGACATCATTCAGATATTGCCGGTTTCAGCCGGCGATTCCCTGCACCATAAGAACGATCATAGCGGCTGTTCCGCCGCTTGATCGTTCTTACGGGCGGCGGGAGGGGACGCCCCCCCCCCTCCCGCCGCCCTCCGGTGCTTCTACCGACTCACCGCTTCCATCGGTGAGTCGGACTCGGGATCCGCCGGCACCGGATGATGCACATAGAGATTTCCGGCGGACCAGATGGTCGCCGGAGTCTCTATGATCGTTCGGAGGCCGGGCGCGATGTTATGACGTCACGCCCGGCCTCTGCATTCAAAAAACGGCGCCGCCTCCGCTGGGAAGCGGTGATCGTTTTTTTTTTTTTTTTTGATTTTAGGCTTCCCAGCCTAGAGGTGAGATGTGGGGTCTTATTGACCCCATATCTCACTGTAAATAGGTCCGATCGTGTCATATTCCTATTACAAGGGATGTTTACATTCCTTGTAATAGGAATAAAAGTAATCAAATATTTTTTTTTTTTTTTTAAAGTTGTTGAACTAAAAAAATAAAATAAAATGAACAATAAAAAGAAAAAAAAAATTTTTTAAAGCGCCCTGTCCCCGCGAGCTCGTACGCAGAAGCGAACGCATACGTAAGTCCCGCCCACATATGAAAACGGTGTTCAAAACCACACATGTGAGGTATCGCCGCGAACGTTAGAGCGAGAGCAATAATTCTAGCCCTAGACCTCCTCTGTAACTCAAAATATGTAACCAGTAAAAAATGTTAAAGCGTCGACTATGGGGATTTTTAAATACCAAAGTTTGGCGCCATTCCACAAGCGCATGCAATTTTCAAGCGTGACATGTTGGGTATCTATTTACTCGGCGTATCTTCATCTTTCACATTATGCAAAAAAATTGGGCTAACTTTACTGTTTTGTTTTTTTTTTCTGAAAAAAACGCGTTCGAAAAATTGCTGCGCAAATACCGTGCGAGATAAAAAGTTGCAACGACCGCCATTGTATTCTTTAGGGTCTTTGCTAAAAAAACATATATAATGTTTGGGGGTTCTATGTAATTTTCTAGCAAAAAAATTTGGAATTTTACATGTAGGAGAGAAATGTCAGAATTGGCCTGGGTTTCAGGTGGTTAAAGGATCTCCCTTCTGTGGTGTGTAAATACTAAACCCAGGTACGACCTTTTTGTGGCTTGCAATGTCTTTAAAAAAGAGGAGCGAGACTAACACTACAGGGAAGGGCACATATGTGTCGTCAGTAGCTCCTGAGGAGCGTAGTCAAAACTTTAGTGTTGTATCACCTAAAAGACCAGAGGCTTCTGGGCAATCTGAGCTGCTGCACCTGTCTGGTATGGTGCCTAATGTCAATGCTGCTGCTTCAGCCTTTATCACCAAGGATGATCTGTTCTCAGCTCTAGCCGGGTTAGAGGATTGCTGGCTTAATTGCCTCCATAGTGCAGGGTGGCAAGAAGTGTCACAAATCCCCCTCCCCTGATCCTCCTAACCTGGAGCAGGAATGAGTTGATGAAGGGGAAGAGCTAAATGCTAAGGAGTTTGTGGAAGGCCAGGCAAATGAGTCTGCTTCTGTGGTATCTGGGCCAGATGATGTCTAATTGGTATCAGCCTCTCAGTCGCAGAGGCTTTTGATCCAGACTTTTACTGTGATCATTTGTTCTGCCTTTGTTACCTCCTGCTGAGGATTCTGAGCCTCCCTGGTCCTCCTCTTGGGGTCCCTAAAGCCTTTTCAGGCTGCACAGGCTTTCCCCTTGCACCCACTGTTGGAACAGGCGGTGTATACTGATTGGGAACATCCTGACATGATTTGTGTTCCTCCTACGAGGTTTTCCCTTTTGTATCTCAAGGAGGAAACGTATGTTAAGGAGTGGAGCATGGCAGCCATAGATGCCGCAGTCTCTTCCTTAAACAAGAACTTAATTTGTCCGGTGGATAACGCACAGGGCTTGAAAGACCCTGTTGACAAGAAACTGGAGTCACTATTAAGGGCTTCCTTTTCTTTGGCCAGTTCAGCTATTCAGCCAGCTGTCACAGCAATTTGAGTCTGCCAGTACTTAAAGAATCAGGTCAGATGGCCTAATAGGCCTAACCAGTAGGATGATTCTGCTTTAAGCAGGGCAGATTATGGTGGGTTCCCCCTTAGAGGTTTCTAGGATCCAGTGTTCCTTCGGATCCTCCAAAAATAAACTTTTTGTCTCAGGGACTAGATCATTTAGTGCATCAGGGAGTGATTATACAGGTTCCTGTATTTGAAAGGGGCGCAGGGTTTTATTTGAAACTATTCATGCTTCAAAAGCCAAATGGGGACACAAGGCCAATTTTGGATCTAAGATCCCTAAACCAGTATCTTTTAAACCATTTTTTTTGGATGGAGTCAGTCCGCTCAGTAGTAGCCTCGCTCCAGATGGGACACTTGCTAACCTCCATTGATAACAGGGATGCGTATTTACACGTACCTATTTCCCCCCCCATCAGAGCTTCCTGCAATTTGTAGTAGAGGAACGTCATTTCCAGTTTGTGGCTCTGCCCTTTGGGCTTGCCACAGCACCCCAGGTGTTTACAAAGGTCCTATAAGGGCCCAGGGAATGGTGCTCGGATAATTAGACGACCTCCTGCTCAGAGATCACTCACTACAGGCCCTAGAACAGAGCGTAGCCTGCACAGTGCTGTATTTAGAAAACCTGGGCTGGGTCATAAATACCAAAATTCAGCTCAGAGTCTGAAGTATTTAGGTCTGATCCTAGATACGGTCCAGGCAAGGGTATTTTTGCCATCAGGTGCGTCAGGTAAAGGGGCACCAAGCAACCCTCCATTCGACTCTGTATGAGTCTTCTGGGAAGGATGGTGTCCTTCGAGGAAGTTCCCTACACCCAGTTCCATTCCAGGCCTGTACAACAAGACATCTTGTTGACTTGGAATAGGAGAGGGCAAGCCCTAGATTACCCCATGCCCTTATCTCCTCGGGCACGCTTAAGCCTAAGCTGGTGGTTGCAGGATCAGAACCTGTGAAAGGGAAGATCCTTTCTCCCGGTGTCTTGAAGAGTACTGACCACAGACGCTAGTCTCTCGGGCTGGGGACTGACCCTAGATGAGCTCACAGCTCAGGAGTTGCGGGCAGTACGTCTGGCCCTACGGTCTTGGACGGTGGAGCTTCAGGACTGCCCTATCAGTGTTCAGTCTGACAATGCCACTGAGGTGGCCCATATAAACCACCAGGGCGGTACCAGGAGTAGTTCAGCTCAGGAAGAGGTGAACCACATATTAGCCTGGGCAGAGGGACATGTGCTGCTTCTATTAGACAGATTATCTCAGCCGCCAGCAGATCTGCCTGGGGGAATGGTCCCTATACCCAAAGCTGTTCTGGGAAATTTGCCAGCGTTGGGCATGGCCAGATGTCGATCTATTGGCATCCAGGTTCAATAACAAGCTACATCAGTTTGTGTCCCGAACAAGGGACCCCCTGCCAATCGGAGTAGATGCTCTGGTAGTTCCATTGAGCCTCCTTCCACATTTTTTGCGCAGGATTCTGAGAGAGGAGGTTCCAGTCATTCTGGTGGCACCAGCCTTGCCCGGAAGGCCCTGGTACCCGGAGAATGTGAAATTGGCAATAGACGCGCTTGGGCGCTTCCACGCCGCCCAGATCTACTGTCTCAAGGTCATATATTCCAACCCAATTTACAGTCTCTAAATTTAACGGCGTGGTTATTGCAGCCAGGGTGCTGAAGGATCATGGCATCTCGGGACCAGTGGTGTCTACCCTAGTGAATGCTAGGAAAGCGGTCACTAGGAAGATATATCATAAGGTCTGAAAGACTTGTATTGCTTGGTGTGAAGTCAGAAAATGGCATCCTCGGAATATACGTGATTGGGAGAATTTTCTCTTTTCTACAGTAATCTGTGGAAATCAGATTGGCTTTGAGTACAATCAGAGGTCAGATTTCGGCCCTGTTGGTATTCTTTAGCCTTCCATTCGCTGGTCTGAACCTTTATGCAGGGGGCGACTCGTTTGCTTCACCCATTAGGATGGTACCTGTGTGTCCTTGGGACATATATTTGGTGCTGGTGATGTTACAGAAACAACCATTCAAGCCTATCAAGGAAATTCCATTAGTCTTGCTGTCACGCAAGCTAGCCTTCGTGATGGCCATCATCTCGGCTAGAAAGGTGTCAGAATTGGTGGCCCTTTCATGTAGGGAACCATACCTAATCCTTCACCACGACAAGGTGGTGTTGAGTCCTATTCCATCCTTCTTGCCAAAAGTGGTGTCGGCCTTTCATTTAAATCAGGACATTGTTTTTCCTTCTTTTTTCACTCAGCCTCGTTCGGTGGAAGAGAGACGACTGCATTCCTTGGACGTAATACGGGCAGTCAGAGTTTATTTGTCTAGATCTGCGGAGATCCCAGGATCAGACTCCTTTTTTGTTTTACCAGAAGAACCCAAGAAGAGGCAGGCAGCTTCCAAAGCTTCCATTGCAAATTAGGTCCACCAATTGGTCATTCAGGCCTATGGTCTGAAATGTAAGGGTGAGAACGCATTCTACCAGGGGTTTAGGAACCTCCTGGGCTTTTCGCCATCAGGTATCTGTGGCTCAGATTTGTATGGCTGCTACCTGGTCTTCAGTGTATACGTTCACAAGATTTTATCAGGTAGATGTTAGAGCAGCAAAGGATTTGGCTTTTGGCCATGGTGTACTTCAGGCTGCTGTATAAAGTCTGATGGCTATTTTTGATTTGATTTTTGGCAGGGTGTCTCCCTCCCCTCAAGGCTATTTCTCTGGAACGTCCCAATAAGTAATGCATAATAGCCTAACTTTGTGTCCCGTGATGTATGATAAAGAAAATAGGATTTTTTGATCACACCTACCTGTAAAATCCTTTTCTTTGAATACATCATGGGATACAGAGGTCCCTCCCCTCTTTGGGGAATTCAGTGCTTGCTACAAAACTGAAGTACTTTTTGTATGGGAGGGGTTATATAGGGTGAACTAAGACCTTTGGTCTACCAGTGTCCATTCACCTAGAGATGGCGCATAACCCAGTAAGTAATGAATAATAGCCTAACTCTGTGTCCCGTGATGTATTCAAAGAAAAGGATTTTACATGTAAGTATGATGAAAAAATCCTATTTTTCATCTACCCCTAAAGTCTCTTGAGTAGTAACCCAGACTTCCCTCTGGGTAATTCAGAGACCTTCCATTAACAATGTTAAACATTTGCTGACCACATTTGTGTCTGCTTATGGGATTCAGTTCTAGCAAACACTTTCTGTACTTTTATTAGAACCCGGGGATGGTGAAGGAACTAACTTGTAAGGTAGCATAAAATAATCAAGGTAAACAGAGAGAGAACACATCCTAACTACAAGTAAACTAAAAGCTGGTTAACATTGGATCTGAAGACAAAATTGAAGAACCAAATATCAAGGAATAGTGTTTATCTGGGGCTCTGCGGTGTAAGGCAATCAAATCTAAATCTTAGATCTAAATGTTAAGACTTATGGAGGAAGACCGAAAAACAGGGAAAATGTCAAGGCAAGTGGATAGCTAGTAATACCACAGAGGGGGCAAATGGGCATTTAGGAACCTGGCAACCAGATAACAAGAACAAAGTCAGTTGGTTGCTCAGGGTGGCCAGTTAGAGACAGATGTGCTGAGACTGAAGGTTGTCAGGATCAGAGTATTTGCAAGCATGGGCTAGAGGCCATGCAAAGCAATTCAAAACAGCTACTCATTCACACCAATCCAAGCTACTATGAACTAACCACAATCACCTCAGACACTAGAATTAGAGACAGGTGAACAGGGCAGGTCTGGTGGAATGCATTTCCCCTCTGGGCTAGTTTAAATATTCTATTTTGAGATGAGGACCCTAAATGGAGATAATTCATTCAGACCTCTATCAGAGCGAGACCTGCCGATAGTAGCTATCTGCTCCCTGGTCAAATCTGTATTCACAGATTATCTTCCAGTACTGACTTACTTTGTGGCTATGAGATGTTATGCAGAGAACAGCAAAGGAAATTTGTGTTAAAAGAATGCATAACTGAAATGTTTTGTGCTCATATGTTAGAGGCAGCTCAGTTGTAAGAATTATTTGTGATGATGTCAGTATTTGTTTTTGATTTATTTAGGGGATCTCATATTGTTTTTTACAGAGTGCAGTTATCCTATTTAGCTCATAAATTAGTTCTTCATTTGCAGCCCACCCCTTACAGGCCCACTTTATATGAGATGTGTTAAAGAATAAGTTCACCTTTTATAACATGTTACATGCTATACCATACCAACATATTACTGCTGCAGCTGCCCCCGTTCCCCTACCCCCCCCCCCCCCCCCCCCCCCCCCAAGTCCCTGCTGTGGCAGAAGGCTGGGCATCTTCTCCCCGTGCCTGCTGTTACAATTTTCAAAAAGGCATCTTTCACTCAGAGTTCTGTGAATAGGAGAACTACAACTACCGACAGCCTTTGAGGCTGTCGGCTTGTAGTTCTCAATGAACTACCAGAGTGCTGTTGAGCGCTCTAGGTACTTCATTGATGCTTCCTGTCAATGTGTAACTGCCTGCTTGTACGAGGTATGAGCAGACGGCTTACGCTAACAGTCTGCAGTCAATTTTTTTACCTGCAAAAGATGTGCATTTATTTTATTTTTTTAGAAAAGGTGAACTTATCTTTTAAATAAACCAGAATAATACTCACCTTTCCCCATGGCCCATCACTCAGTGAAGCACCACAGAATAATTTGTGCTATGCACTTTCTTTAGTCCATGGGAAACTGTCCCTACCATGAAAAATCCAGTTGGTTGTATTTGCCTCCCAGGCCCAATGTCCCCACTCCTCCCCAGTGTAGCAACTGTCTATGATATATACATGTTTTATTTAAAATATGGACTTTTTATTAACTTCTTCTCTGGATAACC
The DNA here is from genome assembly GCA_028564925.1 of Lithobates sylvaticus. Classification (NCBI taxonomy): domain Eukaryota; kingdom Metazoa; phylum Chordata; class Amphibia; order Anura; family Ranidae; genus Lithobates; species Lithobates sylvaticus. Next base: position 240,432,910 of record CM053030.1, read on the forward strand.
TATAAACCTATGCCTATTTGGTATCACTGGTTGGAGAGCTTCCTAACCCTCTTATTTCTTAGCCACCTTTTAGAGTGTTCAGTTATTTTATGGAACTGACGGTTTTTCATGAATAAGACTAGGGAAATGCTAAAACTCAAACTATTCTTTCTGTGACATATTTATTACAATTATTTATATGGCGCTATTAATTTACTCTGCACTTTACATATATATTGTATATTCACAGCAGTCCCCGCCCTCAAGGAACTTACAATCTAAAGTCCATAGCTCACATTCATACAGGCCAATTTAGACAGGGGCCAATTAAACTACCAGCATGTCTATGCAGTGTGGGAGGAAACCCACGCAGTCACAGGGAGAACATACATGCAAACTCAAGGCAGGTAGTGTCGAGGTTGGAATTCGAACCGATGATCCTAGTGCTGCTAGGCAGATGTGCTAACCACTTAGCCTCTGTGCTGCCCATATATACAGTGATTGCTTTGATACAAACATGTAAGTTGTGACAAGCTATTTTATTGATGAATGACAAACATTATTGGGAAGGTAAAGTTTTCAAATGTTTAAGAAAACTAAAGTTTTAATTTGAGCATGTTTTGAGGTTCATCTTGTCAAAGATGAGAAAGCACATCTAAACAAGAGTCTTTCTTGCTTTAGCAACACTTTACTGAGAGGCACTATCCAAGATGGATGCGGGATAGCGCTTATAACATTGCCAAAACTAGGAGTAGGACCGAGTTACTGTGTGATGAGCATAAGCAGAAAAAAATGAAAAATAAACAAACCTTTTTTTTTTTTAGCATATAGTCTTGAATTCAGTCAGATTAGGAAAACTCTTTATAATTACTTACCCATCCAATTTAATTATCGGACTTGTGCTGATATACTTAAGGATGGTATTAATGTAGTATCTAGGAGGGTACATCCACTAGGTATTTTTTATCTCCTAGTTTTTTTTTTTTTTTTTTTAATCCAGCTTATCTATGTGGCTCTGCTGGCTGACCATGTTGTTCCCATATCTTGAGTGGCAATATTGTACATTTCACCATTAATGGTAGAACATTTAAGATCAATGCATTTTTTTAAATTGTAATGCTCAGTATATTATTTATGTTGTTTCTTGTAGGCTTCGCTGGATCCAATATGCGGGAAGACGCCTCAGAGACCATCTCCACGACCATCTCCACGACCATCTGTACAACACTGAAAAACAACATGCTATTAATGTCGCCCAGCATTTCAATGAATGCAATGCAGGAAATGTTTCTGCTTTGTTTGTTAAGATTATTGAGAGTTCTAGAGAGAGGTAGTGGATGTGTTTCGCTCCTGTGCAGGAGTGAGGTCTACTATATTTTTCACCTCCTGGACCCTTATACCCAATGGACTCAATTTTGAGTGGGGTCTCACTCATTTTTATGAGTGACACAGGAGACTGCACCCCTCTCCTGCATGGGTTGTGTCTTTCCTCTCCCTCTGTACCTCTCTCTTGTAGGTGTTTCATGGGGATTTTATGCAGCTTTATGTATTTAAATGGATCTACGATTGGATTTTCTATATTTTTGTATGGATATTTCCTTCTTGACCCTCTGGTGTTTGTTTATTTTTTCTTTTTTCTTTATATTTTTTGGCTTGCATATTTTATAGATTGTTGGTCTGTTTTTATAAGGTTTTAATATTATGTCCAGCTGTGGAAGATACTAATTGCTGTATGCCCTTCTGTATGATCTTTGAGTGTGTGATGGTATTTAAATGAAAGCTCTCCTTAGCATGAAAGATTTTGTGCTGTGATGTTTTATTTGTGGATATTGTTTTAATAAAGATGTTCAGAGTACAACAGTGTGCCGCCATCCACCTGCTTTATTGTTGAAATAAAAGACAATAGCTTAAATGTGAAAATGGCTTGGGAGCTTAACTAACTAAAGTGCTCACAAATAGTGAAAAAATTGCTTACATACAGTTGTGCTCATAAGTTTACATGCCCTGACAGAATTTATGATTTCTTGGCCATTTTTCAGAGAATATGAATAACACAAAAGCTTTTCTTTCACTCATGGTCAGTGTTTGGCTGAAGCCATTTATTATCAATCAACTGTGTTTACTCTTTTTTCATAATCACAACAGAAACTACCCAAATGACCCCGATCAAAAGTTTACATACCCAGTTCTTAATACCGTGTATTGCCCACTTTAACATTAACCACATCAGCCCCGGACCAATTGTCAGCTTAAGGACCAGAGGTCTTTTTTCAATTTCGCACTGCACTGCTTTAACTGGTAATTGCGCGGTCATGCAATGTTGTAACCAAACAAAATCTGCGTCCTTTTCTTCCCACAAATAGAGCTTTCTTTTGATGGTATTTGATTGCCTCTGTGATTTAAATTTTTTGCGATATAAATGGAAAAAGACCGAAAATTTTGAAAAAAAAAGATATTTTCTACTTTTTGTTATAAGAAAAATCGAATAAAATCAATTTTAGTCAAACATTTGGGCCAAAATGTATTCAGCCACATGTCTTTAGTAAAAAAAAAATGCCAATAAGCGTATATTTATTGGTTTGCGCAAAAGTTATAGCGTCTACAAACTACAGTACATTTTCTGGAATTTACACCGCTTTTGATTTATGACTGCCTATCTAATTTCTTGAGGTGCTAAAATGGCAGGGATATACAACAACCCCCAAATGACCCCATTTTGGAAAGTAGACACCCCAAGCTATTTGCTGAGAGGCATGTTGAGCCCATTGAATATTTTTTAGTAATTGAATAAAGACAAAAAAAAAAAAATAACAATTTATTTTCAAAAAGTAGTCACTAAATGATATATTGCTCACACATGCCATGGTTATATGTGGAATTGCACCCCAAAATACATTTTGCTGCTTCTCCTGAGTATGGGGATACCACATGTGTGGGACTTTTTGGGAGCCTAGCCGCGTACGGGGCCCCGAAAACCAAGCACCGCCTTCAGGATTTCTAAGGGTGCAAATTTTTGATTTCACTCCTCACTACCTATCACAGTTTCGAAGGCCATAAAATGCCAAAATAGCACAAAACTCCCCCAAATGACCCCATTTTGGAAAGTAGACACCCCAAGCTAGGATTTCTAAGGGTGCAAATTTTTGATTTCACTCCTCACTACCTATCACAGTTTCGAAGGCCATAAAATGCCAAAATAGCACAAAACTCCCCCAAATGACCCCATTTTGGAAAGTAGACACCCCAAGCTATTTGTTGAAAGGCATGGTGAGTATTTTACAGCTCTCATTTGTTTTTGAAAATGAAGAAAGTAAAGAAAAAAAACATATTTTTTTCAATTTTCAAAACTTTGTGACAAAAAGCGAGATCTGCAAAATACTCACCATACCTCTCAGCAAATAGCTTGGGGAGTCTACTTTCCAAAATGGGGTCATTTTGGGGGGGGGGGGTTAATGCCATCTGGGCATTCCATGGCCTCCGAAACTGTGATTGACAGTGAGGAGTGAAATAAAAAAATTACACCCTTAGAAAGCCTAAAGGCGGTGCTTGGTTTTTGGGGTCCCTTACGCAGCTAGGCTCCCAAAAAGTCCCACACATGTGGTATCCCCGTACTCAGGAGAAGCAACAGAATGTATTTTGGGGTGTAATTTCACATATGCCCATGACATGTTTGAGTAATATATCATTTAGTTTTTTTTTTTTTCATTATTCAATCTCTTGGGACAAAAAAAAAATATTTAATGGGCTCAACATTGCTCTCAGCAAATAGCTTGGGGTGTCTACTTTCCAAAATGAGGTCATTTGGGGGGGGGGGGAGGTTTGAACTGTCCTGGCATTTTATGCACAACATTTAGAAGCTTATGTCACACACACATCACCCACTCTTCTAACCACTTGAACCCCCAAACACTATATATATTGTTAAAGCAAAGGCCCTACAGATTAAAATGGTGGGTGTTGCATTTTTTTTCCACACAGTATTTGCGCAGCGATTTTTCAAACGCATTTTTTGTGGAAAAAATACACTTTTTTTTATTTTAATGCACTAAAACACACTATATTGCTCTTCTTAGGCTGAGTACATGGATACCAAACACGACATGCTTTAAAATTGCACACAAACACGCAGTGGCGACAAACTACATACATTTTTAAAAGCCTTTACAGGTTACCACATTAGATTCACGGAGGAGGTCTACTGCTAAAATTACTGCCCTCGATCTGACCTTCGCGGTGATACCTCACATGCATGGTGCAATTGCTGTTTACATATGACGCCAGACCAACGCTTGTGTTCGCCTTTGCGCAAGAGAAGGGGGGGCAGGGGTGTTTTTTTTTTTTTAGTTTTTTTTTATTTATTTAGCTTTTTTATTTTATTTTTTTTTAACTGTTCCTTCCATTTTTTTCTTTGTTATCATTTTTATTGTTATCTCAGGGAATGTAAATATCCCCTATGATAGCAATAGGCAGTGACAGGTACTCTTTTTTTGAAAAACCCTAGATCTTTCCTCTGCCCTCAAAGCATCTGACCACACCAAGATCGGTGTGATAAAATGCTTTCCCAATTTCCCAATGGCGCGGTTTATATCCGGGAGGGGGGACATTCCCTCCCACTGCTTGTAAAAGCAGTCTAGAGGCTAATTACCTGCTAGAATTGCTTTTACATGAAAGCTGATCACTGGCTGAAAAGAATGATACCAAGATGATACCTAAACCTGCAGGCATCATTCTGGTATAACCATTCAAAGTCCAGCAACATACTGGACATATATTGTAATCTTTTTTTTTCATGCAGCCTCTTGGCTGAACGAAAAAGAGAGATTGATCGGTGGGTATGCCCACCATTAGAATACCTCCCTTCATCTACCCACTTCTAATGATGGGCATACATGCACCATTTATATATGCTGAAGCATGGGGGCATCCTCCTGCAAAAGTTATGCCGTGTACATATGGTCGGACTTTTACACGGGGCAAGCCTCCGTCGGAATTTCGACCGTATGTACGCGGCATTAGCACCCAATCGCTCCTCCGCCCCTGCTGCCCCCATGCTTCGGCATATATGCTCTTTTTTTTTAACTGTGGTAGTGAAATCACATCCTACAGTGTTGGAGTCGCGGCTTTATGTATCGAGGGAGCAAACGATGTTGCTGTCAAGATAAATAAATCCGTGCTGCAACTGAATGGCGCACCTGAAAACAAAAATATGGTTAACAATAAAACACAGTAAACAAAATTACATACCTGAAAAGCAAGCATGATAAAACATAATAAAACATTGCAGAATAGAATGGAGTAAAAAAGAGCAACAATAGAGAGAGAATAGAGAGAGATAGAGAACAATAAAACGACAACTATTTTTTTTTTTTTTTTTTTTTTATATATTTTTTTTGAGATTCACAGGTAAAAAAGCTCCTGACTGTTAGCGACTGAATCAAAACGCTACCACAAAAAAATGTTAGCGATCGCAGGGATCAGGACTGACTCTGCGAACGCTGCAGTTATGTGTGCTTAGTGTTTTGTAAGTGACAGTGATTGATCGATACTGCATTTGGCTGGGCTGGGCGGAGGGGGAAAACGCAGGTGCTAGCAGGTATCTGGGCTGATCCCGCTAACAATGCGTTTTTTGGAACCCTAAACTGCTGGGACGCTAGTATAGATCTGATCAGATCAGATATTGATCTGTTCAGATACTATACCACTAAGGGAGGTGTATGCTTTGCGTGTGGGTGTTTGCGGTGCTGGCACTAATCTGGGGCAATGCAGACCTTATTTGACCCTAAAACGCAATTGATATCACCCGCCGGGCGATCAGGGGGTTAAACCATTATTGGGTAATAAATGGCGGGTGCCCTGACAGTATAAAAAACAAACTAACTAACCAGCATCACCCGTAACAGTTATACGGTGATCACTGGTGAAAGGGTTTACTAGGGGCAATCAGGGGGTTAAAACCTTTATTAGGTAATATATGGGGGTACCTGACGCTATATAAAAACCTGGCGGGGAACCTAAATAACTAACTGGCTAACCAGCGTCACCAGTGACACTTATACGGTGATCACTGGTAAAGGAGTTAACTCTAGGGGCAATCAGGGGGTTAAAACCTTTATTTAGGTTGTAATATGGGGGTACCTGACCTATAAACCTATTTATGAACCTATATAAACCTGGCGGTTAACCTAAAAAAAAAAAACTGGCTACCTAGCGGCACCAGTGACACTAATGCAGAAATCAGAAGAACGATTGCTTAGTGACACTGGCAAAAGGGGGTGAAAGGGTTAACTAGGGGCAATCAGGGGGTTAAAACCTTTATTACGTAATATATGGGGGTACCTGACGCTATATAAAAACCTGACGGGGAACCTAAATAACGAAATAACTAACTGGCTAACCAGCATCACCAGTGACACTTATACAGTGATCACTGGTGAAAGAGTTAACTCTAGGGGCAATCAGGGGGTTAAAACCTTTATTTAGGTTGTAATATGGGGGTACCTGACCTATAAACCTATTTATGAACCTATATAAACCTGGCGGTTAACCTAAAAAAAAACTGGCTACCTAGCGGCACCAGTGACACTAATGCAGCGATCATAAAACCGATCGCTTAGTGACACTGGCAAAAGGGGGTGAAAGGGTTACCTGGGGGGCAATCAAGGGGTTAAACCTTTATTAGGGGGGGTAGGGGGCTACCTTAGACCTAAAGGGGCCTAAAACTAACTGCCCTGACAGTTATTACAGTCACAACTGACACTAAATTCAGTGATCAGTAAATAAATGATCACTGCAATTAGTGACACTGTGACTGGGGGGGCAGGGGGTGATCTGGGGGTGACAGGGGGTGAAATATGTGTCCTGGTGTCAGTGTACTGTTGGTGCACTAACCTGGATGTCTTCTCTCCTCGGCGTCCCGGTCAGATAGACCGACACGCCGAGCGTGACATCACTTCCTCTGCCTGTGTTTAGAATTACACAGACAGGGGAAGCATCTGATTCGCCAGGAGCGATCGCGAGGGGGTGGCCAGAAACCACAGGCCGTCCCCTCATCTCGGATCGCTTTTGAAGCGATGCCGACCGTCCCCGCCGGTCCGATCGGACCCCCCACCCACCGGAAGAATGTCACGTACAGGTACGGGATTTTCCCTGTACGTGCCATTCTGCTGACGTATATGTACATGGGGCGGTCGGCAAGTGGTTGATGACAGCTTGAATTATTTTGTGGTATTTAGGGATGATGCTCATTATCTTCTCAGATGGTAAAGCTGCCCATTCCTCTTGGCAAAAAGCCTTGTGTTCCTGTAAATTCTTGGGCTGTTTGCATGAACTACACGTTTGAGATCTCCCCAGAGTGGCTCAATGATAATGCGGTCAGGAGACTGAGATGGCCACTCCAGAACCTTCACTTTATTCTGCTGTAGCCAATGACAGGTCGACTTGGTCTTGTGTTTTGGATCACTGTGATGTTGGATAGTCCAAATACGTCCCATGTGCAGCTTCCTGGCTGATGAATGCAAATGTTCCTCCAGTATTTTTGATAATATACTGCATTCATCTTGCCATCAATTTTGACCAAATTTCCTGTGCCTTTGTAGCTCACACATCCCCAAAACATCAGAGATCCACCTCTGTGTTTCACATTAGGAGTGGTGTACCTTTCATCATAGGCCTTGTTGACTCCTCTCCAAATGGTTGACGCCAAAAATATAAATTTTGGTCACATCACTCCAAATGACTTTGTGCCAGAAGGTTTGAGGCTTGTCTCTGTGCTGTTTGGCGTATTTTAAGTGGGATAATTTGTAACATTTGTGTAGTAATGGCTTTCTTCTGACAACTCAACCATGTAGCCCATCTTTCTTCAAGTCCCCCCTGATTGTGCATTTTGAAATAGCCACACCACATGTTTTCAGAGAGTCCTGTATTTCACCTGAAGTTATTTATGGGTTTTTCTTTGCACCCCAAACATTTTCCTTGTAGTTGTGGCTAAAATCTTAGTTGGTCAACCTGACCGTGGTTTTGTTTCAATAGAACCCCTCCTTTTCCACTTCTTGATTAGAGTTTGAACACTGCTGATTTTCATTCTCAATTCCTTGGCTATCTTTTTATACCCCTTTCCTGTTTTATTCAATTCAACCTCCTTTTCCTGCAGATCCTTTGACAGATCTTTTGCTTTCCCCATGAATCCAGAAACATCAATGCAGCACTGGATGAAAGATGCAAGGGTCTGTCCGGGGTCCATAAACTCATTGACCTTTTATGCACACACACTAATTACAAGCAAACAGATCACAGGTGAGGATAGTTACCTTTAATAGCCATTTAAACCCCTTTGTGTCAACTTGTGTGCATGTTATCAGGCCAAAATCACCAGGGTATGTAAACTTTTGATCAGGGTCATTTGGGTAGTTTCTGTTGTGATTATGATTTAAAAAGAGTAAACACAGTTCTTTGATAACAAATGGTTTCAGCCAAACACTAACCTTGCGTGAAAGAAATGTTTTTGTGTTATCATTCATATTCTCTGAAAAATGGCCAAGAAATCATAAATTCTGCCAGGTATATAAACTTATGAGCACAACTGTAAATTAAAAAAAAATAAAGACTAAAAAGGGGTATGTCTTCTACATTACTTAAAGGGCTTATGCTACATACTCTAACTAGCCACTATACATGTAACCTGAGCTGGCAGTTTTCATTTTTAACTGAATCAAGAGAAAATTGGAATCCAGCTATAGGTAAAGTAGAAGTATAATTTATAAAAATCAAACATTAAGACAGGTGACACTTCAAGACCATTTTCTATGCGACTTATTTTCCAGGTAGAACATATTGGGACAAACAGCTCCTGTCAGTTCTGGATAGAATGTATTTGCCACATAGAATTTTGAGGTTAATAAGGTAAATGGGTGGCAGTGAGAGGTCTGTAGCAGGTTAAGCACTGGCCACACCTTGCTCCCCACCTAAGATATCATTTGTCTTCCCTGGGTTAATAAGGATGGTGTTGAGGCAAGCAGGCTGTGAGGGGACATTTCTGCAGGACTGGAACAAACCCAGTATGGTCTATTTACTAGCCAGAAGGCTTACACCTGTTTTGCTGGACTTTTGTTTTGGACTGTGCTTCTTACCCCTGTGCGGAAATCCTTTTGTTTGCTGTACACGCTGACCAATAAACACGGGCAGGAAGCCCTTTAACCTTACATGCGACTTGGATCACCTCTCTGCAAGCTCTCTCCTTAAACCTGAAACCCACAATATGTTGCTCTAACAGTTACCTAGAACATGATAGCAAATCATTTCATAGCAGGAATAAAAAGTACAATTTACAGAATTTGAGTTTTTATAACACTACAGTCTCAATGGCTATTCAAATTTTTTTCTAGCTTATCAGGCAGTTAAACAACCACTTAAATTTGAATATCTAGTTCTTACTTTAATTTGTAAGAATAAGCTTCATGCATGTACATCTCTTTAGGATAATAAAGTCCTAACTGAATTCTTATGTTCAGATTTAAAGGCTTTTTGGACTTTATTATGTCTATCAAATATATCAAAATGGCTTTCTAAGGATTTTCCGGTCTCTGAATTATAAATCTGGTATTCTTAATGAGGCTCTATTTATATATACACTATGCTTTATATACTAAGTTTTCCATTCCTTCCAAAAATGTTACTAAAATGATTTGTTTTTGGGTACTGTAGAGTATGGCTGAAACAACCAATCGTCATCATCGATTAAGAAAATAGTTGTCAACTATTTTTTATAATCGATTAGTTGGTCAGCTGATTAGTTGGCCTGTATACAGAATGCATTATTTGTTTACCTATCATAAAATACAGTGTGGCACACATACAGCTCAGTACACCGTCCATACAGGTCAGTAAGAGCCTGAGAACTTGTGTATGTGAATGTGTGAGGAGCAATGTTTCATGGGATATATAGTTCTGGGCAGGAGAAGGAAGTAAGTGATTCTAAAGGCAGAAGTTTTCTTTACCTTGCTATCAGGGGCACTCTATACTATACTTTGCAGCTTGCTATATGAGCACTTTAACCACTTCAGCCCCGGACCAATTGGCAGCCAAAGGACCAGGCCCCTTTTTGCGATTCGGCACTGCGTCGCTTTAACTGACAATTGTGCGGTCGTGCGACGTGGCTCCAAAACAAAATTGGCGTCCTTTTTTTCCCACAAATAGAGCTTTCTTTTGGTGGTATTTGATCGCCCCTGCGGTTTTTATTTTTTGCGCTATAAACAAAAATAGCGACAATTTTGAAAAAAATGCAATATTTTTTGCTTTTTGCTATAATAAATATCCCCCAAAAATATATAAAAAAACATTTTTTTTCCTCAGTTTAGGTCGATACGTATTCTTCTACACATTTTTGGTAAAAAAAAAATCGCAATTAGCGATTATTGATTGGTTTGCGCAAAAGTTATAGCGTTTACAAAATAGGGGATAGTTTTATAGCATTTTTATTAATATTTTTTTTACTAGTAATGGCGGCGATCAGCGATTTTTATTGTGACTGCGACATTATGGCGGACACATCGGACATTTTTGACACATTTTTGGGACCATTGTCATTTATACAGCAATCAATGCTATTTAAATGCATTGATTCCTGTATAAATGACAGTTGTAGTGAAAGAGTTAACCACTAGGGGGAGGGGTTATGGGCTGTGACGTGTGTGTGTTTTTTTACATTAGGGGGCGGGGCTGACGTCATTGATCGGCTTTCCCGATGACCGGGAACAGCCAATCAATGACAGGCAGAGTAGGAAGCGCGGGGAGAGGTTTGTTTACACAAACCTCTCCCCGTTCTTCAGCTCTGTAACCCGATTGCGGGACACCAGCAGCGATCAGGTCCGCTGGTCCCGCGGCCGGGGTCACGGAGCTCCCGACCGGGTCGCGAGCGCGCCCCACGGGCAGGCATTTAAAGGGCCACGTACAGGTACGTGGTTTTGCCTGCCCGTGCCATTCTGCTGACGTATATATGCAGTGGGCGGTCGGGAAGCGGTTAAAGGCAGTATGGCAGAAGCACTGGTGGGGAACCCCAGAAGAGCAGAGCAGGTAAGTATGACAAGTTTGTTGTTTGAAAAAAAAAAAAATCCAATGTTTACAATCACTTTAAAGGCATTACAATTACATTTAAAGTAAAAGTCTACCAGTATTGTGCATATTTAAAATGAATATATCCAGGCAAAAGGTCTCAGCCTTTAGTGCTATTTTATTATAAAATATTTATATCCCCCCTCCACCCTTCATGTAGCTTCATGTCTGTCATATACTAATTCTGGGTAAATGTAATATTATATTTATGATATAAGTTATATGTTATTTTGTACTATAAAGGCCTACATTTTGTTTTTTTAACTCCATCATGACAAATGATAACAAAAAACGATGCTGCTACTAAATGCCTTATGCTGGCCATACACGCATCAATTTTCGGATGAGAATATTGGTACAAATATTCATATGAAAACTCATTGTAGAATAAAGTAATGGACGTATGTCGGTCCAAAAATTTCACTTGCTGGCGTGGCTTGCGCACTGAAGAAGATGGCCGCTTAAGCCTAGAGCTCTCCACAGCCGGCCGTTTTCACCGGAAATAACGGGCAGTTATCCTCCCCCAAACACAGTATTAAATACCCCACAGCACTCCAGAGACACCAGGGACAATAATGTCTTGCAAAAGAGGACAAGAACGGGGACCGAAAAAGCTGACATCTTTTTCATTTAAACAGAGCGGAGCGCTGACGAAAATCCAAGATGGCACCGCCGGAGCTGTGAGGAAAAATAATAAGGTACATACAAATCTTCCGGATAGCCATCCACCTGAAATGGATGAGGAATTATCATCCTCATATTCCAGTGGCTCCTCTCATCTATCCCCAACCTCTCAGGGTCCTGCTAAATCACGGATGAAGCTGGATTCATCTTACCAGGCCGCTGATGCTGTAAATACAGTTCTGCATCGTGACAATGCTATGTCCTCATTACAGTCATCTATAGCTGCTTTCCCAACATCAGGTCAGCAGGTACTAGATACCACAATGAAAGACATGCTTGTGTCATTACAATCATCTATTGTGTCTACTCTATCTTCTTTAATCCACACATTTTCTCTTGATATGAAACGTATGGATGGCAGATTACAATATGTTGAAAACAGTGAATGTACTGAAACAGTGAATGAGTTAGTGGATGCATATGCAGAACAAAATGATGATTCCGTGTGGGTCAAGGCGAAATTGACGGATCTCGAAGACCGCTCTCGTCAAAATAATATCAATATGAGAGGAGTACCACAGTCAGTCCTACCTATGGACTTGCGTAACTATGCCAGTACACTGTTTTCTACATTATTTTAGGAATTATCACCGATTGAACTCACCATCGACCGTATTCGTAGAATTCCCAAACCGAGACATCTAGAAGAATCGATTCCTAGAGATGTCATTCTACGGATTAATTTCTTTCAAGCCAAAGCGCAAATCCTCTCCAAAGTCTTCCACCACCATACGCGGATATCCAATTATTTGCGGATCTCTTGCAATTTACACTACAAATGAGAAGACAGCTCAAAACTGTAACGAAGGCCTTGTCCAACCACAAGATAACATACAAATGGCGACATCCAGCCACTATACTGACCACGTATAACGGGAATCATTTTGCCATATCTACCGTTGAAGGCGGTATGCAACTACTCCAAACATGGGGTATTATAGTTGATTTTCCACAAAACACCACTGCCTTGAGAGCAAACCCCCATTTTTCCATTTTGGACAAAACCGTGAACAAAGCAGAATCAAATACAAATGAACTATTCCTGCCCATTGCCTGATATGCATTATTGACACATATGGTCTGGCTTTATGCTCAATACCCTACTTCTTGAACTTTACCCCTTATCTTGGTCAGCATCTCTCTGAGTTTTTTATGGCAGACTGCTGAATTTTTGTTCTATTACATTTTTCTCTTTTCTTCACAGAATTTTTTATTTTTTATTTTTTTCGATCTACTGATTTCTATTACCGATTCACTATTGCTAGTGATAACTTGCTTATTATTGCAGCTTATAAAGTTACATTGTTGTATGCATGATAATATAGTAACAAAGAGGCGTGTTAATAGCCATCAGAAATACTCTTACGTTCCAATTAGATACTTGTATCACTGACCCAGAAGGTCGTTATATTTTTTTGATTTGTACCATTAATAATATCCCCTATACCTTAGTATCCATTTATGCTCCAAATATGCGACAAATGCATTTCATAAAAAAAACTATAAAGAAAGCAAAGAAGGTTCAAAAAGGTCATCTCCTGATTTGTGGAGATTTCAATTTAATTCCGAATAATGATATGGATTCCACTGCTAAATCCAAGCGCTATGCTTCTCCCCTTGATAAGTTCATAGCTTCGAACAACTTATTTGATGTATGGAGATGTGAACATGCTAATGAAAGGGATTACACGTATTTGTCACCACGCCACAATACTTACTCCAGAATTGATCTGTTCTTGACAGATAAATGGCTGCTTGATAAGATTTCATCCTCCATATACATACGGCCACTTGGTCGGATCATGCTCCTATTAGCATTTCCATAGCAGCTAAATCATTTCAACCTAATGCATACATCTGGAGAGCTAATAATTATCTCCTCCAAAATGATTATTACTCCACAATACTTCAGCAACATCTTACTGAATTCCTTTCAATTAATTCGACATCTATATGATGACCCAATGATGCTATGGAATGCTCATGAAGCTGTTATGAGAGGTGTGTTTATGCAATTAGGTTCTAGAGCCAAAAGAAAAAGAACTCGGAAGTTGGATGAACTTCCTAAGGGTATAGCAAAAGCTGAGGAACTTAACAAGACTGCTCCCTCTCCTTCTCTTAAAACACAAATTTTCCAGTTGCAAAATGTACTGGGATCCCTACTTCTAGAGATGCATGAAAAATCCTACAAAAAATTCAGAGCTATCACTTATGCAAGGGGGAACAAAGCGGGGAAAACTATGGCATTACGCATTAAAGGTTATAGATCTAAGACTAAAATCCCATTCCTCTATCATCCACATACTAAAGAAAAATTACTTAAACCTTCCTCTATAGCCAATGCACTTAGCTTATACTATAAAGATCTATATAGTATAACATTACGAATGATGGTGATACCCATCAACCTTCTCAGGAGGAGATTGACACCTTCTTAGATAGTGTCAATCTTCCATCTATTTCCTCACAACAATTAGAATTTCTTAATTCTCCCTTCACTATCCCTGAAATTTTACACGCTATCCCTATCCTTCCTAATCTAAAATCACCTGGTCCAGATGGCTTCACTGGAGAATACTTAAAACAATTTCAATGTACTCTAGCACCCCTACTATGTGACATTTATAATTTAGAGGCCGATTCCTCATCATTTCCCAGTAAAATGCTCAATGCTCTTGTAGTAACTCTCCCGAAAACAGATAAAGATCCATCTTCACCTAAAAATTTTAGATCGATTTCCCTACTCAACTTAGACATAAAAATTTATGCGAAGCTCATAGCTAAAAGATTAGATAATATGTTACCCTCTCTTATACATAGAGATCAATCGGGTTTCACTAAAGGAAGACAAGCATTGGATGCTACTAGAAGAATGATAAATATGATTCACCATGTAGACCTCACTAAATGCCATCCTTGCTTCTATCGCTTGACACTGAAAAAGCGTTTGATAGAGTGTATTGGGGGCTACCTATCATCGGTTCTGACTAAATTTGGCAATAAAATCAATAAAGCAATATTGGCCCTATATTCTGCCCCTTCAGCTCGAGTATATATCGCAGATTCTCTATCACTTCCATTTCCAATCAAAAATGGTACACGACAGGGATGCCCTCTATCCCCCCTAATTTTCAATCTTGTTATCAAACCCTTAGCTGAGAGCATTGGGTCCAACAAAAACATTTTAGGAATTACCATTGCCTAACAAGAACATAAAATCAACCTCTTTGCGGATGATGTTGTTCTCATGATACCTGATGCTTTGAAATCCTTACCGGAAATTCAGAAAACACTAAATTTGTTCAGTAAAGTCTCTTACTATAAGCTTAATGTGAATAAATCCTGTATACTGAATCTGGGCATTGATGACCATACCATCAAGCACCTTAAATTAAAATTTCCTTATTCGTGGGCCGAAAACACAATTAAATATTTGGGTATTCAACTATCAAAATCGTGTAAATCACTGTTCCAATATAATTACATTCCTCTTCGTAACACCTTACAAGAGAATCTCATTAAACAAGCACCTCATGAATTTTCATGGATGGGTCGCCTAGCAGCCTTTAACCACTTCAGCCCCGGACCAATTGGCAGCCAAAGGACCAGGCCCCTTTTTGCGATTCGGCACTGCGTCGCTTTAACTGACAATTGCGCGGTCGTGCGACGTGGCTCCCAAACAAAATTGGCGTCCTTTTTTCCCCACAAATAGAGCTTTCTTTTGGTGGTATTTGATCGCCCCTGCGGTTTTTATTTTTTGCGCTATAAACAAAAATAGAGCGACAATTTTGAAAAAAATGCAATATTTTTTACTTTTTGCTATAATAAATATCCCCAAAAAATGTATAAAAAAACATTTTTTTTCCTCAGTTTAGGCCGATACGTATTCTTCTACATATTTTTGGTAAAAAAAATCGCAATTAGCGATTATTGATTAGTTTGCGCAAAAGTTATAGCGTTTACAAAATAGGGGATAGTTTTATAGCATTTTTATTAATATTTTTTTTTATTAGTAATGGCGGCGATCAGCGATTTTTATTGTGACTGCGACATTATGGCGGACACATCGGACATTTTTGACACATTTTTGGGACATTTGTCATTTATACAGAAATCAGTGCTATTTAAATAGCACTGATTCCTATGTAAATGACAGTTGTAGTGAAGGGGTTAACCACTAGGGGGCGGGGAGGAGTCAGTGTGACGTGTTGTGTTTTTTTTTACAGTAGGGGGGCGTGGCTGTACGTCTGACGTCATTGATCGGCGTTCCCGATGACAGGGAACCGCCGATCACTGACAGTCAGTGTAGGAAGCGCGGGGAGAGGTTTGTTTACATAGACCTCTCCCCGTTCTTCAGCTCCGTAACCCGATCGCGGGATACCAGCGGCGATCGGGTCCGCTGGTCCCGCGGCCGTGGTCACGGAGCTCCCGACCGGGTCGCGAGCGGGCCGCTGGCGGTGCGCGCGCCCCCCGGGCAGGCAAATTAAAGGGGACGTACCCGTACGTGCTTTTGCCTGCCCGTGCCATTCTGTAGACGTATATCTACATGAGGCGGTCGGGAAGCGGTTAAAATGCTTCATCTTCCACAAGTATTGTACTTTTTTAGAACACTCCCGATCCCAATTCCGTCTAAATTTTTCCAATCACTTCAGACTCTCTTTTCTAAATTTATCTGGCAGGGTAAGAAGTCTAGATGCGCCCATTCAAATTTAGTAAAGAGACGTCAAGCTGGTGGAACCGGTTATGTGGATTTTCAAGATTATTATTTAGCCTCAGTTCTTACACAATCTAAAGATTGGTTTATGTCCCCTCCATCCACAATATGTGGGAAGATGGAAACTGCTAATGTCCCAGGAAACAATCTATCTTTATGGATTTCTTCCATAGCACTTGGAGCCAAGATACCTTCTCCCATCTCCCCAACAATTCTAGCAACTCTTAAATCCTGGACCCGATTTCTACACCTAACTTCCTCACACCCACTCCTTACCACAGTACAAGTCCCGTTAGATACTTTACACAATTTCATGCACTCAACTTCATTTTCGCCATGGATAGCGAAAGGCATTAAATATCTATCTGACCTGCTAGACAATGGGGTGATTAAACCATTTCCTACACTTCAATGGAATTTTCAATTACCAAATTCAGATATATTACTTTATATCCAAACTAAGAATTGCATTACCAACCTCCCATCATGGTCCTATAATGTACCCCAATCGGCTTGGTCCTTCCTCAAAATCCCCTTACATCATCAAAAAGGGATTTCCCTTTTCTATAATCTTCTTCAACAAAAAAGTGTGTTTATAAAGACCACCCCTCTAATTAGATGGGAAGAAGATTTAGGATGCACCTATACAGTAGACCAATGGGAAAAGGCCTGTAATACCACATATAAGGCCACTTGTTGCTCTACGCTATGGGAGATATCCATTAAACTAACTCAACTTTGGTATCTTATTCCTGATAAAATATCACAATTTAACTGCACATTTGAGGACAAATGTTGGAGATTATGCGGACAAAAAGGAGATATGATGCAGACATTTTGGACGTGTCCCAAGCTTGGGAAATATTGGGAGCAAACTTTTCAGGTCATGAAAAATGAAATTAACAACACAATCATACCTCCGGATCCCTCATTAGCTCTACTATCCCTTGATCTTACTTGCTATCCTACTCCGATCAGGAATCTGTTCACACATATTTTGCTATCTGCCAGGATTAGTTTTACAAGGAAATGGAAAAACCCTGATCCTCCTTCCATAAAAGAAGTAGTAGAATCGACTCACACTCACTTTACTTATGAGTCAATATTAGCTCTTCGTCCTCATAATAAAGAACATATACATAAGCTGTGGCAGCCATGGTTAAAATGGGCCAGTCCCCAAAACATTGCTCGAGTTCTATGTTCCTAAGTTACTTGACTAAAACATTCCTTATCTCGTTTCTCTTTCGTACCCTTGTTTCCTTTCTATTACCATAACAGGTTCACATCATTGTCCCGAACACAGTTTAGCACCCATAGGGGTGTTCGGGATTATATTTATGCTCATCACCTCTGATTTACTGGAATCGGCAGTATACATAAATGTATAAAGATAATATTTATACTATTTTTGCCGTATTATAATTACTTTAATTAATTTGTTTCTATGGATACCATCTTCTATGTATCTAAATGTTATAACTGATCTGTTATTTTGTCATACTTTCTGTTATTTGTCTTGATAAATTTCAATAAAAATTATTGATGAAAAAAAAAAATGTCACTTGCTTTTAAAATTCAATTTTAAAATGAATGTAACTTCTAAATGCAAACCACATTACACTGTCCAAAAATTTGCTCAAGAAAATTTTACTGCTCCTTCGAATTTTCTCGTCACTGTGCTCAAAAACTAATGTCGATTTGACCCCACTAATGATTAGAAAATTAAACGATCCTTATATGAAAATTTTTGATGGAACCATTTATCTGTGTATGGCCAGCATAAAGTGATCGCAGGAAGCTTGTATCAGGCTACCTGCCTATGACAAGGGAGTCTGTCATGCATAATATTATATAAAAGTTCTGTCTGAAAATCTGCAAAACAGCATTTTAGGACTTACATTTTTTTTCTTTAACCACTTAAGGACTGAGCCTCTTTCTGAGATTTAGTGTTTACAAGTTAAAAACAGTTTTTCTTGCTAGAAAATTACTTAGAACCCCCAAACATTATATATTTCTTTTTCTAACACCCTAGAGAATAAAATGGCGGTCGTTGTAATAGTTTGTCACACCGTATTTGCGCAGCGGTCTTACAAGCGCACATTTTTAGAATAAAAAAAAAAAGAAACAGTAAAGTTAGCCAAATTTTTTTTTTATATTGTGAAAGCTATAAACAAGTGAATTGATACCCAACATGTCATGCTTCAAAATTGTGCCCGTTCGTGGAATGGCAACAAACTTTTACCCTTAAAAATCTCCATAGGCTACGTTTAAAAAAATTCTGCAGGTTGCATATTTTGAGTTACAGAGAAGGTTTGGGGTTTTTATTTATGGCTCTTGCTCTAACAATCGTGGTGATACCTCACGTGTAGTTTGAACATCGTTTTCATATGCGGGCGATACTCACGTATGCGTTCACTCCTTCGCACGCTTTTTTTACTTAAAAAAAAAAAAAAAATGGTGTCACTTTTATTCCTATTACAAGGAATGTAAACATCCCTTGTAATTAAAAAAAAAGCATGACAGGACCGCTTAAATATGAGATCTGGGGTTAAAAAGGCCTCAGATCTCATATTTACACTAAAATGCAAAAAAAAATTGAAAAATTAAACGTCGGCACAATGGCACGGCTGCACAAATGGGCATACAGGTATGTCCCCTTTAAGACGTGGATAGAAACAATCTATCTTTATGGATTTCTTCCATAGCACTTGGAGCCAAGATACCTTCTCCCATCTCCCCAACAATTCTAGCAACTCTTAAATCCTGGACCCGATTTCTACACCTAACTTCCTCACACCCTCTCCTTACCACAGAAATGTAAACATCCCTTGTAATTAAAAAAAAAGCATGACAGGACCGCTTAAATATGAGATCTGGGGTTAAAAAGGCCTCAGATCTCATATTTACACTAAAATGCAAAAAAAAATTGAAAAATTAAACGTCGGCACAATGGCACGGCTGCACAAATGGGCATACAGGTATGTCCCCTTTAAGACGTGGATTGTGGGCATATGCACACCTGCCTCAGGTTCCACGACCGTTCCTGCGGGTAACGCGGACTCGATGTCCGCCGGTGTCCTGTGATCTTGTCACGGAGTGGCAGACTTATGTAAACAAGGCATTTCCCCTTTCTGCCTAGTGACATGACAGAGATCTACTGCTCCCTGTCATGTCCTCGGTAGCCCATCCCCCCACAGTTAGAATCACTCCCTAGGACACACTTAACCCCTTGATCGCCCTCTAGTGTTTAACCGCTTCCCTGCCAGTGTCATGTATACAGTAATCAGTGCATTTTTATAGCACTGATCGCGGTATAAATGACAATGGTCCCAAAATAGTGTCAAAAGTGTCTGATGTGTCCACCATAATGTCTCAGTCACGCTAAAAATCGCAGCTCGCTGCCATTACTAATAAAAAAATAATAATAATAATAAATGGCATAAATCTATCCCCTTAAATTTTTTATATATTTTTGGGGATATATATTCTAGCAAAAAGTAAAAAATTCAATATTTTTTACTTTGTCAAAATTGTCGCTCTTTTTTTGTTTATAGCGCAAAGAATTAAAAACGCAGAGGTGATCAAATACCACCAAAAGAAAGCTCTATTTGTGGAAAAAAAGAACGTCAATTTTGTTTATCTGTGTATGGCCAGCATAAAGTGATCGCAGGAAGCTTGTATCAGGCTACCTGCCTATGACAAGGGAGTCTGTCATGCATAATATTATATAAAAGTTCTGTCTGAAAATCTGCAAAACAGCATTTTAGGACTTACATTTTTTTTCTTTAACCACTTAAGGACTGAGCCTCTTTCTGAGATTTAGTGTTTACAAGTTAAAAACAGTTTTTTCTTGCTAGAAAATTACTTAGAACCCCCAAACATTATATATTTCTTTTTCTAACACCCTAGAGAATAAAATGGCGGTCGTTGTAATAGTTTGTCACACCGTATTTGCGCAGCGGTCTTACAAGCGCACATTTTTAGAATAAAAAAAAAAAGAAACAGTAAAGTTAGCCAAATTTTTTTTTTATATTGTGAAAGCTATAAACAAGTGAATTGATACCCAACATGTCATGCTTCAAAATTGTGCCCGTTCGTGGAATGGCAACAAACTTTTACCCTTAAAAATCTCCATAGGCTACGTTTAAAAAAATTCTGCAGGTTGCATATTTTGAGTTACAGAGAAGGTTTGGGGTTTTTATTTATGGCTCTTGCTCTAACAATCGTGGTGATACCTCACGTGTAGTTTGAACATCGTTTTCATATGCGGGCGATACTCACGTATGCGTTCACTCCTTCGCACGCTTTTTTTACTTAAAAAAAAAAAAAAAATGGTGTCACTTTTATTCCTATTACAAGGAATGTAAACATCCCTTGTAATTAAAAAAAAAGCATGACAGGACCGCTTAAATATGAGATCTGGGGTTAAAAAGGCCTCAGATCTCATATTTACACTAAAATGCAAAAAAAAATTGAAAAATTAAACGTCGGCACAATGGCACGGCTGCACAAATGGGCATACAGGTATGTCCCCTTTAAGACGTGGATAGAAACAATCTATCTTTATGGATTTCTTCCATAGCACTTGGAGCCAAGATACCTTCTCCCATCTCCCCAACAATTCTAGCAACTCTTAAATCCTGGACCCGATTTCTACACCTAACTTCCTCACACCCTCTCCTTACCACAGAAATGTAAACATCCCTTGTAATTAAAAAAAAAGCATGACAGGACCGCTTAAATATGAGATCTGGGGTTAAAAAGGCCTCAGATCTCATATTTACACTAAAATGCAAAAAAAAATTGAAAAATTAAACGTCGGCACAATGGCACGGCTGCACAAATGGGCATACAGGTATGTCCCCTTTAAGACGTGGATTGTGGGCATATGCACACCTGCCTCAGGTTCCACGACCGTTCCTGCGGGTAACGCGGACTCGATGTCCGCCGGTGTCCTGTGATCTTGTCACGGAGTGGCAGACTTATGTAAACAAGGCATTTCCCCTTTCTGCCTAGTGACATGACAGAGATCTACTGCTCCCTGTCATGTCCTCGGTAGCCCATCCCCCCACAGTTAGAATCACTCCCTAGGACACACTTAACCCCTTGATCGCCCTCTAGTGTTTAACCGCTTCCCTGCCAGTGTCATGTATACAGTAATCAGTGCATTTTTATAGCACTGATCGCGGTATAAATGACAATGGTCCCAAAATAGTGTCAAAAGTGTCTGATGTGTCCACCATAATGTCTCAGTCACGCTAAAAATCGCAGCTCGCTGCCATTACTAATAAAAAAATAATAATAATAATAAATGGCATAAATCTATCCCCTTAAATTTTTTATATATTTTTGGGGATATATATTCTAGCAAAAAGTAAAAAATTCAATATTTTTTACTTTGTCAAAATTGTCGCTCTTTTTTTGTTTATAGCGCAAAGAATTAAAAACGCAGAGGTGATCAAATACCACCAAAAGAAAGCTCTATTTGTGGAAAAAAAGAACGTCAATTTTGTTTAGGTGCACCATCGCACGACCTTTCAATTGTCAGTTAACCGGTTCCCGACCGGCTCCTGCACATATACGTCGGCAGAATGGCATGGCTGGGCAAAGTAACGTACCCGTACATTACTTTGAATTTCCCGCCATGCGAGCGCCTGCCGAGAGCTCTGTGACCGTAACCCCACTCGATCGCCGTGGGGATACCCGCGATCGTGTCACGGAGCTCAAGCACGGGGCGATGCCAATGTAAACATCATCTCCCCGTTCTGACTAGTGACAGCACACTGATCGTCTGCTCCCTGTCATCGGGAGCAGCGCTCAGTGTGGTGTCGCACACAGCCACACCCCCATACAGTTATAAACACGCCCCTAGAAACACTTAACCTCTACACTACCACCTAGTGGTTAACCCATTCGCTGCCAGTGACATTTTTACAGTAATCAATGCAATTTTATACCATCGATCGCTGTATTAATGCCAATGGTCCCAAAAATGTGTCAAAATTGTCCGATGTGTCCGCCAAAATGTCGCAGTCATGATAAAAATCGCTGATCGCCGCCATTACTAGTAAAAAAAAAATATATAATAAAAATGCCATAAAACTATCCCCTATTTTGTAAACGCTATAACTTTTGCGCAAACCAATCAAATGCTTATTGCGATTTTTTTACCAAAAATATGTAGAAGAATATGTATCGGCTTAAACTGAGGGGAAAAAAATGTTTTTTTATATATGTTTGGGGGATATTTATTATAGCAAAAAGTAAAAAATAATGCGTTTTTTTTCAAAATTGTCGCTCTTTTTAAAAAAAAAAAAAAACGCAGAGGTGATCAAATACCACCAAAAGAAAGCTATATTTGTGGGAAAAAAAGGACGCCAATTTTTTTTGGAAGACCACGTCGCACGACCGCGCAATTGTGAGTTAAAGCGACGCAGTGCCGAATTGCAAAAAACGCTCTGGTCAGGAAGGGGGTAAATCCTTCCGGGGCTGAAGTGGTTAAAGCGACGCAGTGCCATATCGCAAAAAGTGCTCTGGTCAGGAAGGGGTTCAATTATTCCGGGGCTGAAGTGGTTAATAATGAATTTTGTCAGTGTCTATGTGTTTATTTACACTCTAATTTTCTGGTGTGAATAAATAATGTGGGGTACTATATACCCCTTACTCAATTTTGTGGAGGGGAGCAGTACCTGGGGGTCGGTTTCTTTTAAAAAGGGCTTCAAGAAGTCCACTCTGCAGACCCCCACAACTGCTGGGCCAGGATTGAGGGGAAAAGAGGCCCTTGCCCTCATCAATGTGCGACCCCCTGCCAAGTAAACTCTTCAAGTTGAAGGCCTGGTATAGTTTGACGGGGAAGTGCATGCTCATTGTCTCACCCTTTTCTGGCCAACTAGGCTGTATGCTTGGATAAGATCATTTTGAAGGGGGCCACATGCTTTTTTTGGGGTGAAGGGGTTCCACTTAAAATCTATAACAGACCTAGGATAGGAGATGTGTTTTTTTGGTGGGAGAACTACATTTCTTTTTCTTTTTTTGCTGCTAGAAACTGCGCAATGACCCCACAAAAAAAAAGTCCTTATGAGGGTCTGGTATAGATTTTAGGGGGAGCTCACATAAAAAAAAATACATCAAGTTCTTCCAAGTAACCCCTGGCTACCCAGTCACATATATATATATATATATATATATATATATATATATATATATATATATATATTTGAATGCAAATAAAGACTGGGACTGCTTTTCCGACTGACTCCTAGTTGCAACTCATAGTTTCCCATTAAATGTAATCAATGGGGGGGGGGGGGGGGGGGGGGGTGCTGTTTGACATCATTTATTAAATAGGGTCATGGTAGAACACCACTGGCATCTTGGCAACCAACGTTGCTGTGCAGCTTGCATAAGGGATAGTATTCATTTTTTGGTGTATTAGCCAAACATTTCAGCCAGTCTGCAAGCACTAAACAATCAAATCTGATGCACAGTCTATAATGAACCAGACATGTTGCACATCAGTTATGCCTTTTTAGTAGGCTGCATTTAAGGGGGGGGGGGGGTTTAACGTTAAATAAAAATTATTGTGGCTCAGATAAGCAACAAGAGGCAAGAATATTGAACAGTAAGCATTGAATCAATTAGAGTAGGCTGCATTTTTTAAATGATAGATTACATGCAGTTTTGCAGCCCAAAATTTCACGTTTAGGTGTATATATTTTATATAAAAAAGGAAGAAATAATTCAATAACTCCATAGACTGCAGTTAAACACCTTTACTAGGCCACATTTTGAGTTATGTATTTACAAGTCTACACTAAAATCAATTCTATTACTGGTGCAGTCCTACTGGAAATAAACTTGCCGAGAGAAGATGACAAGTTAAATGGATAATCTTTGGTAGCAAGCATAGACTGTGCAATTCAGTCTCTAGCAGTCGTTTCTAAACTCCAGAATGTTATTATGCATATTTTATTGTATTAGTGCTATTTCCAGCACCAAGGGCAGATATGACTCAATCATGTGTAGTTGCAACACACTGGCTGCCCTAGACCTTCCTCCTGTCACTTGCTTCCTCCTTCTCAGTGCGTAATGAAATGAGGTACTTAAACTCCACGCAATGCATTTCATTACCAGGCCCTCATCAGTAGTCATTTCTGTACGTTGTTCCTCCTCTCTAATAGCCCCATTAACCCCTTTGTTGGCAAATTACTTTATTGAAATGTCTAAGATGAAATGACAAGCATAAATCCACCTTCCACGGAAATCATGTCATCTTACAAACCAGTCTCTCCATGGATATGTCTATTCAAATAGTCAAAATTTTTTAATGTCAGGTTATATTAGAAAATGTAATTGATCCTCCACCCAGAAAACCAACCATTTTGAAGAGAAAGGTTTCTCTGCATGTAAAAGATGTTTGTCCAATGTCTCATAGGGTGACAAATGTACCAGGAAAAAAAAAAGTAAAAAAACAAATAAAGAATATAGAATTTGAAGACTGGGACGATGTGTGGAACTCTACCTTTTCTAGACTGGTGTCAGTAAGGGATCACCTGATACAATTCAAATTACTCCGTAGAATATATTACACTCCAGCTAAACTTGCGGGAATCTTTTCAGTGCATGCCTTGATCTGTTGGATGTGTGCTGCCCCTTGGGCGGATTTTCTGCACATTTTCTGGCATTGCACACCGATCCAGCAGATTTGGGCAGAGGTTATGGACTGTGTCAAGTCAGTTATGACAATTACTGTCAGACCTTCCAGTCTGTTTGTTGGGACTGGTGTACCCGTTGGCACCCAAAAAGGTGAACCGTACACTACTTACCCTGCTCCTGTATTAATGTAAAAAAATCATTCAGTCATGGAAGAAACCATTGCTCCCTACCATTGTGGCTTGGAAGGCGTTAATAAATAATACCTCACCACTGTGCAATGCTACGTATCTTAGAAGAGGAGTACCAACTAAATTTGAAAAGGTGTGGGGCGATTGGATGAATGATAGTTCTACCGCTTTGGATTAACTGCTAATTGGTTAAAAGTTTATATTGTGGGCAAAATGCTAACTATATGCAGGCCTTGGTGAGCACCTTGCCCAATACCTGTTAATATCCCAGGGGTGTTGCGATTTGACTCTGTAAATGTGTGCTTTATTTTCCTTATTTACCTCTATACAAGAAACTGATCACTGGTATGGTCTGAAGCTCTATTGTTCACTGGTGCTGGTGTATTGTCGTGCTGATTGTTGACTCTGTTTTAATGTTTGAAACTTTATTATGAAAATTTCAATAAACAATTAAAAGAAAAAAGAATATAAAATTGATACATTTTACTCCTATAATGCCATTCATTAACCTACACCCTGGAGTGGTCCTGTAGGATCCAGTAAGTGAGTCCCACAGGAAGAAAACTGGAAATCAGAAGAACATGTAAATAACATACAGAAAGGTTAAGAAACACAGCAAGTAATTAATAAAGAGTGTCTTAGACATTCATTAGAAATCTGTTTCTGATCGAATTGTCTCACCAAAGGTTAAATAGAGTAAATAACAGTGACAGAGGGAATCTGCACTAACCAGTATACACTGTAGTTAAAGAGAGACACGATAATACTGTGCACCACAGTACAGTAAGACATAATGTTGCTATTAGTTATATGACTGCTGTGTTACCTTATACATATGCATAGCCAATAAGACAAGAAGTAAGGCAGGTGCACATTGTTTTTTTGCAGGCTCTGTAGGTGTTTCAGAGGCAGCAGCCATCTGATTGGACACTGCAACCTCTGGTGACCTTTGGCAGCCAGGGCCGGCGCTACCACTAGGCAGACTAGGCAGCCGCATAGGGTGCACTGCTGCCTAGGGTGCAGCCACGCCATTAGGGGTGTTGTTGAAATAATTGGTGGCAGAGCAGCTCAATCACGATGGTGCACCCTGCCTCCCCTGGCATCTTCCTGTCCTTCAATCAGAGGCACCCCCCTCCCTCCCCCCTCGTTCGCACCGCGGCTCCTTCAGATTGCTTAGTAACTCCTCAGAAGGCGATCTGCTGGGGACGGAGTCCTGTTCCGTCCGAGTTAGGAGAGAGGATGAGCTCTGAAGGGCGGAGTTGTAGAACGTCACTGAGGAGGCGGGTTGGACGGTCCAGAGGGAGGAAGAGGGCGGAGTGTATGGTCAGTAATGGAGGAGAGCGAAGTCGGTGTCCAGTGATGTGAGGAGCCGGCGTGAGGCTCCATACTCATCACACTGCTCGTCATCTGCCTAAAGGTGAGTCACCTATGCACACACCTTGACTGCCTTGTGTGTATGTGAGAGGACCTACTGCCGGGGGAATACTGACCTCCCTACACAGCTGTCTTCATACTGACTGTGCCCAGGGGAGTGTATTGTACCACCCCCCACCTATATACTTCACACCCCCACCTGTATACTTCACACCCCCCCCCCACCTGTATACTGCACACCCCCACCTGTATACTGCACCCACCTGTATACTGTACACCTCCACCCCCCACCTGTATACTTCAAACACCCACCCCCACCTGTATACTGTGCACCCCCAACTGTATACTGCACACCCACCTGTATACTATACACCCCCACCTGTATACTTCACACCCCTCCACCTGTATACTGCACTCCCCCACCTGTATACTGCTTCCCCCCACCCCCACTTGTATACTGTACACCCCTCCCCCACCTGTATACTGAGTTGGGGCAGAGCCAAGGGGGCAGCAAAATTAGGTTTCGCCTAGGGTGTCGAAAATCTATGCACCAGCCCTTTAGGCAGCTATCTTGATTGGGGCAACCCTTTTTAAATAATGGTGCCCAGCCTGGAGAGCCTGCTGTCACAGGAAACTGATAGATCTGAACAACTTAAGAAAACATTGGCTTTGTGGTCTATGTTCCATCTCACAAATGAGTTATTGAAAAATGTTCTCACACTTTGATAGAACCATGATGGAGTACCTGTCTCCCCTCCCCCAATCCCCCCTTTTCAGAATTTGTACTATACTTTCTCTCTTCCTCTCAGCATATACCTAGATGCTCTATGGCAGCCTTGCAAACCATCATCACATCCTTGACTTGCCAAATCACCATGCACGGGATGAGGTTTAGCCAGACTTGTTTGTTTTTGGAATGTTAAAATCTGCTATCTTACATATCCCTGTACAAATGTATCTTTTCAGATGTCTCACCACTTATTCAGATGCAATATTTTCGTACTGTATCCAATATTTATACTAGGTATGGTTATCCATATCCATATGCACTGTAGATCGACATGATATGCTTTCTTGTTCCGTATTATCTCCACCTAATCTCCAATAAAATACAGATGAAAGTAAATAATGGTCGTTCCCCAACTCATGTTGGTGTGCTTTGAGAAAGTGCATAGGTCAGGGACAGAAACCCCACTTGTTAGGGAAAGCTTTAACACAGGGAGAGTGTCCTGTTCCGGGGAGGGGGGGGGGGGGGGGGGGGGTTGGGAATAGTGCAGAACCATCACTGGTGCTCATATGACATTCTAATTATAGGAGCAGCTTCTGGAAGACCCCCCCCCCCCCACAGCACAGGAGAGCCACTATATTGTGATCCAGACAACCGCCCCTCTATCAGGTATATATATTGGTCAATTAGGCTATACTTGGAATACTGCCTTACTGCAATACTGTGCCATTGCCATTACCACTGCTAAACTGAGCTATTGCTGAGTAATTCTGTGCCACTGTAAATACTCCCTGCTGTAATACTGTGAGCTTATTTACTAAAACTGGAGCATGCTAAATCTGGTGCAGCTCTGCATAGAAAGCAATCAGCTTTCAGGTTTTATTATCCAAGTTCAACCACTTCCGTGCCGGAAGGTTTTACCCTCTTCCTGACTATGCAATTTTTTGCGATACGGCACTGTGTTAATTTAACTGAAAATTGTGCGGTGGTGCGACGCTGTACCCAAATAAAATTGATGTCCTTTTTCTTCCCACAAATAGAACTTTCTTTTGGTGGTATATGATCACCTCTGACATTTTTTTTTTTGCTCTATAAACAAAAAATCGTCAATTTTGAAAACAAAATATATATTTTATACGTTCTGCTATAGTACATATCCAATAAATAAAATTGAAAGAATCACATTTCTTCATCCATTTAGGTCAATATGTATTCTGCTACATATTTTTGGTAAAAAAAAATCCCAATAAGTGTATATTGACTGGTTTGCGCAACAGTTATAGCGTCAACAAATGATGGGATATTTTTATAGAATTTTATTTGATATTTTTTACTAGTAATGGCAGCGATCAGTGATCTAACTGACACTTTTGACACTTTTTTGGGGACCAGTGACACTAATACAATGATCAGTGCTTAAAATATGCACTGTTAATTTACTAATGACACTGTCAGGGAAGGGGTTAACACCAGGGGCTATCGAAGGGTTTTGTGTGTCCCTAGGGAGTACTTACTAACTGTGTGGGGATTGCTCTGACTGGAAGAACAGAGATCCTTGTTCCGGCTTAGCAGGAACACAAGATATCTATGTTCTCCAATATCAGAACAGCAATCTGCCTTGTTTACATAGGCAGAAAGCCATCCTGCCTCTCTGAGGCGCGATCGTGGGTGGTCAGCGGACATCACGTCCACCAGACCCACTGGCCAGAGGGGGAGCCAATCAGCATGCGCATCCCCAGAGGCTACTGTGCGAAGCGACTTACAGGTACGTCGTTTCGGGGCAGCCGGGCTGCTTTGCTGCAGTAAATGTGTGAAAGGCGGTCTGGAAGAGGTTAAATTAACAATCTGCAGTTAGAAGCTGATTGGCTACCATGCACAGCTGCACCAGATTCTGAGTGCATCAGCTTCAATAAATCTCCCCCACTGTAACTTGCTGAGTATACTACTGCTGCAGCACTGCTGTGCCATTAATTACTGCTCCTTTACAATTATAGGAACACCCACAGGGGTAGAAACCAATTGGCTTCCAGGTTTGTTTGTCAAAGCTTAACTGAACAAGCTAGCGTGCACAGCTGTACCAGATTTCACACTCTCTAGTTTTAGTAAACATCCTGTTTGTGTCACTGACAATTACATAACCGGTCACAATGTGCACTTACAGCTCAAAAATTATTTGTGCAATTAGTAAATATTGGATGTATCAGAATCAAGATATGATTTTATATTTCCAGTACACAAATCTGCATTCCTGTTTTTCTCTATGCTTTCAGTCTCCAGACACCTTTTGTTCAGGTATCTCTATGTATTTCTCAAGGCATTTGAGGCAATTGTATCTGGTTTTGTTTTATACTTACATTCCAACAGAGAGCCATGGGTCTCTTTGTTTTATCACTTGTGATGGCGCAGTTGCACCAGATTTTGCACCCACAGTGCGTTAATTTAGATATTAGTGCCTGAAACGACTAAATGCGTTTTATTCTGTTAATTATATTAAAATATACAAGAAACTATACAACTTCCTAGACTGTGTGTGTGTGATCTCTCTCAGTTTGGGTACCTTGGCCCCCGGCCCCGCCTACACAGGACTTATCAACCTAACATTATTTCTTTATTCTTACTGGGCATAATTCACTAAAGGATATTGCATGCGATAATTGGGTCATGTGACACATTTTTTCCAAATATCGGATGTGAGATTAAAAATGTCAATTCACTATCCCTTTATGTGGTATTTACTTCAAGAAGCAAAAACGCTTTGTAAGTACAGCATAAAATACCATTAAAGTCAATTCACTAAAGTAAATAAATAAATGTGTTAAATAAGTAGTGGTCTAGGCAATATTTAAGAAAAATATGATTTTGGTGTGGTAAGAAGCCCCCCAGACCTCAATGGGCATGGCATGGAAGTGTTTAAAAAAGCACCAATTAACAGTCTAATGAAGAATCTTCACTGACATTTGAAAGCTGGACATATTATCGCACTCAGGTACTTCACAAATGGAGGTTTCCGAGGCTAATTAAAATTTCAAGCCATTCAAACGAGGAGAAGAGTGGTTTAATGTGTGAATGATCATCTCACAAAAGCAAAAGCACTGAATACATTTTGCCTGTCCAAGGAGCTAATGGTGCTGTTTGGGGAATTGTTTTCTTGAGTCATCCACTTTCTTGGAAAGACCTAATTTCAAATGATTTTCAATGATTGCTGGAGAGGTGGTTGGA
This sequence comes from Lithobates sylvaticus, assembly GCA_028564925.1. Classification (NCBI taxonomy): domain Eukaryota; kingdom Metazoa; phylum Chordata; class Amphibia; order Anura; family Ranidae; genus Lithobates; species Lithobates sylvaticus. The sequence continues at coordinate 240,463,556 of CM053030.1, forward strand.
GTATCACAGGCATCTTTTTTTGCACTTCCTTACTAAGCACCTGTAAGGTTTCAGGAAAATTGCACTCAAGTTAGTACATTAGTGTGCTAACATATTTAGGCAAGTGTGAAATGGCTGTAAATTAAGAATGATTTTAGAAATAGAAGTGTTAGTTTATTTTTTCAATCAACAAAATTTTAAGTAGATGAACAGAAGAGAAATTCAAATCAAGTCAATATTTGGTGTGACCACCCTATGCCTTAAAACAGCATCAATTCTTCTAGGTACACTTGCACACAGTGTTTGAAGGAACTCAGCAGGTAGGTTGTTCCAAAAATCTTGGAAAACTAACCACAGATCTTTTATGGATGCAGGCTGTCTCATATCCTTCTGTCTCTTCATGTAATCCCTGACAAATTTGATGATGTTGAGATCAAGGCTCTGTGCAGACCAAACATGTACAGAATACATTTGGGGCAATCACCTGCCTCCCTAAATAAGTATCTGCCTGTATTTTTTAGCATTGAGGACACCATTGACCCTGAGCAAATCTCCAACTCAATTTTCTGTCTGACATGTGACATGAAACTGTTTTCACCAACCTCACCTTAGTAGCAGAGTTTGGCTGTTCCTCCAGTTTTAAGCCTACTACACAGCTGTTTCTGTTTCAGTTAATGGCTGTGTTTCATTAGCACCTACTTGGTGTAATTGGTTAATCATACACCTGACACTAAATCTACAGAATCCCTGACTTTTTGCAAGTGTACAAAGTGTGCAAGTGTAAGACCCCTTTCACACTGAGGTGCTCGAAACCTGCCCATAAAACGTCAGGTTTTGCGGCGTTAGCGGTGCATTTTTTTTTAACCACTTCCAGACCAGCCTCGTTTTGGATTTTAGGTGTTTACATGTTTAAAACAGTTTTTTTTGCTAGAAAATGACTTAGAACCCCCAAACATTATATATTGTTTTTTTTTCTAACACCCTAGAGAATAACATGGCGGTCATTGCAATACTTTATTTCACACCGTATTTGCGCAGCGGTCTTACAAGCGCACTTTTTTTGGAAAATATGAATTTGAATAAAAAAATAAGACAACAGTAAAATTAGCCCAATTTTTTTTTGGATTGTGAAAGATAATGTTACGCCGAGTAAATTGATACCTAACATGTCACGCTTCAAAATTGCGGCTGCTCGTGGAATGGCGACAAACTTTTACCCTCAAAAATCTCCATAAGCGACATTTAAAAGATTCTACAGGTTGCATTTTTTGAGTTACAGAGGAGGTCTATGGCTAGAATTATTGCTCTCGCTCTACCGATCGTGGCGATACATCACATGTGTGGTTTGACTACCGTTTTCACATGCGGGCGCTGCTCACGTATGCGTTCGCTTTTGCGCGCAAGCTCGTCGGGACGGGGTGTTTTAAAAAAAAAATTGGGGGTTTTTCTTATTTCTTTTACTTAATTGTATTATTTTTTGCACTGTTTTAAAAAAAAAAAATGATCACTTTTATTCCTATTACAAGGAATGTAAACATCCCTTGTAATAGAAAAAAAGCATGACAGGTCCTCTTAAATATGAGATCTGGGGTCAAAAAGTCCTCAGATCTCATATTTGGACTTCAATGAGAAAAAAAAAAAATGTCATTTAAAAAAATGACATTTGTAAATTCCCCTTTAAGACGTATGGGCGGAAGTGACGTTTTGACGTCGCTTCCGCCCTCCTATGGTATAGAGATGAGTGGGGGCCATCTTAGCCTCACTCATCTCTATACACAGGCAGGGAAAGGACCCGATCGCCTCCGCCGCTGCCGACGGCTCCGGTAAGCGGCGGAAGGCACGGGAGAGCGGCGGGAGCGGGGGGGTCCTCTCCCGCCGTCGGAAAGGGGACCGCTCACTGTGAAGAGGGATACCTCGGTTGTGGCAGCAGCTGCTGCCGTTACCGAGATATCCCTCTTCAAAAAAATGACGTATATATACAGTGAGCGGTCGTGAAGTGGTTAAGGTCACATGTCTCCAAAAAAACATTTTGTGGCGCTTTTGAAGTGCTTTTCAGGCGCTTCCTAATAATTTCAATGGAGAGGGGCGTTTATGAGGAGCTTTTTTAAGCGCTCAAAACATGCTCCAAAGATGCTGCTTGCCAGACTTTTTTCACCGCTCCGCCAGCGCACCGCCCCAGTGTGAAAGCATCCATTGAAAAGAATGGGAAAACTTTTTAGGAGCTTTTCAGGCACTATTTTTAGTGCAAAAGTGCCTGAAAAGGACCTATGTGAAAGGGGTCTAAGAATTGATGCTGGTTTGAAGCCAAAGGGTATTCACACCAAATAATGTTTTTTTTTCTTCTTCTGTTTGCTCACTTTGCATTTTGTAAAGTGATAAAAATAATTAAAATGTATATTTTTGAATACATTCTTACTTTACAGCATTTTTTCACATCTGCATAAAACTTTTGCACAGTGCTGTATACTTACGTGCCTACCACACGTCATGAGTGGGAGCAAATTAAGAATTATTTATTTGGGATATCTGGTATTCCAAATGTCATGGGTACAATAGATTGCACCCGTGTAACTTTTTTTGCTCCATCTGTAAAAGAGCACATATACCATAACCAGAAGGTTTACCACTCACTTAATATCTAAGTTGTGTATGATGTGCAAATGTTCATCCGAAATGTGGTAACTGGCTTCCCAGGAACTGTTCATGATGCACACATATAAAGACAATTGCAGCTATTCCAGATTAACTGGAGGTCCACTTATCAGTAAGACACCTTTTAATATAAAAAAAAGATATCTCAATGCATGACACGTGTATGTTCATAGGGGCATCTCCTCCTTCCATTCCTTACAACTCAAAAACAAGCAATACAAACAAGATTGGTTTGGCTTGTTAAATAACTGGTGATGGCTAGTAAACAAATAACTAACCCAAAGTGATACAATCCTTGTTGCTTCTGGTTTATTACATCACAGAAGACATTATTTAAAGGAATGTTCCCCCACTCTTCAGTGTCCTTCTGGCACATCAGGTTGCATTTTTTTTTTTTTACATTTATTAAAATATATTAGTTTTCTCCTGTAATTTTTCCAGATTTTTAGAGACTTTTTTGTGTATTTACAGTATCTCACAAACGTGAGTACACCCCTCACATTTTTGTAAATATTTTATTATATCTTTTCATGTGACAACACTGAAGAAATTACACTTTGTTACAATGTAAAGTAGTGAGTGTACAGCTTGTATAACAGTGTAAATTTGCTGTCCCCTCAAAATACCTCAACACACAGCCATTAATGTCTAAACCGCTGGCAACAAAAGTGAGTACACCACTAATTAAGATGTCCAAATTGGGCCCCAAGTGAACAAAGTGACCAATATTTAGTGAGGCCACCATTATTTTCTACCACTACCTTAACCCTCTTGGGCATGGAGTTCAACAGAGCTTCACTGGTTGCCACTGGACTCCTCTTCCACTCCTCCATAATGACATCACGGAGCTGGTTGATATTAGAGACCTTGCACTCCTCCACCTTTTGTTTGAGGAAGCCCCACAGATGCTAAATAGGTTTTAGCTCCAGAGACATGCTTGGCCAGTCCATCACCTTTACCCTCAGCTTCTTTAGCAAGGCAGTGGTCGCCTTGGAGGAGTGTTTGGGGTCATTATCATGTTGGAATCATAACTGGTATATTAATAATATTAGGCAGCATTAGAGAGAGATTATAGGATTGTGTCTTTTTTTTTTTTTTTTGTCAAACTTTAAAGCAGTGTAATACAGTAACATATAAAAAAAATACTTAAAACATATCCCCCTTTCCACTAACATATCACATGTAGTTTACTTTTTCTTTTTTTTTTTTTTTTGTTTAATGCAATATAAAGTGAACAGCAGAGGAAGATTTTTCTGGTGGTGGATTAATGCAGCTATATATAGCAAAACAGTGTACCGGGAAGAAGAACATCTTGGTGGCCAGTATGACCCAGAAGGGGGACAATGAAAAAATATATATAAAGAATCAAATACTTGAATAGTATAATGCCCCAAAGCTGAGCCAAGTACACGAGGTAAGGGGTAAAAAGAAGAAGGCAGGGAGGGGGATAGGAAGGACAAAGGGGGGGGGGGGGGGCAGTCAGAGAAGAGTAGAAGAAAGGGACCAAGTGTCCCACGCACAAGTACTTTTTTGACTTTACCATTTTCAGATATTTATACTAACCTTGCTTTTATTTTTTTACAGATGAACTGGAGTTTGATGGTGACCTGCTGATTCCAGGATTTGTGCCTTCTTTGGCAGCTTTGTCTTTGGGGCACTATAAACAACAATAATTTGTTGCTGGGGCTTTATTTCACATTAAGTTTGACATGAAAAAAAAGTACACCAATTGTTTACTACATACTTGACTTGTTTGATCAATCCCATTGTTTCTGACTTTTAATAGTTTTTTGTATGCATTCTTCAACTGCAATAGAATAACAAAGTAGAGCACAGTTAGTTTGACAAATGTAAAGTATGTTTATTTTTTTCAGGAGTAAATACCTTCACAATAATAACTTACTACACTTACCGTTGGAATTCCAAGTTCTGAGGTGGATTTTTTTCCTTTGCCTTTTCTGTTAATAATAGTTTGGGTGCCTAATGATGAAAGAAAGTTTATATTATTATTTAAACATGACAACATTTACTTCCCAAATCAATTATAAAAATGATGTGTATAATACACATATATGATTCAAACTGTTAACATTCTACGAGAGATCAATTAAAGTAACATACTTTAGGATTTGAAGGAATCTGTCATGTGTATGAGGTAAGGCGTGCATCCAAAAAATAAACCTTATTAAAAAAGTTGATAAAATAATGAAATATCAATAATTTATCATACAAATAGTAACAAATATTGATACATGTCCATATGGTGCTCCACAAAGTGCAAATAAGTAGAAGGACACAGTATGTTGACCCGGTGCTTCTGTTCACACAAAAGTCAAATAGCGCTGCTTACCAGAGTTGTTGAATCTCAAATTATAGAGATCATACGCGCTCAGACAGGAATCGGCCCAAGAGGGATATCTCCTCCTTGAGCTAATCCAGTGAAAGGATCCTCTCTCCTGCAGCGGGCTATTCGGTTGTATAGAAATCCTCACTGACATGAAAGTTACCTTCTCCAGGTGATCTCCAACAGTGGGGTATAACATAAGATAGAAGGAAGATGCTTCATGGTGCAGTATTCCAATATAATTTATTATAAAAAATGAGGCACTTACATTTAAATTCACGGTAGAAAGAAAGAAAATCCACACAGCCACGGCTCAAGCCAGCCAGCTGGGGCATGGTGACGTCAAGGACTGTAGCTCCACCCGACGCGTTTCCCCGTACAAGTCATCGACTGGAAGCAGAGGCTATCATAGCCTCTATTCCCAGTCAATGCCTTGTATGGGGAAATGCATTGGGTGGAGGTGGGGTGCCAGTGTTGGGGAGAATAAGGACATGGAGACAGGCTGGGGTATGTTTCACCCACCCCCAAACACAATTGTATGTGGCTGTGGTGAGATGGTTGAGGACATCATTGTCCTCAATAGCATTATGGACTCATGCTCCTTTGTCATCAGAAATTTGTGGTTGAGCTTATTCATGCTGTAGTGCCTGAGTGAGGACCCAAGAATTGGGACAATCAAGAAGAGGGACCATTTCTGGTTGGTCACTCCCCCCCTCATGCTCTTCCCATGACTAGTGCTGGCTCACAAAGATTGAGGCTATCAGGATAAATTCCGAACCCTGAGACAGCAGAAAATCCTCCACTTTTCCTGCTGTTGTGCCTCATGTGCCTGGTCTATTATACCATGAAGTGTTTGTTCCAGCAGGAACACAAGAGGCATTGTATAGCTGGATGGCCTCGTTGCTGCTCACCTATTCTCACAAATAATCATTGACCGTCCTCTGATGCAAATGCAGCCATGCATGGCGAAGGTTGAGTTTCATTGCAATACATGTGTCCTGAATGGGGAGCCTGTCCTTAACCCATATTTTCACAGTCACTGACAGCCCGCTGATGCAAGTGCAGCTATATATGGTAAAGGTTGAGTTCCAGTACATGGACATGGACATGGTGCATATTTAAGCATTTGACAGCTTGTGCTACTGCTGAATTTCAGCCAGGTGACCACTAGCTGAGTATGATCACCTGAGGTGGCTAAAAAATCTGCTTACCTGCCACATAACAACATTGAAACCATTGTACCTAACTAGGAAATTCTGCAACACCATCTGAAGGAAGCTAGCAGGTTAAGTGCTGTTGTCACACATTCATTTTCCTGGCACAAGATGCAATTGGGTCAGCCACCTCTCCTACTGCCCCTGATAGAATCTCTACTCCGGGGGGGGGGGGGGGGGTGGATGAAGAAGGCTTGGTCACCCACTCCTCTACCTTCTCTATGTGCTCTGGATGTACAGTGGGTATAGAAAATAATCTAACCACTTTAAAATAATCACATTTTGTTGCTTTGCAGCCTGAAATGAAGACAAACACATTTTTTTTTATCCAGCCATATTTATTCAATGCAACTTAAAACATCCAGTTGTCATATTTGACACCCCACAAAATTGTCCATACTTTAGCACCTCGCCACAGTTAACAAGGCAGGCAAAGCACTATGGGGGTTGGCTTTTGGCGCTTAGGTGAACACACACAAAAGTAAACCTTTAGGTGAACTGCTTACAGTGAGAGTTTCTAGTAAACCCTGTGTCAATGGGAACTCTAACCCAATACATAAGGTTTTTTTCGCATCCAATTCGCATGACAGGAGAGTGTGACCGGCTCTCTATAGAGCTGGTTTACACATCTCCTGAGCGGATTGCACAGAGGTCCTGTGCGTCTTTGGCTCTGTTTCAGGGCCGAATCTAGGCAAATATTCAGCCCTAATTTGTCCTTGAAATGGAGAAAAGGGACACCCAAGACCCCTTCTGCGAGCTGCTTGCGGCTTAGATGTGAACCCAGCCTAAGTCCTACTAAAGCTTGCTTAAGCCTGTGAAAGGACCCGAGAATTTGTGGTATCAAGGAGAGGGATCATTACTGGTTGGCAACCCTTCTTGATCCACGTTACAATGGTAAAGTTGCAGAGCTCATCCAGCCTTTGCAGAGGGAGCAAAGGATGAAAAATGTGTGTAACACCATTCCAGACACTGGTAGGTTGCCATTTTTCATTGAGTCAAAGAAAGAGCAGTGGAGAAGGCGGACTGCTTACTGGTGCCTTTGAACAATACTTTAGTCCTTAGGGCCCAGGGATGTTAGGTTAAAGCAACCATCAGCAGCATCTACATCATTTGGTACAGGATTATCTAGGGGCAAGAGCAGACTTGGAGACATTTCCTATTGAGCATCCACTGGGTCACTGGGTCTTGAGGATGGACCACTGGCCAGAACTTGCTCAATATGCAATTGAGCTACTGGTCTGTCCTGTACCCAGCGTGCTTTCCAAATGGACATTCAGTGCTGCTGGAGGTTTTGTGAAGGATGAAAGAGTGTGTCTGTCCACAGACTCCATTGACAGGCTGACATTTATCAAAATGAATCAGTCCTGGATCAACAGCAGCTGTCAAGCCCCTGATGCTGATGTAACTGATTGAATTTGCTAGGGATCTGGGATCCCTTGAAGACTGCCTGTGCTATTCCTGAATCTTGATTATGCTAACTTTCAACAATGTTTTTGGTTTAGGGCACCACCAATACCCAAGGCCCAATTTTCCTGTTTGACAGGTGCATGTCATTTCAATTTTTTTTTTAATTTTTAACAGAAGGCCCATTCCTGTACCCAGCAAAAGTAACTGTGAGGGGTTACAGTGTTCAGGCACCACTAGGGATGGGTGAACGGTTTGGGCCGAGCATAAGTTTGGCCTGAACATCGCCCATTCAGGTACTCATGCAACATCTGATTTTTCTAGGCACTTAGCGGGATGTTCGTCCACCAAGCACACAGTCGATAGGTTGTTAAGGCTTCCCCGCTTCGAGCTGAATTTAGGAAAAGAATTGTAAAAAAAAAGGAAAATTTAAAAAAATTTGGAAAAAAATGGCGTGGGGGACCCTTTGGGTCTGGTATGGGTTTTTAAGGGGAATCCATGACAGAATTAAGAAAAAAAATGGCATGGTGCCCCCTCCCCCCCAAAATCCATACCAGGCCCTTTTTTAAATGGGGACCCCAAAATCCAGAACCTTTTCCGAGCATGCAGCCTGGCAGACCAGTAAAGGGGGGGACAAATGAGCGCCCCCCTCCTGAACCATACCAGGCCGCTTGCCCTCGACATGGGGAGAGTGCTTTGGGGTGTCCCCCAAAGCACCTTGTCCTCATGTTGATCGGGACAAAGGCCTCTTCCAGACAATCCTGGGTTGTGGATTTTGGGGTCTGTGGGTGGGGGCTTATCAGAATATGGACAAGTCCTTTATAAAAAATAAAAAAATAGTGTCCCTTGATGTAAATATATCACAATCACGACGCCCACCGGACCCGAAAAATAGAAGAAAAAAAGCATTCACACCCTTTGGGAGGCCTCCCGCCATCTGCCTCCTCTCTGTTTTGCTACCGGGTAACGTAGCCGGGTGGCCCCGCCCCTTGCCTATATAAGAACTGTCAAAGCAGAGAGGCAGATGGCGGGAAGCCTCCCAAGAAGCATGAGCATTTTTTTCCCTATTTTTCGGGTCCGGTGGGCGTCGTGATCGATGATGGATTAACATCGAGGAACACTATTTTTTTTATAATGGACTTGTCAAAAACTGTTTTCTGTGGTTAATTACTTTTTGACACTTTTTTGGTGAATGGGTAGGGGGTACGCTGTACCCGATACCTATTCACATGGGGGGCGGGAGCTGGAGCCTCCTTGTTAAAGGGGGCTCCCAGATTCTGATAAGCTCCCCACCCGCAGACCCTTACTACCACAGCCCAGGGTTGTCGGGAAGAGGCCCTTGTCCACATCAACATGGGGACAAGGTGCTTTGGGGTGGAGGGGCAAAGTACATTAAGGGCATGTGGCCTGGCATGGTTCAGGAGGGGGGGCACTTGCTTGTCCCCCCCCTTTCCTGCCCTGCTGGGCTGCATGCTCGGATAAGGGTCTGGTATGGATTTTGGGGGGCATACACCATTTATTTTTTTTGGCCTGGTATGGACTGTGGGGGGAACTCCACACCATTTTTTTCATTTTATTTTATCTGTATTGTCTGGGGCCGGCAATACATTACAGCCGCTAGCAAGTTTAAATTAAATTGTTTCCTTTAAAAATGTCAGTATTACTGCAGCAGGCTCTATACATCGTACAGATGTGCCACTTTACAGGCAGACCCCCCAGGCATGATATTTAAAGTATTTTTAAATTTTTATTGTTTCACATTAAGCATCAATAAAAGCACTGCTCTTTTAAAAACAATAATTTTTTTTTAAAAATTGCATTGGTACATGTCTCCAAGGGCAGTACCCAGGTCCCCATGCACTTTTTATGGCAATAACTTGCATATAAGCCTTTAACCACTTGCCGACCGCCCCCTGTATATATACGTCGGCAGAATGGCACGTACAGGCAGAATCACGTACCTGTACGTGCCATTCTTCCGGCGGGTGGGGGGTCCGATCGGACCCCCCCCGGCCGGCGGGGACGGTCGGGATCGCTTCAGGAGCGATCCGGGATGAGGGGACGGCCAGTGGTTTCTGGCCACCCCCTCGCGATCGCTCCTGGCCAATCAGATGCTTCCTCTGTCTGTGTCAATCAAAACACAGGCAGAGGAAGTGATGTCACGCTCGGTGCGCCGGTCTATGTGACCGGAACGCCGAGCTGTGAACGTCTAAAGGTTAGTGCACCAACAGTACACTGACACCAGTACACATAGGCACACAAAACACCCCCCTGTCACCCCCAGATCACCCCCCAGATCACCCCCTCCCCCCCCAGTCACAGTGTCACTAATTGCAGTGATCATTTTTTTACTGATCACTGCATTTAGTGTCAGTGTGACTGTAATAACTGTCAGTGCAGTTAGTTTTAGGTCCAAGGTAGCCCCCTACCCCCCCCTAATAAAGGTTTAACCCCTTGATTGCCCCCCAGGTAACCCTTTCACCCCCTTTTGCCAGTGTCACTAAGCGATCGTTTTTCTGATCGCTGTATTAGTGTCACTGCTGTCGCTAGGTAACCATTTTTTTTTTTTTAGGTAACCGCCATGTTTATATAGGTTCATAAATAGGTTTATAGGTCAGGTACCCCCATATTACAACCTAAATAAAGGTTTTAACCCTTGATTGCCCCTAGAGTTAACCCTTTCACCAGTGATCACTGTATAACTGTCACTGGTGACGCTGGTTAGCCAGTTAGTTATTTCGTTATTTAGGTTCCCCGTCAGGTTTTTATATAGCGTCAGGTACCCCCATATATTACCTAATAAAGGTTTTAACCCCCTGATTGCCCCTAGTTAACCCTTTCACCCCCTTTTGCCAGTGTCACTAAGCGATCGTTTTTCTGATCGCTGCATTTGTGTCGCTAGGTAACCATTTTTTTTTTTTTAGGTAACCGCCATGTTTATATAGGTTCATAAATAGGTTTATAGGTCAGGTACCCCCATATTACAACCTAAATAAAGGTTTTAACCCCCTGATTGCCCTAGAGTTAACCCTTTCACCAGTGATCACTGTATAACTGTCACTGGTGACGCTGGTTAGCCAGTTAGTTATTTCGTTATTTAGGTTCCCCGTCAGGTTTTTATATAGCGTCAGGTACCCCATATATTACCTAATAAAGGTTTTAACCCCCTGATTGCCCCTAGTTAACCCTTTCACCCCCTTTTGCCAGTGTCACTAAGCGATCGTTTTTCTGATCGCTGCATTAGTGTCGCTAGGTAACCAGTTTTTTTTTGTATTACTGTTACGGGTGACGCTGGTTAGTTAGCTTTATTTTTTATACTGTCAGGGCACCCGCCATTTATTACCCAATAACGGTTTAACCCCCTGATCGCCCGGCGGGTGATATCAATTAGGTTTTAGGGTCAAATAAGGTCTGCGCCCCAGGTTAGTGCCAGTACCGCAAACACCCACGCGCAAAGCATACACCTCCCTTAGTGGTACAGTATCTGAACAGATCAATATCTGATCTGATCAGATCTATACTAGCGTCCCAGCAGTTTAGGGTTCCAAAAAAAAACGCATTGTTAGCGGGATCAGCCCAGATACCTGCTAGCACCTGCGTTTTCCCCCTCCGCCCAGCCCAGCCCACCCAAGTGCAGTATCGATCGATCACTGTCACTTACAAAACACTAAGCACACATAACTGCAGCGTTCGCAGAGTCAGGCCTGATCCCTGCGATCGCTAACATTTTTTTTGTGGTAGCGTTTTGATTCAGTCGCTTCAGTCAGGAGCTTTTTTACCTGTGAATCTCAGAAAAATAAAAATAGTTGTCGTTTTATTGTTCTCTCTCTCTCACTCTATTCTCTCTCTATTGTTGCTCTTTTTTTACTCCATTCTATTCTGCAATGTTTTATTATGTTTTATCATGTTTTATCATGCTTGCTTTTCAGGTATGTAATTTTGTTTACTGTGTTTTAGTGTTAAGCATTTTTTTTGTTTTCAGGTGCGCCATTCAGTTGCAACGCGGATTTATTTATCTTGACAGCAACAGCGTTTGCTCCCACGATACATAAAGCCGCGACTCCAACGCTGTAGGAGGTGATTTCACCACCACAGTTAAAAAAAAGAGCATATATGCCGAAGCATGGGGGCAGCAGGGGGGGGGAGGAGCGATTGGCTCCTAATGCCACGTACATACGGTCGAAATTCCGACCGTGTGTACACGGCATAACTTTTGCGGGAGGATGCCCCCATGCATCGGCATATATAAATGGTGCATGTATGCCCATCATTAGAAGTGGGTGGATGAAGGGAGGTATTCTAATGGTGGGCATACCCACCAATCAATCTCTTTTTTTCGTTCAGCCAAGAGGCTGCATGAAAAAAAAAAGATTACAATATATGTCCAGTATGTTGCTGGACTTTGAATGGTTATACCAGAATGATGCCTGCAGGTTTAGGTATCATCTTGGTATCATTCTTTTCAGCCAGTGATCGGCTTTCATGTAAAAGCAATTCTAGCGGGTAATTAGCCTCTAGACTGCTTTTACAAGCAGTGGGAGGGAATGTCCCCCTCCCGGATATAAACCGCGCCATTGGGAAATTGGGAAAGCATTTTATCACACCAATCTTGGTGTGGTCAGATGCTTTGAGGGCAGAGGAAAGATCTAGGGTCTAATAGACCCCAATTTTTTCAAAAAAAGAGTACCTGTCACTGCCTATTGCTATCATAGGGGATATTTACATTCCCTGAGATAACAATAAAAATCATAACAAAGAAAAAAAATGGAAGGAACAGTTTAAAAATAAAATAAAAAAGCTAAATAAATATAAAAAAAAATAAAAAAAAAAAAAAAAAAGCACCCCTGCCCCCCTTCTCTTGCGCAAAGGCGTACACAAGCGTTGGTCTGGCGTCATATGTAAACAGCAATTGCACCATGCATGTGAGGTATCACCGCGAAGGTCAGATCGAGGGCAGTAATTTTAGCAGTAGACCTCCTCCGTGAATCTAATGTGGTATCATGTAAAGGCTTTTAAAGGCTTTTAAAAATGTATGTAGTTTGTCGCCACTGCGTGTTTGTGCGCAATTTTAAAGCATGTCGTGTTTGGTATCCATGTACTCGGCCTAAGATCATATTTTTTATTTCATCAAAAATTTGAGCAATATAGTGTGTTTTAGTGCATTAAAATAAAAAAAAAAGTGTATTTTTTCCACAAAAAATGCGTTTGAAAAATCGCTGCGCAAATACTGTGTGGAAAAAAAAAAATGCAACACCCACCATTTTAATCTGTAGGGCCTTTGCTTTAACATTATATATAGTGTTTGGGGGTTCAACGTAATTTTCTTGCAAAAAAAAAAAAATATGTTTTCATGTAAACAAAAAGTGTTAGAAAGGGCTTTGTCTACAAGTGGTTAGAAGAGTGGGTGACGTGTGACATAGGCTTCTAAATGTTGTGCATAAAATGCCAGGACAGTTCAAACCCCCCCCAAATGACCCCATTTTGGAAAGTAGACACCCCAAGCTATTTGATGAGAGCAATGTTGAGCCCATTAAATATTTTTTTTTTTTGTCCCAAGAGATTGAATAATGAAAAAAAAAAAATATATATATTTTTTTTTACAAAAAGTTGTCACTAAATGATATATTGCTCAAACATGTCATGGGCATATGTGGAAATACACCCCAAAATACATTCTGTTGCTTCTCCTGAGTACGGGGATACCACATGTGTGGGACTTTTTGGGAGCCTAGCTGCGTACGGAACCCCAAAAACCAATCACCGCCTTCAGGCTTTCTAAGGGTGTAATTTTTTTATTTCACTTCTCACTGCCAATCACAGTTTCGGAGGCCATGGAATGCCCAGATGGCATAAAACCCCCCAAAATGACCCCATTTTGGAAAGTAGACACCCCAAGCTATTTGCTGAGAGGTATGGTGAGTATTTTGCAGATCTCGCTTTTTGTCACACAAAGTTTTGAAAATTGAAAAAAAGAAAAAAAAAAATTTTTTTTCTTTACTTTCTTCATTTTCAAAAAAAAATGAGAGCTGTAAAATACTCACCATGCCTCTCAGCAAATAGCTTGGGGTGTCTACTTTCCAAAATGGGGTCATTTGGGGGGGTTTTGTGCTATTTTGGCATTTTATGGCCTTCGAAACGGTGATAGGTAGTGAGGAGTGAAATCAAAAATTTGCACCCTTAGAAATCCTGAAGGCGGTGCTTGGGTTTCGGGGCCCCGTACGCGGCTAGGCTCCCAAAAAGTCCCACACATGTGGTATCCCCATACTCAGGAGAAGCAGCAAAATGTATTTTGGGGTGCAATTCCACATATAACTATGGCATGTGTGAGCAATATATCATTTAGTGACAACTTTTTGAAAAAAAAAAAAAATATCTTTTTTATTTTTGTCTTTATTCAATCACTTGGGACTAAAAAAAAAAATATTCAATGGGCTCAACATGCCTCTCAGCAAATAGCTTGGGGTGTCTACTTTTTCCAAAATGGGGTCATTTGGGGGGGTTTTGTACTTCTCTGCCATTTTAGCACCTCAAGAAATGAAATAGGCAGTCATAAATTAAAAGCGGTGTAAATTCCAGAAAATGTACTCTAGTTTGTAGACGCTATAACTTTTGCGCAAACCAATAAATATACGCTTATTGGCATTTTTTTTTACTAAAGACATGTGGCTGAATACATTTTGGCCCAAATGTTTGACTAAAATTGAGTTTATTAGATTTTTTTTATAACAAAAAGTAGAAAATCTCTTTTTTTTTCAAAATTTTCGCTCTTTTTCCGTTTATATCGCAAAAAATAAAAATCACAGAGGCAATCAAATACCATCAAAAGAAAGCTCTATTTGTGGGAAGAAAAGGACGCAAATTTCGTTTGGTTACAAAATTGCATGACCACGCAATTACCAGTTAAAGTAGTGCAGTGCGAAATTGAAAAAAGACCTCTGGTCCTTTGGCTACCAAATGGTCCGGGGCTGAAGTGGTTAAAATTAGGACTTTGGATTTTTCATGTTTGTGTCCCATAGACTTTAATACAGTTTACATGTTCCCTAGAACTTTTTCCTTGTTCAAAATGTTCTGGTGTGAACCGAACCGGGGGGTGTTTGGCCCATCACTAGAGGGGATCCACAGCATGCCCATATCCTTGACCACAGTAGCAATATATGTATTCCAGGTAGTTTAATAATTCAATATAGTCCTCGAAAGAACAAAATATTCACACAAAAAAACAAATCAGTCTTGGTCTGGAGTTCAATTCTGCCATCCATAGAGGGGATGCAACAGCATGCCCAGATCCTGAACCACATTAGCAATATATGTATTTCAGGACGTTAAATACTAAGCTGATCAAGATATTCAAACACTATATCCCAGGCATATCCCATCAAGCTAAGAGAGAAAAAGAAGGCCACACCATCTGAAACGTGTCATATCCAGGGCAACCCAATGCTCCTTCCAGGAACACGACATTGCACATGGCCAGTGCTGCTCACCTCTCCTGGCCCTGGCACTTACAACAAAGCCACAAGTGTGGCCAAATGCACACTCTTTTCTTCCCCTGCACAAACACTGGGAAAGGCAGAGGTTCTCAGACTGCAGACAGAGATACAGGCTGGTGCCCGGACATTCAGTCTAATGGTTACTGTGTGATACTCCTATTTATTGGAATTTATGCGAGTGCAATTTAACATATATTCATTAAAAGTTTTTTTATTTTGCTGAGGGTCGCTCTTCTCTTGTTTTCTTCTAGTGTTATACAGATTGTCCACAGACCCTGTCTTGACGTTTAAGGGATAGATGCATAGCCCCTGGCTTGATCTGCATATCATACTGCTGTACTTTTCTCAGAGTCCTTACCCACCTCTGTCTGCCGTATAGACCAATGATGGTAGACAGGGAGCTTTCTTGTTCTGGGACTACGTCATATGACATCATCCCACTCTCGCTGGCATGCTGCGATCAGTGGTCTTGGTAAAGAGCCAATGGCGTGGCTCTTTACCCATGTGATCAGCTGTGCCCAATCTCAGCTGATCTCATGTAAACAAGGAAATGACGGTTATCGGCTTTCCCCTTTGACAGAGTGTGAGGAGAGGAGAGCCGATCAGTAGCATTTCCTCTCAGAGGAGACCTGTACAGATTATCAGTGCAGCCCCAACAGTGCCCAGCAGTGATGCCAATTAGTGCTTGCTCATCAGTGCCACCAATCATTGTCCTTCAGTTCCGCCTATTCGTGTCCATCAGTGCCACCTATCAGTGCCCATCAGTGCTGCATATTAGTGCCACCACATCAGTGCCGCCTCATCAGTGCCCATTAGTGCAGCCTATCAGTGCAGTCTCATCAGCTCACATCAGTAAAGGATAAAAATGTATCATTTACAAAATGTTTTGGTCTTTTTGCAAAACAATATTAAAACCCAGTGGTGATTAAATACTACCAAAACAAAGCTCTATCTGTCTAAAAAAAAAATTATAAAAATTAAATTTGGGTACAGTGCTGAATGACCCAGCAATTGTCATTCAAAATGTGACAGCGCTGAATGCTTAAAATTGGCCTAGGCAGGAAGGGGGTGAAAGTGCCCAGTATTGAAGTGGTTAAAGCTGCATACACCTAAGCACGAAAGTGGAGTTAATTTGAACTTCACCACTGTAAAGGGTTCTCACTAATCAATAGGAAGGCCCAGGCAGGTATGGCAAGAGGCTAGGTATATATAGTCATGTATACACTATAGATATAGTGTAAAAAATTGAACTTATTAATAAAACATCTCTGCCAATGTAAGTAAGCCTTTTAATTGGTAAGATTTTTTTTATACTACTGTAAGTGTTTAAGAAATATCAGTGGAGGTGTGTATGTATTTTAATTATTGATGGAGATCTGTGTGTATAATTATCTCTGTTTATGTATTTATCGCTTTTGATGTAATCAGCATCTTGGCAAACCTCTTACATCTGCCAAGGAACAAATTCATTTTTTGTCTCACACTCCATACGTTATGCTTTTAAGTCTCATTTGTTTAACTGACATAAATAGTCACATTCTGTGGTTCCAGTAGTTGAAAAGAGAGGAAAATGTATCTCCGTGGTTCAACCTGTGATAAATATGTAAGAGACAAAGGCACTCAATAATTCATTATTCTTACTCAAACTTGTTCTAGTGACACATATTATTCCAAAGACCGAGACAGCTACTAGAACTGTAAGCCTCATCCCTTAGAGACAGAGAAAGCCGAATGGATTATGTGGAGAACTTGCCTCCCATCCAAGCCATAAAACAAATGCTTTGCTATTTGTTTTTTTTTTTGTAAAACAAAACTCGTGATACATTCTTTTTAAAATTACAAAACAATTGGCCATGGGTTGCAAAGATAGTGCTTTATTAATTGATTTAATGTTTTCAGGGAAAGTATTTTCATAGAAAAAGTTTCATTAATGTGTGTAGGAGAATTCCCATTGTACCTGACTCATAAGAATGAATTAAAGAGATCCCAAATAGAATAGTAATGTATGTGTTAAGTTAAACTGTTGACTGTTACTGAGAAATATCATGTGAGAAGGTAGTAGTAAACTTCAAAATAGGATCTTGGGCCCAGTCCCAGTGGCTGCGGTGAGTCCCTGTGTTTTTACACTAAAACTGCTGACCAGCGGTGATGGTCTGGTCCAGCACTAAACTCAGGACCTCATTCAATCAGGTCTTGTAATCCTATTACTGAGTAGACTTATACAAATTCTTTCTGGCAGGATGTAAGAGCAATGTTTTTTTGTTGTGTTTTTATGGGGAATCTTGTGTCATAATTTCTAACAACATCAAGATTTCCTTTAAATAGAAAATATTTGGAACCAGAGAAAAGGGGACTTTATATACGCCTCTGAGAACCACACCCAAACTGATTTATACAAAAAAAAAAAAAAAACATTTTATTTTACCACATAATAAAAACAAACTTTTAAAAGCATTATGTCTCGCACCAAATACATGGCTTGAAAATGTTGTAGATACAATATATGGTTACATTCCGTTGGTCTGTGACTCAGTGAATCATTGGTCTACGCGTTTCATGGGAACGCCCACTTCTTCACGACTTTACTGTATATATCATTTAGATCATGCAATATACTGTACATAATATATATAAAGTGATCTTGTGCTGTAATACAAATCACTCAAAAACTTGAACAAAGATCCACTATGAGATAAATAAAGTGCCAAAGTATTAAAGTGCAAGGTAATATTGTCTCCACAGAGAAATGCAAGCAATAAAAAGTGCATACATGTGCAAAAAAATTTCCAAATAGTGTCCAAATAATGTGCAAAATCCCTTTAAAAGAAAGTCCACTGTGGGATAATAAAGGTGCAGTAATATTAAAGTGCAATATTAAGGTGTCTCCACAATATGTAAAAAATGTATGTAATGTATGTATGTAAGAAATATGTGCAAAATCCTTAGAGGAGGAATAGGCCATTTACACGTTACTAGTCACTCTTATCAAATTGGTGCAGCGACTGAGGTGGCCAAGCTGGGTTTCTAAGAGACCGATATAAAAAAATTGGGAGGTTGGAAATCCGATTGTTTTCGATCTTAAATTAGGCCTAATTTATGTTTTTTTCTGATTTTAGGTTCTCCATGTGTTATATGGCTTATTGGACATTTGTTCATTTACTGGGATAACATTTGGGCCTCTGACGGAATTTATGGACCTAATTTGAATTTGGACAGTGGATCTTTTTCTATTAAAGTGGAAGTAAACCCCCCTATCAGTTTCAGCCAAGGAAGCTGCCATCTTTGCCTCTGTTTAATCTTCAACTGCCACGGTGCTGCACATGTGATCCGTTATGACACCAGCCATTGGATGGTTTGACTGTTTGGTTGAAAGCACAGCCAATGTGCAGTTAGCATTCCCGGCATGCCTTTTTTTTTTTTAAACTGTTAAATCGATGGGTTTACTTCCGCTTTAATTAGCATGGCTGGTTTGATTTACGTCCTAAGTTAACTACTTTACTTTCTTCATGGTCACATCCTGATGTTGTTATTTTTCACTTGGGGGGGGGGGGATAAATACAAAGACCACTATAGAACGTCCTGTTATAATGGGCAGATGTATAATATAATGATGTCCATAAAATAACTCCACAAATTCCCTCTTCAACCACTAGTCTCACAGAACTCTCACCTTATGAAAATGAAGTAAAACGCATAAATAGGTAAGTAGAGCTCTTCCCAGCATCTTATTGGGGCCTCATTATATAAACATACACTGCTGCTTGGAACCACAGGCATTTCAACAACTATATCAATCCCACCAATAAGCCATCCTAATATGCTCCGATATGGCACCACAGCAAAAATTGGAGAAAGAGAGAAAGAACTCCTCCAATAGTGTAGTAAGTTTAAAAACTGGGTTAATATTTATTAGGTACCAAATGGTTGGACTCTTACATAAGGAATATAAAAACAAGCAAAAAGCAAATAACATCGGCGTTCTCAGCGCCTTCTTACGTCACCTCCGGTGTGCATTCGATTCCGGACACTCGAATGCACACCCATTATAACAGAACGTTATATAGTGGTCTTTGTATTTATCCACGCATTTACCTATTCCTCCTCTAAGGGTTTTGCACATAATTTGGACTTTTTTTTACATATGTACATATTGTGGAGACACCTTAATTTTGCACTTTAATATTGCTGCAGCTTAATTATTCCACAGTGGACTTTCTTTTAAAGGGATTTTGCACATTATTTAGACACTATTTGGAATTTTTTTGCACATGTATGCACTTTTTATTTGCATTTCTCTGTGGAGACAATATTACCTTGCACTTTAATACTTTGGCACTTTATTTATCTCATAGTGGATCTTTGTTCAAGTTTTTTTTGTGGACAGCCTTCCCAGAAAAGCTGAAGCTGTTATAGCTGCAAAGGGTGGGCCAACTCAATATTGAACCCTACGGACTAAGACTGGGATGACATTAAAGTTCATGTGTGTGTAAAGGCAGGCGTCCCAATACTTTTGGTAATATATATATATATATATATATATATATATATATATATATATATATATATATATATATATATATATATATTGGACCCTATTTTGCCTTCAGAACTTCCTTAATTCTTCATGGCATAGATTCAACAAGGTGTTGGAAACATTCCTCAGAGATTTTGGTCCATATTGACATGATAGAATCAGGCAGTTGCTGCAGATTTGTCGGCTGCACATCCATGATGCAAATTTAGTTTCGATAATATCCCAAAGGTGCTCTATTGGATTGAGATCTGGTGACTGTGGAGGCCATTGAAAAAAAGGAGAGGAGGGTTGAGACTTTAAATGAGATGTGTAGCTTCCAGTGGGTATACCACTGATAAATACAGATGGTAGTGTTATTACTTATGTACATGAATAAAATGCTAACATAATAAAAATAATTTAAAAAAAAGGTATTGTTGAGAGCTGGTTAAATTGGGAAAATCTCATCAACATAATTCATTAACATTATTGGAATCTCAGTCCCAGATGAAATAATATACATTGAATGTGACTGGATTGTAACATACTGAACATGGATGCGTCAATGAACAATATTTGCATGACAAACAGGATAAACATGGATTTACACCCACCTATGGAATTTTTTTTGCTTTTTTCAATATAATAAATTGCTTCAGTCAGCAATATTAGAGGTACACATTTTTGTAATTCTTTCTTAGCAATTAAGCAGCCATTAACTTCTTCCTTTGCCTGGACCCTCAAAGGTCCTTCTCTAGTGATGTGTCATCTGTATTTATTTCAGAGACTTTAACCCCACTACACTTTAGGAAACAGTCATAGACTGAAAACACAATGGATCAAAGTCAGATTTTTGTTTTTTAACTAGAAGACAGTCTAAAGAATATTTTTCTTTTACTGGTTTGAGTATGCACCAAAACAGACCATTGTCTGCAGGGCTGTATAGTAAGTGCCAAACAGACTCAGGTTGGGCACTGGGGCTATAGGGCAACAAATAGCTTAAATGGACATGTGTAGCTTTCTTGATATCTAAGATGTGTGGCCTTCTGGGATTCCAGTCCAGGTACCTAACATGAGTGGGTCATTGACAGCTGAATATGAATACTTCAGTGGCCTAATCTTTTTTGGGTTGAGAAATACTATTATATTCCCTACATACACTATAGGAGCGTCAAGAACTTGCCACGGGTTTTGAACAGCTTCAGGCTTCACCTGCTTTTCTGGTTCCACAAACTCCTACACAGCCTGCACCCACACCTGCTCGTCGCCTCTGTAGTGGATTATTATTTTTTTGCACTTGTTACTCTTTACATCCCAACGCCTGCAGAGACTTTTTAGCCATTGTTCCATCCACTTTGAGCTTCAACCTTGGCATGGGCTGCCCGGCTGTGGGAGAAGAATGACCCTGTGCCCTCCAAGCTCTTTGAGTTCCTAAGCCTCTTTGGGCACACCTTAAAAGTGGTATTAAAGTGATTGTAAGGGGGCTTTTTTTTAATATAACAAACATGTCATGCTTACCTCCACTGTGCAGCTAGTTTTGCACAGAGTCCCCCCGGAACTCGTGTCATTGGATTTGTTTGATATCAAAGGGAGCCAATGGCTGCGCTGCTATCAATCTATCCAATCAAGAACCGGGACCCTGTGGAGAGAGGGAGAGCGCGTCTCCGGCGCCAGAAATACAGGGTTCAGGTAAGTAAAACGGGGGGCTGGGGGGGCCGTCACTTCCAGGGTTTTTTTCACCTTAATGCATAAGATGCATGAGGGTTTACAACCCCTTTAAACCCCAAACCAAAAATGGATTATTTCGCCACTTACCAATCATTAGATGTGGTGGCTGCATCAGTTTTCTTTTCCTTGGATATTTCCCCTCTGTTTTCACCCAGTGATCTAGCCAGTAACACACCTCCTGTATTAGTGAGCCACAACTCTGAAACAATGAGAACAGGAGGCACAGCAGACAGCAGCATTGTCAGTCGGGAGGATAAAGGTTTTAGAATAAAGGTTTTTCACGAACAGAAAAGCTGATTATTTTATACACCCACGCCAGTGTAAAGTGATTTGTTTTCTTCATGTAAAGTGATACATTCTGCTGGAGAACTTCAGCTTGTGAAAAACAACAGACTTACTGACCAGATCACCAGTTGAAAATATAAGGAAGAAATCTTAAAAAAGGAAACAAATACAGCCATCATATCTAAGAATTGGTGAGCTGAAATGTAATACATGTTTTCTTTAAGGTTTAGTACTGCTGTAAGAAACCTTAGTGAACATCATCTGCAGCTAGTGCCCTTTTGCTAGTTTGTCAGCAATCCTCTACTCCGGAAAAACAATATTCTTTCTAGATCTGAGCCTTTGTCTCCAGAAGACACCTCGTTCTCCACCTTCTAGCAAGGCCTAACAAACAGAATCAAAGATGAGATAACTAATATCACAAATCAGGAGAGTTCACACAAGCAACATTCTTTCCCAAGTTATCCTCAACCCCAATCTCCAGTAAAACAGTCCTTTCTGGTCACTCCTCTCCTGCCAAAGAGCCCATGCATCTAGGATGAACAAAGCTTGCTGCCAAACAACAGCTGAGTTGCCAAAACCTAGGCCCATTTCTATATCGTGGAGGTGAGGTGATTGCTGCCAGCTTCGTTCTGGCAACTCCTGGGTCTAATAAACTTGGAAGGTGGAAAGTTTGGTTGACAATGTAATTATTGAAATTTCTGAACAATGCAGGGAAAGAAAGAAAATGTGGATAATAAACAGCAACTCCGCAATACAAGTGGGCAGATGTAGGCATATGCACATAACAGCAGGTAGAGTCATTGCAAGAAATATCTGGGTCTCCAAAGACTTCGATAGGGCAACATGTTAGGCAAACAAAATAACTAATATCAAGCTTACAGGCCTACCAGGGGACAAAGCGAGGAGGTAGGAGAAAATTAGGTCATCATTTCAAATTTTTAGAGAATAAAAGGAACACGAACCCCCCTATTGGACTCTAGAGGCCCAGATATGCAGAAATAGCAATGAGTGAAAATATAATATATATATATATATATGGTATAAAATCTCAATACAAGCTTTATTAAACAAATGATTAAAAACAGATTGCGGCTGGTGTAATATTGTGACATCCACAGGAAAAATATATACGAGAACACTGTTCCACGGTTTATGTTTACATCATGGTGGTCAGACGGTGACCAGTCAAGCAGAATCACCCGACACGTTTCAGAAGTTGAATTCTTTCTTCAGGGGTGAGAAGTAAGTAGAGCAAAATCACTTCTAAAGATAATAATAATATATATATATATATATATATATATATAATCCAAAAAATAACAGGAACATATCACATATACTCTCAAAATGAATTTTTCGTTTTTAGTTAATATTGCACTCACATATTACTAACCTGTGCAATGTTTGTACATTAGCCAACAGAATTAAAACCAAGCAGTGGTATCCATCATGTAGCCAGGAGGCCGATGCATCAGTCTCGCCCATGCAAGGAAGATCAAAGTGAGCAGGTCATGATCTGTTTGATTGGTGAATCATCACTCACCTTTGCAAACACTAGGTTTGGTACTTTGGCATTTTTTACCACAGCCATTAACTCTCTTGTGCCACCTTATTGGTTTTCCCATTGGGTGTCTTGGTCCCCCTCCACTACTCCTGTGTCGGACACTGAGCAGCGGTCAACATTTAGAGGCGCTATGTTTTATCAAAATCCAAGCTGGTTTTGTTCAGTTGTTGGAGGCATCTACTCCTGAAGGAGTGAAAATATTCATGAAATGTGTTGAGTTACAAGATGCATTCCTCTCCCATATTGCAATCATCTTGGTTATCTAAAGCATGTACTTAAACATATACCAGCTTGATGTACATCATATATTGTTATGTGTAACCCATTGGCTTGGTATGCCAAACATTTTTTATGTGTACTTAATACATTTTTGTGTCAAATCCTTGTGCAATAAACTGATAGTTTATGACTTTTGTATTATGCCTCATTTAAAGTCCCATGGGTGAACATTGGTTGTGTGTATGTTATATCTATCGGGTATGCCTACCGTCTCCTGTTAAGTATTCCTGCAAATGAAAAAAACGTAGTTTAGCCTTTTAGATTTTTAGCATCATTCTTATTCTTCAGCTGACAGTTTGATACCACACAATGGTACAAACACTGTTGATTTAGATTCACCTTTTAGGAAGAGTTACTTTTTCTATTGAGTTAAGTTGCAATTATTATCATAGTAGCCTCTACTCCAGGTTGCTTCAGTGTGTAATCTAACTATAGTCTACCTAGTATCTAATCTGTTTAGCAGCTATTTTGATTTTGTGTGCAATGTTCTACTTGTTTTAAAGCATCCATAAATAAATGTTCTATTTCTCTGAGTTTTCTGAATGTATTTTTACCATAGTTATCTTGACCTGCAAGACAGTTTTTCTACATATTTAATGACATGCTTCTCTTTAAGCTGAGCTTTCAGGCAGAGGGACTTTAGATTGTGAATATGCAGATTTCCACAGTTTTAACTAAGAAGAGTTCAGGATCTGGTGACAGCATTTCTTTCAATGTAGGGCTGGTAAAGCTGAACACGGTTTTAGTCTAGATATAAGTTCTTCAATTTCTATCATTGTGAAGTAACCCTGTCGCCGATATAGAATACGGTAATTGAAATAGTGCCACACTTTAAAATATGATTAGTAAAACTTACCTTTCCCACTGGCAGTTACTCCAATCTTCATTCCAAGGGCACTTAAAATTGTCCTGGGGCTCCTGTTGGTTGCTAAATTACCTCTGTGTTCTGTAGTGATGTGGGCCTTCAGATAGAACTACAGTGTGCTCCATGGGGTGCATCTGACACAATTGGCAGTTGTGGCCATAGCTCTGCAAAAAGGCCGCAGAGTGGTGGAGTTACTGCCTGCTAAAATGGTAATACTGTTATTAACTGGGTTTATTTGCAATCTAGCTTTTGGCTTTGTATGAAGTCAGTCAGAAATGTGCCAATACCAGTGTCTGAAATGTGGGTGTGCTCAAAATTAAATTTTTCATGTTTGTGGCTCATTGTAACGCTTCTAATATGGTGGATGTTGAGTGTTCTCAAATACCACATTTATCATTTTATATAAGGCTAAACTTCCCTTGCTTATTCTGTGAAGTACAGTAGCTATGTTATGATCCTCTGGGTATTTACAAGCACCAGCTGAAGTTGGATACAGCTCTACTTTTTGTTCCGAACTCTTTCTGTTTTCACATAGACTTCCAGCATATATCAAAGGTTTTGGAGGTTTGAACTGCGCCATGTCTACCTGGTAAGGTTTTTCTACCAGTAAAAATTTCCTTTTTAGTGAATGAGTCTTCTTGGCTGACAGTTCAGTTGTTTTAAGCTTGCAGATACCTGGCTACAGATTAAAGACCACACCTGAAGTACTGTACCTACTGCAGTTTACTTGTCCATGTTCTGTTTTAAACTCTACTGTGCGCAGTGTAGGTCTTTTTTATTTTATTCTTTAAAAAGTTTACATATTAAAACAAACATTGTTTTATCTGTTTAAGCTAATTGTATACAATATTTGTTTGACAAACATTTAGGGCCCTTTTACACTTGTATTTTTAACATCATAAAACTTGCACGCTAACACACATTGCTACAATTTATGGAAACTCACCTGTTCTATGTGTGCAATAGCATTCATTGTGAATGGCACCCCAGTGAATGCACTGTGGAATACTGCATGGTTAAAAAGGGTCATGCATGGTTTTTATCTGCTGTGGTGTGTCGGCAGCTCATTTATAACTGACTGGACTGCCTTAACACAATGGGGGTTACTTACGAAAGGAAAATCCACTTTGCACTACAAGTGCAAACTAAAAGTGCAAAGTGCACTTGAAATTGCACTGAAAGTGCACTTGGAAGTACAATCACTGTAGATCCGAGGGGGACATGCAAGGAAAATAAAAAACAGCATTTTAGCTTGCACATGAGTGGATGATAAAATCAGCAGAGCTTCCCCTCATTTCAGATCTACCCCTCAGATTTACAGTGACTGCACTTCCAAGTGCACTTTCAGTGCAATTTTAAGTGCACTTTGCACTTGTAGTTTTGCCTTTTGTAAATAACCCCCAATGTGTGTTAATGTGTGCGCATTAATGCATCACAATTGAGTGCTTAAAGTGTATGTAGCACAGACCCCAGATCTAACTAGCCTACCTGGCTGATTTATACCAGTTTCATTTCCCTGTGAGGCACATCGTTTATTTGCTAGTTTAATTTGGGTAGGACATGGGTGAGCCTTAGAATACTCCAAACTGGCAGAAAAATAACCGAGAGCACCTCTAACTGTATTGTCTCTTCAGGGTGCAACTACCCTCTTGTATTCAGTGTTTAGCCAACTACAAATCAGGGGAGCCCATAGCAAAGGTAAAGTCCACAAACTGGACTGAGCTTTCCCAAAAGTGGCAAGGGCAGTCTATGGGATCTCTTAAAATTGTACTCACTGTGCTCTGTGTAACCTGTATGCCTCCAGGTTAGATCCTCTATGGACTTCTTGCACTGCTCTTCAGGAACTCTGGACATGGGTCTCCTAGCCCTAGCTGGAGCTGGGACCCAGATAAGCTTCTTCTAAGCTGCAGCTATTAGCCCAGAAGGCCTCAGCCCTCAGGTTGTGTCTTCATCCATCTGAACAAGGACCCCGCTGTTCCAGGCTCCAGCCTTTTTACACACATCTCAGTCCCCTATTGTACATTCTTGGTTGAGGCTGCATGAATATACAGATGAGGGTCTGCCTCCTCCACCCACCAAATTCTGGAACCTACCAAAGTCCAGGGCAAGCAGCAGAGCCTGCAACCAGCAGAATCCAGAGCAGCCAAAAGCAATCAAACTTCGCTCAATTGGCTACAGGGGAGCCAAAAAACGAAATTTGCCTCAAACTGTTAGCAACTTAGCTAGGAGGGTGCTACATGTATTTCCACTTTCTTAAACAAATTTGATTAAAACTCCACCATTTGTTTGCTATGTGTTCCTATTCACACAGCATAAACCTATTTTTTTTACCTTTTCGATGTTTCTCAGTGCAGCTCAATCTGTCCCATAAGTCCAGTTCTCATCAACATACCATAGAGAAGCCTAGTTCCTGAACCTTTAGGCTGGGTTCACACCACAGCATGGAGCGGCTCAAAGCAGGGGTCCACTGTGTCCCTGTTCAGCGTTTCAGGTCCGATTTTTGAACTGAATTTTTGGCTGAATTTGGACCTGAAATGGACCATTAGACGCACAGGACTCCTGTGCAATTCACACTGGTGTTGCTCCAGGGATGTGTAAACCAGCTCCATAGAGAGCCGATCACAATCTCCTGACAGTCAAATTGGATGCAGAGAAATCTGCATCCAATTCGCAATAGTGTGAAAGTAGCCTAAATGTTTTGTTAAGACAGACATTGTTCGAATCCAGTACAGCTGATGTGATATCTGTCTCCAGAAAGGATTAAACATGGTAAACACTGCTTTGCAGCCCCCTTCCTATCAAAGAGAACTAAGTAGAATTTTTTTCTTGCTAGCTGTTCCAGAAAAGAGCATCTAAAAGGGTAAACTGCCCTTTTTAAATAGTTGTTTAGAATGGTACTAAACCCAAAAGCAAACATTTATTATATTGTAGCTTACCAATCCTCAGATGTGATGGCTGTATTAGTTTTCTTTTTAAAATTTCTTTCCATTTATTTGACCCGGTGATCCAACCAGTAAGCCTGTTTTTAAATGGAACAAGCTCTTATGGAAATGTATCAGTTTAGACAAACCATTTACCACTGACAGGGGTGTTTACAATGATCCAAAAGATAAATAGTAAAACAGGGAAAAGAGCAACGCTGAAAATTTTGATAATATGTATATTACAGACTCAACTTGATACTAGGTTGGGGTTCCCAAAGCCAAACAGAGTATACAGAGAAAAGGAAACAAGCCAAGCAGGTTTGTAAAGGGGCTTCAATATGAAACTCTCAATGGTATAGATACAAAATGTATTAACTGAAAAAGGAAACAAAAACAATAACATGTGGCTAAAAGCCAAAAAACAATAAAAACCTTCACCAATTTTATTAAAACATCATGACAACGTTGTCACAATAAAAGATAGAAAAATAGCAGCCCGGGCTCACTTGCACACACACAGACACTCTTCACACATAGGAGGGAGGGATGGGTGTTAGACTCAATATTGAAAGTCCAAAATCAGTCTCCAGTGACACCAGGTATGGATATACTGGAAGTTCAGGAGTCCCCTGAGTGTAAATAAAGTAATGGTGTCACAGTTTAAAAAACGGGAATATCAATCTGAAAAATCAGCAGTATGATTAAGTCAGCAGTGAAGCAAGTACTCCAATGTGTATTTTAAATTTACTGACATATTTACATATATATGGATGAGCTTGAAAATATAATTGACATTTGGACTTGGCTATGAAGGAGCATATGGTATAGGTATATTGTCCCTGGTACAGTAAGCTGCCACAGCTGGATGATACAAGACTTGGCATATACAATGCATAAGATGTGATTTATAACAGGACTGCAGCTTCAACTGAAACAATCTCACTCGCCGTGCTGCTTGCTTCCTTATCCCTGCAAAGGGATAGACATAGACAGCAACAATACTCAATTGGTACTATGGGGCCCAAAGTGTGTTACCATGCAACTGAACAGGTGTACCTAATAAAGTGGCTGGCAGTGAGTGTAAATCTTCTAGTATATCTAACACTCCATTCCTCCTCAGATTAGCAATGCTACTGTCTGCTGTGCCTTCTGTGCTTTCTCATCCAGAGTGGGGACACTCTAAGGCCCCTTTCACACCGGGGCGTTTTTCATGCGGTGCAGCGCTAAAAATAGCGCCTGCTCACCGCATGAAAAAATCCGGCCCCTTTAACTCCAGTGTGAAAGCCGGCGGGCTTTCACACTGGAGCGGTGCGCTAGCAGGATGACAAAAAAAAGTCCTGCTAGCAGCATCTTTGGAGCGGTATAGGAGCGGTGTGTTCACCGCTCCTATACCGATCCTTCCCATTGATTAGAATGGGACACCGCGGTAAAACCGCGGCAATACCGCCGCAAAGCGCCGCTACGTCGGCGCTCTGCGGGGGTGTTTAACCCTTTTTCGGCCGCTCGCGCGGGGGGGTAAAACCGCACCGCGAGCGGCCGAATACCGCGGTTAAAACGACGGTAAAGCAGCGCTAAATATAGCGCTGCTTTACCGTCACCGCGGCTCCCCGCCCCAGTGTGAAAGGGGCCTAATACAGGAGGTGTGTTACTGGCTAGATCCCCAGATAAAAACATAGATAAAACATAGATAAAAAAAAGAAAATGAATGCAGCCATCACATCTACTGCCTGGTAGGTTGCAATACAGTATATTATCTTTTGGTTTTGGGTTTAATACTGTTTAAAAATTTGCTAT
The DNA here is from genome assembly GCA_028564925.1 of Lithobates sylvaticus. Taxonomy (NCBI): domain Eukaryota; kingdom Metazoa; phylum Chordata; class Amphibia; order Anura; family Ranidae; genus Lithobates; species Lithobates sylvaticus. The sequence goes on from CM053030.1 coordinate 240,492,591, forward strand.
GTAAATGGGGACACTTCAATTATAAAAAAAAGGTGCTACCTCAATTTGGATGCCAAAGTGCAAATACCCTTTAAGTGTGAATGGGTCCTTAATACATAACAAAGGATTCCAAGAACCATGGGCCAGCTTTCTGACTCATCAACTTCTCTGTGTGAATATCACCTTGATCTATCTCTGCAAACAACAGGCTTTAATTGCCCCAACACATAGTAGGTGAAGAGAGCAATGGTTGAATAAAAGACTACATAAAATGTATGAGTAATTTCATAACTAACTTGCATATTATTTAAAATGTTTATTGTAATTCATACATTACAAAGAAAGTTAGCTGCTAATCTGGAAGTTTCAGCTAAATATTGCACAGAGCTCAAAGCAAATTGTTGGCATAACACCATTTCCAGTCTACCAGTTCTTGTATTTATTCCAAAACCATGATGAAATAAACCTAATTTCAACCCTAGCTCCCACTGTCTTGATTTACAGCTGTCTCCTGTTTGCTGCCCCCCTGCAGTATTCACAGTTTCTTGTGGATTAATAAAGATTTGCATATAGCTAGTTAATACTTAGGTTAACAACATCTCATAAATTCATCATACTCATATTGTTAAATTAAAAAAAAGATTATACAGTACTGTTGACATATTCTGCAATATATCAAATACAATATTAACAGTTTTTATATAGGTGTAGTATAAAGAATGAGGACTATAGGCATTTTTTTCCATTTTGGATAGAGCAAGGAAAATCAGAAATTTCGCCTCACTTCCTGCCCCATAGCCAAACAGGAAGTGAGAGGAAATCCCTGAAAATTAAGGGAATCCCTTGGGGACCCCCAGGTCACCAGAACTAGTGTCCCCATTGGAAGATTTCCTTCTCTATTACATTTCTGGGGACAACCCAAAATTTGGGATTTCCGTTTACTTTCACTTTCAATGATAATATTAAACAAGACAAATAGAAAAGGTGAATTTCCTTAGCGGGGGCACAGAGAGCAATACAAACTGACAAACATGGTAACCCCTTTCCACTCTATCCAAAACAAAAACAAAAAATTTTGCTTTTAGTTGTACTTTAAATTGAATGGCAACACACTAAAAATGCTGCAAGTAATACAGTAGTTTGTGATGACCCCTTCATGACCAGGCCATTGTTTGCTATACAGCACTGCGTTACTTTAACTGACAATTGCACGGTTGAGCGACAATGTACCCAAATAACATTTTTGTCCTTTTTTTCCACACAAATAGAGATTTATTTTGGTGGTATTTAATTTTGGTTTTTATTTTTCGCGCTATAAACGAAAAAAGACCATCAATTTAAAAAAAAAAAAAAAAAACAATATTTATTACTTTCTGCTATAAAAGGCATCCAATAAAAAAAATGTAAACAATCAAATTTCTTCAACATTTTAGGCCAACATGTATCTCTATTTGGTACGTATAAAGCAATTTAAATCAAATTCCGTATTGATACCAAAAGGAGGCAAAGCCTTAGTCTCGTAGATCCAAAAGGATTCACGTTATATTTTGTTTCACATTTTTTAAAGTCCATTTAAACTTTCAACTTGTATCAGCCAAAATTATTTCAGATGCATCAAAAGCAAAAGGAGTTTAAATCTTCACAGTTTGTAAACTTGTCACCTGTCAGCATGCTGTAGAACAGATCCTTGCTCTCTGCGTGGAAGTGGATCTTTTTAGAAAGATCCAGCAGGTCCCCTGCAGAGTGAAACCTATAGCTCTACAATTAACAAGGCCTATGCTGATGACTGGAAACTCTATTTCTTACTCAGCAGGGGAATGTCAGACCACTGCAGACACACTTCTGCTTCCACACAGAGGGTGTAAGGGATTCAGGATGCAGGTATCCAGTGATAGCAGGATTGACCAGATCAGTGGGCTAAACTGAAGGAAATGGAATTAGATTGAGGCTGATTAACATAAAGTTTATTAATGCATACAATAACCATCCAAAACCAACAAACCATAAAGAAATCAAAAGTGAAAAAATTGTATGACAGTGGAGCAAAGCTAAACAACAATCTATCATACACTACTGTATATACATATGGAGGGAAGCTCACGTAAACATGACATAATTAGAACTGAGCCTGAGATGGGGTAACAGGATACAGGATAGTGGATGCAAGGTACTGGACACTAGATAAAAGATACAGGACCAGGCAGGGAAGTGGCTCACAGGCAGAAAACTGAAGCACAGATGGAAGTAAGGGCAGGGATTGTATATCATTCCAGCAGCCAGCATCAGGAGGAGCTTAATTACTGGGATTTGCTGGCTGTTGGAAGACACCTGTTGGTGGCCGCTGGAACTGTCCCATTTGGGTCTGGAAGCCACAGTGCAACCAGCAGGTGATATAGGTTCTGACAGAGGGCAAGGATTCTTCTCTTCAGCATGGTGGCAGAGGTCAATCTTTTCCACTCAGGCTGTGGTTGCTGTCTAAAGAAAACAAACTTTAGGACTTTAAAAAAAAAAAAAAATCATACACCCGGAATATATTTATTTAGCTGATTTAAACTGAAAGTTAAGTTGAAATTTAAACCTATAGCACCCTCCTAGTATAGAATACTAGGAAAATTTAATTTGGCTTGTATTCAGAGAAGCTGAGATTGATTACCTGGGTCGTTTTATGGTTCCATAGGCTATGGATTTAGTTCCAGAGCATAGGATGGGAAATTAAAATACCCAGTCTGAATATTTATCATGCTTTGGCCAATCCCGGGGGACGTGTGCCCAGTAGCTGGTAAGAGAGGTGGCAAATAGGCTGGGGCCTGTGCAGACCTGTCTTCTCCTGCGAGGGAATAGTTTGGTGAGCTTCAGGGGGCTGGTTGCCCCTGGAGAACTTCTGGACTGGATGCTGGCTCACTCTCCAACTGGCTGCACCTATGGACTGAACCTGTTCCAGGATTTTGTGGGTAGAGCCTCTATTCTGTGCTGCAGTTACTGCTCTAGTCTGCCATTACCTGTGCTAAAAACTACCTCATGGCCACTAGTTGTGATAATTAGACTGTGCTGCTGTTACTGAGCAAGAAGCGTTTTCTGCTAACTGTGCTTAATGTTTTGGAGTATCCCATACTCCACCACTCCCTCCTCCTGTTACAAGTTCTAAAGCAATAAATCTTAAAAAGACATCCCCTAGACCAGGAATCTCCAAACTACGGCCCTCCAGCTGTTGCGGAACTACATGTCCCATGAGGCATCGTAAAACTCTGACATTCACGTACATGACTAGGCATGATGGGAATTGTAGTTCTGAACAACTAGAGAACCATAGTTTGGAGACCCCTGCCCTAGACTGTTTAATGGCTTGTGAAATTGGTAGCTTCTACGCTGTTTGGGGAACAATCATTTAAAATCAGAGGCTCCTATGGGGTAGCATTATAAACCTATAGTGAGTGAGGAACTTTGCAATCACTTAGGTTATGAGAAAAAAAAAATACAGGTATTAACCTGCTAGGCCTTAGTTTGTGTGTGTGTGGAGTGGGGTGTGGGGGAGAAAGTTGGCATCTTCTCTTTAACCCAGTCACAGTAACTTTATTTCTTAGGAAACAGTACCTGGAAAGAAAAATACTGGCTGATCTGTACACCCAAACCTAGCAAAAGGCTGTGAAGGAGATACCGTATTTATCGGTGTATAACACGCACTTTTCCCCCCTTCAAATCGGGGGAAAGTCGTGGGTGCATGTTATACGCCGATACCCCCAACAAAAATGGCAAGCGCCGCCGAAAAATAGCGAGCGCTGCCGAAAAAACCCGAATTGCGGCCGAAAAAACCCGAAGCGTGGCCGAAAAAGACCGAAGCGCCCCCGGAAAAAGCCAAGCAGACTGTTCGGCTCTGCTCGTAGTCCCGCCTCCCTGCGCTCGCTCCGGAAACAGCAGGGAGACGGGACCGCGAGCTTAGCCGAACAGTCGGCTCTGCTTTTTCCGGGGGCGCTTCGGTCTTTTTCGGCGGTGCACATGACAGAGCGTCTCGGCGGCGGGAAATTTAAACCCGGAAAAGACTGAAAATGACGCTGGCAAGCTACAATGGCACTGGGGAAGGCTGCAATGATGCTGGGCAAGGCTGCAATGACGCTGGGCAAGGCTGCAATGACGCTGGGCAAGCTACAATGACACTGGGCAAGGCTGCAAATGACGCTGGGCAAGGCTGCAAATGACGCTGGGCAAGCTACAATGACGCTGGGCAAGCTACAATGACGCTGGGCAAGCTACAATGACGCTGGGCAAGCTACAATGACACTGGGCAAGCTGCAATGACGCTTAAATGTAAGTTGTTTTTTTTTCCCTAAACTTCCCTCCTAAAACTTTTTTTCCTTAAAATGCCCTCCTAAACTTGGGGTGCGTGTTATACGCCGGTGAGTGTTATACGCCAATAAATACGGTAACTGGTCAATTGGCTGGCAAAACACATTTTAAAAAGGGAACTATGGATAGATAGGGAGGATATAGATCTAATCTTTTATCAGGTGGCCTGATAGTAAATACACACTGGGTCTGATCTACAAAAGTGTGAAGCTAGGCCTGCCTTACTACAATATGACATTAATTGAAATTCTACTGTCTCCAACTCAAACATCCAGGCATAGTGAAGACACTCCATTTTATTTTTCAAGTTTCCCTACACATAATTTAAGGGTACACAGTGCACTTTACGTAACCTAATTTCTAAATTCTTTAGTAGCTCATGTCCAGGTTCATCTCATTTAACTTTAATTCACTTTAATTTAGTATATGAGGCCTGTAAGTGCTAAATATATGCAAATCTATGGAAAATAACACACGCTGAATAAAGGACCTGGATTTCACATATAAGATACCTGTTACACCTGTTACTGAATAAATCTTTAAGACACATTAAAGAACCATGGTGCTCTGGTGCTAAGAGTGCACAGTGGGAAGCATACACAATTTTAAAGTTACTAAAAAAAAGTATGAGAAATAGGAAACTTGAGACAGAAAAACAAAATTATAATATGAACACATGTATATTCAGCATATTGATACATTTTGCAAGATGAAGGTTACTTTTAGAGAAATTGTCACAGATCAGCTACAAAATTGATCTGTTATGTTGTAGTTCTACAAACATGTGGTCTTTTCCTATCTTGATACTGCACTCAATTGGGAGCCTAATGTGTCACCGAATCCCAGGTGCTGATTGAAAAAGCAGGTTCTTGGCTAGTCTCTATCCAACCTGTCAATCAACCCCACTATTTAGCTATGCTCAGACCAACAACTGTTGCTTGAGCAATATGTCCATTCCTAGCCCGAGTTCTTTTGTATTTGGTTACTCTATTGTTTTCTGGTGGCTCCGTGACATCCACATCACTGCAACCAAGCTAAGCCCCTGTGTTCAGCCTGTTTCATGCTTTCAGCAACAGTGCACTTCCCTCTGCCTCTAGTGTCTACCTGTGCATCCTCTGTCCCCCTGCTTGCAGGATTTTTTACCATTGTGCACTCCAGAATCCCTGAACTCTGTGTTTCCAGTGACCTCTGCACTCCTCTGCCCCCAAGGAACCCCTTTATCTCTGTTTCCAGTGATTCCTGTACATCCTAGAGACCCTTGTCCTGCAGTGCCTCCCAAGGACCTGTGCTCTCTGGTGCCTCCCAGCGACCTTTGCATTCCTGTGTCTCCAGCATCCCTGAACTCTGTGCTTCCAGTGGCCTCTGCATTCCTCTGTTTCCAAGTAACCCATGTACCCCTGAGTCTCCTGGGACTCCTGTATGCCACAGTGACTCTTTTGAGATTCCTGTGTTCTGGAGTTCCTGATTGCCTGTCTCTCTGGTCACCCTCTTCTGCATATATCTTACCACATTTGTTTGCTGCTAACTCTGACCTGTAGAACGAAGAAAAAACAGAAGGGCGCACCGACGTTTGCGCATTACCATTAAAAAGGCTTTATTAAAAAGGACAAAACAGCAGATTTTCTACTCACAAACGAGTACAAGTTGAAGGCAAATGCATAGATAAAAACGTCCACTGCTAAGAACATCCGACCTCAAATCTTGGATACCGAGGGAATCTGATGCTTCCTCTAGTGAATGGCTGACGCGTTTCTGGGGAGCACCCCTTTCCTCAGAGCCTATAACCGGCAATGGTCACATCTCCCCCCATTAACATCAACTCTCCTTTTGTAGGTAGAGTACACAAGAGTGGGCGTGATCAGGCACCCCCCCCCCCCTCCCCATAGGCACACCCATCTCTCACAAAATGCATGATAGGTTAGAGATGACCCTATATGCCAGTGATGGTATACAGACAATCCTCCAGTGGTATCCCCAAAAGGTCACTCAGAAGTAAAGGCATCCGCTTACCAAGATGATGCTCCTATCTGGCGTGTGTCCCATTCTGCAGACAGTTCCCATAGCCTACTGTGTGCCATCCTCGACCCAGAAGCGCGGGTGTACTAGCGCTCCACCCGCCACTTCCGGTCCTCCCTAGCCTCACTCTCAGGCCGGCCAAGTGCTGACTCACGATCCGGAAGCGCGCCCACCCCCACCCATAGCGCTACGAACAACTCCCTCACCTGCGCTCACCCCCCGCACACCGTCCTCCCGTGCATGCGCGCGCGCACACCACGGCCGATCGCGGAAGCATCAGGGCAAATGTACTCTGCCCAATGCCTCCGCTGACGGAACCAGGCCACCGAAACAGGGACCAACAGGACCCGATCTCCACCCCCAGCTGCTCACCATAGGGGAGACAGCTGAGCGAGGGGGGGAAAGAAATGAATGAATCAAGGGGGGAGTTTTTAAGGGGATCAACGGTATAACCCAAAGGGGAGAGGATGCTGGAGGTGCCCAGACTGACCCAACCCGAGTGTCCATAAATACCCAGGACACCAGTGTGTATGATGTAGAAGGCAACAATGGCTATAACAATAGAACCATATAAATATACACATACATACAATTGGCATATATATATATATACATACATATGTGTACATAAACTGCATGTACTACAGATGCTAAACGGGGGCATCTAAGCACAGTGTTCCCAGACAAATCATCACTACAAATATGCAGTGGGTGTGCAGCTATTAAAAAGCTTAGAATAATTAAAGTAAAAAATTGCTAATATTAATATTAATAAAATTGTTAAAACACCACATAGGTGGCGGACTCTACCAATATACGTCCCTCTAAAAACTCGCAAAACTATGGCGCACTCCCACTCATGTAGGACTAGAAATGTTGAATACTGAATCTTATTTGTGTATATATACACACATATAGATAGAGTGCACACATCTATGTAAAAATCATATGACCTCTACTTCTACTGCAAGACTATTTGCCCACTTGAAAAAGTCCCCACGAGAGACTTACTACTACTGCAGAAATATAAACATAAACATAAGTCAAACCACAGTCTATCCCTGGCTGCCCTCATGGCCGCTCTTTCTACCCTTATTCTATTGGACTAGGACAAAGGCTAAAACTATGGCACTACACTTGCGTAGACCTGTGCTAGAGGTACTAGCTATTGCCCAATCTCCATACTCTTGCCTAGCCAGAGCATATAAAAAATGGCTCCTAAAGTGGCTGGAATGCGTATCAAACAGTGGGGTCTGTTGACGATATACGGAAAGACAACTTCCAAAATGGAATTGCGGGCAAATGATGAAGGAAGAATTCATTCAAAAACCCACTTTAAACCAAGTGCCGGCAATTCTTATCTCCATGCTCGTAGCCATCATCACCCACAATGGATCCGGAATGTCCCCTTTGGCCAATTCTGTAGACTAAAGCGGACTTGTACCCTCAAACAGGATTATGAAGAACAAAGTGTGGTCCATAGGAACAAATTTAAAGAGAAGGGGTTTACGGACGAGCACTTAGAGGAAGCCTTCCAGAAGTACCTTGTACAATACGACAACATTGGGATGGAGCGAACAAGAAATGTGGAATCACAGGGGGACGAACTTTCGCAAGTTCGATTTTGCACTAGGTTTAGTAATAAAGAAAATACAATACAGAAAGTTATAAAAAAGAATTGGAGGATATTGGAGTCAGACCCCATTCTGAAGACTCATCTCCCTCAGTGTCCTAATATAATCTTTAGGAGACAAAAAAACCTTAAGAGCATTATTGCCCCAAGCAGGATAAAGAAAACTAGAAATAAAGGCCCCAATAATCCTTGGACTACGTTATTCGATCAAAAGGGGAGTTACAGATGTGGGGTTACAAACTGTGGGAATTGCATGTACATGCACCATAGAAAGAAAGAACTGATAGGTGCCGATGGAAAAATACATAAGATCAAGCAGTTTATAAACTGTGGGACCCCATATGTTATTTATGGGCTTCTGTGCCCCTGTGGCCACCTTTATATCGGTCGTACATCAAGGCAGATGAGAACAAGGATGAATGAACATAGGAGCAATATCCTGACGAAAAAAGACAAATACTCTGTACCTAGGCACTTTAAGGAGGTTCATGATAGTAGCATAGAAGGTCTTAGGGTATTTGGTATTGAGGCTATGCCGAACGAGCTAGATAATGGTAAAAAGTACCAGCTACTATGGTAAAGGGAGGCCTACTGGATCTTCACCTTAGATACTATGGCCCCCAAGGGCCTAAGCGAAGAAATTGGACTGCATAATCTAGTTTGAGATTTGCAGCCGAAATAGAGGTATTAAAAGAACAGTTTTGGTTCTGGGCTTTGTTCACGTAGTATGGAGTTGTCTTTCCGTATATCGTCAACAGACCCCACTGTTTGATACGCATTTCAGCCACTTTATGAGCCATTTTTTATATGCTCTGGCTAGGCAAGAGTATGGAGATTGGGCAATAGCTAGTACCTCTAGCACAGGTCTACGCAAGTGTAGTGCCATAGTTTTAGCCTTTGTCCTAGTCCAATAGAATAAGGGTAGAAAGAGCGGCCATGAGGGCAGCCAGGGATAGACTGTGGTTTGACTTATGTGTATGTTTATATTTCTGCAGTAGTAGTAAGTCTCTCGTGGGGACTTTTTTCAAGTGGGCAAATGGTCTTGCAGTAGAAGTAGAGGTCATATTATTTTTACATAGATGTGTGCACTCTATCTATATGTGTGTATAAATACACAAATAAGATTCAGTATTCAACATTTCTAGTCCTACATGAGTGGGAGTGTGCCATAGTTTTGCGAGTTTTTAGAGGGACGTATATTGGTAGAGTCCGCCACCTATGTGGTGTTTTAACAATTTTATTAATATTAATATTAGCAATTTTTTACTTTAATTATTCTAAGCTTTTTAATAGCTGCACACCCACTGCATATTTGTAGTGATGATTTGTCTGGGAACACTGTGCTTAGATGCCCCCGTTTAGCATCTGTAGTACATGCAGTTTATGTACACATATGTATGTATATATATATATGCCAATTGTATGTATGTGTATATTTATATGGTTCTATTGTTATAGCCATTGTTGCCTTCTACATCATACACACTGGTGTCCTGGGTATTTATGGACACTCGGGTTGGGTCGGTCTGGGCACCTCCAGCATCCTCTTCCCTTTGGGTTATACCGTTGATCCCCTTAAAAACTCCCCCCTTCATTTATTAATTTCTTTCCCCCCCTCGCTCAGCTGTCTCCCCTATGGTGAGCAGCTGGGGGTGGAGATCGGGTCCTGTTGGTCCCTGTTTCGGTGGCCTGGTTCCGTCAGCGGAGGCATCGGGCAGAGTACATATGCCCTGATGCTTCCGCGATCGGCCGTGGTGTGCGCGCGCATGCGCGGGAGGACAGTGTGCGGGGGGCGAGCGCAGGCGCGGGAGTTGTTCGTATCGCTATGGGTGGGGGTTTGGCCGGCCTGGGAGTGAGGCTTGGGATGACCGGAAGTTGCGGGTGGAGCACAAACACACCCGCGCTTCTGGGTTGCGAGTCAGCACTTGGCCGGCCTGAGAGTGAGGCTAGGGAGGACCGGAAGTGGCGGGTGGAGCGCTAGTACACCTGCGCTTCCGGGTCGAGGATGCCACACAGTAGGCTATGGGAACTGTCTGCAGAATGGGACACACGCCAGATAGGAGCATCATCTTGGTAAGCGGATGCCTTTAACTTCTGGGTGACCTTTTGGGGATACCACTGGAGGATTGTCTGTATACCATCACTGGCATATAGGGTCATCGCTAACCTATCATGCATTTTGTGAGAGATGGGTGTGTCTATGGGGAGGGGGAGGCTGGGGGTGCCTGATCACGCCCACTCTTGTGTACTCTCCCTACAAAAGGAGAGTTGATGTTAATGGGGGGAGATGTGACCATTGCCCGGTTGTAGGCTCTGAGGAAAGAGGTGCTCCCCAGAAACGCATCAGCCATTCACTAGAGGAAGCATCAGATTCCCTCGGTATCCAAGATTTGAGGTCGGAAGTTCTTAGCAGTGGACGTTTTTATCTATGCATTTGCCTTCAACTTGTACTCGTTTGTGAGTAGAAAATCTGCTGTTTTATCCTTTTTAATAAAGCCTTTTTAGTGGTAATGCGCAAAGGTCGGTGTGCCCTTCTGTTTTTTCTTTGTTCTATAGTGCTAATGAACACCCATTGTTCTGAGGAGGGCTGCAAGACGTTGGACATTACCTTGAGGAATTATTTGCATCACGAAACAAGAGACTAGACACCAGAGCGCAGGAGAATTTATTGTGTCATAACTCTGACCTGTAGCCATTTCCCATTCCTGGGTTGGTCTGTCATTTTTGTCAAAAATACATGTATCAAATCAACACTAGAAGGTAAATATAGAGGCTGTAAGCAAATAAAGGTAGATATACACTCCCAGAAACATCAAAAGTAAGTACATTTTTCAGTTCTTAAAATGTGATAATATTAAATGTGACAAAATCCACAAACATAAATAACAGAATGGTCAGATACCTTGTCATGCCAGTTCCCGCCTGTTGCAGATGTGATTGCCTTTTCTCCACCTCTCTGCTACTCCAACAGGGGCAATAGGACTGACCAACAACTGTATTTACAAAGCTTTCAATATACCATGTTATCAACCCTAGAAGTACACAGTATTTGCATTTGATGCCACAGACACCCCAGGCTCCCCAACTCGGTTTGGCTGACTCCTCTTTCTCCTGTCATTTTTGTACTTTGGCCTGGTTCGTTTGCTGCAAGTGTTATAGGAAGAAATAGGTTTTAATTAAAAGAAGTAACATATTTTTTTAAGGAGGCTACCACCCAGAGGCAGAGCTAGAACCTTCAGTGACCTGACCCCCCCCCTTCCTTCAGAGCCCATGGCTTTCAGATCTGGGAGGGCATCGATGGACATCCTCCCAGAGCCCTGCCTCCTGCATGTCCCCTAGAGTACGCATCCAGCATGCTCTTTGACTGCTGTGTCCTTCGAACAAAGCTAATCACAGATCACAGTAAAGGGCCAAGTCACAGTGGCCCTTTAACATGTGATTATCTGATCACATGTAAACAGTCTTGCCGGTTATAGGCAGTCCTTCCCTCCCACACTGTGTCTGTGTATCAGTGCCCTGATTGTCAGTGCAGCCCCATCAGTGCCTATCAGTGACTATCAGTGTCACTTATCGGTGTCCATCTGTGCCACCTATCAGTGTTCATTAATGCCGCCTCTCATGCGGGAAGTGTGAAGCCCAGCAGTTGAATGATCAAATTCAGCTGTTTAGCTTCACACTTTCCACAGTGTGCATACAGGAGGAGATGGACGGGAGGAGAAGAAGCAGATCAGCTCTCTCCTCTCCCATCCATGTGAGGGAGGAGGAAGGGGGAACTGTCATTGCAGGCTCAGGGCTGAATGAGAGAGAAGCCCTGCAGCCAGCAACTGTCAGGAAAATGGCAGTAGGAGAACTGGCAATAGTGCCAGTACTGGTAATGGTCGCTTCTGGCACATAGTGCAAGAAGTGCGAATGGGCGCACGCAGATTCGCAACGGTGATAACATGCAAACACGCATGCACGGAAGCACCAATTGGTGAATCTGCGTACCCACAACGTGACAGGAGCGAGCATTATCAGTACTGGCACTATTGCCAGTTCTCCTATGTCTATTTCCCTGACAGCAACCCTGCTGGGGCTCCCGACAGTGGAAAACCTCTGTGACCCTGGTAGTTCCGCCACTGCTACCACCATAAATCAAATAAAGGGTTGAAAGCACATATGGCAGGATCCTGGTTGGCCTAATTGCTTCCTGGACCAAACAGTTGAGGAGCACCAACTCACATATAACCAAGGTGGGGCTCCTACTATTGAACTAATCAATGTACCAAACAGAATGGGAAAAAGGACCCGATGGTAGTTACACAAAAAAAAGGGACAACCTGCGGTTATCTCCTTTGAACAACTTTATTTGCAAAAAATATATATTATGAATAACAGGTGAATTGAACAACACTACTGGGCAAAAAAGTGACAATGCTGTCATTAAAAACACATGCCTGGGATCGCAGTCATGCTCACATACACATCCATATACAGAGCAGAAGGTTAAGCAGCAAAGCAGGGAAGCAACCAGGGTCAAAGTGAGACCTAGAAAACCCCTGGGGTGTCGGCTATTCATCAGCCATTCACCTCACAGGTGACCTCTAGGCTCTCTAGTTACCCTTGGCAAAAATAGGTAATAGATATAAATCATGGCAGATGGTTCTGGATCTATGAATGAGTAAGAGTCTCTGATTAGGTAATTCCAGCAGTTTTCAATGCTCTTTACCTATCAGCTGCAAGCGATCAGCGTGGCAAGAGGATATTCCAACTGAGCCTCAAAAGCAAAGCAAAGCGACAGAAACATCAAGTTGGTCTTTAGGAAGTATACAGCAGCTTTCAGCAAGCTTTAAGGGATATCTTATCTGCATATAGGGCACTCTTTTATATTATAGGTAGCAATAACTAACCTTCCACATATGTACCAACAATCATCTGCATAAATTATGTATGAAGTTGTACGTTCATTTTACGTTAGTAAAGTTTCATATTGCCCCCCACAGATGCAGGTCGACAATACCAATTAATTGCAATGTATAACACTTTCCACTAAAGGTATTCATCCTGTCAGGGGAGACTCACAGTTCCTTGTGCTGTTTAGTATCAGTGGGTGAGATATGTCAGGTCCTTTCAGGGGCCTTTGCTGAGCTGCTATATACCACCTTGCTGTCCACGCCGTCACTCCGGGTTCCCACTGAAAAGTTATATTGGCATGTGAGCTGCCAAGCGAGGCTCACCGACTTCCCATCTGGTCACTTCCTTCCGGTCAGCGGGGTAGTGCTGGGTGGCTAGATGTTAAAAGAGCCATGGCATGGTCAGGATCATGGGCTTGCAGGGGTGATAGCACCGACGCATTTTGTCCACATGTCACGTGGATTTCATCAGGGTAGCGTGACGCGACAATCCAGTCCTTTTAAAGGCTCTAGAGTGATCCCAGAAGGGAATATCCAGTGACGTCATTTTAACCCATAGCAGGGTCCAGGCTGATGCATGAGTATTTAGTCGTACTTCATCGCCATCTTGTGGTCATTTTGGTGTAAAAACATTCTTTTTGAGAATCAATACAGGTACAGGCTCGGTTACTTAGAAGGTTACAGGTCTCATACTATAGTAAATACAGCCACGTAGAATACAATTACATTAATACCAGGGTACCCTCATCCAAGCGTAAAGGTGCAAGTGCAGAGTCAATTGCTCAAAAGGTTACATATCTTATATTATAATAGATACAGTATACATCCACTTAGGTCAGCTTAAACCAGTATCAGGGTACCCTCATCCAGATATAAGGGCCTTGTAACTAGATATGACAAACCAGGGACTAACAGATTAATAATTCATCCAAGACCCCTCCCCCCACAGGGACTCCAAAGAAAGATTATATTGCCACCTAGCAGACAATTAATTGACCCCTTACAGTCTACACCATTTCTCTAAGGGCTAAGAAATACCCATAGATTTAGTGCTGTGTTCTACCCATTGGGAGCTAAAGTCCCTAGCTGGTATATCCATTCCTTTTCTTTTTGGAGAAGGACAGTATTAAAATCCCTCCTCCTACTTGACAGTTTTAGGGGAAAAAAAACCTTAATTTTAAGTCCATTGGGTTGACCTTTATGAAATCTGGTAAAATGTTCGGCAATCAAAGTCATCATCTGTGGCTCGAATTGCTGGACAGGCGCTTATCAATGCATACCTTTAATGGGCGCATTGTGGCATAGGCACTCCAAAATGTACGGCACCCGGTTCAGAATTACAGTTGATGGACGGGGGATGGACGTGCAGACGTAGGACGTAGGCACGGAGGGAGGGGTCAGCCCGCAGGTGGAGGTTCGAGAGGCGATGTGGAGGAGCGTGCAGGGTCATCACGGAGCGTGAGAGGCTCCAGGAGAAAGGGCTTGCGCGCCGGGTAGGAGGACCGTGACTGCTTCAGTGCCGTATATCGGCTAAATCCATCCCAGCCGGGGAGACCCGGCCGAACAGCTAATTCTACGGCGACCTAGCCGGGCGCAATGACCTGAGGTGGACTTCCACGGCGTATCTCTGGCGCTCCCCCGGGTCTTTCCCCCTCCTCTCCCGCCGCCCCTCTGGCTCAATCGCTCGCTCTTACTAACAAGTCCGTCGGAAGCAAGGTGAGCCCAAAGCCCATTACAGGCGGAAAAAAACAAGTGGACGCTAAGCTTAATCTGTGAGTATAATACAGGTATTTTGGCCGGAAGCACCACTCAACAACCGGAGGTAAGCCATGGCTGCTCAGATTAATATATTAAAGGAAGAAGATAAATGTTGGTCAATGCCTGGAAAATTCCAGCTTAAGCTCCAGGAAAGCACTTGATGATCCCGGTCGGTTGTTAGGGGAAAAAAAAAAAAAAAAATCTTTCTCCCATAATAGCTCTGGTATCACATTTGCATGTTCTCATAGTGTAACACTCTCCATGGTCAATAATTGCCCTGTGTTGGACTTCTCCAGGACTTTTGTTTTATTACCTTCTTGTTTTTTTTTTTTGGCTTTCTGTTTTGGCCTTGACTAGAGGTGCAGGAATAGATCCCCCCCTCCTCCCCTAAACCCTCCGAGAGCCGGGACAATATTTTCAGGGAAGAAGATAAATGTTGGTTAATGCCTAGAAAAGCCCATCAAAAGGTCCAGTAAAGCACTTTATGTTCCCTGTCGGTTGGTAAGGGGGAAAGAAAAAAAAAAAAAAAAAAAAAAAAAAAAATCTCTCTCCCAAAATAGCGCTATGGTATTACACTCGCATGCTCACATAGGGTAACTCTCTCCATGGTCAATAATTCCCCTGCGCTGGATCTCTCCTGGACTTTTGTTCTTTTTTTTTTTTTTTCTTTTTCTCTATCTGTTTTGGCTTTGATTAGAGGTGTGGGAATAGACCCCCCCCCTCCTCCCCTAATCCTCCTGAGAGCCGGGATTCAGCCAGATAATGTGTGTGTATGCAATCTGCAAAACATTCCGGGGGTAAGGGGAGTATAAAGCAGCAGAGTGTCGGACACATAAGTAGTGGAAGTGACAACACTGCTTAAAGATTGTGAAAACGCCATAGTTTTATTGTCAAGAACAGGGGAGAGAGTGGGAGAAGGAAAAAGAGGAAGAAGGGGGGGAGAAAGACTGGGTGATCCTTTTTTTTCAGCCTATTTTTTGCCTCTTTGGTTTCCTTTTTCTTTTTCCTCTTCTTGGTTACCCCCCTCTCGAGGAGTAGTGTACAGGACTACGGATACACTAGATCCCCCCCACAGGAAACAGCACACGGGGCATAGGCATTTAAAATTTGAAATCGAAGTGCGCCTGAGCGGATTTCCTATTGCCCCACCACTTCATACCCCGATAGAGTCGGGACTCCATTAGATAACCCATGCATACAAAACAACTAAGACAGTAATGAAGTGCAGGGGTGTATAAGGCAACCGGACATCCATCGGGGCTACACCCCCTGGCCTAACTCGGAGAGGGGAGTATATGTCTCTTGAGTCATACAGGTCCCCCTAAGTGGACTGAATACAGTGATAGTGGAGTAAATGGGGACCGGACCTATTCTTATAAGTTCATATTTAGAATAAACTAAATGTTTGCAATTTTATGGTAAAGAGCATATTATAAGGCTTTGGGGTGTCTCCGTCTTCTTACCCACAACCTACTCTCCCTCACCCCCTTGAGGGCAAATAGTAGGAGTATGTAGGTGATGATCCGCAGGAAGCTGGAATTCTACTCCTGGGTCCCGAAGAGTTTGAAGGAAAGCAGAAACAAAGAGAATTAAAGAGAGTTAAATACCAGGGGAAAGGGATAAATAGAAACCTTGACAACCCCGGGGGAGTAAGCTCATCAGGAGAACCCGGCTACTAGCCCTTTCCCTCGGAAAGGTCAACTCTATTAGACACGTATTTGCAACCCGGCCTGAGGAGGACATTAAGAGGGGTGAAGTGAGAAATCATGAGTAAAACTACAACCAAAGCGCCCAAAAAAGGGGCTTCAAAAACACAGAAAGAAGACACGAGTACTATTCAACAATACTTAAAACAAGGAGGAATCCCAAAAACCCCGGAGACCAATCACCTGCCCAAGGCCACTATGGAGAAGAATAAAGGTACCTCTAGGAAAACGGAAGGGGCTCATGATCAATCTAGAGACGATTACATAAATGAAAGTGAAGTGGAGACTAGTGGAGTTGAAGACCAGCACAGGGGCGACCAACTCCCAACAAAAAGGGAAATGGAGGAAATGTTATTAAAAGTGGAAAATGTGATAAAAATGGAAATTAATACTTTGAGAGAGGATTTGGGCCACCTATTGACCAGAGTCGAGGTGGTGGAGGAGAGAGTAGAGGAAATGGCCAAGGAAATCAATAACATAAAGATCTCACTCAAAAGGTGCCAACTGAACCAGAGAGAGATGCTACAGAAAATAGAGGACCAGGAGAACAGAGACAGAAGACAAAATGTTCGCCTTAGGGCGATTCCAGAACAAAAAGGGGAGGACTTGGAAAAAATAGTTAGATCACTCTTTTGCCCCAAAATAGGACTAGAAGAGGGGCAATTTCCGGCAATTGAAAGAGCTCATCGCATTGGAAGGATGGACCGCCTCGAGCACGGAAGAGTAAGGGATGTAATAGTTAGGTTCCGGAATTTTAGGGATAAAGAAAACATCTGGCAGAAGACACGAGGTAACCCCCCTTTACAATACAAAGGCACAGAGATACAGCTTTATGCGGATCTCTCGGCACGAACGCTGGAAAGAAGACGGCTTCAGAGACCGCTGTTGGAAGCGATGCGCAAAGATAACATAAAATATAGATGGGGGTTTCCAGCGTGCCTCATCGGCATAAAAGAAGGACGATCAGTCAGACTCAGGGTCCCAGAGGAGCTGCAGGACTTTTGTAACAACCTTGATATCCCTATTCCCGCTTTACCGTGATGGACAGAGGGTTGGGAGAGCGATTTTGGGGCGGGTCGGGGGTGGCGGGGGGGGCGGGCGGTGCGCGGGGGGGGCTAAGTTTAGAAAACAGATGAGATTGCAAATAATACTCCTTCATCCACCTGGCCCACTATATCCCTAGTCCAACTGGGAAAAAGAAAGTGGGAGGGGGCGGGGAGAGAACCCCACCTCACCTTAGCTGTTCCGAGGGACTCTAAGAAATGGGTCACCATCGGAATAGAGACCCGAGATGGGGTCGGGGGGGGGAGAGGAGGGGGGGAGGTGGGGAGGGGCTCAGGAGGGAGGGACGGGGTTTGGGGAGGGAGACTCTCATCGCTGCCTTATATCTAGGGAACTTTAGTGTTAATTGAGTAATGACTCCCGACTTGAAATTCCTAACTTATAACGTCAAAGGATTGAACTCCCCTAGCAAACGGCATATAATTCTCGAAGAAATAGGGAGGTACGGGGCCAATGTGGCTTTCCCTCAAGAAACACATCTTGCTCACAACACAAATGTTAAACTTTTCTCAAGAACATACCCTACCTGGTTTTACGCCGATACTTCTTCAAGTAGATCAAGAGGGGTGGCTATTGGCTTTTCAGGAGACATGCATTTTAAGCTAGAAGATAGAAGGGTAGATCCAGAGGGAAGGTATCTGTTCCTGAGGGGAACCTTATTTGGAACAACATATACGCTGGCTAATGTTTATGCGCCAAATATTAGTCCCATCAAATTTATGAAGGGGATATTGCGAAAGTTGGGGACTTTCAGAAAGGGATATGTAATTCTTATGGGTGATTTTAATTTTATCATGGACCCCAGCTTAGATAGTACGTCCGGTGGCCAGGGGACAAGAAACGAACAGTTATCCTCGATAAAAAATGAACTTCACAATAAGCAATTGATGGACGTGTGGAGGGTCCAGCATCCCCAAACAAGGGACTATACGTTTTTCTCCCCTGTCCACGGGACGTACACTAGACTGGATTATATATTTGTAGAACACGGAATCTTAGATAGGGTATTACAAACAAAAATAGAGACAATTACGCTCTCCGACCACGCCCCCGCCTCCGTGACCCTTGCAGTCCCAGAATATAAACCCCCATCAGGCGGGTGGAAACTAAACGAGGAGTTACTGCGAGACGGGGAAGTGGTGGAGTGCGTTAAAAGAGAATTGGAAGGTTTTTTTACTAACAACGATAACGGGGAAGTGAATGGAGCCAATCTATGGGAGGCACACAAAGCATTTATCAGAGGGATCCTGATAGGGGAAGCCGCGTGGTCTGAAAAAGAGAGGAGGAGGAAAGTACAGGAATTGATGAATGACTTAAATAGCCTGGAACAAAAACATAAGGCAGCCTTGGCCCATAATAGGGAATTATTTCAAGACCTAATAGCAAAGAGGGAAGAACTAAAAGACTGTATAGAACACGAAGCAAAGCAGATTTACAATAGGACAAAAAAAGAACGGTACATCTGGGGGAATAAATCCAGCAAACACCTGGCGAGAATAGTCCAAAAACAAAAAACAAAAAACTACATAGAAAAAATTCAAGCCAAAAATGGGGAGTTTAAATATGTTTCCCAGGACATTGCTTCCTCCTTTAGGGAGTATTACGAAGAGCTGTATTCTGTAGACCACAAGGAGGCGAAAAAGGGGGACCAAATAAAAAAAAAAAAAAAAAAAAAAATTTCAGACTTTCTTAGCAGAGCTGGGCTTGAATCTCTGGGGCAGGAGGATAGAGAGGCACTGGAACAGCCAATTTCGGAGGCGGAAATACTGCGGGCCCTGAAGAATTCCTCTATAGGGAATGGTTTCTCCATCTCTTACTACAAAACCTTTAAGGAGATCCTGATCCCTAGACTTCAACAATATATGAATGGGCTGGGAATAGAATATGCCATGGGAGAAGCCTCTCTGTTAGCAACCATAACGGTACTTCCTAAAGAGGGGAAGGATGGATCTAAGTGTTCTAATTACAGGCCTATCTCTCTGCTGAACGCAGACACTAAGTTGTATGCCAAAATCCTGGCTGAGAGAGTGAAAGGGCATCTTGAGGCATTGATCCATCCGGATCAAGTAGGCTTCGTCCCAGGGAGGGAAGGGAGGGACAATGGAGTCCGGACTCTACTGGCCCTCCAGAGGATGAGGGACTCGGGGACCCCCAGTCTGCTCCTGTCTATAGATGCAGAAAAAGCATTTGACAGGGTAGACTGGGGGTTCATGTTTAGTACCCTAGAGTACATGGGGTTTGGTCCGAGATTCCTTAGCCGTATCAAAGCCCTATATGGGCACCCAAAGGCAAATATCAAAGTAAATGGAGTCCTTTCTGCACCTTTTGAAATGAGGAACGGGACGAGGCAGGGCTGTCCCCTGTCCCCTCTGCTTTTCGTCCTGACCCTAGAGCCCTTATTGTCATTAATAAGGAAAAATCCAGATATAGAGGGATGTAGAGTGGAGGGGGAGCCCCATAAGCTGGCTGCTTTCGCAGATGACATTTTGTTTTACGTTAGTAACCCTCGGAGGACGATGCCCATTCTCTTGGAGACCCTGAAATCATATGGAGCTCTCTCAAATTTCCGGGTTAATTCCGCAAAATCTCATATACTAAATATCAATGTAAATAAAAACGAGCAGCAGATTATAAAGAAAGAACATAAATTTGTGTGGAAGAAGCAAATAAAATATCTAGGTATAGACTTAGCTAACTCAACTGAAAAACTCTATAGAATTAATTACCTCCCCCTGCTAGATGAAGTGAAAAAAAAATGCAATGAATACATCAGTAGGCCCTTGACCTGGATTGGACGAATAAATACAGTAAAAATGATGATACTCCCTGTAATAACGTACAAGCTACAGATGCTCCCTCTCCCCTTACCTCACCAATACTTAAGGAAGCTTAACTCAATACTGATGAATTTTGTGTGGAAAAATAAGAAACACCGCACGTCGTTGAAACTTTTGAAACAGGGTAAGAATCAGGGGGGACTGGCGGTCCCCGACATAATTAGTTATTATCACGCAATTGCACTAATTAGAATTCCAGAGTGGGGGAAAATAAACTCAAGTAAAAGATGGGTTCACTTGGAAAGGGCACTGAGTAAGGTTCACTTGGGAAGGATTATTTGGAACCCCCCAGGGTTTAGAGCACTAGATGACCACACACACATCATCACACGGCACACGTTTAAAATTTGGGATAAAGTATACAAGCAGCTGAATGGTAACTATAACTCACCTTTATTAGCACTTAAGGAGAATGATTATTTCCCCCCGGGGAAAAAAGAGATAGGAGGGAATTGGATTATTAAAGAGGAAACACAATTAGGGGATGTAATATTTGCGGGTCAACCATTGGCACTAAATGAACTAAAAAAAAAAGCGGATATATTTAAAATCGATGAGTGGCGGTACCTCCAGATATGCCAGTTCGTGAAAAAACTTCCACAACCAATCAGGTCACGCGGAGACCTGACGAAGATAGAGCAAATATGCACAGCAGAAAACACCAAAAAGTCTATATCAAAAATATATAAGTTGTTGATCGAGACGGATAGACTGGAGGTCCCCCCTTTCATTGAAAAATGGGAGAGAGAATTAGGGTCACAGATTAACACGGGGATGGTCAAAAAAATAATGAAGCTTACACATAGCTCGTCAGTTGATATGCGAACAGCTGAAATGAACTACAAATGTTTAGTTAGGTGGTACGCGACTCCCGACATAACAAACAAATTCCAGGAGGGGAGATCCCCCAACTGTTGGAGAGGATGTAATCTGAGAGGAAATATGGGCCACTTATGGTGGGAATGTCAGAAAATACAAGAATACTGGGAGAGGATCTTGAGTTACATCAAAGAAATCACCCAAATAGAAGTAAAAAAAAATCCATGGGTGGTCTTGATGCACGCAACAGAGGAGGGAGTGAGGCAATATAGGAGCACATTGGTCCCACATCTGCTTAATGCCGCAAAAAGATTAATCCCAAGGAAGTGGCAAGAACAGAAAAGCCCCTCTATAGGCGAATGGATAGATGAAGTCGAGGCGACATATAGGCTGGAATGCTTGAAAGAGAATCTTGAGGAGGATACCCAGCCTAAGGGGAACTGGGAATGCTGGGAAAAATTTAAAAGAACGTGGAGTTACGCGGAGTTGTTACAGATATAGTGAGATACAAACACGGAGTGTAGAAAAATAAAAAAGAGGGAAGGGCAGCGATGAGAGGTAGGGATTCGGGGGGGGGGGAGGAAGTGGGGGGGGGGAGGGGAAAAAAAAAAAGGGGGGAATTTAAAGGTAGGGGAAAAAAAAGGAGGAGGGAGGGGTGGACCTTAGGGTCTCCCCCCCCACCCTCCGAGTGGAATGTCAAATGGATATTTTATCAAGTCTGTTTACTACGAAGGGGGGCTTGTTTTTTTTTTCTTTTAAAAAATGCATAGTAATAGTTGTTGAATAAAAATTGGAAGTAGGATTAAGATAATGTTTAGAGAATTAAAAAGACTAAGCCCCTATGATGATAAGTCTTGACGGGACAGAGGTTAAGACCTCACTGACATAGTCCTACCCCAAAGATTTTTCTGAGGTGGAAAAAAAAAAAGAAAGAAAAAAAAAAAAAAAAAAAGAATTACAGTTGATGAACTGTTTAATCAGATACCTTTTTTGTTGGTTCACATCAGTAAAGACATCTATCCTGTCCACGAATTTACAGATATGACGCCTGTCACACGTATGCAAGCTCTTAAGCTCCAGCAGGTGCGTAAGCCAATCACGTGGCGCAGTTTTCACAAACTCCGATTTCATCATCTCATCCGCCAATTTTCTTGCTCTTTTGGCTACTATGAATGGTCTGGAGCCAATTATGTCCTTCAACAGGGGCGACCGGGTAAGTATATGCCAATGTTTGGTAAGTATGGCCCTGACCCTCCTCTCACTGGGAGCCAAAGGGTGTGATTGTTCTAACTGGATCTGAGGAAATCTTAGCATCCTAAATCTTAGTTCTGTAGTCCGAGTCCAATGTACAATTCTGCTGTATCTGGAGGAATTGTCCTGTAGGGATGCCTTTAATTGGGGATTTTGGATGGTTGCTTCTAATAAGGTGTTGGCCGCAGTTTCTTTCCTATACATTTTAGATATAAGTTGGCCCTCATCAATCCTTATCAGAAGATCTAAAAATGCAATTTGATGATAGTCATAATTAGAGGTGAAGCGGATGTTTCTGTTGTTCGTATTGAGTTCAAACAAAAACATATTTAGGGTTTCAATAGTTCCATGCTGCAGCAACAGCACAACATCTATGTACCTCAGCCACAACAAGGTGTGGCCGGGGTACATATATGAGCAGTAGAGGGGCTCCACATCTATTCCCAGGAAAATATTATGGAATCACCATGTACTTTGCAGTTATAAAACAAACATCTGCATCGGATTACATCCTGTAAAATTATGTTATCATCACCAAACATCCTTTCAATTGATGAAATAAGAAAATAAGAAAATTGTTCAAAAGCTCACTATAAACTTGTGCATTTCTTGAAGATTTAATGACTGCTATCTCCCCAATACCTTTACCTGACAACCCAATATCATCAATGATTGTGAAAATTTGTGAAATTTGTGAAAATGTGCATGTTTTCTTCAGGCAGTTGCCTTCATACATTTCATTGGAACGGCACCACACAAAAGTTCCAGCCTCATTATCCTGCCCAATCCAGAATCGTAATTCATCCCTGAATATAACTTTCATCCAGTGTTCCACAGTCCATGATTGCTTTTCTTTAGCAATGAAATGTATGAAGATGACTGCCTGAAGGAAACATGCAATGATGATATGGGGTTGCATGTCAGATAAAGGTACGGGGGAGATGACAGTCATTAAATCTTCAATACTACAGTTTTTTATCTTTTTTTTTTAAGTGTTTCTTAAAGCCAGAAGATTGGAATGGTAAATGAAAATAGTTTTGAGGTATGTCTGTAATTATTTTGTTTTAGTCAATTAAACAATTGAATGAACATTTTCCAAGAGTGATACTCCATACTTATTGCCAGGGGTTATATATTCCATCACCCTCATACAGTATATTCATACTCCTTTTCAGAGAGGAGGTTTGCCTCCTATGCCATCAATAGTTTAAGATTTAATTCTTCCACCAGAAAAGGAAAAGGGTTAGATGCTAACCTCTTATAGGTGAAATGATCACCTAGCTGCCTCCATACCTCCTTTTCACAATAGTCTTCCGATAGTAACACAGC
This sequence comes from Lithobates sylvaticus, assembly GCA_028564925.1. Taxonomy (NCBI): domain Eukaryota; kingdom Metazoa; phylum Chordata; class Amphibia; order Anura; family Ranidae; genus Lithobates; species Lithobates sylvaticus. The sequence goes on from CM053030.1 coordinate 240,516,214, forward strand.
ATTACTCCCCCTTTGATAATTAGGTTGGTTGCTTCTTTTAGTTCCCTAAGGACAAAATGCTCCGCTGGGTCAAGGTTGTCTCTCCCACAAACTTACCAGTTTAGTTTTGTCAAATCCTCTTTTACCAGATCCAGGAAAACCCCAAGCCATCTATTTTTCTGAAATTGAGGCATTTTGGTTGATTTTATCTGGAGGCTAGCCTCTCTTTTCCAGGGACCACTGGGGAAAGTTAGCGGCATATTCTCCTCATCACTCTCATTGAGGAGTGAAGTGAGTATACCCAGGGCAGCCCTATCTTGGGCATCTACCAGGGTATTCTTAGTGTGTTCATGATTTGGTCTCTGATGGACCTGCCTCAGGTACACTTTCCTCAAGAAAAGGATAATGTCCTTGTAGACGTCAAACTGGTTAATTGAGTTAATGGGAAAGAAGGATAATCCTCTCTAAAGGTACCACCATACCTTTACCTATTGTACTGTACCTCACATATGTCTGCTGGCTTTGCTATCAGAGTGCTCTCCTACCTAATCAAACAGAATTATACTTAAGCAATGCAATGATAAGCCCCTAACAATGCAAAAAGGGTACTTAGCATGACCATATTTAGTAATTGATGTCACCCAGGATCCTCACATCTATTGCTTACATTCCAGCAGTGTGTGTGTGGGGATCTGTCCTTTGCAACAGGTGTAGCAGCAGGGAAGCATTGGTATGTGGTGGATCAATAAGCCAGCAGGAAAACATCACCCTCCTTGCAAAAAGCCCAACCAATGTTGAAAGGCATATATCCTGATGTGGTTTAGAAAAGGGGGTGGGGGCATGCACTCTATGTCCACCATTTCCTGCCCATTTTCCAACCAGGCTGCATGTCTAGATAAGGGCTGTGTTTAAATTTTAAGGGTAAACCCATGCCTTTATTTTTTTTGTACTGCCTACCCCCTTTCTTAACCGTACCAGGTAACATGCTTTTCAACATTAGGGGGTTATCTTGTGAGGGAGGGGCTTGCACCACCCACCTGTAAGGCATCTTGTCCCAGTATTGGGAGACGAGGGCTATTTATTCACATCCTGTCCCTCAAAGGGAGTGTGGAGGTTTGGGGGGGGGGGGGGGTAAGATTCTTGATGTCCACTTTAGAATATTCTGCCTCTGAAGGGGGAAGAGTACAGGGGTACATTAGAAAACTTTATTAATTTTTCAAACATTTTTAGTAAATAAAGTAAATAAACAAGTAAATAAAGACATCTACACCATGAAAAAGTCCTTTATAATACATGTAACGACATCCTTCACTGTAAATCCACGGTTTATCACATCATCTAAAGATTGTAGATCCATTGGCCGCCAATGTTTCCCCGCCGCCATCTCACGATACTGCCCTGCCACACTACCACCACTAAATTACATATGCTGGTGCTACTGGAATGTAAATATTGTAGAAGCAATTCCAAATGATGTCATTAACCAAATATAGTCATGAACATGACAGCCCTTTTCAATACCGTTACTGAACAGCCGATCATCGCAGCTGCGGCCATTAGCTTGTTTTTACTACTTCAAATCCAGAATGTTTTAAAATTACCTAAGCGCGTGAAGTAGTGAAAGCAGAAAATGTTTTTATATGAATATACAGGTGCTTCTATACCTTTCAATAAATTGTTGATGTTATTCTTCAAATTCCTGTTGTCCTTAAGAAATCCAGCATTCTTTAATGCATGAAAGGCCCTCTATCCTCCTCATCCTGTTCACAAGACCGGTGGCTGATAAGCCCCTTTTCCACCCAGCCACTTATCATGTACATTCCCCTCTGTAGTTCATTGTAAAGAAAGCAGTGATGTAATACATCACCGCTCACTTCTGTGGGTGAACCCCACAGTCTTTGACTGCCCGGTATGATCCGCCCACAGTGCTGCATAACTGTGTTTGTTGGGCTGGGAGACTCCTGGTCTGTCCCGCCTCAGATGACCTCACTGAACCTGTTCCTGCAGGTAATAAAAAAGGTCATCACATCCATGCCTGATACTGTGGGGATAATATATAGTGTAATCACAGCCATAAAATGTGATAGTAGGAGAAGAGTATGCAGTGATGTGTGTGGGCGGTGTCAGAGCTCTATGAGCAGAACACTATGATCTGCCTCTGGTCCTGCCCACTTGAGAATCTAAAACCTACAGCATGATGGGATTTGTAGTCTCAGTAAGCGCCGATGAACACTAACAGGAAGTGATGTTGATGCTTCTGGGATCCCTCCGCCCAAAGCCAGGGGAATTCAAGAATAAACTGTACAAAAAATTACATCACTGCTTTTTAAAACAGTGAGTTTTATACAAAGCTTACATTTATATGAAAATCGCATTAGGGGTTTGGCTTATCTGTCCAAACATGACTATGTACAGCTTTTATCACTATTCCGGAGTTCTTTAACCACTTCAATACATTGCATTTTCACCCTCTTCCTGCCCAGGCCAATTTTCAGTTTTCAGTGCTGTAACATTTTGAATGACAATTGCGCGGTCATGCAACACTGTACTCATATGTAAATAGAGCTTTCTTTTGGTGGTATTTGATCACCTTGCGTTTTTTATTTTTTGCGCTATAAACAAATAAAGGGCGTCAAGTTAGATAAAAAACACAATATTTTTAACTTTTTGCTATAATAAATATCCCATTTTTAAAAAATAAATAAAATTTTTCTCAGCTTATGTATTCTTCAACATACTTTTGTTAAAAAATGACAAAAGGCGTATATTGATTGGTTTGCGCAAAAGTTATAGCGCCTACAAAATAGGGGATAGATTTATGTCATTTATATTATTATTTTTTTTTTTACTAGTAATGTCGGCAATCTTATCGTGGCTTTGACATTGCAGCGGACATATCAGAAACTTTTGACACTATTTTGGGATTATTCACATTTACACAGCGATCAGTGCTATAAAATTGCACTGATTATTGTATAAATGTCACTGGCAGGGAAGGCGTTAACACTAGGGGGATAATCAAGGAGTTAAATGTGTTACCTAGGGAGTGATTCTAACTGTGGGAGGGGAGGGAACTGACTTAGGGAGGAGACCGATCAGTGTTCGTAATTGGTAGGAACACACGATCGGTCTCCATTCCCCTGACAGGACATGGATCTGTGTGTTTACACACACAGATCCACGGTCCTGCTCTGTAATGAGCGATCGTGGGTGCCCGGCGGTCATTGCAGCAACCGGCACGTGCATTGGCTCCTTGGTGACAGCCAGTGTGCGCACCCCCAATACCGTCGGGAAGCCGAGGACGTCATATGACGCCCGCCCAGGATGGGAGATCCCATCTGCGGACGTCATATGTCTATGGGCAGGTAGGGAAGTGGTTAAGAACCAAAACGTTTATGTCTTCCATAGAATGGTCAGGTTGTGAGAAACAATGTCCACCAGGTGTGGTAATCCTTTTATATTCTTTTTTGGTGTTTCTATATAGATTCTTTTTTTTTTTTTTTCTGTTCTGTCTCATTTCATGTAACATCCCTGCTTGTACATTTTTCATTTAATGAGGATCATATTACTGGAGTTGCAGCTGTATGATCCTGTAATATTGAATGTTCCTTTTGTGTGTATGACACTTTTTAATGAATTGATGTGGCTACACAGTTTGCAGCATTTCATACTGCAAGGTTTTCTTCCCTTGTTTGTGCCCTTGTAATCAGAATGAAGTTTCCTGCTGATTCATTTATGTTTAAAGTTGGGTGATTGCCTGAATGCCAGCGTTGGGGGTTCTTGCAATAGTTCTTTCAGGGTTATGTCATCTATTATGATGGGTTGGAGCACTAAGATTATCTTTTTTTATACCTGCTGCTGAATTGTATATGGTTACTGGAGGTACATGGCTTTTTTATTTATTTTTTATTTTAGGAGATTTTTTCTTTGGGTTTTCAAGGAAGCGTTTATGATTTTTCCCTCCCCTTCACATTCCATAGCTCTCCTTATCTGACTTTCTACTTTTAATTACCATGTGTTTTTTTTCTTTGTAGCGATTGTTGTTCTAATGCTTTGCGTATAAGTACTGTTTGGACCTTAGAAGAAGGGGCTATACCCCAAAAGCTTGTCCTGATAATTTTAACTATCAGTGCAAATAAAAAAGCTATTAAGGATGGAACTAAATTGTGTTGTCTCTAAAGCCGCATACACACGATCGGATTTTCCGACAGGAAATGTGTGATGACAGGCTGTTGGTGGAAAATCCGACCGTTTGTACGCTCCATCAATTGTTGTCGGATTTTCCACGGACAAATGTTGGATGGCAGGTTTAAAAATTTGCCGCAGACAAAAGTCTGTTGTCGGATTTTCCGAACGTGTGCACACAAGTCCGTCGGACAAAAGTCCAAAGTACAAACACTCCTGCTCGGAAGCAAGGATGAGCCAGAAGCGGTCGGTCTTGTAAACTAGCGTTTGTAATGGAGAATTAACATTCGTGACGTGGCAAATTATGAAATCTCAAAATGCAGCGCGCATTCTCTTCTTCTTTAAAATCCCTGGCGGTATGATTATGTCAGCTTTTTGAGTCTCAAATCGGTACAATTATTTTGCATAGAAATTTGGCTTTTTTTTTATTGTAGGCCTGTAATTCTTAGCAATAACACACTTAAATCTGTCCAGCAAGAGTCTAGTAGATATCCCGGGTATGATGAATTTTGAAACACAAAATCATAAATTATAATATAATAAATAAATATAAATTATTATATAAAATAATAATAATAAAATTAATTTCCCCACGATTCACTATAAATACTGCAAGTGTTCTAATTTACTAACGCTGTTTTCTAGCTGGTCTAAAACCACTTTTGACGTAAAGGGAAACTTTTTGGTTGTTATGGACAATCTCAGGTTTCCAGGCAGAAAGAACAATATATATCATATAAAACTAAATGCAGGGCACTGGACAAAGCACTAGGGACAAAAGGGAGGTGAAATTATTTCATACAGTAATGTAATCTGTAAGATTACAGTGTACTGTATGTATTATGATTTTTCACTTTTTTGAATTTGCCGCCGGGCTCCGCCCCTGTGCTTCGCCACGCTCGCAAGGAACGGAACCCGGCACAGAGAGGCTTCGGGCGGAGGACAGAGCCCAAGGACAAAGCCGTGGAACATCGCAGGATCCTGGGGACAAGGTAAGTACACTGCACCAGGATCCTGCAATGCAATGCGGCTCGGGGTTACCGCTAATGGTGCTTAAATTTAACCCCGAGCCACACTCTGGAAAACCGCCAGGGAGGATAATGGGATAATAATGAAGCTGCTTTGCTGGTGATACTGATGGAGTTATTGCAAACTAATTTTCAAAGGTTTTTATTTTTTTTGGGCAAATTACCACAACACCATTATCCTGTAGTTTTTAAGATCAAAGACACAACTATGTTGGTGTCCCTTGTCAATTTTACATTGTATTTTTTTAAATGTACTGGCCTACTCCCAAACTTTTATTTGAAGTAAACCACATAGCTAAGTATTATTCTACACAATTTTTTTATTGTGCATTAAAAAAAGAAAACAGATAAAATTAGACGTGCTATCTGCCAATAGAACTTAACCAAAAAGTGCATTCTATGCATCCAAAAATATAGAAAAATATAACAAATAAAATCATTATTATTCAAGCAAAAAATAAAATAAAAGCCTCATGCATGTGTCCTGCTTCTTAATATAGAGGGTCTACAATGCCAAGAGTTTGTGAAAGCAGGGGTCCGTCATCCGGAGATAATTCCGAAAAACCATCTGGATTATTCTCCTGGAGCTCAGGCAGCAAAGGCATATGACATAATTGGTCACGATTAATAAAGCAACCGATTTTTAGTCCAAGAAATCCTCCTCCTCCTGTTCCTGGACTGGACTTGGGTCAAAGCACTAACTCCAAGGCCAATAATAAATAACACGTTATCTCCTCTGATTCCACAACATGTCTGGATGACGAACGGCCGTTCAGAAACAAACTGAAAAACACGAAATGAAAAGCGCGAAAATAAAAGCACAAATTAACACTCACCAAACTTCTACTAACACCAAATTAGCAGAAGGAGCCCAAAGGGTGGCACTAAATAGCTGAAAAAACATGTAGTACATCACTACGTTTGTGTTCTTTGCCGTTTGTATGCAAGTCAAAATCCATGCACATGCCTTAGGACAAAAGTCAGAGGTTTTGTCTGCGGAAATCCGATCGTGTGTACGAGGCTTTAGCTTAAACAGTCTTTAAGTCCTGCTATTAAAACTGCATTTTGGACTTTATTGAGACGCATGGACTGGACAAATGGCAGTAACCTACCACCTACCATGGTTCCTGGTAGTATGTAATTTTGTCTCTTCCCTCCCACCTTACACAAATCTCTGGCTCACATCTATGATGGGCTGCCTCTCTGGCCAACAGGAATATATAGGAGGTGGGATAGGGTAGGGAAGTTTAACACTACTAGGTAGTGGCACAGATTCTCCCATCAGAACAGTCCAGAATTTGCCCATCAGAACAGCCCAGCATTCAGTTATAACAGCTGGACTTAGATGCTGCTGTAGGTATAGATCCTAGTGTTTTATTTAATGACAGATTTAGCTTATGGTGCAATTGTTCGGTAATAGTATGTGCAGGGGCGGACTGACAACTCATGGGGCCCCCAGGCAATAGGAGATTATGGGGCCCCTAGGCAATCAGAGATTATGGGGCCACACAGTATACACACACACAGTATTCACACAGTATACACATACATGTACACACAGTATACACAGACATGTTTCTGTTGGCTGAGAAGGTACTGGAGGGGTGGGGCAGCTATAATCTCAGGATTTTTAGACCAAAAGGATGTCGGTAAGGGACATTTCAGAGACAGATGTAAAATAAACACAGATTTTTACATACTGTCCCTGGTTTTACTGAGGCTGACAACCCTGATGGGGCTTCCTAGTGCCCGGGGCCCTCGGGCAGTGCCCGAGTGGCCGAATGGTCAGTCCGCCCCTGATTATGTGAATGTATGACAGTATACTTCTTTTTGAAACACCAGAACTGGCATTGGTTTAACAATTTGTACTTTCCCTCCATTTCCATGTCTTTTTTTATACTCCAGGAGTCTGGAGAATGGATCTTGCAGTATATGAGGATATTTTTTTTGTCTAGTTTGGTTTATCCTGGTTGTTTCTTCTAATTCAGAATTCAATTAAAAAAAAAAAGTGTTTATTCTTCCATATATTTCTTTTCATAATGTGTATTAGATTTGTGAGTGAAAATCACTAAACAGACTTAGAAGCTAGCAGATTAAAACAAAGGTTTAATTACTCTAACTTTCTTATACTGAATTTGCCTTGACTGTTAAAGGTTTAATTAAACATTTGTTTACAGTTATTTTCTCCATAGTTTTTTTTTCAAGAGACGACTTGAGATATTTGCGTTCTTACAAATAATGGTAATATAAGGAAAATGTAATACACTTATTTTACTGTCTTTTATAATGCCACTTGAATGGAATTAGAGAATAGCAAAATTGTCTTTGAATAGGGCAGATTAGGGGTATCCATGCCTTTCTGGTGAACTGGAACCTCAACATACCTATGCACCGCAATGCAGAAATTTGTGGTGTAAAAATGAAAAGTGCATGTCTTTTTTTTTTTTTGGCGTTCTGGTGTATTGACAACGCAAGTCAACATGCAAAATAAAACATAAAACATAAAAAAATAAAACCTGCAAGTATCTGAATCTGGCCTTACACTTCATTTACTGTGAAACTATATACAGTATCTCACAAAAGTGAGTACACCCCTCACATTTTTGTAAATATTTTATTATATTATATAGGTTATTATAAGTTTAGACATTAATGGGTGTGTTGAGTTTTTTTGCGGGGGCAGCAAATTTACACTGTTATACAAGCTGTACACTCACTACTTTACATTGTAGCAAAGTGTAATTTCTTCAGTGTTGTCACATGAAAAGATATAATAAAATATTTACAAAAATGTGAGGGGTGTACTCACTTTTGTGAGAAACTGTACATATACATATACAGTATATATGTATATATATATATATATATATATACATATAGTATCTCACAAAAGTGAGTAAACTGCTACAATGTAAATTAGTGAGTGTACAGCTTGTATAACCGTATAAATTTGCTGTCCCCTCAAAATAACTCAACACACAGCCATTAATGTCTAAAGCGCTGGCAACAAAAGTGAGTACACCCCCTAAGTGAAAATGTCCAAATTGGGCCCAAAGTGTCAATATTTTGTGTGGCCACCATTATTTTCCAGCACTGCCTTAACCCTCTTGGGCATGGAGTTCACCAGAGCTTCACAGGTTGCCACTGGAGTCCTCTTCCACTCCCCCATGACAACATCACGGAGCTGGTGGATGTTAGTGACCTTGCTCTCCTTTACCTTCTGGGAGGGGGATCATGCTCAGCTTCAGTATGTCACAGTACATGTTGGCATTCATGGTTCCCTCAATGAATTGTAGCTCCCCAGTGCTGGCAGCACTTATACAGCCTCAGACCATGACACTCCCACCACCATATTTGACTGTAAGCACTTGTCTTTGTACTCCTCACATGGTTGCTGCACCAAATAAGTGTATCTTGGTCTCATCCAACCACAGGACATTGTTCCAGTAATATATGTCCTTAATCTGCTTGTCTTCAGCAAACTGTTTGTGGGCTTTCTTGTGCATCATCTTTAGAAGAGATTTCCTTCTGGGACGACAGCCATGCAGACCAATTTGATGCAGTGTGCAGCGTATGGTCTGAGCACTGACAGGCTGACCCCCCACCCCTTCAACCTCTGCAGCAATGCTGGCAGCACTCATACGTCTATTTCCCAAACACAACCTCTGGATATGATGCTGAGCACGTGCACTCAACTTCTTTGGTTGACAATGGGTAGGCCTGTTCGGAGTGGAACCTGTCCTGTTAAACTACTGTATGGTCTTGGTCACCGTGCTGCAGCTCAGTTTTAGGGTCTTGGCAATCTTCTTACAGCCTAGGCCATCTTTATGTAGAGGTGCCATGTTGAACTTCCAGTGACCAGTATGGGAGAGTGAGAGCGATAACACCAAATTTAACACACCTGCTCCCCATTCACACCTGAGACCTTGTAACACTAACGAGTCACATGAATTCTGTGTAAACAATATAAACGTAAGAACATAAAAAATGAAAATGATTAAGATGAAAATTAATAACACACAATTGTAAAAAAAGGTATTGGTGACACAGGTGACAGTACAGAAGTCCAAATAAACAAATGTCCTAAAGCAATGAATAATTGATGAAAGAAAAAGGTGGAGGAGTGAGTTCTGAAATCCCTCTAACACTCTGTGCAAATAGGACAATGTAAACAGTGACTTTTCTCTTCAGTGCGGTACCACCTCAGTGTAAAGTGGCCCCTTACCTTACTGCTGTAAGGTAACAGCGTATATATAAAACAGTGAAGATCTGGGGTCCTGCAATGGATTGCGCTAAGGGCTTCTTATAAATGCATAGCATGGAGATCATCTAGGGAGCCTCATATCCTGACACGTAGTTCTTGATGTAAAGGTATGTGAAAGCCTCCTTTATGCCAATAGGCAGCGATGACAATCCTCCCAAGTTGGTGCATATATAGTATGGAGAAAGAAGAAGGGGTCCCAAATAGTGTATTATGTAAAAACTAGGAGGCTTTATTTTGTGGTCAAACTTAAAGATTGCTGTTCACAAGCGCAAACCATCCAACTTGAAGGAGCTGGAGCAGTTTTGCAAGAAGGAATGGGCAAAAATAACAGTGGTAAGATGCGACTTGGAGTATTGACTTTAGGGGGGTGAATAGTTATGCACATTAACTTTTTCTGTTATTTTATTGTTTGCTTATAAAAAAATAAAAATAAAAAAAACATCTTCAAAGTTGTGGGCATGTTCTGTAAATTAAATGATGCAAATCTTCAAACAATCCATGTTAATTCCAGGTTGTGAGGCAACAAAACACGAAAAAAGTCAAGGGGGGTGCATACTTTTGCAAGGCATTGTATGTCTTTAGTATTTTTCAACAAAATAAGCTGTTTGGCAGATGTATCAGTTATAGGGTTGAAACAAACCATTAAAGTGGACCTTATTAAATCTTCTGCCCTTGTTGTTTTAACTTTGGATAGTAAAACATTTTTTTTCTGCCAGTAAATAACCTATACAGCCCACTTCCTGTTTTTTGTCTGGTAATTAGCCTAGGCTTAGGACACCATGCACAGCTCTCTTTCTCACTCTTGTGAGAGTTTTCCAGGAAGGGAGGGGGGGATGAGTCATAAGAGGGACAATGAGAGCTGCAGTGTTGCAGAGCTGGAGGTGTGCCTCTATGTGTCCGTGTAAATCCTGGAAGTGAACAGACAGCAGCTTTAGCTGCCCACAGTTAAAATGGTTGCAGCCAAACTCTGTGGAGGAAGATTTCTGCAACATATTTGGCAAGTACAGAATCACAGTGTATATAAAAAAATATGCAACATTGTTGGAGGGAAACTTCAGAATGGCAAAGATGTTTTTTATTACAAATTATGTGAGCAGACTGCAGTTCCTCTTTAACTACTAAAAGGGGTGCTTACTATCTTTTATTTATTTATGTAAAACCTTTATCCCAAAAGTAAAAAATAAAATGCTGCAACTACTTATATAGTGTTAACTGGAGTTTGGCTTCAATTTGTTAGTGTATCTAAATATGCTAATACATCTAACATGCCCCTCCCCCCAGGTTGACAATGCTGCTGTCCAAGGGTGCCCCTCATCCAGAGTGGAGGCACTCTAATACAGAAGGTGTGTGACTGACCAGACCAGGTAGAAAAAGAGAGAAACCTGAAAAAAAGACAACAAATGCAGTCATCACATATGTTGATTGGTAAGCTGCAATACATACAATTTTGGGCTTTGTGTTTAACACCAGTTTAACCACTTGACCACTGGGCACTTAAACACCCTTAATAACCAGACCAATTTTCAGCTTTCGGTGCTCTCACACTTTGAATGACAATTACTCATTCATACAACACTGTACCCATATGAAATTTTTGTCCTTTTTTTCACACAAATAGAGCTTTCTTTTGGTGGTATTTAATCACCTCTGGGTTTTTTATTTTTTGCGATATAAAAGAAAAATGACTGAAAATTCAGTAAAAAAATGAATTTTTCTTCGTTTTTGTTATAAAATTTAGCAAATTTGTAATTTTTCTTGATAAATTTTGGCCAAAATTTATACTGCTACATATCTTTGGTAAAAATAAGTACAAATTGGGGTATATTATTTGGTCTTTGTGAAAGTTATAGAGTCCACAATCTATGGTGCCAATATCTGAAAATTGATCACACCTGAAGTACTGACGGCCTATCTCATTTCTTGAGACCCTAACATGCCATAAAAGTACAAATACCCCCCAAATGACCCCTTTTTGGAAAGAAGACATTCCAAGGTATTTAGAAAGAGGCATGGTGAGTTTTTTGAAGTTGTCATTTTTTCCCACAATTCTTTGCAATATCAAGATTTTTTTAAATTTTATTTTTTTTTCACAAAATTGTCATATTAGCAGGTTATTTCTCACACACAGCATATGCATACCACAAATTACACCCCAAAACACATTCTGCTATTACTCCTGAGTACGGCGATACCACATGCGTGAGACTTTTACACAGCGTGGCCACATACAGAGGCCCAACATGCAGGGAGCACCATCAGGTGTTCTGGAGCACCCAGGCCAATTCTGACATTTCCCTCCTACATGTAAAAATCATCATTTATTTGATAGAAAATTACATAGAACCCCAAAATATTATATATGTTTTTTTAGCAAAGACCCTAGAGAATACAATGGCGGTCGTTGCAACTTTTTATCTAGCACGGTACTTGCGCAGCAATTTTTCGAATGTGTTTTATTTGGAAAAAATATGTTTTGTGCTTTACAAAAAACAAAACTGTAAATTTAGCCCAATGTTTTTGCATAATGTGAAAGATGAAGTTACGCCGAGTAAATAGATACCCAACATGTCACGCTTCAAAATTGCACACACTCGTGAAATGGCGCCAAACTTCGCTACTTAAAAATCCCCATAGGCTTTAATTTTGTTTACTGGTTACATGTTTTGAGTTACAGAGGAGGTCTAGGACCAAAATGATTGTTCTCGCTCTAACGTTCGCAGCGATACCTCACATGTGTGGTTTGAACACCGTTTTCATATGTGGGCGGGACTTACGTATGCGTTCGCTTCTGCGTGCGAGCACACGGGGACAGGGACGCTTTAAAAAAATATATATATATATTTTATTGTTCATTTTACTTTATTTATTTTAGTTTGACCCTTTTTTTCCCCCCAAAAATTTTTTTGATCACTTTTATTCCTATTACAAGGAATGTAAACATCCCTTGTAATAGGAATATGGCATTACAGGTCCTCTTTACAGTGAGATATGGGGGGTCAATAAGTATCGCAGAGTATCGCCGGGTATTGCAGAGTATCGCAGGGTATGGTAGAGTATCGCAGAGTATCGCCGGGTATTGCAGAGTATCGCAGGGTATGGTAGAGTATCGCAGGGTATTGCAGAGTATCGCAGGGTATCGCAGGGTATTGCAGGGTATCGCAGGGTATGGCAGGGTATCACAGGGTATGGCAGAGCATCGCAGAGTATCGCAGGGTATTGCAGGGTATCGCAGGGTATGGCAGGGTATCGCAGGGTATGGCAGAGTATCGCAGGGTATGGCAGAGTATCGCAGGGTATGGCAGAGTATCGCAGGGTATGGCAGGGTATCGCAGGGTATGGCAGAGCATCGTAGGGTATGGCAGAGCATCGCAGGGTATGGCAGAGCATCGCAGGGTATGGCAGAGCATCGCAGGGTATGGCAGAGCATCGCAGGGTATGGCAGAGTATCGCAGGGTATGGCAGAGTATGGCGGGGTATGGCACAGTATTGCGGGGTATGGCAGAGTATTGCGGGGTATGGCACAGTATTGGGGGGTATGGCACAGTATTGGGGGGTATGGCACAGTATTGTGGGGGATGGCAGAGAATCCATCCATCCATGCTCAGCCATCCCTCCATACCCTGCAATACACTGCAGGCTATTGCTGGGTATTGCAGGGTATGGAGGGATGGCTGAGCATGGATGGATGGATCGGTGGTGGCAGAGCAGGCTGTGGGCACTACAGATCCCGCCCACAGCACTGCTGCCACCGATCCCTCCCCCTTTGCTCTCATACTGTACCGATCGGTACAGAGAGAGGAGGAGAGAGGAACCGGCGTCATCAAATGACGCCGGTTTGCTTACATGTGATCACTCCGTCATTTGACGGAGCGATCACGTGGTAAACGGCCGCGATGAGCGGCCGTTTACCGTGATCCATGATCCGCCGGGTCCTCTGGACCCGGCGATCATGGATGCTCTCGAGTGCGCGCACCAGGGGGCGCGCAAGAGCAGAATTCTGTGAGGCCGTTAATTAACGGCCTCCCAGAGTTAAGCAACCGCCCTGTAGCCGTTTTTTCGGCTATGGGCCGGTTGTTAACTGGTTAATGATTAGGTGGTTTAAATCAAAGGATGCATTAATCTGGATGACATCAATATTTTAGCTAGTTAGTTAGCCAATCACAGCAGTTCTTAAATTATTTTGCCCCGTGATCAGCTGTATCAGGTGATCACGATGCAAATTCACTTACCGGTTATCGGCATTCCTTTCCTCTCGCTGTCACAGCGTGAGGAGAGAAGAGAGCCGGTAACAGGCCTGTGTAAATGAGCACATCTACACTGATAATAAGGACCCTGATAATCAGGGTCCTGATTATCAGTGCAGCTTCAACAGTGCCCACCAGTGCTGCCTATCTGTGCTGCCAATCAGTGCCTATCAGTGCTGCTAATCAGTGCCCATCAGTGCTGCCAATCAGTGCCCATCAGTGTTGTCAATAAGTGCTGCCAATCAGTGTCAATTAGTGCTGCCTATTAGTGCCCATCAGTGCTGCCTATTAGTGCCCATCAGTACCTCCCAGTGCCGCCTGTCAGTGCCCATTAGTGCCCACCAGTGCCGCCTCATCCTCTGCCCCACTCACCCAATCCTCTGCTTCATTCACCACATATGTGGCACTTGGACAAATCACATCTCAGGGTCTGATGAGGAAGCCACAGCTGTTCACTCTGAATGGCTGCAGCTTCCTCATCAGACCCTGAGACAAGAACGGTATACTGCAGCTGGGGTGGGACAAATTTAGATGGGGGGGTGATTTTAGTCTTGCCTAGGTCAGCACAAAACCAAAATATACCACTGCCCACATGTTTAAATTTATTGGAGAGCACACATGGTATTAAAACAGTTAATATTTGTATTCAAACGTCTTTCAAATTTAGGCAAGGAGGGCCTGGGTTGAAGTGCATATAGAAAACTTTATTATTCATTGTTCTATCCATAGTTCAGATAATGTTTTGGGGAAAGCAAGGGCCTATAAACTCTACACATATCTGTAAGCCTTTACCTGGGTCTCCATTTCAATGCTGTAACCTCTATCAGTCTTTTATTAGTGCCTATCAGTCTTTTCATCACTTCAGGGAGTATTGGATGCGGTATGCCCGCTATGTTTCCATCTTGTAACCCCCTACTGGTCTACAGCAATGACTCAGCAATAACTTAAGGGTCACTATTATTACTCTGGTGGAGCCAAAGACACATTTTAGGAGCCTCAAGTCATTGCTGAGTCAAAATGTGCTAAAATTCGGAAGATCGTTATAGCTGGCCATGCACAGATTTGTAATTTACACAAAATTTACCAACAACAATGTAGCAAACAGGTCTACTTAGGAGGTTAGTTCACCTTTTCAGAAAAGGTGAACTAACACCCTTTAGCCTCCCAACCCCACTGGTCCCTGCTGTACTTACCCTTGTTGGAGGTAAGCTGGCAGTGCCCACACAGCTAGTGCAGTTGTCAGGGGATTCAGAATCTCCACTATCCCCCCCCCCCCCTACTGTCGGTAAGGCTACAGTGGTCAGTGTTCAGGGGAGGGAAAGAAGAAGGAGCTGAGCTGCTGAGAGAACTTCATGACTCAACATTGTCTGCAGCTACAGAGGTCGGTGCTCAGGGGAGGGAAAGCAGAAGGAGCTGAGCTGCTGAGAGAACTTCATGACTCAACATTGTCTGCAGCTACAGAGGTCGGTGCTCAGGGGAGGGAAAGCAGAAGGAGCTGAGCTGCTGAGAGAACTTCATGACTCAACATTGTCTGCAGCTACAGAGGTCGGTGCTCAGGGGAGGGAAAGCAGAAGGAGCTGAGCTGCTGAGAGAACTTCATGACTCAACATTGTCTGCAGCTACAGAGGTCGGTGCTCAGGGGAGGGAAAGCAGAAGGAGCTGAGCTGCTGAGAGAACTTCATGACTCAACATTGTCTGCAGCTACAGAGGTCGGTGCTCAGGGGAGGGAAAGCAGAAGGAGCTGAGCTGCTGAGAGAACTTCATGACTCAACAGCAGCTACAGAGGTCAGAGAAGGAATGTTTATTGATTGTTAGTAATAGGTAAATACTTGAATACCCATAATCTGTCCACAGATTCATTTTAAGGCTGGGAATAGAAGACTCCATTAAAACAACATAAAAGTACACATGCCCCCTTAATATTGAAATTTCATACCCAACAACTCAACTTCATAAATATGAAAAAAAGTGTATATAAAAGTGCACTCACCTGCCACTTTGTTAGGTTCACCTGTTCAATTGCTTGGTAACTCCAATTGCTAATCAGCCAATCACATGACAGCAACTCAATGCATTTAGGCATCTAGATGTGGTGAAGACAGCTTGCTGATGTTCAAACCGAGCATCAGAATGGGGAAGAAAGGGAATTGAAGTGACTTTGAATGTGGCATGGTTGTTGGTGCCAGACGGGCTGATCTGAATATTTCAAAAACTGCTGATGTACTGGGATTTTCAAAAACAAGCATCTCTAGCGTTTACAGAGAATGGTCTGAAAAAAGAGAAAATATCCAGTGAGGGCAGTTGTGTGGACACAAATGCCTTGTTGATGTCAGAGATCAGAGGAAAAGGGACAGACTAGTTTGAGATGATTGAAAGGTAACAGTAACGCAAATAACCACTTGTTACAACCAAGGTATGCAGAATACGTACCATCTCTATAGAACACATCGAATCTTGAAGCAGATGGACTACAGCAGCAGAAGACCACACCAAGTGACACTTCTGTCAGCTAAGAAGCTACAATTAGCACAGGCTCACCAAAATTGGAAAAAAAATGTTGCCTGGTCTGATGATCCTCGATTTCAGCTGCAACATTTGAATAGTAGGGTCAGAATCTGGCTTAAACAACATGAAAGCATGGATTCATCCTGCCTTGTATCAATGATTCAGGCTGGTGGAGTAATGGTGTGGGGGAAATTTCCTTGGCACACTTTGGGTCCCTTAAAACCAACTGAGCATTGTTTAAATGCCACAGCCTACCTGAGTATTGTTGCTGACCATGTCTATCCTTTTATGACTACAGTGTACCCATCTCCTGATGGCTACTTCCAGCAGGGAATTGCACCATGTCAGAAAGCTCAAATCATCTCAAACTGGTTTCTTGAACATGACAATGAGTTCACTGTACGCCAATGCCCTCCTTAGTCAGATCTTAATCCAATAAAGCACCTTTAGGATGTGGTGGAATGGGAGATTCACATCATCGATGTGTAGCCAACAAATCTGCAGCAACTGCGTGATGCTATCATGTCAATATGAACCAAAATCTCTGAGGAATTTTTCCAACACCTTGTTAAATCTTTGCCATGAATAATTAAGGCAGTTCAGAAAGGAAAATGGGGTCCAACCCGGTACTAGCAATTTGTAGCTAATAAAGTGGCCGGTGAGAGTATATCAATATAATCACACCTAGTGAGAAAAAAAATTATTAATAAATAAAATATACCAAGTCATGTGACCTATATATCATAAAAATAATACTCCTTAACCACTTCCCGACCGCCCCATGTATATATACGTCAACAGAATGGCACGTACAGGCAGAATCACGTACCTGTACGTGACATTCTTCCGGCGGTTGGGGGGTCCGATCGGACCCCCCTCCGCCGGCGGGGACGGTCGGGATGGCTTCAGAAGCGATGTGGGACGAGGTAACGGCCAGTCGTTTCTGGCCACCCCCTCCCGATCGCTCTGGCCAATGAGATTCTTCCGCTTCCTTCCCCTTCCTGTGTAATTGTAAACACAGGCAAGGGAAGTGATGTCACGCTCCTCGTGTCGGTCTTTCTGACCGGGACGCCGAGCGGAGAAGACATCAGGTTAGTGCACCAACACTACACTGACACCAGGCACACATAGGCACATATTTCACCCCCCTGTCACCCCCTGATCACCCCCCAGATCACCCCCTGCCCCCCCAGTCACAGTGTCACTGATTGCAGTGATCATTTATTTTACTGATCACTGCATTTAGTGTCAGTGTGACTGCAATAACTGTCAGGGCAGTTAGTTTTAGGCCCCTTTAGGTCCAAGGTAGCCCCCTACCCCCCCCCAATAAAGGTTTAACCCCTTGATTGCCCCCTAGGTAACCCTTTCACCCCCTTTTGCCAGTGTCACTAAGCGATCGTTTTTTTTGATCGCTCTATTAGTGTCACTGGTGCCGCTAGGTAGCCAGTTTTTTTTTTAGGTAACCGCCAGGTTTATATAGGATTATAAATAGGTTTATAGGTCAGGTACCCCCATATTACAACCTAAATAAAGGTTTTAACCCCTTGATTGCCCCTAGAGTTAACTCTTTCACCAGTGATCACAGTATAAGTGTCACTGGTTAGCCAGTTAGTTATTTAGTTATTTAGGTCCCCCGTCAGGTTTTTATATAGTGTCAGGTACCCCCATATATTACCTAATAAAGGTTTTAACCCCCTGATTGCCCCTAGTTAACCCTTTCACCAGTGATCACCGTATAACTGTTACGGGTGACGCTGGTTAGTTAGCTTGTTTTTTTATACTGTCAGGGCACCCGCCATTTATTACCCAACTATCGGTTTAACCCCCTGATCGCCCGGCGGGTGATATCAATTAGGTGTTAGGGTCAAATAAGGTCTGCGTCGCCCCAGGTTAGTGCCAGTACCGCAAACACCCACGCGCAAAGCATACACCTCCCTTAGTGGTATAGTATCTGAACAGATCAATATCTGATCTGATCAGATCTATACTAGCGTCCCAGCAGTTTAGGGTTCCAAAAAACGCATTGTTAGCGGGATCAGCCCAGATACCTGCTAGCACCTGCGTTTTCCCCCTCCGCCCAGCCCAGCCCAGCCCACCCAAGTGCAGTATCGATCGATCACTGTCACTTCCAAAACACTAAGCACACATAACTGCAGCGTTCGCAGAGTCAGGCCTGATCCCTGCGATCGCTAACAGTTTTTTTGGTAGCGTTTTGATTCAGTTGCCAGCAGCCTAGGAGCTTTTTTTCCTGTGAATCTCACTAGTGTACTACTAAATTTAGAGCCCAAAATGGCAAATCGCAAGTACACTAGTGAACAGGCCTACTTGTTTCTGAGTATGTCAGATAGTGAAGAGGAGGTCACTCATCTGTCAGAATCAGGCTCAGAATACGATCCAGTAGACGACAGCGGCTCCATGACAGATAGCTCTGGCGACGAAGGTGAGGTCCCTGCTAAGGTCAGGCGTACCCGATCCCGATCTTCTGATGTTGTTGAGGTGCAGGAACCGCAGGTCTCTCGTATGGAGCAGAGAAGTACTAGCGCCGCTATTCCTTCTGGTGAACTGGCAAGCACCAGCGGCCTAGTACACCCTGGACGTAGTCAAACCAGCACTGCAGTAACACTTGGTGACGTGGCGAGTCCCATAAGTGCAGTTGAAGCTGGCGAGGTGGCAAGCACAAGTAGTGTCCCGCTGCCACCAAGAAGAAGACAAAGGCAGGTCCGTCGATCCCATAGTGTCCTTCCTGCAGAATTCGCCAATCCTGATTGGGTGCCCACCACTTCTGCAGGACCCGTACTTCCCCCATTCACTGGCCAACCCGGTATTCAGGTGGAAACAGCTGATTTTAAGCCATCCGATTTTTATTCGCTGTTTTTCACGGAAGATCTCTATAGATCTATTGTGGACCAAAGTAATATATACGCTGGTCAATACATCGCCGCTAATCCCCAAGTGCCTTCCCTTGCCAGAGATTGGAAACCAATTACGGTTTCCGAATTTAAGACCTTTCTGGGCCTTTCCCTCAACATGGGCATACACAAATTCCCGACGCTGAGGTCTTATTGGTCCACCTCACCGCACCACCAAATGCCCGTGTTCTCTTGCTCCATGTCCAGGGCACGATACGAGATGATTTTGCGGTTCATGCACTTCAGTGACAATGAACTTTGTCGTCCTCGTGGAGACCCTGAATTTGATCGGCTCTACAAAATTCGGCCCCTCATAAACCACTTCAACCAATGTTTTGCAGCCTTGTTTACGCCCAATCAAGTTGTCTGCATTGACGAGTCCCTGATTAAGTTTTCTGGCCGCTTGTCTTTCAAACAGTTCCTTCCCAGCAAGCGTGCCAGATACGGGGTCAAGCTCTACAAGCTCTGTGACAGGGCAACAGGCTATACGTGGAGCTTTTCGGTTTATGAGGGAAAAGATAGTTACGTAGAGCCGGAGAACTGTCCAGATTACATAGGGAGCGCTGGCAAGATAGTGTGGAACTTGGCGTCACCCTTATTCGGAAAGGGGTACCACTTGTACGTGGACAATTATTACACGAGCGTGCCACTGTTTAGTCACTTGTTTGATCAGCAGATTGGAGCATGTGGCACCGTGCGACCTAATCGCCGGGGCTTTCCCCAGCGGCTTGTAGATTCCCGTCTTAGGCTGGGGGAGAGAGCCTGCTTGAAGTGTAATAACTTGCTCGCTGTGAAGTGGAGGGATAATAAGAATGTTTTCCTTCTTACCTCCCTTCATGCAGACACGACAGTCCAAATTCGTACGGCGGCTGGTGTTGTGACGAAACCCCTCTGTGTCCACGAATACAACCTTAATATGGGGGGGGTGGACCTCAACGACCAGTTGTTGGCGCCGTACCTAGTTGCCCGTAAGGCTAGACGCTGGTACAAAAAAGTGTCTATTTATTTATTCCAATTGGCTTTGCTGAATGCTCATGTGCTATACGGAGCTTCAGGCGGGACGTTACCCTTCCTTGAATTCCAGGGAGCGGTTGTCATGGAACTCCTGTATCCAGGCGATTCCACACCTCACCATCCCCTACCAAATGCAGTAAGCCGGCTGCATGAGAGGCATTACCCTTATGTCCTCCCGAGTACCCCTACCCAACGAGCCCCCCAAAAAAGATGTCGTGTCTGCAGCAAGCACGGATGTAGGCGTGACAGCCGTTATTATTGTCCACGCTGTCCTGACAATCCTGGTCTCTGCGTTGGTGAATGTTTTGAACGCTACCACGAACTAGTGAGGTTTTAGCGTAGGGTACAGCATTTCACAGGCTAGGATACACTTTCACAGGGTCTCAAGAATGCCATCGCATTTTGAGACCCGACCGTTGCAGTTAAAATTATAGTTGCAGGGTCTCAAGAATGCCATCGCATTTTGAGACCCGACCGTTACAGTTAAAATTATAGTTATAGTTAAAAAAAAAAAAAGTGTAAAAAAAAAAAAAAAAATAAATAAAAAAAGTACAAAAAAAAAAAAACCCCAAAAAAAATATAAAATAAAAAACCAAAAATAGTTGTCGTTTTATTGTTACTCTCTCTCTCTCTCTCTCTCTATTGTTGCTCTTTTTTACTCTATTCTGCAATGTTTTATTATGTTTTATCATGCTTGCTTTTCAGGTATGTTTTATTGTTAACCATTTTTTTGTTTTCAGGTGCGCCATTCAGTTGCAGCGCGGATTTATTTATCTTGACAGCAACAGCGTTTGCTCCCACGATACATAAAGCCGCGACTCCAACACTGTAGGAGGTGATTTCACCACCACAGTTAAAAAAAAGAGCATATATGCCGAAGCATGGGGGCAGCAGAGGGCGGAGGAGCGATTTTGCTCCTAATGCCACGTACATACGGTCGAAAAAAGTGCGACCATGTGTACGTGGCATAACTTTTTTGCGGGAGGATGCCCCCATGCTTCGGCATATATATATTTTAGGCACCGGTTGCGTTAACAAAATGTTTTATTTTTTACTATGTTTTTTTTTTTGGTATTTGCTTTGCAGGTATGGTATGGTAAGGTCTTACTGTTATACTGTAATGTTACTTAGTTTTAATGTTAACCATTATTTGCTTAGCAGGTACGCCATTCAGTTGCAGCGTGGATTTATTTATCTTGACAGCAACAGCGTTTGCTCCCACGATACATAAAGCCGCGACTCCAACGCTGTAGGAGGTGATTTCACCACCACAGTTAAAAAAAAGAGCATATATGCCGAAGCATGGGGGCAGCAGAGGGCGGAGGAGCGATTTTGCTCCTAATGCCACGTACATACGGTCGAAAAAAGTGCGACCATGTGTACGTGGCATAACTTTTTTTGCGGGAGGATGCCCCCATGCTTCGGCATATATAAATGGTGCATGTATGCCCATCATTAGAAGTGGGTGGATGAAGGGAGGTATTCTAATGGTGGGCATACCCACCGCGCCATTGGGAAATTGGGAAAGCATTTTATCACACCGATCTTGGTGTGGTCAGATGCTTTGAGGGCAGAGGAAAGATCTAGGGTCTAATAGACCCCAATTTTTTCAAAAAAAGAGTACCTGTCACTGCCTATTGCTATCATAGGGGATATTTACATTCCCTGCGATAACAATAAAAATGACAACTAATAACAAAAAAAAATGCATGTAACATTTTAAAAATAAAATAAAAAAGCTAAATAAAAACAAAAACAAAAAAAAAAAAAAAAAAGCACCCCTGCCCCCCCTTTTCTTGCGCAAAGCGTCGGTCTGGCGTCATATGTAAACAGCAATTGCACCATGCATGTGAGGTATCACCGCGAAGGTCAGATCGAGGGCAGTAATTTTAGCAGTAGACCTCCTCCGTGAATCTAATGTGGTAACCTGTAAAGGCTTTTAAAGGCTTTTAAAAATGTATGTAGTTTGTCGCCACTGTGTGTTTGTGCGCAATTTTAAAGCATGTCGTGTTTGGTATCCATGTACTCGGCCTAAGATCATATTTTTTATTTCATCAAAAATTTGAGCAATATAGTGTGTTTAAGTGCATTAAAATAAAAAAAAGTGTATTTTTTCCACAAAAAATGCGTTTGAAAAATCGCTGCGCAAATACTGTGTGGAAAAAAAAAAAATGCAACACCCACCATTTTAATCTGTAGGGCCTTTGCTTTAACAATATATATAGTGTTTGGGGGTTCAACGTAATTTTCTTGCAAAAAAAAAAAAATATGTTTTCATGTAAACAAAAAGTGTCAGAAAGGGCTTTATCTTCAAGTGGTTAGAAGAGTGGGTGACGTGTGACATAGGCTTCTAAATGTTGTGCATAAAATGCCAGGACAGTTCAAACCCCCCCCAAATGACCCCATTTTGGAAAGTAGACACCCCAAGCTATTTGCTGAGAGCAATGTTGAGCCCATTAAATATTTTTTTTTTTGGTCCCAAGAGATTGAATAATGAAAAAAAAAAAATAATATTTTTTTTTACAAAAAGTTGTCACTAAATGATATATTGCTCAAACATGCCATGGGCATATGTGGAGATACACCCCAAAATACATTCTGTTGCTTCTCCTGAGTACGGGGATACCACATGTGTGGGACTTTTTGGGAGCCTAGCCGCGTACGGGACCCCAAAATCCAAGCACCGCCTTCAGGCTTTCTAAGGGTGTAATTTTTTTATTTCACTCCTCACTGCCAATCACAGTTTCGGAGGCCATGGAATGCCCAGATGGCACAAACCACCCCCAAATGACCCCATTTTGGAAAGTAGACACCCCAAGCTATTTGCTGAGAGGTATGGTGAGTATTTTGCAGATCTCGCTTTTTGTCACAATGTTTTGAAAATTGAAAAAAGAAAAAAAAAATTTTTTTTTCTTTACTTTCTTCATTTTCAAAAACACATGAGAGCTGTAAAATACTCACCATGCCTCTCAACAAATAGCTTGGGGTGTCTACTTTCCAAAATGGGGTCATTTGGGGGGGTTTTGTGCTACTTTGGCATTTTATGGCCTTCGAAACTGTGATAGGTAGTGAGGAGTGAAATCAAAAATTCGCACCCTTAGAAATCCTGAAGGCGGTGCTTGGGTTTCGGGGCCCCGTACGCGGCTAGGCTCCCAAAAAGTCCCACACATGTGGTATCCCCATACTCAGGAGAAGCAGCAAAATGTATTTTGGGGTGCAATTCCACATATAACCATGGCATGTGTGAGCAATATATCATTTAGTGACAACTTTTTGAATAAATTTTTTTTATTTATTTTTTTTGTCTTTATTCAATCACTTGGGACTAAAAAAAAAAATATTCAACGGGCTCAACATGCCTCTCAGCAAATAGCTTGGGGTGTCTACTTTCCAAAATGGGGTCATTTGGGGGGGTTTTGTGCCATCTTGGCATTTTATGGTCTTCAAAACTGTGATAGGTAGTGATAGGTAGTGAGGAGTGAAATCAAAAATTTATGCCCTTAGAAATCCTGAAAGCGTTGCTTGGTTTTCGGGGTCCCGTATGCAGATAGGCTCCCAAAAAGTCCCACACATGTGGTATCCCCGTACTCAGGAGAAGCAGCAGAATGTATTTTGGGGTGTAATTCCACATATGCCCATGGCATGTGTGGGCAATATATCATTTAGTGACAACTTTGGGCAAAAAAAAAAAAGTTTGTAATATTCCCGCAACTTGTGGCAAAATATAAAATATTCCATGTACTCAACATGCCTCTCAGCAAATAGCTTGAGGTGTCTACTTTCCAAAATGGGGTCATTTTGGGGGGTTTTGTGCAATTTTGGCATTTTATGGCCTTCGAAACTGTGATAGGTAGTGAGGAGTGAAATCAAAGATTTGCACCCTTAGAAACCCTGAAGGCGTTGATTGGGTTTCGTGGCCCCGTGCGCGGCTAGGCTCCCAAAAAGTCCCACACATGTGGTATCCCCGTACTCAGGAGAAGTGGCAAAATGTATTTTGGGGTGCAATTATACATATAACCATGGCATGTGTGAGCAATATATCATTTAGTGACAACTTTTTGAATACATTTTTTTTTTTTTTTTTTTCTTTATTCAATCACTTGGGACTAAAAAAAAAAATATTCAATGGGCTCAACATGCCTCTCAGCAAATAGCTTGGGGTGTCTACTTTCCAAAATGGGGTCATTTGGGGGGGTTTTGTGCCATCTTGGCATTTTATGGCCTTCAAAACTGTGATAGGTAGTGATAGGTAGTGAGGAGTGAAATCAAAAATTTATGCCCTTAGAAATCCTGAAGGCGGTGCTTGGTTTTCGGGGTCCCGTATGCGGATAGGCTCCCAAAAAGTCCCACACATGTGGTATCCCCGTACTCAGGAGAAGCAGCAGAATGTATTTTGGGGTGTAATTCCACATATGCCCATGGCATGTGTGGGTAATATATCATTTAGTGACAACTTTGGGCAAAAAAAAAAAAGTTTGTAATATTCCCGCAACTTGTGGCAAAATATAAAATATTCCATGTACTCAACATGCCTCTCAGCAAATAGCTTGGGGTGTCTACTTTCCAAAATGGGGTCATTTGGGGGGGTTTTGTGCTATTTTGGCATTTTATGGCCTTCAAAACTGTGATAGGTAGTGAGGAGTGAAATCAAAGATTTGCACCCTTAGAAACCCTGAAGGCGTTGATTGGGTTTCGTGGCCCCGTGCGCGGCTAGGCTCCCAAAAAGTCCCACACATGTGGTATCCCCATACTCGGGAGAAGCAGCAAAATGTATTTTGGGGTGCATCTCCACATATAACCATGGCATGTGTGAGCAATATATCATTTAGTGACAACTTTTTGAAAAAAAAAAAAAATCTTTTTTATTTTTGTCTTTATTCAATCACTTGGGACTAAAAAAAAAAATATTCAATGGGCTCAACATGCCTCTCAGCAAATAGCTTGGGGTGTCTACTTTCCAAAATGGGGTCATTTGGGGGGGTTTTGTACTTCTCTGCCATTTTAGCACCTCAAGAAATGAAATAGGCAGTCATAAATTAAAAGCGGTGTAAATTCCAGAAAATGTACTCTAGTTTGTAGACGCTATAACTTTTGCGCAAACCAATAAATATACGCTTATTGGCATTTTTTTTACTAAAGACATGTGGCTGAATTCATTTTGGCCCAAATGTTTGACTAAAATTGAGTTTATTAGATTTTTTTTATAACAAAAAGTAGAAAATCTCTTTTTTTTTCAAAATTTTCGCTCTTTTTCCGTTTATATCGCAAAAAATAAAAATCACAGAGGCAATCAAATACCATCAAAAGAAAGCTCTATTTGTGGGAAGAAAAGGACGCAAATTTCGTTTGGTTACAAAATTGCATGACCGCGCAATTACCAGTTAAAGTAGTGCAGTGCGAAATTGAAAAAAGACCTCTGGTCCTTTGGCTGCCAAATGGTCCGGGGCTGAAGTGGTTAATACAATGTATCATAAACCAATATCAAAAATTTACACCAACCAATAGTGAATAAAAAAACATAAAAAAGTCCAAACATATAACCATAAAATAGTCCAGAGCCACAAAAAATGATCTAGGTGCTCTGATGGTGCAGAGTGATGAACACAGACAAAACAGTGTTAATGTGCTCAGGAGGCGCTATCCCCACATATAATCATGCCTCTTACCAGACTCATTTGATCTCAGATTATAGAGATCAAACTTGCTCTTATGAGTAGAGCCGCTACTGTTAGCCTCGGATTAGTGGACTATGATATGACCCCATCAGGAAAATCACAGCGCTGATGTCACCACAAGATATGTCCAATGGTGACACCAGCGCTGTGATTTACTGATGGGGTCATATCATAGTCCGCTAATCCGGGGATAAGAGTAGCGGCTCTCCTCATAAAAGCAAGCTTGATCTCTATAATCTGAGATCAACTGCGCTTGGTAAGAGGCATGATTATATATGGGGAATAGCACCTCCTGAGCACATTAACACTGTTTTGTCTGTGTGCGTCACCTCGTCACGGTGCACCATCAGAGCACCTGGATCATTATTTGTGAATCTAGACTATTTTATGTTTATATGTTTGGAATTTTTTTGTGTTTTTTTTTATTCACTATTGAAAGGTGTAAATTTTTGATGTTGGTTTATGGTACATTATTTTAAGGAATATTACTTTTATAATATATAGGTCACATGAACTGGTATATTTTATTTATTTGTTTTTCACGAGTTGTTATATATATTGATATACGTTTAGATACACTTTTTCATTTTTTTTTTTTAAGTTGAGTTTTTGGGTATGCAATTTAAATATTAAGGGGACGTGTGCATTTTAATGTGGGTTTAAGTTTTTGTTGAAGTCTAATGTTCAGGCTTTTTAAAGGTGCAGCAACCTCTAATCTCTTCCTTAAAATCAAGCAGAGGATTTTTTTCTGCATTAATAGATGGGTAAATAATGGCAAGCAATGTGTTTGTTTTGAGCATCACTGGGCAATACAAGGCTGTTTCTGAGGTAGTCTTTCCATATTCACAGAACCTCGTTATCCCTGCTCCAAAACATTTAGAAAATTCTTCTTGCAAGCAGTTTATAATTCCTCACTTATTGGTTATCTCAGTCAACCCACGTAAGGTAGGCAGAAATCTCCCTATGACGTATCTCTCTGACTGATAGACCAGCCTAATCAATACACTTCATTTACATCAAATCAGGTAGACTCTTATCTGTTAGTACAATTTACTGATCTGATGATCCAAAAATGACTGTGTGTGACCAAGATGATAGTTCACAAAATGTTTCTTACAACGGTATTAATAGAGGCTAAACACTGAGTGCATTTCTGGTTTCGCCTTTGACTTGTCAGAAGTACAGGTACTTCCTCAAATCCTCAAAGTACTAACAGCTACAACTTTACTTTGCTGTTTCACCTCACATCAGTAAGCAATTTATAGAAAAACTATTACTTAGTCGGCTGGTTCTTCATAGGTCAACTACAAGCTATTATTAGTTGGCAAAAACACTGAAGTGCTAGAAAAATACCAATAAAGACTGTGCTTCCATGTTCTATTGTAAATGACTGTAATTCTTGTAAACACTATGCTTCATCGAGAATGATTAATAACAAAACTGAGGTAAAAATAATACTAGAGGGCATAACTCAAACATGTTTTCCTATTATATTTTTTTTAAGCTTTTCTTTCATTCACAAAAAAAAAAAAAAAAAACAGTTAAAAATCAGAGGATACATACCTAAAGTTGTACAGACTACAAATACAAAGGTTCATGTCTCTTTCTCAGTGAAAACTATCTACATTTTAAAAAAAATCTTTATGCACTTACTAATTTACAATTGAAAGGAAAACCCACGATTTATAAGTGAAATGTATTCATGGGAACATAATACAGCAAACTTAAATAAAAAACGGTAAAGCCTAAAGTGCACCTAGTCCTTTAGGTTGATATTGATACGTTTTTAGATAAAAAAACAGCATTATTTGTCTTTTTTTCAGGCTTTTCATTTGTTTTGGGTTTTTTTTGTGCTTATATTCCTGTTAACAACAGTTTCAGTCCTTGGGTAGCTACACTCACTCCTGCGCTATCTATCTATGGAGTAGGGATGAGCTGAACCCCCCCCCCCCCTCCTTCGTTCTGTTCGCATCAGAACATGCGAACAGGCAAAACTATTTACAGGCATACCCCACTTTTAAGTACACAATGGGGTTTATTTACTAAACCTGGAAAGTGCAAAATCAGGCTCACTTCTGCATAGAAACCAATGAGCTTCCAGGTTTTATTACCAAAGCTTAATTGAACAAGCTGGGGTTAGAAGCTCATTGGTTTCTATGCAGAAGTGACCCTGATTTTGCACTTTCCAGCTTTAGTAAATAAACCCCATTGTGTACTTAAAAGTGGGGTATGCCTGTATATGGGGAAAGCCATAGGGAAGTCCCCGTGAGTCAGATGAGGGTGGGGTCACCAGGTGGCCCCGCCCTCCGTTATTTAAGAAGTATCAGAAGAATCGAAGCGTCACACGGCTGAAGACTCCCACTGAGGCGGATCGTGCGGGCGGAGCGGAGAAGAAGCCGGAGAAAGCTGCGGGACGAGAAGAGCGAAGGAAAAAGAAGATGAAGAAGAAGATGGAGAAGAAGAAGTTGGAGGAACAAGTAGAACACCGAAAGAAGACCAGATAAAAGAAGATGGAAGAAGAAGAAATGAATAAAGGACTCAAAAACTGTCTCTTGTGTTTTTTAACCTTTTTGTCACTTTTTTTGTGAAATGGTAGGGGTACATTTGTACCCCATTACCAATTCACACAGGGGGGGCGGGATCTGGGGGTCCCCTTGTTAAAGGGGGCTTTCAGATTCTGATAAGCCCCCCACCCGCAGACCCCCACAACCACCGGGCAAGGGTTGTGGGTGATGAGGTCCTTCTCCCCATCAACATGGGGACAAGGTGCTTTGAGGGGCTACCTCAAAGCACCCTCCCAATGTTGAGGGCATGTGGCCTGGTAAGGTTCAGGAGGGGGGAGCTCTCTCGTTTCCCCCTCTTTTCCTGCGGCCTTCCAGGTTGCGTGCTCGGATAAGGGTCTGGTATGGATTTTTGGTGGGACCCCCACGCCATTTTTTTTTTTTGGCACGGGGTTCCCCTTAATATCCATACCAGACCTGAAGGGCCTGGTATGGAATTTAGGGGGACCCCCACGCATTTTTTTTTTTTACTTTTGGTTCGGGGTTCCCCTGTGGGGAAATTCCCATGCCGTTTTTATCAATGAACTGTTATGTGTATTGTTGGACCCGAGAATTCATTGTAGCCGCGAGTAGTTTTAAATTACTTTTTTTCCTTTAGAAATGTCATTTTGTTGTCAGACTGTTCTAAACACGGGAAACGTGCCTCTTTACGGGCATACTATAGACACCCCCCAGGTACAAAATTTAAAGGAATAATACACTTTTATTGTTTCACTTTAAGCATTATTAAAATCACTGCTCCCGAAAAAGGCAGTTTTTAAAACTTTTTTTTGCATTGATACATGTCCCCTGGGGCAGGACCCAGGTCCCCAAACACTTTTTATGACAATACCATGCATATAAGCCTTTAAAATTAGACTTTTAAAGGGTGTTCCGCGGCTTTTGAATTTGCTGCGAACACCCAAAATTGTTCGCTGTTCGGCGAACTGGCGAACAGCCAATGTTCGTGTAAGGAAAGCTCTGCTGGGCCTAGTAGTTCCTCGTTGGTGCGATCGCGTGTGCGGGCTCGAGCGGGTGCGCGGGCTACTGCGCATGCGCGGAATCGAGCGGGTGCGCGTGCGCGGGCACGGACGGGCGCGCGCACGGTCACTGGCGCCGAGCGGGCTATTTAAACCAGCCATCTCCATACAATCCTTGCTGCCTGATCTACAGCGTCCCGCTAGTAAAATTCCTGAACCTCTCTGTCTCTGTATCTGTGACCCGGCTTGCCTCCCTACCTGCTCTGCTGTCTGCCTGCCCCGACCTCGGCTTGTCTACGACCATCCTCTTGTTTATCCCCTTGGCTTATCCGCAGTGTGCTCCACAGTTACCGAACCCGGCTTGTCTGACCATTCTGTGCACCTGTCCTGAAGTGCCCTGCCTTGCTGCTGGTTCCTGTTGTCCGCAGCATGCTGGTTCCTGTTGTCTGCTGCATGCTGGTTCCTGTTGTCCGCTGCCTGCTGGTTCCTGTGACCACTTACCTGCCAGTTCCTGTTGTCTGCTGGTTCCTGTCACCTGCTGTCTGCTGGTTCCTGTTGTCCGCTGCCTGCTGGTTCCTGTGACCACTTACCTGCCAGTTCCTGTTGTCTGCTGGTTCCTGTCACCTGCTGTCTGCTGGTTCCTGTCACCTGCTGTCTGCTGGTTCCTGTTGTCCGCTGCATGCTGGTTCCTGTTGTCCGCTGCCTGCTGGTTCCTGTGACCACTTACCTGCCAGTTCCTGCTGTCTGCTGGTTCCTGTCACCTGTTGTCTGCTGGTTCCTGTTGTCCGCTGCCTGCTGGTTCCTGTGACCGCTTACCTGCCAGTTCCTGCTGTCTGCCGGTTCCTGTCACCTGCTGTCTGCTGGTTCCTGTCACCTGCTGTCTGCTGGTTCCTGTCACCCGCTGTCTGCTGGTTCCTGTCTCCTGTTGCCTGCTGGTCCCTGTCATCTCTTGTCAAGACCTGCTGATCCACCCGTAGCTGTTGATCCTGCCAGACACTCGTGCCTCCTTCGACTCCTGCGCCCCCTGTCCCCACTATCAGGGGCCGCAAGTCTGGGACGTAAGAGAGGTCTCCCACTGCAATCCGGACTCGCCACTAGGTACGTGACAGTTCGAGTCGAACATGAGTTTGACTCGAACATAAAGCTCATTCCTACTATGGAGTGGGCGATGGTGATCACTCGGTGATCACTCCACTGGATTTCAAACATGTTATCCTCTTTTCACCTCCATTGCATCTCCATTCCTTTCAATTCAGTTATAGGAAATAACAAGGACACTTCATTTTCTGCAAGATCATCAGGTATTTTCTGTACTTACTGAAAATGTTCTTTATTTGAAATGCTTTCCAGCAGGCAAAGATGGGAGGCAAAAACTGATGTGAGTTTAGGGGATATATGGGACCAAATATTACAGAATGTACAGCTTGCTTCAATATTATACTGTACAGAGCTTATTGTACCCTGGAGCTGTTGCACAGGGTAGGCAGGAGGGAAAACTTTGAATGTGCAAGATACGCCCAATCTCCTGCCTCCTTTAAGCACCTCTTTTGGAGATGTCCAAAGTTTTGGTACTGGCAGGAAGTGCTGTATTTGCTAAACTCTAGATACCAGGCTGACTCCATGTCCCGTTTTTTCTCTTGGTTTATGTTAACTCTAATAGCATGGGTCATAATCAGACAGTGGCTATCATTAAATCTCTTTTTATAGCACGCAAGCTGATAGCCAGTCATTGAGTCTCACCCAACCCTTCTACCCTTGGAGACTGGTTACATTACACAGACATCCTAACATTCCATCGTGCGGCCAGAGAAAGAAAACTAAAGGTCTGTGTTCTACAGCTGTATACGGTATGCATGCAAAGGCCACCACTAGGCTGGCCACAATAAAAGGCCACTCTAAAATGTACAGTTTTACTGTATTGGGGGGGTCCGAAAACCAGTCAGTATCTGGTGTGACCACCATTTGCCTCTTGAGGTGCAGCACATCTCCCTCGCTTAGAGTTGATCAGGTTTGTTTGTGGAATGTTGGTCCATTCCTCTTCAATGGCTGTGCAAAGTTTCTAGATATTGGCAGGAACTGGAACACGCTGTTGTATACACCGATCCAGAGAGCATCCCAAACATGCTCAATGGGTGACATGTCTGGTGAGTATGCTAGCCATGCAAGAACTAGGATGTTTTCAGCATCCAGGAATTATGTACAGATCCTTGCAACATGGGGCCGTGCATTATCATGATGCAACATTAGGTGATGGTCGTGGATGAATGGCACAACAATGGGCCTCAGGATCTCATCAGGGTATCTCTGTGTATTCAAAATGGCATCAATAAAATGCACCTGTGTTTGTTTTCCATAGCATACGCCTGCCCATACCATAACCCCACCGCCACCATGGGCCACTCGATCCACAACATTGACATCAGCAAACCGCTCACCCACACAACGCCATACACACTGTCTGCCATCTGCCCTGTACAGTGAAAACTGGGATTCATCCGTGAAGAGAACACCTCTCCAAAGTGCCAGACGCCATTGAATGTGAGCATTTGCCCACTCAAATCGGTTACAATGACAAACTGCAGTCAGCTGAGATGGTTTCTGCCAGTTTGTGTAGAAGTTCTTTGGTTATGCAAACCGATTGTTGCAGCAGCTGTCTGGGTGGCTGGTCTCAGATGATCTTGGAGGTGAAGGTGCTGGATGTGGAGGTCCTGGGCTGGTGTGGTTACACGTGGTCTGCGGTTGTGAGGCCAGTTGTATGTACTGCCAAATTCTCTGAAACGCCTTTGGAGACGGCTTATGGTAGAGAAATTTACATTCAATTCAAGGGCAACAGCTCTGGTGGATATTCCTGCAATCAGCATGCCAATTGCACACTCCCTCAAAACCTGCGACATCTGTGGCATGGTGCTGTGTGATAAAACTGCACATTTTAAAGTGGCCTTTTATTGTGGCCAGCCTAAGGCACACCTGTGCAATAATCATGCTGTCTAATCAGCATCTTGATATGCCACACCTGTGAGGTGGATGGATTAACTCGGAAAAGGAGAAGTGCTCACTAACACAGATTTAGGCAGATTTGTGAACAATATTTGAGAGAAATAGGCCTTTAAGTTCAGCTCATGATAAATAGGGGCAAACACAAAAGTGTTGCGTTTATAATTTTGCTCAGTGTAAGATTAGTGGTCAGCTGTAGGCCACCAGCTGGCATTTATGACACATAGTTCCCACCTCAGTTGAACCTTTTTAAGTGACTTACACATAGGGCTGGTTTATGGTGTCCCTTTATGACCCTTTTCTAAAAAGTACTGCTCCTGTCCAACTAGTATTTCTTGGGAGTGAGACTAAAGCCTGGTACACACTATTAGTTTTTTTTCCATTCAACCCAGGGGGTTCAACGAAAAAAAACTGTCAGCTCCGGTTGGAGCCAAAGTACCAGATCTGACGTTAGTACAGCGATCTCCCCCACTGGGCTGTCGTGTTCTGATAGAGGGATGACCCCCTGTCAGAATACTCCAATCAGCTGCTGGTTTTCCAGCATGCACGCCCAACTAAAGCTGGTCAAATGGCTGGTTTCTGTAGGACTGACTGGCATACACGCCAAATGTTGTATGTTTTTTATTGAACCGGCTGATGACGCCCAGTATTCTGCTCATGTGTACGGGGCTTTAAAGCCCTATGTCAAATTTCACTGTATGTTAAATTATTAATAATGTCTATCATTAATGAAGTCTGATGGTAAAAATAATTGTAGGCCCATATCTCCATTATAACAATTATTCAATAGCGTACCGCTCTCCAGCCTTTTGCAAAACAAACTGCCTCCTGCTATAGCCAAATATCAAAAATTTTGACTCAATAGTCCAGGTCACCTACTGCCATTTTTCTACATGCCAGTTCCAATTTTTTCAAGCATAGGACATGGAAACAAGGCTAAGCAACTCAACTATGCACAAAAACATAGGAACCAAGGTGCAGAAAATGGCAGCAGGTGCTCTGGACTAATGAGTCAAAATTTGAAACATTTGGCTGTCTTACTGTTGATCATGTATGCTGTTGCTGCTGGTCAATGGACACCTGCTCCCCTTGCTGCTGGTCAGTGGACAGAGTCCTCCTTGCTGCTGGTTCGTGGACAAATACCCCTTCCTGCTGGTTAGTAAAGATGTGTCCTCTTTGCTGATGGTCAGTAAACAAAGTGCTACCCCAGCTGCTGGTCAATTGCCAAGTGCCCCTTACTGTTGATCAGTGAAGAAGTGGCCCCCTTGCTGCTGGCCAGTGGACAAGTGCCAGGGGGAAATGTCCTAGCAACCAGTCAGCTCATATCATCCTAGCAACAGACGTGCATAAAATATGGGACATGCTGCATTTCATATTGAATCATGACTAGGGTAGCCAGATGACTTACTGCCCTGACCCATACATGTACCATATAAATACTTATGTTTCTATAATAAATATAACAAAGACACTGACACCTGCTGGATGAAAATGGCCTGTTCGGCCTTTTATTTAAAATTAACTCAAACAAACAAACTTTATTAACTTTTTAAACCACTGAAAAACTTTTACCTTTCTTACACTCCTCATCCAGCTAATCAGCTAATCAACTTATTATTTTCTGATCCCTGACGACCACTTGCAACTGAGCCTGTAATCCCGTTTGTTGGCAAGCTCCCCAGCCGCAGACTCGCCTCGGGGACTTGCCAACTGACCACAGACCCCCCAACAGATTTAACCCGTGAGTCTGGCCAACTGTCAGACCACTCGGGCGGACTCCATACCAGTGATGGGTCCTAACTTTTGAATAAAACCTCTTAACTGAGTCACTTAACTGTCGTCAAGGAAAAAACCAACACGCCAACGCTGGCTTTTTTTAAATCCAACGTAACACCTAACCCTACCAATAGGGCGGGCGGGCGGGAACGTTTCTCCTTGCCTGCTACCTCTGGACTGGTGACCTTTCCTTGCTCCCCACCACACCAATGACCTGTACTCCACCCACCACTGCTGAGCTCCAATAAGGTAAGCCCCCCTAGGTAAATATACCAACCCCCTTAGCTGACCTCTCGGTAACCCCCTTGCACCCTGTCATGTTTGCACTACGCTTACATTTCACTGCAGCTCCGTACATGTCTTGACTAGGGTAGCCAGATGACTTACTGCCCTGACCCATACATGTACCATATAAATACTTATGTTTCTATAATAAATATAACAAAGACACTGACACCTGCTGGATGAAAATGGCCTGTTCGGCCTTTTATTTAAAATTAACTCAAACAAACAAACTTTATTAACTTTTTAAACCACTGAAAAACTTTTACCTTTCTTACACTCCTCATCCAGCTAATCAGCTAATCAACTTATTATTTTCTGATCCCTGACGACCACTTGCAACTGAGCCTGTAATCCCGTTTGTTGGCAAGCTCCCCAGCCGCAGACTCGCCTCGGGGACTTGCCAACTGACCACAGACCCCCCAACAGATTTAACCCGTGAGTCTGGCCAACTGTCAGACCACTCGGGCGGACTCCATACCAGTGATGGGTCCTAACTTTTGAATAAAACCTCTTAACTGAGTCACTTAACTGTCGTCAAGGAAAAAACCAACACGCCACCGCGGGACAAGTGTGACACCTCACACTTGTGCCAGCCGCCACACCTGCATCGCTCTCCTGATGCCTTCTTCCAAGTCCAGAGACCACAAATCAATCCCAACCGGGTTGAGGTGAACTCCGTCTCCCCTAAGGTACCTCCACGTATCTACCTCTAATTCCCGGTGTCTGACCACTATGCCTCCGTTTCTGGCTACAAACCTGCCAACCTCTTTATTGACCTTAATCCTGGTCTTGTTGATCTTTTCCCAGGAGCGGGCCCCTCTCCACGACATGCGGGCCACAATATCTGACCATACTATGATCATGCCGGGGAAAGAGGTGCTGAGCCTGATAAAGTCCCACTGTACGTCCTTGATTATCTGGCGCATGGGCCGTACCACCAAGTCATTCCCCCCCACATGCAGGACCAGAACGTCCGGATGTCGATCCATTCCTGCAAACCTGTGGACTTCTGGTAACACCCTGTTCCACCTCATTCCTGGGACCCCAATCCACCGAATCCTACCCTCCTCCCTAGACATCCTGAGCTGTCTGCCGTCCGGCCGTACATCTGCCCTTCTAGCGCCCCAGAAGACAAACGAGTGTCCCAGGATCCATATGAGACACACAGGGGCTGAAAAACATAAAATAGATATCTAACACCAATAACCGAAACCTATAAAAAACATGTTCAACCCACACACTAACATCCCCAATCCCCCACATCGTTACACCAGGTGGGGGCGAATGTAGACCTGATAACGTGCTGACTCCCATCTGCCAATCCTGTGTATAACTTCCCCCGGTAGACCCCACCTGGAAGCCTCCGTGGCCGCGCCAATCCTGAAAGAGTGACTCGCATACTCACCTGGGGGTAGGCCCCCCGCCTCCAAACATTTTCTAAATACCGCTGTAAACTGGTATCTGGATAAACACGAGCCATTCTCATGAGTCAAGAAGGCCCCACCCCCTACTGGGCGCGCCCTTAAAAATTGGTCTACTGCTGCTACCGGGCATATTTGTGGTTCTGAACCTGCAAAAAGCTCGACCCGTGCCCCTTTTCCCAGCTGGTCCGTCTTCGACCTCCTAACCCATAGGACTACTGCTGACTGTGACAGCGTAACGTCCCCAAACCTCAAACCACCTGGAATGGATTTTGATGGCGACACCAGCTCCCCAATTCTCAATGCCCCGAAAAACGCTAACAGGAAGGCAGCTCGGAAGAGTTTTTGTTCAAAAACTGTAGAACACACCTTCTTAACCTGTTCCAACACAATGTTCAACACCGCAAACGAAATGGGGCGTCTGGAGTCCCTCTGCGCTAGGCCCCTCCTATAACCCCTCAATGCTTTTTTAACCAAAAAATTCTTGGTCGCGTCAGGCAGCCCTTTGTACTGGAACCTAAATGCCAGCGCTGATACCTTCTTACTAATTGCCGTGCCCGACACCCCCTTCACGTAGCTACTGCAAATGAAACACAATACCCAATGTACCAATACCTCGGGGTCTTCCGACCCTCCTACCTCAGTCAACCAAGCGGACCATTCACTCCACACCCTGTGATACGCCGTCCTAGTGCTCTCGCTGAGCGACTGCATAATCAATCCATCGGCGATCCCAACGCAATCCTCCACAGATCCGGCGGGCACGGGTCCCCCGTCGCGTTTGCCTCTGGAGCCAGTCTGCGGAACTCCTCCCACTGGAAACGAGACAGAGCATCCGCTAACTTATTCTCGATCCCTGGGATGTGAACCGCATACATGTACACGTTCAATTTTAAACAACAAAGTACCAACTGCCGTAACAATCTAACTACCGGGGGGGATGAGGCTGAAATGTTATTAATGGCCACCACCACCCCCATGTTGTCACAATTGAACCGCACCTTCTTGTTTGTTAGCTTGTCCCCCCATAACCTCACCGCTACCAGTATGGGGAAGAGCTCCAGCAGTGCCAGGTTCTTCAAGAAACCCGCTGCTCTCCACTCCTCCGGCCAAGGACCTGCACTCCAACTCCCCTGGCAATAAGCCCCGTAACCCGCAGAACCCGCCGCGTCAGTAAACAGTTCCAAGTCAGCGTTGCTAACTGGTCCCTGCAACATCATAGATCGCCCATTAAACTCCACCAGGAACGAGTACCATACTCTCAAGTCTTCCCTCAACCCTTCGGACAACCTGATAAAATGGTTGGGCATCCTCACCCCCGCCGTTGCTGCCGCCAGTCTCCTGCAGAACACCCGCCCCATCGGTATAATCCTGCAAGCAAAATTTAATTTGCCCAGGAGGGATTGCACTTCCTTCAACCTCAACTTCTTTTTTCCGTGCGCCTCCTTGACTTCCTGCCGCAATGCCACCACCTTTGTCTCCGGCAGCCTACACTCCATCGCCACGGAATCAATTGTAATTCCTAAGAACACCAGCTCCGAAATCGGGCCTTCTGTTTTGTCCGCCGCTAGGGGGATACCGAACCTATCCGCCAAGTACTGTAGCGTCCCCAATAATGTCCCGCATCCGCGGGATCCCGGGGGGCCTACGCAAAGGAAGTCGTCCAAATAATGGATAACCGAATTCACCCCCGCCGTCTCCCTAACTGCCCATTCAAAGAATGAACTGAAAGTTTCAAACAGGGCACATGAAATCGAACATCCCATGGGCAGACAGCGATCCACGAAGTACGCTCCTTCCCAATAACAACCCAGCAAATGCATACTCTGGGGGTGTACTGGCAACAGCCTAAACGCTGCCTCTACGTCCGTCTTTGCCATCAAGGCCCCCTTTCCATATTTTTTCACCCATGATACCGCTGCGTCAAACGATGTATAGGTTACCGCACAGGCTTGCGGGTCAATACCATCGTTAACAGAGCCCCCTTTTGGGTACGACAAGTGGTGAATCATCCTAAATTGCCCCGGTTCCTTCTTGGGTACTACTCCCAAAGGAGAAACTACCAAATTGGACACCGGAGGGGTAGCAAATGGACCGGCCATCCTGCCGAGCGCCACCTCCTTCCCCAATTTACCTGACACCACTTCCGTATGTTTTAACGCCGACCTCAGATTATCCGAAATTGGCGGAACCTCCCCCAACACGCTCGGAATCCTAAACCCCTCCCTAAAGCCCGCTTCCAGCAACTGGGCAGCCGCCCGGTCGGGGTATCTACTTAGGAAAGGCCGCATCCTTTCCAACTTCACCGGCGTCATCCCTTTTTCCAGTGGAATCACCTGCGCGATTTTTCCGGAAACATCTGGAGAAAGGGTGTGCTGCACTGCAACCTGAACATTCATGTTTGTACCGACAAGAGTTCCCAAACTTACATGTTCCGTCATTAAATTGCCAGCACACCCCTTTCTTTTTTGGGGCCGGCGATCCTGCTGAGGAAGCTCCGCCGGCCCCCCCTTGAAAAAACTGTCCCGCAGCCCTGGGAGAAGTCATCAACTTCATCCACAGGCTGATGTCCTTATGGTCCCATCTAATGGCCGGACGCACCGCTTTTCTCTGGCGAAATTGCTCGTCGTAGCGGAGCCATGCCAACCCCCCGTACACCCTATAGGCCTCGCTAATCGCCTCCAGGTAACAGAAGAGAGCCGAACAATGTTCCGGCGCTTTCTCCCCAATCACACTCGCCAGGATCGCGAATGCCTGCAGCCAGTTTGAGAAGGTGCGAGGAATCAGCCTATACCTACGCTTTTCCTCCTCCTCCTTTTTGCTCTCGTCAGGCTTGACCCTGTCCAAATTAAATTTTTCTAACGGTAGTAGGGAAAAAATTTCTACAAATTCATCCTTCCAGATCTTCTCCCTCACCTCTTTTTTCAAATGTGCCCCCAGCGGTCCCTCGAAACACACATAAACCTCGCAGCGGGCCGCATCGGCTAACCTAATTTTCTCAGCATCTTTATCCTTATTAAGTTCCTTCTCCTTGTCACCCTCCTTGTGCTTTTCCTTGTCCCCTTCCTTGTCCGGTGTCGTTTCGGCCTTGTCCCTCGCTGCCTCCGTCTGAGTTTCCGCCGTGACCCCCACCCCCTGCCTGGGCCCAGTCTCCAGCGTTGCGGTGTTGGGGGGCATCCAGGGGTTGGTCGGGGCAGCTGCCTGTGTTGTCCCCCCTCCCAACCTCTGTAGCAAGGCCTTGAGCATGTCCACCACCCCCCCCTCCCCCCCCCCGGTGACCCCCCACAACAGTGTCCGCTCCCAACACCCCTAAACCAGCACCCTCCCCCCTCCCCCCCGGATGCCCAGTGACACCCCGTGTCCTACCTGGCTGCCGTAGGTTGGATGGCCCACCAGCCGCACCGACCGCTGCTCCCGCCGGGACTTCTTCTTCCTCCAGCAGTTCTCCTTCCTCGCAGCTGCTGTCCTCGCGCCTTCCGGTCGCCGTCCCAGGCCTCTGTGCCGCTCCGCCAGGCACCCCAGGCCGCCTCCGGTCTTCTTCTTGGCTGCTCCGATGGCGGCCGCCATCTTCTTCCGCCGACTTCCGGCCGTCGTCACTGACGTCAGTTCCGCTGACGTCATCTCTCTGCGCCGCCGTCGACGTGCTCGCGC
Source organism: Lithobates sylvaticus (assembly GCA_028564925.1). NCBI lineage: Eukaryota > Metazoa > Chordata > Amphibia > Anura > Ranidae > Lithobates > Lithobates sylvaticus. Next base: position 240,555,664 of record CM053030.1, read on the forward strand.
ACGCGCTGTAGCGGCCGTCCCTCCCTGACCCGGCCTTGGGCCTGGAGGCGTGGCCTCCCGACTGCTGTTGTAGCAATGGCGCTGGCCCTCCTCCAGGAGGCAAGATGGCGCCCACACGAGGCAGGTCACCGGCCGCTTCACCGACAAGGCCGGTACCCGGGGACCGCATTCTCCCACGTCGGACGGCTGCCCCGACCGGAGCATCGCCAGCAGCAGCCGCCTGGTGTCCTTCAGGTTGGATGGTCCTGGAGGGGGCCGCGGATCCAGCTGGGTGAGTGCCCCCCCCTCTCCTGGGACTCAGACGCTTTCGGGGATTCCTCCCAGGGCCCCTGCCCGCCGACCGTGGTGTCCGCTTGGCAGAGGGGCCTGGAGGGTCCCTAGTGGGGCTCCCAATGCGTCGTCGAGTCCGTGGGGTGTTGTCCGGGCTCAGGCGCACAGGAGGGATAGACCTCCGAGGCCGCAACGGGGGGTCCCTACTTCTCTGGGGTCCCTGCCCTACCCCCTGCAAATTGGCTGCAATTTGGCTGTGAAGCCAGTCTGAGCCATGTAGTTCAGCTGCCTGCCTAAGCTGTTCCCACAGTTGATCTAATCCACTCATCTTTTTCAGGGTCCTGCTTCCCAACGTTTCTCCTTGCCTGCTACCTCTGGACTGGTGACCTTTCCTTGCTCCCCACCACACCAATGACCTGTACTCCACCCACCACTGCTGAGCTCCAATAAGGTAAGCCCCCCTAGGTAAATATACCAACCCCCTTAGCTGACCTCTCGGTAACCCCCTTGCACCCTGTCATGTTTGCACTACGCTTACATTTCACTGCAGCTCCGTACATGTCTTTATGGGACGATCCTTTATTACACAGGATGGGTGACAACTCTAGGTGCAAAGGACCCAGCTGTGGCATGGGACTTTGTTACAAATGAAAATTTCTAAAAAACATAGAAATAATTACAAATAGATGTAAATCAGCAGCCTTCGTTCTGGTAATGGATTTCATTTTGTTTTTTCCTTGTATTACTGATGATCTCTTAAATGATTACTCAACTGAAAAAGATAGATGTTTTTAGGAAGTAATTGATAAGCCCTGAAAATTTAAGGTCGCCCCCAGGGGTTATGGCAGCTACACTAATATAGAGGGGAACCTTTATATCAGTGCCCATTACATTATTGTATTCACTCCCCTTAAATCAGCAACCCCCCCCCCCCCCAGACTGGCCTGGCGGCGCTGTCACTGGCTTACCCTCAGGTGCATTGTGCAGGGCTCAGTCAGATGGCTCCAGCTTGGTGGCTCTGGTTTTCCTATGGTCTCCTCTCCACAGTCCACACATGTCTGACTTCTCCTGTGACCCCCATGATCCCGGCGGCGCTCCCACTCATGACTCGTCTCCGGACTCCCCCTCAGAGACTGCAGACATGATGTAGGAAATAGTCAGAGGCTGCAGACAGGGTACAGGAAATAGTCAGAGGCTGCGGACAGGAACAGGAGATGGCCAGAGGCTGCAGACAGGAACAGGAGATGGTCAGATGCTGCCGACATGGTACAGGAGATGGTCAGAGGCTGCAGACATGGTACAGGAGATGGTCAGAGGCTGCGGACATGGTACAGGAGATGGTCAGAGGCTGCAGACATGGTACAGGAGATGGTCAGAGGCTGCGGGCAGAAGATGGTCAGAGGCTGCGGGCAGGAGATGGTCAGAGGCTGCAGGCAGGAGATGGTTAGTCAGAGGCTGGGGGCAGGAGGTGGTTAAAGACTGTGGACATGGTAGTTTCCTCCACTGTCCCCTTCATATTACTATACCTGTCCTGTCTCCACATCAGACAGTCAGTGACAGTGACATTGTCTGCCTTCTGTCACTTACTGTGACTGTGTCCCTCTCTCCAGTCACAGTGTCCTCCTCTACCGGGCCGGCTTCAACCCCCAGTAATCTCCTCCTGTGGCCCGGGGCCGTCACGTGGCTCCTTTCTGCCCCGTTGCGCTCCCCCTGCTGAACCGATGAGAGTGGCGGCTTCCATTTAAAAAATGGCGCCAGGCGGCGACATTACGTTACTGCATATGCGCCACCCAGCCGAGCTTGTACGATCATTCCCGAGTCCTGCAGGCTTCAGAACGGCGCATGTACAGTTGCATGGCTGGCCCGCATCCATCTTTTTTACGGGCACCAGCTGCCCGTAACGGACATTCACGGGGTGAAATTTACGGCTGTCCGTGAATATACGGGCAGTTGGCAACACTGCTTAGTGGTCTATGGTCATAGCATACACTTAAATTTTATATCATTGACATTGTAATAGCAATACAAACAATAGTTATTATTGACAATCGAATATGAGCTTACTTGAAAAGTCACATTTCCTTGTCAAAAGATTTTATTGAACATACAATATACATAATATACAACAGAAGTAATGAAGCTCAGAGTTATATATTCAATACAATGTAAATTATATATTTAACTACAATTACTACTATAACAATAACTCATATTAATGGTATGGTTTATTAGAAGAATTATCTTCTGAAGTAGAAAAGAGCTTCAAAATCATAATAGGAATAGATAGAGAAGAATGGAAAGATAGGAAGAGAAGAAACTAGGAAGGGAAGAAGAGAGGTCCGCAGGGTCGAGTCGAGGGCAGCCATATCACTCAGAATCCATATACTGTAATCACTTACCCATTGGGTCAGCTACCATGGTAATAGAACTTCTTTGTTAAAATTTGATGGTAAACAATTTTTTATCCACGGATTCCATACTTTTCAAATTTGATAATCGTGTCAGCCTCAAGAGCTGCCATTTTGGCTTGCGTCATCGTGTTTTTCATCCTATTCACTACTTCATCCACAATCAATGAAGGTGATTTCCAGGCTCTTGCAAGTGTTTGTTTTGCTGCAGTGAATAAATCAAGAATTAATTTAAATTGGGTGTGTGTTAGAAATTCTGGTTTTCGATTGATGAGAGCCATTGACGGTTCTGGGGTAATGGATATTCCTAACGTTTTAGATGCTATAGTAAAGATCTCATTCCAATAAATTTGAGCTTTGGGACATGACCACCAAATGTGGAAATGTGTTCCTAACTCAGCGCATCCACAGTAACGAAAAGTCACATTTCATGTTGTGAGTGTTGCCTGTGTGATTTCCATCTCTTTCTATCACTTCATGGATTCCCTGCATACTTTACAGCTTCTCCTCGGCCGTTTACTTTAAATTTCTAAGGATTACATATCCAATGGCACCTTGCTGCTTGCAAGCAGTGATACTTGTACTGTCTCCTGAAACTCCTTCGCTTAGCACCTCTGTAGTTCAGAAAGCAGGCTCCATGAAATGTGTGACACATCAGTGCCTACTCACAGAGCACAGCGAATATGTGTCATAGAATTCAAAGTAGTAAATGCGTGGGCCTCTTCACAAAATAAGTTTACAAACTTCAAGAACATTCAGATTAAAAGGAGTGAGCTAGAAATAAGTGAAATACAATGTGGAAATGAATATATGTGTACCTCTCATCGCCATAGGAGCCACTTGATGTACTGAGTACATTTTGCTTTGCACCTGTGATGACCCACCCTTACCTGCATCCAAGAACACCAACACACCACAAACAGTTTAAATAGTTTTTTTTTTTTTAAAGACGAAGCTCTAAAAAGGAATGTGTTAGACAAAAGTTTTCCAATTGTACTGCAATGCAAGTACCTTGTTATGTAACAATTTATTGGATGCTACTGCTTGTTTACGGCATATGCCAGGGAGGTGACCAGAGACATACTGGTGTGAAATGCAAATAAACAACCCCAGTATAGTACAGCAATACAAGTAACATCTGCAATACCTATACAGATATACTGCATATATTCCCTATCTAAACATTTGCCAGGGGGACAATGTAGAGACTCTGCTGCCGATGAGGTCCTTATGTTGGATCGCTCAATTAAATAAACAAGATGGTGGACAGAAGCCTCTTACCGCTAATGACTCCACTTTTGGGCCTGAGCAGTCCCTGGGTGGCTGGTGAAAGGGTCCTCCATCTCGAGCCAGCTCTCTGAAGCTGTAACACGCAGTGGTAGCTGGAACGTTAAAGTAGGATAGCTGGAGCACTCTGGAGCCATAGCACAGTCCATCACAGTCACTGCAGTCAGCAGCTCTCAGCGCAACAATAGCCTGCAGCCTGATGCCTGCACACAGTTCCACATGTGCCTCAGATACAGCACACCTTTCCTGTCAGAACAGATCCTCTGGCAGTAGCACATGGTCAGATTCTCACAACCACAGACAGTTCAGTGTCTCACTTGCCTGAGCTCTAGGTAGCAACATACTCTTTCAGCTGTCCTTCTACAGCACCATTTAGTAACAGACAGTATTTAGTTCCAGAGCCCTATACACAGGTTCTCAGGTTCACAGAAGTCTGCATGTGGTCCTGAGCTTACTTTCACACAGCTCAGAAAACAGCCCAATCCAGCTACTGTAACACACTCTCTGGACACCAAGTGCTCTCCTTCTGGGTCCCAGAGCTCTTTCCTCAGTCCCTATATGGATATCTGCCCTGCTCTGCAAGAGATACTAAAAGCTAATGCAGGTATACACTAATTGAATGCAGGTATATGCAAAAACGTCTGGGAGCGTGCACTTCACACCTGTCAGCAGCTTTTTTTTTTTAACATGACTAAGTCTCTTAATGTAGAATCCCCTGTGTACAGTAGGTAAGATGGGCTACTTCTGTAGCCAGAGGAGCCAGGGTTAATTTATTTAGAGTAAGGTTGGCAGAGCTCCAAGGGCTGAGCGTCTGTCGTCTCCCCTTGGCTTCTAGAAACGCAGAGAGAGTCCTAAAACTTAGAGAGCAGAAGGGCAGGGGTGATGCCTGAATATTTATCAGGTCTCCTCCAATCCCTAGGTGAGTATGGCCCAGAAGGTGGAGAGATGGCCCATAGTTATTCTGGAGCCTGGCCATGAGGGAGCAGAGTACAGGAGAGGACCCCTGTTCTTGGGGGGGGGGGGGGCTTTGCCTCCAGGCAGAAGAAGCCATAAAGATGGATCCATAGAAGAAGAGAGTGCAGGAGAGGAAACCTCATACCCTTACTGCCTCAGCTAGACTTAGCTAAGTCACACTAACAGCCATTGGGACCTGTCTAGCAGGAGGCCTGTTTAGCAGTCACCACATGAGCTACAGGATATTTCAAAGGTGACTGAGTGAGTAACCTCAAATGCCAACACTCCTGTCACAAGTACTCACCCGGGCCGAAATGCTGAGAGCTGCTCCCCTTGCGACTAGGTGCACGATGCCTCTGGAGTGGGTACAGAGGTCACCGGGCACAAAGATGCACGGGTCGCCAGCAGGTGTGTTGCAGGTGGTGTGCAGTAGCGACGTTGACCAGGAGAGGCTGATGCTGCACTGGAAGTAGACACCTGGCAGGACCGTGATGAGGCAGAGGTTATGTAGGTACCAGAACGTGTACTGGAGGAGGACCCTTAGGTGCATGTGAGAACTAGAAGTCAAGAACACCGAGCAGAGGGTCAAACACAAGTAACTTTAGAGAATGTCCAGTAGGCAAGCCGAGGGTCAAGCACAGGTAATCAGGCAGCAGAGGTATCCAGGAAGCAGGCCAGGGGTCAAACACAGGTAAGTAACTCAGAGAATGTCCAGTAGGCAAGCCGAGGGTCAAGCACAGGTAATCAGGCAGCAGAGGTATCCAGGAAGCAGGCCAGGGGTCAAACACAGGTAAGTAACTCAGAGACTGTCCAGTAAGCAGGCCGAGGGTCAAGCACAGGTAATCAGGCAGCAGAGGTATCCAAGAAGCAGGCCAGGGGTCAAACACAGGTAAGTAACTCAGAGAATGTTTAGTAAGCAGGCAGAGGGTCAAGCACAGGTAATCAGGCAGAAGAGGTATCCAGGAAGCAGGCCAGGGGTCAAACACAGGTAAGTAACAGCAGCGGTGGTCAAGCACAGGTAATCAGGCAGGGTCAGGCAGGCCGGGTCAAACACAGGTAATCAAGCAGGGTCAGGCACAGGTAATCAAGCAGGTACAGGATACAAGGTACAGGATACAAGGTACGGGATACAGGATACTGGATACAAGGACTGGAGCCAGGACTCAGGAAGAGACAACAAACCAGCAATTGTGAGGAGACAGAGGAAGCCTTTTATAGGCCAGGTAAGTGGTCAGGTGGGATACCCGGACGAGTGCGCATTGCGCACTCGTCGTCTGTCAGCGCCGCGCACAGCAGTGAGCCGCACTGGCTGGGCTGCATCAGATACCCGAGCGCCATGGACCCGCGCATGCGCACCCGCTACCCGGCGTACCTGTACTGTTCGCTGAGCCGCTCTACCGCGCGTGCGCATACCCGGAACACGGCGACGAAGTACGGTATTTCCCTGACAGTGCCCCCCCCCTAAGGGCAGCCTCCGGATGCCCAATTCAGGGTGTCTTCGGTGGTATTCTCGTATCAATCGGGGGGCATGGATATTTTCAGCTGGTTCCCAGGAGCTGTCTTCAGGGGGATACCCCTTCCATTTGACTAAGTACTGAACCTGCCCTCTTCTTTTACGGGAATCCAGGATCTTCTCGACTTCGAATTCTTCCTCTCCTTGAATGGTGATGGGTGGAGGGAGTGGCATCTGCCTGTCAGGGAAGGAATTGGCAATTACAGGTTTAAGCAAAGAGGCGTGGAATACTGGATGGATCTTATAGGAACTGGGTAAATCTAGTTCAAATGCAACTGGGTTGATCACCCTCTTGACCTCAAAAGGACCGATGAACCTGGGACCGAGTTTCCGGGATGGACAAGGGAGTTTCAAATTAGCAGTTGATAACCAAACTTTCTCACCAACCTTGAATGGTGGACATTCCTTCCTACCCCGGTTGTACTGTACCTCATACCCCTTTTGCGCTTCCTTCATGGCCTGTTGGATTTGGAGGAAGTTGTCCTGGATATGTTTGACCAGTTCCTGTGCTGCTGGAGTAGAGACGTCTGGGATGGAATCTGGAAGAAAAGAGGGGTGATATCCGTAGTTTGCCCAAAAGGGCGTTTGGTTAATGGCAGAATGTAGAGAGTTATTGTAAGCAAACTCTGCGTAAGGTAACAGGCCCGACCAGTCATCTTGAGAGTAGGAACAGAAACACCTCAGGTATTGCTCAAGAGTCTGATTGGTCCGCTCGGTCTGGCCATTGGTTTGTGGGTGGTATGCTGAGGACATGGAAGATTTAATTTCGAGGGATTTGCAGAGGTCTCTCCAAAACCTAGAAGTGAACTGTACCCCCCGGTCTGAAGTGATATTGGCTGGTACCCCGTGCAGCCTTACAATTTCCCTGATGAAGATGTCCGTGGTGGAGGCAGCCGAAGGGGTACCCTTCATGGGCAGAAAGTGGGCCATCTTTGAGAGGCGGTCTATCACGACCAGAATCGTGGTGAAGGAATCTGAGGGAGGTAAGTCTACGATAAAGTCCATGGAAATCTCCTTCCATGGACGTTCAGGAACGGATAGAGGTCTCAACAGACCCCAGGACTTGATGTTGGACCCCTTGTTTCTCTGGCAGGTATTACAAGAAAGTACAGAACTTTGGCAGTCCTTTCTCCAGCCTGGCCACCAGTAGGACCGACTTACCAAGTCGGCCGTCTTTTGCATTCTAAAGTGGCCAGACATTTTATGGTCGTGGAGGGCCTGCAGAACTTGGAGCCTGACTGAAGGAGGAACAAATATTCGGCCATGGGCCCAAAGTAAGTCTTGTTTCTTTTTAAGAAAGGGTAATGAAGGAACAGAAAATTGATTGGAGGCTTGTCTAAGGGCTACGGTTAGATCAGGCTGGATGGCATGGAGGAAATTATGTGCGGACAGAATGGTGGCAGGTTCTTTAGGAGACTCGGTGTTCAAAAACATGCGGGATAAGGCGTCAGCCTTGCCATTCTTGGAGCCGGGACGATACGTGAAAGTTAAATTGGGAGAAGAACAAGGCCCAACGGGCCTGTCTGGGTCTCAGGCGTTTAGCTGCCCTAAGGTACTCCAAGTTGCGGTGATCCGTGAAGATGAGAATGGGTTGGGAGGCTCCTTCCAGCAGATACCTCCATTCCTCTAGGGCGAACTTAATTGCAAGCAATTCCCGGTCACCTACATCATAATTCTTTTCTGGGGGACTTAATTTTCGGGAGGCAAAGGCGACCGGGTGGAGCAAGGCCTTTGGGCCACTTCTCTGTGACAGGATTGCTCCCGCAGCAGAGTCGGAGGCGTCTACTTCGAGCACATATGGGAGTTCTGGGTCAGGGTGTTTCAGGATGGGTGCAGATGAAAAAAGTTCTTTGAGTTTTTCAAATGCGCTTTGCGCTTGGGGAGTCCATTGGAATTTTGTATGCTGGCGGGTAAGTTGCGTGATTGGGGACACAATGGCAGAAAACCCCTGAATAAACCGTCTATAGAAGTTTGCAAACCCAATAAAGCGTTGAACTGACCTCTTGTCCGTGGGGGCAGGCCATTCCTGGATTGCCTTTACCTTTTGTGGGTCCATCAGAACTCCTCCGGTGGTGATGATGAAGCCCAGGAACTGGATGGTATCTGTCTCAAACTCGCATTTCTCCCCTTTGACATAGAGCCCGTGCTTACATAGAATGAGAAGGACCTTCCGGACATGTTGATGGTGGTTTTCTAATGAGTCGGAGAAAATTAAAATGTCGTCAAGGTAAACAATAAGGAAGTTATCCAGATACTCACGGAAGATGTCGTTGACCAGATGCTGGAAGGTGGCTGGGGCGTTGCAGAGCCCGAAGGGCATGACCGAATCTTGATCTGAAGGCCGTTTTCCACTCATCCCTAGAACGTATTCTTAGCAAGTTATAGGCCCCACGTAGATCGAGCTTGGTGAAGACTTTGGCAGTCCTGAGCCGCTGAAAAAGTTCGGGGATGAGTGGGAGTGGGTACCTGTTCTTGATGGTGATTTTGTTGAGTTCCCTATAATCCACACAGGGTCTGAGAGAACCGTCTTTTTTTTCCACAAAGAAGATCCCAGCCCCTGCTGGAGAAGAGGATGGCTGAATGAACCCTTTAGCGAGGTTTTCATCGATATACACCCGCAGGGCTTCTAGTTCGGTCTCTGATAAAGGGAAGATTCTTCCAAAGGGGATCTCAGCCCCTGGCAGGAGATCAATTGGACAGTCATATGAACGGTGCGGAGGAAGAACTTCAGCCTTTTTCTCGTCGAAGATGTCCATAAAATCCCGATAGGGTGCTGGAACATGTTGCAGGTCCTTGGGACTGGGTTGCATGGCAAGACAGGTGGGAGGTTCTGAGGTGACATCTGGGAAACAGTTCTGCAGGCAATAGGGGGAAGAAAACACCACTTCTCTGCTGTTCCAGTCAATCCGAGGGTTGTGGGCCTGTAACCAAGGATAACCCAGGATGATGGGAAACATTGGGGAGTGAATTATATCGAAGCGTAAAAGTTCATGGTGCCCCGAATTGGTGTAGGTCAGGATGGGATCGGTCTCCTGGGTCACAGGTCCTGAGCAGGGTGAAGAGCCATCAGCCAACTGAACTTGAAGAGGTTGCCTCTTGATCTTTAAAGGAAGGTTCAGGTGCCGTTCCAGGGTCAAGTCCATGAAGCAACTGCATGCCCCTGAATCAAGGATGGCTCCCAGTTGGAAGGCCTTTCCCGCCACCTGTAGGGAGAGTGGAACAGTCAAGTGAGAATGAGGAACTCCAGTAGTGTGTGAGCTCAAGAGGGACCGAGAAGGGCACTTACTGGGTCTCACGGGGCATTTCTGTAGATAATGACCGGTGCCTCCGCAGTAGAGACAGAGGTTAGCTTGTCGACGACGGAGTCTTTCTTCAGCAGACAGGGGGGACCGTGCCAGGCCCAGCTGCATAGGTTCCCCATGGGGGGACGAGCAGGAATTCCAAGAAGAAGCAGGTGCCAGGGGAACCCGGGGCATCATCCAGGTGGGCCGGGGACTTTGGAGCTTCTCTGCCCGTCGTTCCCGCAACCGACGATCAAGTTTAGTGACAAGTTGGCAGAGGTCTGCCAATGTGGTTGGGACTTCTCCCCGGGCCAGTTCATCCTTTAATACTTCGGATAGTCCCAAACGGAATTGGTACTTCAGAGCAGACTCATTCCACTCTGTATCTGCGGCCCATTTGCGAAAGTCTACTATATAGTCCTCTACGGGCCTTCTACCCTGGGATAGGGTGTGCAGAGTGGATTCTGCCATACCTGTGCGTTGGGAATCCTCATAGAGTGCCGCCATGGCGAAGAAGAAAGTCTCTACAGAATCCAGCTGTGGGCTCTTTTGTTCCATCAAGTGGTGTGCCCAGGATTGGGGTTCATCCGAAAGCAGAGAGATAATGAAACCCACCTTGGTGGATTCTAACTGGAAAGTCCTGGGTTGCAGGGCCAGGTGTAATAAACAGGAATTTTTAAAAGAGCAAAATTTCTTTCGATCCCCGGAAAAACGTTCTGGTGTGGGGACCCTGGGATCAGGATTAGACATGACATAGGTAGGGGGAGCACCTCCAGGTGCTTGAGAGAGAGTGGAGGTGCTGGCTGCAGGAGGTGACTGGTCCGCTTGATTCGGAGAGAGGGTCAAGTGCTGGAGACGTCCCTCGATCTGGAAGTATCCATCCTGGAGGCGTTGTACAGCCTGAGTAAGGGCTGTCACCTGCTGGCATAAGACCTCAAGGGGTGAACCAGCTCTGTCGGCCTCGGACATTGGCTGGTTTGTACTGTCACAAGTACTCACCCGGGCCGAAATGCTGAGAGCTGCTCCCCTTGCGACTAGGTGCACGATGCCTCTGGAGTGGGTACAGAGGTCACCGGGCACAAAGATGCACGGGTCGCCAGCAGGTGTGTTGCAGGTGGTGTGCAGTAGCGACGTTGACCAGGAGAGGCTGATGCTGCACTGGAAGTAGACACCTGGCAGGACCGTGATGAGGCAGAGGTTATGTAGGTACCAGAACGTGTACTGGAGGAGGACCCTTAGGTGCATGTGAGAACTAGAAGTCCAGAACACCGAGCAGAGGGTCAAACACAAGTAACTTTAGAGAATGTCCAGTAGGCAAGCCGAGGGTCAAGCACAGGTAATCAGGCAGCAGAGGTATCCAGGAAGCAGGCCAGGGGTCAAACACAGGTAAGTAACTCAGAGAATGTCCAGTAGGCAAGCCGAGGGTCAAGCACAGGTAATCAGGCAGCAGAGGTATCCAGGAAGCAGGCCAGGGGTCAAACACAGGTAAGTAACTCAGAGAATGTCCAGTAAGCAGGCCGAGGGTCAAGCACAGGTAATCAGGCAGCAGAGGTATCCAAGAAGCAGGCCAGGGGTCAAACACAGGTAAGTAACTCAGAGAATGTCCAGTAAGCAGGCCGAGGGTCAAGCACAGGTAATCAGGCAGCAGAGGTATCCAGGAAGCAGGCCAGGGGTCAAACACAGGTAAGTAACTCAGAGAATGTCCAGTAAGCAGGCCGAGGGTCAAGCACAGGTAATCAGGCAGCAGAGATATCCAGGAAGCAGGCCAGGATACAAGGTACTGGATACAAGGTACAGGATACAAGGTACAGGATACAGGATACTGGATACAAGGACTGGAGCCAGGACTCAGGAAGAGACAACAAACCAGCTATTGTGAGGAGACAGAGGAAGCCTTTTATAGGCCAGGTAAGTGGTCAGGTGGGATACCCGGACGAGTGCGCATGCGCACTCGTCGTCTGTCAGCGCCACGCACAGCAGTGAGCCGCACTGGCTGGGCTGCATCAGATACCCGAGCGCCATGGACCCGCGCATGCGCACCCGCTACCCGGCGTACCTGTATTGTTCGCTGAGCCGCTCTACCGCGCGTGCGCATACCCGGAACCCGGCGACGAAGTACGGTATTTCCCTGACAACTCCAGAGCCTACAGAGGAGAAGTAGCCAGGTGCAATACCCAGCCAGCAATCTACAAGGGGACAGGTTAGAGACATCCAAAGCCAGCATAGCTACCCTATACCTCTTGCTTGGGGAATCCTATGGAGAAACCAGGTGCCTTGATAGTTTCTTCAGAAGGAAAGCACCTGCATTCAGTGTTGTGGAACTTGTTTGTTTACCAATCAAGCTGATTCATACACCCTACAGGAGGACAGCTGTGCTATATTTGATAGCAGAGACAGTTTCAATTTCACAAATTACTTTCAACTACAGTTTTGGGCATTCCATATCTTTCCATTCCTTATCAAAGTTTATTTCCCTAATAAACTAAAAACAAAACAAGGCACCCTGGACTGGTTTCTGACTACTGAGTGAATGCTGAAAGTTCATGTTGCCGTGTTTACATAGGAGGACCCAAATATCCAGCGTCCCTTACATGGGTTATCGCTAAATTTACATCACACTCACATTCTATCTTCTCTAATTACAAATGAGATAGCTTATGTGATCACTAAGATACAAAAAGTTCCCAGTGCAGTTAATTCCACAGAGAAAAAGCAGTAAGCCGTATTTGGGAGATGCGACTTATCACTTCAAATGCACTAAAGCTGGCCAAACACTTGGCCGTTTTGTTTTCAGTTTAAAAAACATTCTATTAGCTTTCAGGCACAATATTTGGCAACCAAGCTTTCATTTGTTTTCCAGTTTTCAGGGCCCAAACAATCAAAGTCACAGTGAAAGCCAATCCAAACTGTTAGAGTTCTAGTTGAAAGGTGCTTTTTATCAATCTTCACACCAATTTTGATCATTTGGTTACTCAAAACTAGAAATCAATTAAATCTATGGGTGGGAGATTGTTGTAGTTGTAAGATGATGGAAAGCTGTGCCAATCAAATCGGCACGTGTCTGACAATTTCATTTTGCACCAAGGGGCTGAAGGTAGGTAACACTTGTCAGGAGATGATCAAACTTTTTAGGAGGTGAGGAAAGGAAATGTCATGATATGCCCCGTATACACGGTCGGAAAATCCGACCACAAAATCCATCGGATTTATACTGCAGTTATCACATCTATCCTAGATAAAGGCAGTGACTATATCCGCTTGAAAACATTTCAGCTAAACAGTTTTGAAAGACGAAAATAGTGCTGGCTACTGTTGCTCTCCAAGGTGCTAGTTAATGATGGAGGATGCTTCATGGAACTTGTACAAATATGGAGAATAACAGCACAAGCTTAGCTTTGTTTTGAACTAATGATTGCTTTAAATGTTTTGCAGCTCTGGTAAAGTATATTCACAGGAGCCCATTGAATATTGAAACTTTACTATTACAGCCAGTTGTGTAGCAGTAGAATGCTATAAGCAATACGAATTGTAATAAATACGCACATAAGTACAAATAGGAGAAAAACATTTTCTGTAAGAGTATAAGGTGACCCAACTTCATTGTATTGTGTCTTCCATGCTTTATTCACCATGAAGGAAATAATAGATAAAGTATAAATGTAAGTAAACATGCCACTGCTTAATAAATATAAAGCTTCCTAGCACATCTGGTGAATGCTTTATACATCAATGCCCTTTAAGAGTAAATATTGTCAAAGGTGAAAATGGATGTTCTAGATGAATGTTGCTACATGCACATCAATACTGAAAGGACCCTTAGAGTACATACAGCTTTTCTGTGTTTTCCATAGTGCCAGACATAATAATGTAAAGTGGAGTGTGTAGTCTCAATAGAAATGGACGGGTTTGTCAATTTGCTATGTGTAATTGGTTGATAATAAAACCCCCAGTGGTGGAAATTGTTATATTCTATAGTATTCTGGAAATAAATTATTGAGGCTGAACTACAGGCAAACATCTAACTACACCGGATAAATACATATATGGAAACGGTTTATTCCTTGTCAAATAATTCGTATTTCTGTCTTTCTGCGTTTTCACAGCTCTGACACACAGCAGTTCTGTCTGGAAGGGCAGAATAACTCACTTTTCTTTGCTGCAGATAAATACAACTGATAGTCATCCTGTGACTTGACAGTGAAATGAGAAGAAGAAGACTGATTAGCTTAACCCCCTGTCACTCTGCTCCCTTCCTCTATCAGCATGTTCCTTGTTAATACATGAGCACTGCAGCAAAGTTGATTGGCTCCTTATTATGCTTTTCATATTTTATTCCGAGGTCTGCTGTACAGGGGGGCTGCAAGAGGCTGATTACTGGTAATTACTATGCTTTCAAATAAAAATAAATACAATCAATAATGTATAGCACCCTCTACCTAGTGTAGGTGCAAGATTGAGTTTTTTTTGTAGAACAGGTAAATGTAGGCAGGCCTAGCTTTAAGCTAAACCTGTTTGTTTGATCTGTGGTGTTGGGAGTGGCTTAGAGTAGGCTGGTGACCCACAGAAAGCATCATCTTTGGGTTACCTCCCTTCTGTTTCTAGAGGCTTCTAGAAAAGAGAAGGGGAAGAAGGGTGGAGTTGTCTGGGGGTGTTCTGAGGAGCCCTGACCAATCCCCAATCTGGATTGGCAGGGGGCAGGCCTCCCTAAATGCCCAGTGTCAGCCCAGATGGGGAGGAGTTGTTTCGGAGGATGAACTGGGGATGGAGTGTTAGGCTGTCGGGGCCTTAGAGTGAGCCCCCCACTCTGGGGGAGGGGGGTGACTTTGGGCCGGGGCTTGGAGCTGTGAAGGAACCCTGCACAACCCAAGGGGTGACCTGGGGCATGAGCAGGAGAGGACAGTGTGAAATACTGTTGGGCAAGTCTCCAGGAGGGATCCATCAGGTGTCGGTGAGTAGAAGGCATAGTCGGGAGAGCTGGGAGAGGCATGCCAGAGAGGACTGGGAGTGTGCAGTCAGAGATGGATGTAGAGCCAATGGGAGAGACTGTGATGTTACTGGTAAAGTCAGCTGCTGCAGCTGGCAGAGCTGCCAGAGTCTGCAAATGGCTGACTGGGATCAGTGGTCCACCAAAGAGAGCAGCTAGCACTGGAACTTTATTTGCTACAGCATAGGGGTCCACAGACCCTGCCTGTAATAAGGTACTATCTGCTAAGGCCTGGCTGGAACCAGAGTTAGGCCTAGCCACGTGCTAGCTGTGCCTGAAGAATTGTGCTGGAGGGAGAAGGAGAGATAGTCTGCAGCAAGTGTTGTACAGGAGGAGAATATCTGAATTGTCCCATACATGCAAGGATCATTTTCTGGGCATCCCATGAATTCCTTTACCCCATCCAAGTTCTAATCCCTCAATAAAATACAAAAACAAAGCTGATGGTTTAACAGCTTACCTTGGTTGGAGTCCATAGTGCAGAGATGTATGCTCACCCTTGCAAATACACACAGCCCACGGTAACTAGGTAAAAGGCTACCTGGGCTGTGAATCTGAGCATGGGGCTTGACAGGGAATTTACCAAAGGATTGTTGAGGTGAAGCCATAGTCAGGGATTCCAGAAGTCAGAGTTAACGATGAACAGAGCCAGGGTTAGAAGCCGGGGGCCGTCGTGGAACACTGAAACTTGAAAATAAGAACACAGGAAAACAGGAACCTTTGGCAATACAAGACACAATGAACTGACACAGCCCTCAGGGTGAGGCAATGTTTTATACCCAGCTGATTATATAAACTGCCTCAGCTGAACCAGGAGTGACAGGTGCTAATTTCTAAGCAAGATCCAGAGTATAGCCCTCAGTGCTGCATGCAGGACAAGGCATAGTTGGAAACCAGGCTGAATAATGAGCTAAGGTATGGCTCAGAGGCAATACAGCAATAAGTCATGGGTTCAGTACCTCCTTGAGCCACCTGGGGTGTGACCACACATGGCCATTTGCATGGCACAGTAGGAACCGTGACAGATGGATTTGTTCATTATCTTGTAGTGACTGCAAGTGAATGCACGGGCTGGCATGGTGACAGGTGGGCCACATTATTCAGCAGCCCCTACGGGGGTACCGATACAGATGTATGCATGAATACAGAGTTGCATTAATTTATGTTTTTTAAATATGCCTGGAGTTCAGCGCCTAAATATATCAATGTCTAAAGGGCAGTGCCATAGCAGCCAATAAGCAATCAACATCCATGTTCTTACTATTCTTGTTAGATACACTTTTAAATGTATTTATTTACTTTATTTTTGTTCTGCCACACTTTAGACATCACCATTGCTCTTTTCACTGACTAAAAGCAGTATTAAACCTAAAAAGTAAAAAAAAAAAAAAATATGACAGGTAGGATTTTTATGACTGAAGAAACCCTATTAGCCTCTTCGGTCATAAATCCTTCTTCCTGCCTGTCAGTGTTTATTTTTTACTGAGCCCTGCATGCACAGCTTGGCGTACATTTATGACAACACTCTGTGTGATGAGGTGACTCATGTGTGGAAGTGATTGTACCAAAGGTTTTATTATCCCCCATTGGGTGGGACTTTAAAGGCTCAGAAAATCATTGTTTTTTTCTAAAAATGTATACATTTTTATCATTAATTGCATAGAAAAGTTGTATACAATAGCATACAAGATTTCACATGGTAGAATGGGTACAAAATCACAATATACAATATACATATCCGACACATTTCGGAGTCAAATCGTTTCTTCTTCAGGGATAGCTCTGCCACTAGTATAGGTGTGATCTGTAGTAAAAATCACAGCATGTTAAAGCATATACACTGGCAGCGTACATTACAAAAAGCACATTTATATATTATACTTACAAAGTGTTCCCAAGTACCCATTCTACTATGTGAAATATTTGATGCTATTGAATACAACTTTTTTATGGAATTAATATTAAAAGTTTATAGATTTTAAGACATAAACAACCATTTCCTGAGCCCTTAAACTCCCACCCAATGGGGGAAATTAAAACGATTATAGAGATGTGGTTGTTATAGCAGAAGGACCTGAAATATATGCTATGTATGGGAGTGACGTCACCTCGGCTCGGCAAGCAGATGAAGAGTACGTGACAGCTGAGAGCGCTGACTTTGCAGCCTGGGAAGGGATCACTTGGCAGGAAAGTCTGCCATAATGTGCTAATATGCAGCGCTTTAGAATCAGATTGCATACAATGTGTTTATTATGAGCTCATTATGAGTTTATATCTTTTCTCGTTGTTTTTCAGTATAATACCAATATAAATGTTTTTCTTCTCCTTCCAGGGGTCACAGAACCTATTTTTTTGGTAAGAGCAAGATAACACTGTGTATTATGTTGCTATGTCTTTAAATAACTGTAAAAGAAAATCATTAGACAACTGTGAATTGAATATATCAGTGCCAAACTTAATATTATCTAAAAATTGTTATTTAAAATCGAATTGTGTTTTTTTTTTAGATTAGCGAAGGAAGAAAAATAATGTTCACAGCAGGGAGCTCGCATATAATTCTGCATATAAAAATGACCTATAAGTAGTAAACACAAAATAATTTCCCCTTTAACAGCAATAAAGTTCTCAGCTGGAACACTATTTTTTTTTTAGCAATTTAGATTTATTCCTAATTTTGTTAAACTAATAAATTTGCATTGTCTATCTGAGGCACACAATAGTGATGCACAGTTAATGCACTCCTACCAGGAAAGCAGTCAGGATGGCATCAGTTTCAATTTATGCTCACAAGTATTTTAATTAAACAGAATCGATATAGAAATACATTATTTTAGGAGTTTACGGTGGCAGATTACAACATGAAAATGTCTGATTCATTTAGCTCGGTGGAATTTTAATAGCACATAGCATTTTTACATACTTTAGAAAGCAATTAAAAACTGACACAATAAACACTTGTCTGGCTTTAAAAAGCTGCATCTTTACAAGTATTAGCAAATTAGATTTCCTTTTTTTTTTTTTTTTTTTATAAAATGAAAAATACATATTCACGAGTTGCCTCTACATTAACATATTGGAATTTATTTTTGTAAGTTTAGTCATACAAATATCCAAATGTTTATATAGAGTGTAATTCCCGTATACACACGGTCGGACATTGATCGGACATTCTGACAACAAAATCAATGGATTTTTTCCGACGGATGTTGACTCAAACTTGTCATGCATACACACAGTCACACAAAGTTGGTTGGAAATTGCAAACGTCAAGAATGTGGTGACGTAGAAACGCGTATGACGAGCCGAGCAAAATGAAGTTCAATAGCCAGTGTGACTCTTCTGCTTGATTCCGAGCATGCGTGGAACTTTGTGTGTCGGAACTGTGTACACACGATCGGAATTTCCGACAACGGATTTTGTTGTCGGAAAATTTGAGAACCAGATCTCAAATTTTGTGCGGCGGAAATTCCGATGGAAAATGTCCGATGGAACCTACACACGGTCGGAATTTCCGATAAAAAGGTGCCATCGACAGTGCGCATGCGCGGAGTCTCCTATGATGGCGGCGTAAGCCCGGAGCTCCGTACAGCGCCGGCCACACAGAGCTAATAGCGGCGGAATCCGGCTTCCAGTCTCCCTGTTTCGAACGGGAGCAGGCAGGGGAGACATCGGGGACCACCTTCATGTCGGGGGGCCACGCGAGACGGGCCCTGGAACCCCATTTTAGCTCCGTAAACGGCCGGGAATTTTCCAAGATGGCGGCTGCACCTCAGGCACCTCAGGCACCTCAGGCAGGGGAACAGGCTGCAGAGGACTCCTCCGTCATGAGCAGGCAAGTGCTGAAGCAAGCCATCCTGCCTTTTACCCCACTGTTGTCAGTCCCAGCCCCTGCAGGGGAAATCCCTTCTCAAACTGCCTCAGTGTCCCTATTAGAGCGCTCCACAGGGCCCTGTGGGATGTCTCCCTTTACAGCCTCACATAACCTGACTGAACTCACTGCTCACCAACCCACGCAGGCTCTTGATGTTACTTTCAACGTCTCAGAACTTTTTAACAGGATCTCAGAGATGCTTGACAGGGGGTTAGCACAAAACGCTGACAAAATCACAGATAGGATCACAGGAGAAATCAGGGCAGATTTCCAAAACCTGGGCTCCAGAATTGAACATATTGAACATAAACTAGACATTACTATTTCCAGGGAAAATCAAAACACTGATCATCTGCACTTTGTGCAAGAACAACTTGAAATGGCCCAGGCCCGGATCGACGATCTCGAGAATCGCTCGAGGAGGGATAACTTTAGGATCAGAGGGATTCCCGAGTCGGTCATAGATGTCCCTGCGGCTGTGCAGGAAGTCATTAAAACCCTGATCCCCTCTGTCCTATCTCACAAACTAGAATTGGACAGGGCTCATAGATCCCTGGGCCCTCCGAGGAAAGATGGATCCCCCAGGGACATTGTGGTTAAACCACACTATTACTCCATTAAAGAGGAGGTGATGAAACGCTCCCGCCAACAGGACCGCATACAGTTCCAGGAGAAGGATATTCAGATATTTGCTGACATCTCCCCGTTTACCATTCAAAAACGGAGGTCTCTGAAACCTCTTCTGACAGCTTTGACAAAAAAAGATATTAAGTACCGCTGGGCATTCCCTTTTGCCCTCAAATTCTCCTACAAGGGCAAACAGCATGTAATTCATAATTTTCCTGAAGGTGAACGCTTACTCCTGGATCTCAAGCTCATCTCCTTAGACACGAACATGGACACGACACACTCTCAACATGGGTCTGCCAAACGGCCCACACCTCAGAGCCCTACGTCACCCTTATGGGGTAAAGTCAACCACAAGAGAGTCAAGGATAACCTCCCCCCATGATGCTGTCTCCTGTGATTTCTTGTACTGAATCCTCATCTGTCATGACCGATTCTACTCCCTGATGGAAGTCACTTCCAAGAACTTTTTCCGGAACTGATTTGATCATATCCCCTCATATTCCGACACCTGCTGTTAAGCAATTTCGGGCCTCGCATTCGCACTGGTAGTGCGACCTTTTCCCCTAGTAACTCTTCCCTCTCCCCCCTGGCCATGCTCCCCCACACTGGACATTTGAGTCTACTCCACTATATGGGAAGACTGGTAGCTGCGAGTTTTACAGTTTTGTTGCTACGCTGTATAGGGCCGGGGCTGTTGCCTTGTGCTCCCTTCTACTACTCAGACAGGAATTTTCTACTTCTGGGTAGTGGAACCTTAGCCCTTCACTTGGGCTATACAAAAGTTGTTTGTTCTGATTAAGGGAAGGGAGGTCTACTCCTTCCCTTAATCCGGGCCTGTCATAGGCTTTACATTATTCAGTTAAATGTCTGATCGTGTTTTCTTCTTCTTTTCCCTGACTAACCTCTTTTCTTTTTCAGCCTATCCGCTGATGCATTTCTCTCGAAAGGTGTCTCCGGAGATTCCACAAGTCGGTTGGGCAGTCCTTCTTCCCCCACTCCCTTCACAGATTCCGGTAAGTGACTGTGGATCATATGACATGTTTTCCCTTAAGCTCCATGGCTAACGACACTTCCACCATACACCCTTTAAGGATAATCTCGCACAATACACAGGGACTTAATTCTCCCATTAAGAGAAGAAAGGCATTCCAGGTCTACCGATCCAATCACATAGATGTTCTACTGTTGCAGGAAACTCATTTTCCGATGCGGTATGCCCCCTCTTTTCTACATGCCCAATTTCCAACGTTCTTCCTAGCTAACGCGGAAGACAAGACGAAAGGGGTAGCGATCTTATTTTCTAAACAATGCAACTTCTCGTTACAACTGGAACATAGAGACCCGGAGGGACGATTCCTCCTAGTGAAAGGTTCCATTGAAAATCACCTATATTCTTTCATTTCCTACTATGCCCCCAATAGCGGTCAGACAAGGTTCTTTCAGCGTATGCTTCATACCCTTAGCCCAATGTTGGAGGGGATCGTAATTATGGGAGGGTATTGACAAGTCCAAACCTATCCGTTCGCAAGTGACCAGGCCTACTAAACGTAGTGTTCAACTAGCGCGACTGATTTACCAGTCTCAATTAGCTGACATCTGGAGGGAATTGAACCCCTCCACACGGGACTTCACCCACTTCTCGAACCCGCATCAATCCTACTCACGTATTGACCATATCTTATTATCTGTTCCTCACATCCCACTAGCACTTATGTCAAAAATTTTGGACGTCACTTGGTCGGATCACTCTATGGTCCTCCTTACGCTGCGTAGAGATGCTCCCAGACACCGTCCCTCACATTGGTCCCTTAACCAGTCCGTTCTGAACGACCCTATTAGGGTTATCGAAATAAGGAAGGCCCTACAGGAATATTTCCGGCTTAACGACGTTGGGGATGTGTCTGCTGAGACTCTCTGGGCGGCACACAAGGTGACGATCAGGGGTACGCTGATTCAAATTGCGGCTCAACAGAAGAAAGATAGGATGGGTGACATTGAAAAGCTGGAGAGGGAGTTCTGTGCTCTGCGCAAACAACATAAACGTGACCCGGATAGAGTCCCCGGACATGCCTTAGATGCGGCCAGAGTGGCCCTGAACCTGGCCTTCACCATGAAGGCTGAGAAGTCCATCAGATGGACGGGAGCTAAGTTCTACCAGAAAAGGGACAAAATTGGACCCTTACTTGCTTCCAAATTGTCCCCTAGATTTTTCTCCCACTCTCTCCCCAAAATCAGACTAGCTGATGGTCTCTCACTTAACCCACAGAACATCATGAAAACGTTCCAAGACTTTTATAGAAAACTTTATGCAGCTGATGAACACCCCAACACTGATTGCTTAGAGGAATTCTTAACGAATCTGAAATTACCCATACTTTCTGTAGATCACAGGGCAGAGATGGAGTCTCCCGTCACGGATGCAGAAGTGGCGGAGGTTATTAAAAATTTGAAAGGGAGAACGGCACCAGGGCCTGATGGGTTTTCTACCCCTTATTACAAAACTTTTACTGACACCTTGACACCATACCTCACTAGATTCTTTAACTCAATGTCTGCAGGTTCCCCTATTGGTAATCAACTAAATATGGCCTATATCTCTGTAATTCCTAAGCCGGGTAAAGATGCAAGTTTAACAGGGAACTATAGGCCCATCTCTTTGATTAACAATGACCTGAAGATATTCACTAAAGTAATGGCTAATCGGCTAGCGTCTTTTGTAGGTCAGTACGTTCATAAAGACCAGGTCGGATTTATCCCTGGAAGGCAAGGCCCCGACCAGGTTAGAAGGGCAGTCGACCTTATCTCGGTTTTACAATTGAACTGGGAGGGGGGACAAAAACAAGAGGGCATGCTTTTATCATTGGACCTTCAGAAGGCCTTCGATTCCGTCTCATGGCCATATCTTTTCGCGGTACTCAGACATTGGGGTTTTGGCCCAAACTTTATAGGAGCTTTGAAAGCTCTTTACTCGACTCCTGAGGCCAAAGTCAGACTGCAGGGACTCTACTCCGATCCGATACAGATAGCCAGGGGAACCCGTCAGGGATGCCCGTTATTCCCCTTGATTTTTGCCATGATGATTGAATCTTTAGCAATAGCAATCCGTGGTCATTCGGACATTAAAGGGGTGCAATGTGGATCTACAACTCATAAATGCGCCCTATTTGCTGATGATCTCCTCCTTTTTGTGACCTCGCCGTGAATGAGTTTGCTGTTGTTTCAGGGTTACACGTTAATATATCTAAGTCGCAGGCTCTCAATGTTTCTCTTCCTATCTCGCAAATGTCTCTCCTCAAGGACAAGTATCCATTTGAGTGGAGTGACTCCTCTATTAAATACTTGGGACTTTCCATAACATCGAGTATAGAAAACCTTTACCAAGCTAATTATCCTCCAATGTATAAAAAACTTGAGGCAGACCTTAGAGGTTGGGAATCCCATGATATCTCTTGGACAGGAAAAATTAATTCAGTCAAGATGACTCTGTTACCCAGATTGCTTTATCTCTTTCGTTCACTCCCTATTCCGATCAGGAAAGACCACCTGAAAGCGTTTCAGAGCAAAGTCACTAAATTTATCTGGCACAAGAAGGGACCTCGTCTCTCACAACGCACTCTTTTCAATCTTTCCTCTCAAGGAGGACTGGGGGTTCCTAATTTTCTATGTTACTATCAAACAGCAAGATTAGCACAACTATCAACTATTTACCTAAAGGTTGAAAAGCCTGATTGGATAGCCATTGAAAGACATGCTGTACCTAAGTTCACACTAGACTTTCTGCTGTGGTGTCCCTCTAAAAATAGACCTTCCATCCTGGTTCCGACTTTATCACATTCCCTCTCTTTATGGGACTCACTGAGAAAGCTTCCCTCCCTGGTCTCTGAGTTTCAACCGTTAGCTCACTTGTTTCATAATCCTCTCTTCATACCCGGTATGGACATTAGAGCCTTTAAATGGTGGCTCGATAAGGGGGTATACCGCATCGGACACTTCTTCTCTAGTACAGGTCCTCTACCTCTTAAACATTTTGTGAAGGAGCTTGATCTACCAGTATCCGAACAGTTTAGGTTTCATCAAATTTCACGTTTCATTCACTCTCTTTGGTCAAACAAACCTAATCCCCCAGGGTTCACGAAATATGAAAGCTGGTGTGGTCAAGCCATGGAGCAGAGGGGAGGGATCTCAGTGATCTATGAGTCACTTGCCACCAATCCAAATAAATTGCCATATATGATTTCCTGGGAGAGGGATCTCCAGACTTCCTGGGATGTGGGGGACTGGCACGATTCCTTTTCCAGATCTCGCAAAGGTATCTATAATGCTTCTCTCCTAGAGGCCAACATCAAACTTCTGACGAGATGGTATTTAGTCCCTACCAGACTAGCTCATATGTACCCCTCCTCATCTCCTCTTTGTTTCAGGGGTTGCCAGGGACTTGGTACCATGCTCCATATATGGTGGGAATGCCCCAAGATAAGAGGCTTCTGGAATAAAGCCTTTCACCTGATTCGTAAGGTCACTGGTTGTACTATTGTTCAGACCCCCGCAATTGCATTGCTTAATGGACTCGCACTGGGTATCCCTAAACTCACCCGTAAGTTGATACTATTCATGTTAACAGGAGCTAAGTTATCCATTGCCAAGGCCTGGAAATCTCCCACGGTCTCGATATCATCTATGAAACGGAAGGTCTCGTGGATGATGGAACAAGAAAAACTGGTGAGCTCCCTGTTAGATAAGACGGAACAATTTAAAGCGATATGGGAACCCTGGGCTCGGTATATTGGAATCTCCCTGATACCTGGAATTGATAATAAGCAGTAAACCCATCTTCAGAGTCCTGCGTCTGATGGATAGGCACTTCTCCCCTTTCTTTCTTCTTCTCTTCACTCTTTTTTCCTCCCTCTTTTCTCCTTCCCTCTTTCCTTTGTCTTCTCTCTTGTTTTTGATTTATTATTTTCTTTTATATTCATGTAGTATAGTCACTGGTAATTGTGTTGAGTTCTTCCAATACAATCTGGAAATAGTAACCCTTGTTCCTTTTCTGGAGCTATTTACCTATCATTTGGTTCTCCGGCTGCAAACCCAGGTTTTTGTATACAATATCCATTGGATACGACTCAGCAGGAACCATAGGATCCTTTGTTATGTTTTCATCGGATTTTATTTTTTTATTTTCCTTTTTAAGGCATACGCTAACTCCCCCCAGTTGGGAACTTAATTTGGGGGCGAGGGCCCGCGCTCCTCTCCAGACACAGTGAGTTCCCTTTAGGGGTGTCGGGAGGGGTGAGTGGGTCCCAGACAGTCCTCCAGCGTGCCAATTTTTCTCGTCTCCTCCAGTAATTTTTATAAGACTTGATATCTGGTATAGTAGCTTCCTGTTGCTAGCACTCATGTTTTTTAGCTGTCTGAGTGATACTTTTCATGTTCATGTCTGTTTCTTTATATACACTCAACCTCTGTTAGAACTGTGATCAAACTACACTGTCATTGTTTCTGATTATATGTCTTGTTCGCGTATTTTGCAGTTGAAATAAAAACTTTTAATCACAAAAAAAAAAAGGTGCCATCGAAAATTTTCCGACGGAAAATCCGACCGTGTGTACGGGGCATTAACCTTACAATGTGTTGAAGGTAGAGGACTCATTGGTTAACGTAGATGTTCGACCGGGCCATAGCCGGAAGATGGCTACAGCGCGGTCGGCCTTTTCTGGGAGGGCGTCCATGGATGTCCTCCCTGAATCGTACTGGGGCACGCACCGGGGAATATCTATGACTGTTGGGTCCTCCGAACCCAGTGCATCAAGGAACGGGGTAAAGGGCCAATGACAACAGCCCTTTACCATGTGATCGCTCCGTCCAATGATTGAGCGATCAGTTATAAACAAACCGGAGCATGTCCGGTGCAGCTCCTCCCCTCTCCTTGCACCTATCGGTACAGTATGCGAGGCAGTGTTGCCAACCACTTTTCAGATTTACGGGCAGCCTGTAAATTTCACCCCATTTGCGTGCTGCCCCGTAAAATCCCATTATGGGCAGTGGTGCCCATAAAAAAAATGCCTGTGGACCGACCATGCAACTGTGCATGCGCCTCTATGAAGCCTGCCGGGCTCAAGAAAGCTTGTACACGCTCGACCGGGCAGCGCATGCACAGTAACGTAATGGCACCGCCTAGTGCTATTTTTTAATGAAAGCCAAGCCACTCATTCTTGGCGGTGCCAGCGGCGGTGCAGCCTTGCCCACTCCCCAGATCAAAAGAGGAGCCAAGGAGGGGTGAGGACAGTCAGTGACTGACATTGTGTGTGTGACTGTGAAGGCATAATAAAAAGGCAGAGGAGGACATTACTATGTGACCCATGGAAGTTCATATTGTACTGTACTATACCTACAGGCTGACACCAGACTGCATCATACTGTATATTCAGGCATACACTGCACTGTGCTATATATATATATATATATATATATATATATATATATATATATATATATATATACAGACTCACACTGCACATCAAGCTTTGGATTGCACTGCATTACATATATAAGCTCACATTGCACTGCATTTTAAAGTATATGCTCACACATTGCTCAGTACTGTACATACAATCTCACACTTTACGTGCTACATACGCAGGTCTATACCAACCTTACTGGCAGTGAGGGGCCACCTCCTGTATTACGTCCGCAGCCTCTGTCCACTTCCTGTATCATGACCGCAGCCTTTGTCCGCCTTTTGTTTTTTTGTTTTTTAACAGAAAAAATGTTTATTGAAATCAAACAAACAGTTACATGTTAGGTATCACTTGCATTTCAACAATCAAGAAAAAATAAGTGTCTTCGGATAAGGGTTATCCTTGTCCGCCTTTTGTATCATGTCCGCAGCCTCTGTCCACCTCATGCATCATGCCTGCAGCCTCTGCCCACCTCCTGTATCATGTCCGCAGCCTCTGTCCATCTCCTGTATCATGTCCGCAGCCTCTGTCCACCTCCTGTATCATGTCCGCAGCCTCTGTCCACCTCCTGTATTATGTCCGCAGTCTCTGTCCACCTCTTGTATCATGTGCACAGTCTCTAACCACTTCCTGTATCATGTCCGCAGCCTCTAATCATCTCTTGTATCATGCCTGCAGTCTCTGACTATTGCTTGTCTTTTATCATGTCTGCAGCATCTGAGGGGGAGTCTGGAGAGGAGTCAAGAGTGGAAGTGCATCTGGGATGGGGGTAATGGGAGAAGTCAGAAGTGTGTGGACTGTGGAGAGAAGACTATAGGATAAAATCAGAGCCAAGCTGGAGCCATCTGTCTGAGCCCTGCACAATGCACCTGAGAGGAGGTCAGTGACAGCACCACCTGGCCAGTCTGAGAGGGGGGGGGTTGCTGATGTAAGGGGGGAGTGAATACAATAATGTAAGGGGGCACTGAAATAAAAGTTCCCCCTATATTAGTAACCGCCCCCCTTACCTTAGTGTAATCAATCTGCGGAAGGTGGTCTCTAGTCATCAGAGTGCCCCCCACATCAGAGTTCCAGGTAATTCTCCTTTACATCAGAATCTGCAGGATTCCCCCTTACAATGAAAGGGTAATGCTGCAGACCCTTATATAAGTGGGAACTCTGTAAAGGGAATGCAGTGGACTATGATTTAAGGTGCCCCCCCCCATACATCAGAGTTCCCCCTTAGATAATGATCTGCAGCATCCCCCTTTTACATAAGAGTTCACTTTCACTGTAAGGGGGAATCCTGCAGACTGATATAAGGGTGAACTCTGTGCTGGCTGGCTTAGATTACCCTGACCTTCATGTAAATGGAAAAATATGATTTTTGACTTTTGTGTACATTAAACACATTGCTAATAGCACTAGCTATATGTTTATAGTTTAAATATTAATATGTGCACTGTTTAGCACTGAAAACTGTTATGTTAGGTACTTTTTAGCAGTGCTAGTAAAAAATGTGGCTCTGTCAGTAAATGTCATGATTTCTGCCAGTAAAAAGTTGGTGATGTTCGTAAATTTTGGCGACCTGCCAGTAAATTTCACTTCGGTGAAGTAAATGTCATATGGGTACAGTGCTGACTGAGTAATTGTCATTTAAAATGTGAGAGCACTGAAAGCTGAAAAATGGTCTGGTTAGGAAGTGGGATTAAGTGCCCAGTGGGCAAGTTGTTAAATAAGTAGTCAACTTAGTGCAAAAAATGGGCCCCCCAAAGGTTAATGCCACAATGTGCTAATATGCACTGCATACTAGCACATTATGGCAGACTTACCTTTTAAACTGAGCCCTCCAGAAGTGCGATGTTATCGCCGCAGGTGCTTCCATCGAGTGGTGTATCTAACACATCTGGCACCCATTTTATTTTTCCCCCCACCTCCTAACCCACCCTTAACAAAAGAACCGGTCTGAGAAAATAGTGTGCCGTGGTGAATTGTGGGTGTGGTCAAATGGTGTTAAATGTGTGAAGGGCTTAAAGAGGCATAGTTAAATAACACCTAAGCATGCTCCCCCAATACTGAGCACACATATGACTTTTGCCCACAAAATATTTTTTAATGATGAAGCCACAAGCAAGAGTTAAGAAACATGTACAAACCTCAGCAGACTCAGTTTAATAAAATAAAATTGTTCCATCAAATATGCTTTTCTGTACAAATCCAAACTTAGTGAAGAACTTAAGGATTTAGAATGCAGTCAGGAGTATGAAATGTTAAAAACATTAAGGGAAATTTAGCAAAACTGGAGCAGAACAAAATCTGGAGCAGCTGTGCATAACAACCAATCAGCTTTGATCTTTAGCTTGTTCAGTCAAGCTTTGAAAATTAAAGCTATGAGCTGATTGGTTACTATGATCAGCTTTTGACTTTTCCAATTTAATACATTCACCTAAGTGTCTAAATTTCAGGGGTCAGGAGTGCGTAATGCACATGCCACTTTACAGAGTAAGACCTAAATTACTCCCTCTACCCAGTACAAATAGTCCCCACAGTACAGATCTCTACTAACATTGCTAAATACCCCTCCCCAGCATACCCCCTCAGAACAGATTCCCTAGCACAATCCCCTCAGTACAGTATAGACCCCCCCCCCCCACAGACCGATCCACCACCCCAGCACAGACCGCTCCCCAACACAAACCCCTAATTACAAACTCCTGACTGACCCACCAGAACAGCACAGACTATTCCCCTCTAGCACAGGCTGCTCACTCCAGCACAGACCCCTTAGTACAGACAGATCTTCCCAGTACAGAAATACCCCCCCCCCCCCCCAGCACAGACTACTCAGAACAGACTGACCCTTCTAACATTCTCACACCCCCTCCCCCCCACAATAAAGACACCTCAGTGCAGACACCCTTCCTCCCAGTACAAAACCCCCCTTCTCCAGTATACACCCCACAGTACAGAAACCCTTGCCCACCTCCAGTACAGACCCCACCTACTTCAGTATACAAACCACAGTACAGAAACCCTGCCCCCCCCCCAGTACAGACCCCCTCCCCTTCTCCAATATACACCCCACAATAGAGAAACAACACCCCTTTTTCCTGTATATACCCCACAGTAAAGAAACTGCTTGCCTTTTCTCAGTACAGACACCCTCAGAACCACTCCCCCCCCCTCCATAACCTCACTCATTATCATATACTCACTGATCATGTACAGTGGGAGCTGAGATTTGAAGTCTGGAGAAGGGGAAAGTGATGGCCGGAGCAGGGGAGGACACATATTTCCACTCTGAGCTTGTGTTGTAACTGAGGCTGCAGACTCGTCGTGGGTACTGCTTCCGCCTGATTTTTCTCTTTTGTATTGCACAGTGCTGCGGGACGGCACAGAGTAGCACAAAAAGATTAGTGTAAGGGGGGCCGCTGTGCCCCCGGTGAGTCTGCACCCCATTTAGTATGCCACTGTTTACATCTTCAGCCGATGATCCTTCCAGGTTTGCGCTCTCTGGTCATTTGAATGGCCCACAATGATGTCACTTCTGCACATATGCACAGGAGTCACAATTGTGGCACAGCGCTCTCTGCATTAATGGCACATTTAGTGTGTCCTGAAAGCAGAGTGCACAGTAAGGTAATTATCAGGAGCCAATGGGAATATCTCCTAAACAAAGTATGTTTAGAAGATATTCATTGTACGTACAGGTAAGCCTTATTATAAGAAAGATGAAGAAAAGGGTGGCGGCACTTGCAGCATAAAATAATTATTTTATTGAAATTACATTAAAAATGAGGACATAAGATGACATGCAACCAGCTCAAATAGTTCAGCAAATGTGTTTCACACACCTGTGCTTAGTCATTGCAATGGCTAAGCACAGGTGTGTGAAATGTGTTTGATGAACTTTCAATAAAATAGTTATTTTATGCTGGAAATGGCACCACTCATTTCTTCATCATTCTAAATCTTTTGGCTCTGGACCAAGGCTGGCACCTGGCTTGCTTTATAGTAGTGGAGACCTTATGATTTGCCTGGAGCGATACAATCCCTTTGTTTCACTACATTTGCAAGCCTTATTGTAAGCTTACTTGTAAGTAAACAAAAAAAAATATATGAGGAAATCGCACTTACCGCATCTGTCCCCCACCAGCTCTAAGATTGAGAACCGAGCGATCAAAGACTGCTGATTGCTCGGTTCTCAGAGCTCCGTGAGCAGAGAGATGGTGACTGTCAGTCCCTGGCTCTCTGCTCTAACCTCCGCCCTCGCCCCGCGCTCACTGAAGCTATGACATGTGGAGCGGGTGGGAGCAGCTGACACAGGCTCTCAGTGGCTCACTGAGAGGCTGAGCCAGGTGCCGGTTTCAGGGCTGCGGGTGGATCCCAACTTTATTGTCGTGATTTCGCCCCATCCTGGACCGCCTCTGTGACATCAGCCGACAGCCAACTTCAGCCCGCTGTCTGCTGAAAACAGGTCACAGGAGAAACGTTGGCTCTACTTCACTTTTAACTACAGCTTTAATTTAATAAAGCACCGTATGCCAAAAACAATTGACTTTTTTTAAATAATGGAGCGCGATTTTCACCCTGTTCTTCATCCTTCTCTGTTGCATTTCGGTGCTGCTGACTATTCTGGCCAATAGAATGAGTTTATGCTCATACACATCTAAATGCCATATGCCTGTAATTGCACGTGATTACATGCCAAAATGAGCATTTTGTTTATGCTGGTGTAGTGGTTAGCACTCTCACCTAGCAGTAAGAAGGGTCGCTGGTTCAAATCCCAACCACGACACTACCTGCCTGGAGTTTGCATGTTCTCCCTGTGCCTGCGTGGGTTTCCTCCGGGTACTCCGGTTTCCTCCCACAATCCAAAGACATGCAGGTAGGTTAATTGGCTTCTGTCCAAAAAATTGGCCCTAGTATATGGATGGGGACCTTGGATTGTGGGCTCCTTGAGGGTAGGGACCGATGTGAGTGTGCAATGTACAGGGATAGGAACAATTGTAGACACTCACTCAGGTTGAACTGGATGGACTGATGTCTTTATTCAACCTTACTAACTATGAAAACTATGAAAACTTGCAGCAAGCTGAAGGCAAGGCATACCACTGGGCAGCATGACTCCACTGCACGTTTTCTCCACTTTTTATATTCCAATCCTGAAATGTAGAGAATGTTCTTTGACCAGCACGTGCATATACCCTTTGATATTAAATTTAGAAAAAAAAAAGAAAAATGTACATATACACCCCCCCCCCCCCCCCCTCACCTCCTCCAAGTTACATCACAGAATATATTGTACATTATACATAGCTTCAATAAATTACAGATAAAACATGTTATAAATAGTTCAATTGTATTCTGGCGGTTCATTCTTTCCAGGTATAGGGTCACAACTATTTTTTCGGTCTCTTCCCTTCTAATTAAACTACACCTCTTTTATCACACGCCAAAATTCAGAAATCTGACACTGTCACTTTTTTCTTTCTACCTCTTATCTTACAACTGTCTCCTCTTCTCCTAGCTCCATCATCAAATACTATGCTCTCTTTTTATTCCACATCCACTGCCCATCACTCAGTGTAACTTTGCAGCTAGCTGCTTCAAATATTGTACCTAATTAAGGTCCCTATTCCATTCTAGCTTGCCCTCGCCAATGCGTAATGTTCACCTCTAGCAGCAAGTAGAACAGCGGTATCTTGACGCCTGCTCCCTGTCACCCAGAAGTTCTACTAAGTGCTTATTTGCCATATGTAATACTCGCCTGCTATACATTTGTCTCTCTGATGCTGCATGCCTTCATTCAATGGAGCAGTGGAAAAATTAACAGCTCAAAAGACATTATCAGGGAAAATGATATAATTCAACAATGTCATTGAACTAAATATATCCCAACTCTGCTAAAAGGCATCCTCACAGTAGGACGTATCAATAGTAAAAACTTTTTTTAAAGGTCATATATTTCATGATAGAAAAACTTCTGTTTTATCTGGCAGCTGTAAACTTATGCCATTATACATAAATGATTTACAATTTCGGGTTTCCGTTGCTAAATGATGCCTATGTCTATATCATC
This sequence comes from Lithobates sylvaticus, assembly GCA_028564925.1. Taxonomy (NCBI): domain Eukaryota; kingdom Metazoa; phylum Chordata; class Amphibia; order Anura; family Ranidae; genus Lithobates; species Lithobates sylvaticus. The sequence goes on from CM053030.1 coordinate 240,587,378, forward strand.
ACTAATCTTTATACCTATGCTCATACTCGTTTAAAGATATTTGTTTTTCAATAGATTACCAGTTTGATGTAAAAAAAAAAGAAGCAGAAAACCCATTCAGTTTAAGAGTCAGCTACACTGACTGCAAATGACTCCCTTTAGATACCGCTCTGCCATAGATTCAGCAACTTGGCACTGGTTGGCATTCTTTGGAGAGGAGAAATCCACTGGCTGTTTTGTTCTGAAATCCATTGAATGGCAGGTTCATTGAATCATGTGTGTTGTTGGCTGCAAAAACCCATTGAAATGGGCAGGTTTATTGAAAGAGCTTATGGCTATAAAAGCCCTCTGACATTGATTTATTTTCAGCAAGATGCTACTAAGGTAGACAAAGCATTCCTTTGTATATGGAGGAGGTCAACCAGTGCTCCTTGGTCCACACCAGGCTTTGAATTGGTAAAACTAAAGAGGCCCAGATGAATGGGGACCGCAGTAATGTACATGATGATTACATTAGCCTGTTGTCTTTGTGTTCAAAGAAAGTTAAAAATGTAACTAAATTACCTTAAAGTGCAACTCCACTTTTGTTGAAAAAAAAAAAAAAAACATTACCCTCTGGGCGATCTACTGTATGTACACTCCAAGGATTATAACAAACTTTGTTGCAAATTTCTACTTTTTGTTATTCTGAAGAAATCCCTGTGTGTTTGTCTGTGCCTCTGGGCTAAGTGGGTCTAATGGGAGTGGTTTCATAATTATCAGTCAGCTGTGGCAGCTGCAGGGCACTAATGAGGAAAGCTGGCTGCTGGGCCTGCATCGCTTTAGATGTGTTCCTATTGGAAATATCGCACCAAAAATTAGATTTTTGTTGCAGGGGATGCCTGAAATCTAACTTGTATCTTAGGCAGATTTCTGGGAAAATTGGTGAGCCAATCACACAAGCAGGAAATGATGTTTTTGCGGAGTGGTCAGTACACATTCTTTGTACAGAACAGCTCCATGTAGCCATATTATTGCAATTCATTTATAGAAAATTACAGCAGCTGCAGAATGAAAAGGAAAGGTCATTTTTAATAAGATTCAATTACAATATGACTTGTATTGCGATTGTACACGCTACATTATTTTTTTTTATTTGCAATTTTTTTCATGGAGTTACCCTTTAACCACTTCAATACCGTGGACTGTCATATGACGTCCACAAGGTGGATCTCCTATCCTGGGTGGACGTCATATGACGTCCTCCCATTTCTGGCCGCCTAGGGGGGCGCCCGCGGCGTCGCTCGGGACCCGGTGCGCGTGCCCGGCGCCCGCGATGTCCGCCGAGCACCCGCGAATGCACGGGAACACAGCAGGACCGTGGATCTGTGTGTGTAAACACACAGATCCACGTCCTGTCAGTGTAGAGGAGACCGATGGTGTGTTCCCAGTACAGAGGAACACCGATCGGTCTCCTCCCCTTGTGAGTCCCCTCCCCCCACAGTTAGAATCATTACCATAGGGAACATATTAACCCCTGCAGCGCCCCCTAGTGTTAACCCTTTTCCTGCCAGTCACATTTACACAGTAATCAGTGCAATTTTATAGCAACGATCGCTGTGTAAATGTGAATGGTCCCAAAAATGTGTCAAAAGTGTCCGAAGTGTCTGCCGCAATGTCACAGTCACGAAAAAAAATCGCAGATCGCCGCCATTACTAGTAAAAAAAAAAAAAAAAATGCAATAAATCTATCCCCTATTTTGTAGACGCTATAACTTTTGCGCAAACCAATCAATATATGCTTATTGTGATTTTTTTTTACCAAAAATATGTAGAAGAATACATATCGGCCTAAACTGAGTAAAAAATTCGTTTTTTTTTTTTTTTTTTAAATTAAAAATTTATTACAAAAAGTAAAAAATATTATGTTTTTTTCAAAATTGTTGCTCTTCTTTTGTTTATAGCGCAAAAAATTTAAACCGCAGAGGTGATCAAATACCACCAAAAGAAAGCTCTATTTGTGGGAAAAAAAGGACATCAATTTTGTTTGTGCTCTGGTAAGGAAGGGGGTAAAATCCTCCGGGGCTGAAGTGGTTAAGAAATATTCTATATTGTCATTATATTAAACAATATTCACTAATGCAAAAGAAGGGAAAGGGGCTGTTTCCTTAAAGTGATTGTAAAGTCAGAAGGTTTTTTTTTCTTAATGCATTCTTTGCATTAAGATAAAAAGCCTTCTGTGTGCAGCAGCCCCCCCCCCCAGCCCCCCTAACACTTACCTGAGCCCCCTCTAGATCCAGCAATGTTGCACAAGACACTCGGCTGGCCGGGACTCTCCTCATTGGCTGAGACAGAAGTGCAGCGCCATTGGCTCCTGCTGCTGTCAATCAAAGTCAGTGAGCCAATGAGGAGAGAAAGGGGTCGGGCTGGGCAGCAGCCAGAAGCACAGAAGAATCCACTGCACAGAGGAGGTAAGTATAACATGTTTGTTATTTTTACCTAAAAAAAGTGCAAAATGTGTGCAGCTCTGCATAGAATCCAATCAGCTTCCATTTTTTTTTTTTTGTTAAAGCTTAAGTGCCGGTTCACACTGAGGCAGCACGACTTGCAGCGCGACTGCCTCAGGCGACCTGCACACGACAGCAGCGGCGACTTGCAGAACGACTTCTGTATAGAAGTCAATGCAAGTTGCCTCAAGTCACCCCCAAAGTAGTACAGGAAAGTAGTACAGGAACCTTTTTCTAAGTTGGAGCGACTTGAGTCGCTCCTATTAGAACGGTTCCATTGTACAGAACGGAACGCGACTCAGGCGGCTAAGTCAACTGACAAGTCGTCCCAGTGTGAACCGAGTCTAATTGAACAAGCTGAAGTTAGAAGCTGATTGGCTACCATGCACAGCTGCACCAGATTTTACACTCTTCTGTTTTAGTAAATCAACCCCATTGTATCTACTTTAAGTAGTACACCGATACTCCTTTTTTTAGGCACTTTCCTCCAACTTATAATACATTACCATTGTGGTAAGCAAAACAAAATATATCTTTACTATGGATCTGGGGGTACAACATACAGGCAGTCCCCAAGTTACAACCATCCAACTTACATATGACATATTATACTTATAAATGGAGGGAGACAACATGACGTGAGAGGAAATCTACCCCTAGAAAGGGAAATTCACTCCTGTAAGGCCCCTTTCACACTTGGGCAGGGGCGGCGTCGGCGGTAAAGCAGCGCTGCTTTACCTTCGTTTTAGCGGCGGTATTCGGCTGCTAGCGGTGCAGGTTTTAACCCCCGCTAGTGTCCGGAAAAGGGTTAAAACCGCTGCAAAGCGCTGCTGCAGCGGTATTGCCGCGGTGTCCCATTGATTTCAATGGGTAGGAACGGTATAGGAGCGGTGAATACACCGCTCCTTCACCGCTCCAAAGATGCTGCTAGCAGGACTTTTTTTGACCGTCCTGCTACCGCACCGCTCCAGTGTGAAAGCCCTCCGGCTTTCACACTGGAGTGAAAGGGGCCGGATTTTTTCAGGCGCTGTACAGGCGCTATTTTTAGCGCTGTGGCGCCTGAAAAACGCCCCAGTGTGAAAGGGGCCTAAGAGTTATCATGGAAAAAAGGTGTCTCCACTGAAGCATTATCACCAGTCCTTGTTTCCACAACAACCCGAAATGTTCAAAATACAATTGTCACAGGGACCGAAAGTGAGGTGAAATCTTCTAAACAGGGGCACAGACTGCAAAACAAACATTCCCTATGCTATCCAAAAAAACTAAAACAAAAATTTTGGCTGGACTTACACTTAAAAAATGTACATGTTCCAACTTACATACAAATTCAACTTAAAGTGTTACTAAACCCACAACAGTAAAATCAGTCTGTATATGCAGTAAAGCATGCTTGTTATACTCACTGTGGGACCTAAGGGATTAATTATGTGCATTGTGTAAAAAGGCTGTTTGATCTTGTTTCCTCTGTTACTCCCCTTCTTCCACAGTCCCCAATGCATCTCATGATAGAACAGAGTCAGGGGACAGGCTGCACATGCTCAGTTTGGTGCATATTGCTAGAGAGGTTTTTTTTTTTCTTGGGATAGTGCATGTGATCAGCAAAAGGTCAATCAGCACTGTCCAGACAGAGAGTCCCATAGGGCAGCCAGGGGAGAAAACTCCTCTTGCAAGCTTTAACCAGACACTGATAGAAGTCACTTTAAGCGCAAACCTACTTTTATTTATTTTTTTGTAACCAGGGGACTGCCTGTAACACTTTGTTAAAAAAAAAACAAAAAAACATTCACCTACAGTATATGCATTGCACAGACTGGACAGTCTGGAAGTGTCTGAAATCTCGCCTAATCTCACTTACAGCTGACCTCTAGGCAAATACAGAACACACAAAGTAATGCAGTTTTGTAATCATTAATATGTCAGAAAATGTATTTATAAAATGCAAGTGGTATAAGTACCTGAATTTGACCTGGTATCAGTCTCTTGTAATTACCATACAGCAGGGCTTAAGTGTGAGAGGAAGAAGCAGTACAGTGACAGAGGTCATCACTGTGCCGCCACTCATGTAACTATCCATTTACAGGTTGGGTTGGGTCCAAGATGACCTGGGCTTGGAGGAATTTGTTTTAATGATGTTGACCATCAGCCTGAAGACATCTAGTGGTACATAGAAGTATTGCGGGGGAAATCTCTGAACTTCAAATGTTTATAGTTCAATTATTTTTATCTGGTTATTTTTTACTGGAGTCTGGTTGAACTGGATGTCTTTTTTCAACCAGACTAACTATGTAACTAAATAAAAAATATAAAACACACCAGATAAAGCAGATGCATTGAAAGTGATATATATGGGGTTATTCTGTACACAAATAGAGTCCCAACAGTGAAGTGGTTCTCCATTTTTTTAGAGGGGGGCAGGAAGACTGGCCACCACCCCCCCATGGTTGGTAGGTCGCACCCCCCCATTGCTACATTGTCAACCCACCAGCCCCACACTTACCCCATCTAGGTCATGGGCAGTGCTGCTTTCCTTGTCGGCTTCACCCAGCCTCTCCTCCTCCTAGGCTTCACGGTGGTTTCCCCTGTGTCTTTTCCTCCTCGGCGGCCAATACTATTGCTTCTCCTCTCGGCCAATCGGGTCTCAGGACACGCATCCTGATTGGATGGGAGGGGAATTAGGAAGACAATCGCGAATATTAATTTGCTATTGCCACACAACTGGGTGGGCTCATGGCACAGTGCTCTGCACCCTGAGCCCACCCTTTTTTGAAGCCAATTAGAGTCTCTGGCTCTAATCACATGCTTCTAAAAAAAAATAAAAAAACGCATTGGAATCCATGCGTCCGGTGCACTGCATGTAAATTAGGGGCCGGCCGCATGGATTAGGGAGTGGTGCCCCTGTGCCCTGTATGGACGGGCCACCGCTGGTACCTAATGTTTCCAGGTTGCAAGAAAAAATGATTTTTTTTTTGCGAGTTGCAAGAAAATCATAGGGATTTAAGTTTGAAATATAAAGGTCCATTTTAATACCGGAACTTAACATTCACCAGGGTGAGGGTGCATTTGTGATAATCTGAATTTGAGCACAGCATACTAGCACAATAGTGCAGACTTACTTTCTAGCTTGACTCCACTTTCTTTGCAACTTCTTCCAGAACTGATGTCTTCTTCTTTTGTCCAGTGGGTGTCCACTAATTACGTACTGTCATTTCCACACATGTGCACTGCAAAAGCTCTGTCCTGACACCTGGCTCCATTCTCAGCATCTTACAGGGTTGAGGATAAGGAGAAGTGTTTTTTTTGGCTGTAGAGTCACATAAAGTCTTTGAGACTGAAGGCCACACAAGATTGAATTTTGGCAAAATTTTGGCCGCGGCACCTTTTATTGGTTTACATATTTCAAAACATTACAATTTTATTGTAAATAATAACTTTCAGCATAACTTTAATGAAAACAAATATTATTAAACTGCCCAGTTATCAGAACTCGAGCAGCAAGGCATCAACATTGCACAATATACAAAAATGTCCCCCTTAGATATCCAGGGTGACCCAACCACATAAATAGTGCCTGCCACTGGGCAGGGAGGAAGGAAGTTCTTGTGCTGCTGCTCTGGTCCTGGGGGAAAAGGAATAAGCCCCACTGCAGCAGCCCTTAAATAGCCAATCCAGGTTTCCAGAGAATTCCAATGATTCCCATTGGATCCTGGAATCTTCATTCCCCATTCTTAAAGTGACAGTAACCTTAAATAACTAACCTGCATATTATACATATAACAACATTTCCTAGCCAAACATGTCATGGGGTGGCCACAGTCTCAAGCCGGTGGGCCCCTAATTGTGCCCCCCCCCTTTCATTCTACCAAAACAAAAAATGCATATGATAATTGTACAGGTTTTATTTTTATTTTTAGCCAGTGGAGTTTTTCTTTAAGTCCTGAAGCTAGACATTTTAGGAGATACATACCATAACTTTAGTCGCATGCAAGCTACGTTGCCTTGCAAAAGTATTCACCCCCCTGGCATTTTTCGTGTTTTCTTGACCTCACAACCTGGAATTAACATGGATTGTTTGAGGATTTGCATCATTTAATTTACAGAACATGCCCACAACTTTGAAGATGTTTTTTTTTATTGTGAAGCAAACAACAAATAGGACAAAATAACAGAAAAAGTCAATGTGCATAACTATTCACCCCCCTAAAGTCAATACTTTGTAAAGCCACCTTTTGTGGCTATCACAGCTCCAAGTCACTTTGGATAAGTCTCTATGAGCTTGCCACGTTTTACCACTGGGATTTTTGCCCATTCATCCTTGCAAAACTGCTCCAGCTCCTTAAAGTTAATTGCGCTTGTGAATAGCAATCTTTAAGTCTAACCACAGATTTTCTATTGAATTGAGGTCTGGGCTTTGACTAGGCCATTCCAACACATTTATATGTTTCCCCTTAAACCACTCAAGTGTTGCTTTAGCAGTGTGTTGGGGTCATTGTCCTGCTGGAAGGTGAGCCTCCGTCCTAGCCTCAAATCACACACAGAGTGGTACAGGTTTTTCTCAAGAATATCCCTGTATTTAGCACCGTCCATCTTTCCCTCAACTCTGACCAGTTTCCCAGTCACGACTGCTGAAAAACATCCCTACAGCATGATGCAGCCGCCACCATGTTTCAGTGTGGGGCTGATGTTCTTTGGGGGATGTGATTTGTTAGGTTTGCGCCAGACATAGTGTTTTCTTTGATGGCCAAAAAGTAAAATTTTGTCTCATCAGACCAGAGCACCTTCCTCCATACATTTTGGGAGTCTCCCACATGACTTTTTGCAAACTAAAAACATGCCATTTTGTTTTTTGCTGAAAGTAATGGCTTTCTTCTGGCCACTCTGCCATAAAGCCCACCTCTATGGAGCATACGGCTTATTGTTGTCCTATGTACAGATACTCCAGTCTCTGCTGTAGAACTCTGCAGCTCCTCCAGGGTTACCTTAGGTCTCTGTGCTGCCTCTCTGATTAATGCCCCCCTTGCCCGGTCTGTGAGTTTTGGTGTGCGGCCATCTCTTGGCAGGTTTGCTGTTGTGCCATGTTCTTTCCATTTGATTATGATGGATTTGATGGTGCTCCTAGGGATCATCAAAGATTTGGATATTTTTTTTATAACCTAACCCTGAATTGTTCCTCACTTGTTTGGAGAGTTTATTGGTCTTCATGGCAGTGTTTGGTTAGTGGTGCCTCTTGCTTAGGTGTTACAGCCTCTGGGGCCTTTCAAAAAGGTGTGTTAATGTAATGACAGATCATGTGACACTTAGATTGCACACAGGTGGACATCATTTCACTAATTATGTGACTTCTGAAGGTAATTGGTTGCACGAGAGCGTTTTATGGTCTTCATAACAAAGGGGGCAAATACATACGCACATGCCAATTATCATTTTTTTATTTCTGAAAAATAGTTTTATGTATATATTTTTCTAATTTTACTTCACCAACTTAGACTATTGTGTTCTGATCCATCTCATATAATTCAGATTAAAAAAACATTGAACTAAAGGCTGTAATGTAACAAAATATGTAACAAGCCAAGGGGGTGAATACTTTTGCAAGGCACTGTGTGTGTATATATATATATATATATATATATATATATATATATAATAGGAGCTTTTCCTTTGTGGCAATGTTCAAAGTTTACTTTAATGTTAATTTTAAACAACACATTCTATAAATATGGACTGCAAAGCGTTTTAACAAATCTTTTTGTTACTGTAGAAATAGTGTTCAAATGTCTTTACTTGTTTTAAGAAAGAACAAAAAGGAAGATGTACTAAAATAGAATTTTCATTCTAGTGTAATGAATAATACATAGAACCAGAACTCAGGAGAATTGCCCCTTTTCAGCTGCCATACAGTAAACCTAATACACCTTTTATATCATTGGATAGGTGCAGCAGAAGATAGAAAAATTGTGCATGCTTGATTCTTTCGTCCTTGACCCAGAAAGGTGAAGCTTGTTCTGTGAAATAATAAACATAATGAAAGCAGCAAATTACAAATATCCCTATTGAATAGCTGCAGACATTTACTTGAACCAGTATTAAGAAATAAAATACTTAAAATTCTGCCCTGTTCCACAAAACTCTCAAGAGATAATATAGATATAGGGCTAACCTCCATCAACAAAGTATATGCATTAAACATCTGATAGTGTGAGCACCTTCTATACTGTTTAATGAAGGACTGAATCAATGGAATCAGAGGATATCAAGGAGTCAACAGGTGCATATCCTGAAAAGAGAGTGTGACCTTTGATGATTTTAGGTGCATGAATATTTGGTAAGTTTCTCGGTAAGATTTCTGGGGGGTTGCACTGAAGGTGATGGATGTGGGTAGTTTTATAGGAGTCTTTCTTTGCACAAACTGGAACAAGGAAACTCTTACAGACACACATAAACATTAGGACAAAAAATAATAATGTTAAGAAACTCTTTAATTACATATGCTTTTCTGTCTGAGCCTACCTTAAAGTACATTAAACCCTTAGTGCACTTTCAACAGCGGATCACTTACTGAGTAGGAAGCTTCTTTATCCTTTAATGCTTGCCTATATTCTAGTTTAAGCTGGTGCCATGAGCGCTGCCTCAGTTTTCCTGTTTTCGGGGGACTGCTTTCTCTTGCACTGTCTTATGGAGCCACTCTTGCATGCAGGGACTAGAGCTGTGTATCCCTACACTAGAAATGCACAGCTCCATAGCCCAGGATGGCAGGACACTCCCATGCTCCTTCTTCCTCCCCCTCCCTTCTCCAAGCTACCACACTGAGTGGAGACCAGGGTTAGGAACGCATGGAGGATTCTCCCAGCAACGTATATATGTCATCAGATGAGGTGGTCATTCTCTGACCGACATACACATACATGTAGCCAGCTACTCCTGATCTCTTACGAGAACCACAACTTGGCTGAGGTCAATCAGCTGCTAGGTACTATCTAAGTACAAGCTTCACTTTCATGGCAGGCTGGAGCCAGCAGGTTTGTTAGAAGCCGATACACGAGACTACTTACTGCTTCAGGCTGATATGTTGTATAGCGAGCCTTACATGGAGAGGATAGACCTGCAGACAGTATTATTTTGACTTTTATGCACTGTTATTAGTGTTTATGGTATTTACATCCAGTTTGACATATGATGTGTCACTCACTATATCACCCTGGTTTACCTGAGGCTGTATTGGGTCTTCCTGGCTAGAACCTCTGTCTGTCTTGATAGTCAATCAGCTGCTTTAAACACACACACGTGTAGCTTTATTGCATAGCAGGCTGGACTCAGCAGACAGCAGGAGCATTGCAAAGAGACTGAGCAACGGTTAAATATATGCAGTTTAGCCATCTCGCAATAAATGGTTTTTCATTGTGCCTAGGCTATTATGTATTACAGAGATCCTACCTAGACCGGACCTTATGGGTTTGAGGGGGGAGCAGGGATTTTAGTGTAGAGGGACTATAGCTGAGGGGGTGTCTACTGGGCACAGGAAGAGGTGGGGTGGAATCTGGGGGATGAGAATAAGGGAGAGGGTTTTTTGGGGTGACGTGGACAGAAGGAGAGCATCTCTAATGGGGGGGGGGGGGGGGGGGGGGGGGTCGGTCTCTGCTATGTTATTTGTCATGAATGTATATGTTCAATAAATAATTTTTTTTTGGTAGCCTTAGCAGGTGCTGTATCCTTTGTGGTGTTTTGGTTTGTGTCAGAAACCATGAATCAGACTGAGACAGAAGTACAGTTAAATCACACTTGTTTAATAATAATAGAAACAGGTAAACAGAATAAACAGTGTCAAAACATAGCCAGAGTTCAGGAACCAGAACGGATAGTCAGACAAGCCAAAACATCCGAGATGAGCATAGTAGAACAGCAAACAGGATCTGAAGCCAGAAGGATTGTAAGCAGGAGAGCATCTCTAGAGATGCAAACAAGGGGAAGGCAGAGATCATCTGGACTGGACGGCTTAAGTAGGCAGGACTGACGAGCAGGATATAATCAACAGGTGAGTCACTGTGGAGAGATAGGAGCTGGCAATTAGCCGACAGCTTAGCAGCCTTGAGAAGGAAGGGCTGAGCCCAGCCTTGACAGTTCGGAGATCAGGGTTGCCAACTGTCAGTAAATTTAAAGATAGTTTGTAAAAATCTGTGATGAAAAAAATGCACTGGCATCAGTGGTAGTAGTAAAAAAATGTCCTGGCTTTATCATCATTCTAAAGAAGAGGTAATCCAGTGTGAAAGTGAGAAAAAGGATAGCTTACAGTTGGTGTCACAGGAAGTATAAATGTTTAGCCATATACAGTATATTGAAATAGGGATTTGGGGGTCTGGTCCCCAACCAGAACCACCAGAAGGACAGGAGCTAGCAGACTATCACGGTACGTTTTAGAAATAACATGTAAATGAATGTTTAAACAAGTATATAAAAAATATACATGGTTTTATTAGCAAATGACAATTTAAACAATAAAAACAGGTACATGTGATGAGGTATTTCGACTAGTTTCGCTATTCAATAGCTTCTTCAAGAAATACAAAACATATACAGGGGGTCCCCGGGTTACGAACAAGATAGGGACTGTAGGTTTGTTTGTAAGTCGAATTTGTTTGTAAGTCGGAACAGTACCTTTTTTAAGTGCAAATCCAGTCTCAGAGACAGGAAGTGAGATTAAATCCATCTAATGAGGATACAGACAGCAGTAAAAACTTCAGTGGCTCTATAAATAAATAAATACAACATAGCCAGGTGTTTGGTTTAACATATTATTTATGTTTAACTGTGCATGTAGATACAGATACATACTGTACATGTAAATTCTTAAACATTTTCAAACACTGTACAACCTTAAACAATCATGGTAGAGGATGATGGGCTTGTTGAAGAGGATGGGACTATTATCATAGAATCTGATTCAGCTGCTGGACTTTTGAAGTAGACATCAAGGGATGTTTGCACAGCGCTTTTCTTTATCTCATCATAAATAGCCCTGTAGCATCTCAGGCCGTCAGTAACTGTACGATAAACTTTGTTAAACCTCTCTGTATCGGGATCTTGCTCCTCTAACTTTGCCATTCCTGCTTCAACGAGATGAAAAGCATCAGCTAACCGTTTTGTAGAAAACTTTTTCAATGTTGGAGTTTCTAGGTCCTGGTTTTCTTCCCTAAATGCTGTCATCTGCTGCTCTAGTTCCATAAGGTCTTCATTGCTTAGTTCTTTGCCATGGGATTCGAGTAACTCGATGATATCATTTTCATTGATGTCCAACTGCAGTTGATTACCAATGGTAACCACAGCTTGCCTGGTTGCGGCGATTTCTTCATCTGTAAACCCCAGAAATTCTTGTGTAAATTGGGGGCACAAATTTTTCCAAACTCCTCTCATGTTTGTTTCTTTCACTTCAGCCCAAGCAGCAGCATCATAAATATGATAATTCTTCCAGAACGCTCTTAAGGTCATCTGATCATTTTGGGTAGCCCTGATAGCTTGTGAGAATGTCCTCCGTAAATTATAGGCCTTAAAGGAGGCTATGACTCCTTTATCCATCGGCTGAAGTAGTGATGTGGTGTTGGGGGGTAGAAATACCACCTTTACATTGGGGTGCAAGTCAGCTAAAGTGTTTGGATGTCCAGGGGCATTGTCAAGGAGAAGAAGAATTTTGAAGGGAATATTTTCCCTCAAGCAATAACCCTCAACAACAGGGACAAAATGGTTTGAAAACCAATCTTCAAACATTGTAGCTGTAACCCAAGCTTTTGCATTTGCCCTCCAAATAACGGGAAGAGATGCCTTAGTGACATTACGTAGTGCCCTGGGATTTAAGAAGTGATGCACTAACAAAGGCTTGAGCTTCAAATCCCCAGATGCATTACCCCCAAGTAATACAGTCAGCCTGTCCTTTGATGCCTTATGTCCTGGTGCACACGTTTCCTCTTTTGAAATGTAGGTCCTAGCTGGCATTTTTTTTCAAAACAAGCCAGTTTCATCTACATTAAAAACTTGATCTGGCATATAACCTTCGTTTTCAATGATAGCTTTCAATATCTTGGGAAAATCATTTGCTTCACCTTGAACTCTAATGTTATGCAAATTAGCTCTTTCTTTAAAGCGATTGAACCAACCCCTACTTGCACCAAATTCTTCATTGCAATCATCTTCTCTTGGATGGGCAGCTTTTAAATCGTTGAAAAGGCTTCGAGCCTTTTCTTGAACAAAAGTAAGACTGATACTTTTGGTTTTATGGTTTTGGTCTTCTATCCAAATTGTCAGCAGCCTTTCCATCTCGACAATTAAACCACTGCGTTGCTTGGTAATAATCGTAGCATGCATTGGGGTATGGCCTTTCACATGCTCCATTATTCTTGCTTTATCTTTTAAAATTGTTGCGATCGTTGACCGATTGTACCCGAATGCTCTGCCAATAGATGATGGAGCTTCACCTTTTTCTGATCTTTTTATTATTTCTACTTTATTTTCCATGGTGATGGATCTTCTTTTCTTTGCTGTATCATCAGCACTTGCATCAGATTTTTTTTTCGGCATGTCGAAGACAAAAAATGTGAAATTAAGTGCACTCTAGAAAAGAAGAACAAGAAGGGAAAAAAAGTGTAGCAGTCAGCCAATTTATTACCAATTTATTCTAGTAAGACTGGAACTGTATAAAAACACTCACTGTGGCAGCACGATAGATACACTGTACAGTATGCCCGCTTGTTGTACGTCCTCAGAGCCGTCCAGCACTGTGGGATCCAGTAGCGTACAGTACAAAAAAACAGGGCTAAAAGAGAACAGAAGGATACAGTAATTACATTCAGGACGAAGCAAAGATGGTATAAAAAAAACACTGCATGAGCTCATGTCATCTGCCTATTGTGGAGCTCTCATTCAATTGTGTATGGTACAAGCAGGGCCGGATTTGCTCTCCCTGCTACCCCAAGGCAGGTTCCCGCAATGCGCCCCCTCCCCGCCAACAGAACCACCCCACAAATCAACAGAGAATGGCAACTAGATGGCAGGGTTAGTTAAAATATTTTTTGTTTCATTTTTTATTTTTTTTTTATTTTTTATTATTTTTATTTTTTTTTTGTAGATTGTCGTTTACTTTTTTTTTTTTTGTATATTTTTTTTCTTATTTTTTACTTTTTTCAAATTATTTTATTATTTTTATTTTTTTATTTTATTAATTTAATTATTATTTCTTATTTTTTTCAAATTTTTTTTCACTTAACTTTATTGCTATAACACAGGAGAAAACAATTCCCTGTGTGATAGCAATTGGAGGTGACAGGTTCTCTTTATTGACCCTGTCATCTCCAAAACAGGAATCCTAGCACTGTGCTAGATTCCCTGTCACAGCTGAGAGGGGAAGAGCACAGCTCTCCCCTCTCACTGCTTACATCGGTGGCAGCATGGACAGGTGACATGGAACAGACAGACAGAGAAGGTATGTGGAGGGGAGAGGGGAGGACACACTGTGTATACAGTACAGTACAGTACAGGCATATTAAAATACACTGGGCAGCTTACCTGGGATAGATGGTGGAAGCAGCAGTGTCTGCAATCCGAGTTCAGGCAGGCCGGCCGCGATGCACCTCCGCAGGGCAGCGGGTCGTAGGAAAGACCGGGGGCTCTGGAGGCTTCACTAGGCCGCACTAGGCCGCACTAAGCCGCGGCCTCGACGGGCAAATATAGCGGCCTGGCAGGCCACCGGCAGGCCACCGGACTGTACCAGGCCTGTGGATGAGCAGTTAGAATGAAGAGGGGGGCTCCTTAATGTAGTATATTATATCTAATATATATATATGTATACATATATATATATTATATATATACATATTTATTATATGTAGTGTTTTTATTTAGGCATTCCAAAGACAAGTTTATTCTAGGCATGCCACTTTGGTAGCTGTTATTATCTTAATCTAATCAGTATTCACACATGTCAAAGGGGGAATATGCAAGAATGTAAATTGGGGCAGCTTTATAATTACAACTATTCACAGTGTGGGGTTGTCTCCTGTCACATTGTCAACTTAAAATATAAGTTGACAATGTTATCTGTTACCCTTTGATGTGTAAATCTTATGCAAGTTGTGTGTGTGAGGGATAGCCTTTTAACCTAGTATTTACTGATGGTAATTAGAATTGAGGGGGGTATTCATGGTAACCATTTGGTTGACCCCCCCCCCAGTGTCAGATCAGTATATGAGAAGACAGGCAGGTTGTCAGCTAGTCTAGAGAGAAAGATGGTCTGAGAGAAGAAGGCATAGGTACAAGAGGAAATATTCGTTGTCATGAACTCTGTTGGATTTTATCGTCTGTAAGAATGTTCTGTTTTGGAAGTCAATAAAATCTCTCTCTGGGAGAATCGGGTTTTGCTGCGGACAATACTTTTAATAACCATATACCATCTACGAGGAACGACGATTATAGATTAGATCACTACATTGGTGCCGTTCAAGCGACCAGAAGAGCATTTTCAGGACTTTGTATTAGAAATCGTGGTGATAACAATCCGTGAGTTGGACAGAAGTCTGATGGAGACCCAAGACCTGTGCTGTGACTCTAACGTCTGGTTGTGACATAAGAGAGTCTGATCTACAAAATCAAACAAGTTTGGAACCCCAGAATTATTCTCTGGAGACTGGAAACGAAGAAAAGGACTGTATCGTGTACCAGAAGACCTGAGCTGGAAGCTGAAGGAGTAATTAATGCGGTGAGTAAAATATTTCTCTCTTTTTAAATTATTAATAATATAGTAAAAATGCTTACTCAGTGTGAAGCTAGTGTCAGTTCTGATAAAGTTAACAGATGGGTGTTAAAATGTATTAAGCGTCATGGCGGTCATTATGAAGTGCCAGAAAAATATAAGCAGACATGGACTATGATGAATGAATTTTTAGAAAAAACTGTTTTTGATAGTAAAATTTCAGAAGGTAAAAGAAAAGGTTGTATTGTACAGGGCTTGTTATCTTGCTGTTTAACAATGGAAAGTTCTTTGAAGGATAAGGTTGAGGAAATTACCCAGTTACAGAGTGCAGTTGATAATAGCAACAAGGTTTGTCAGAGGTTACAAAACCAATCAGAATCTGAGACTGTAAATTTAAAATTGCATGCAGTCACCATTGGGGAAGCTCTGCTTGAGAAGTCTAAACGTTGTAATGAATTATCAGAGGAAAATGAGAGATTGAAATTAAGAATTATGGAATTAGAGAAGAGATCTCAGGAATGCAGATATGCATCGAATCGTGGATTCAGCAATCTGCAGCAAAATGCAAATACAAACATTCTATCAAATGAAACAGAACCTCATATTAAATCTGATAATTCATTGCCAGCCGCACCCACTGTGACCACCACAGTTTATAACAATAATAATAATGCAGGTGAAGTTCAGCTTGTAATGAAGCCTTTGAAACCAAAAGAATTAGATGCAATTCTTAAAGAAATAGGAATGATTCCCTGCCATGATTTAAACAGATTTTTAAAATGGTTTTGTGACTTGCAGAATGTCAGAGATATGTACAATCTCAACCCATCTGATTTAGACAGAGTTATGCAACATTCTATAGGAAATAGTCTTTGGGTGAGAATTAAGCAGATCTGTACTCAACCAATGAGGACAAGGGACATATTGATGGAATTGTTATGTGTTTTGTATGGTGTACGTTCTGATGTTACTGTTCATGGGAAGATCAAACAAATGATAAGTGAATCTCCCTACGAACTGTCAGGAAGGATAAAATCTATTATGGAAATATTGGTCAGTAATAATCTTGCATTTGAGCATGGTGGCTTGTTACATATGAGTATATTTCTACATGCTTTGAACGAAGAGATTAGACAAAATATTTTACTAGTTACCCCAAATCCTCATGATTTAAAAGATGTATTGTTGAAAGCAGACAATTTATGGAGAAAGTCAAATGAGCAAGCTGTCAAGATTGATTTAGCCACATGGTTTAGGACAAATACTGAACATAAAGATCAAAAGATAATGTCTTATGATAACAATCAAAGAGGAGACACCAGGTCAAATATAGGTGATATTAATATGAAAAGCAGAGCTGACCAAAATCATAATAAAAAAGTATCTAAGGCTTGGATACCATTTTCTCAGTTAAAACAGAAATATGACCACTTGAAGATTGAGTACGATAAGATGAAAATGGAACATTACACATTGCTGGGACAGCTAAACAGATTACATTATCCAGATCTGTTTTTGAATACAAGTGACATTTCTCTAACAGTGGGGGTGGTTTAGTTTCAACCTGGGGATGTGTAAATAGTCCTTTGTTTTGACTTCAAACAGTGTTTAAGGACCTTGCTAATTAGTTTTGTTGGAGAGTTTTTTTTGTCTTTCAGATATATTGGAGATTCTGCATGTAAATAGCATGTGAACTGCAAGCTGAAATTTCTGGCTAGTGGGGGAGAAACACTGAATAAACAATATCATGGACTCTCTCAATATTCATCAAGCAATGGACATTTTTTTTTTTGGAACATAAATTTTTTTTTTTGTCAATGGACTTTTCCCTATTTTTTATTTTTCACCCTTTCCCAGTTTTATTCTTCAAGCCCTATTTTTTTAATTTTTTAATTTAATTTTTTTTTTTTTTATTATGTTTTATTTCTTGAACTTTATCTTAAAACCAGAGCGAAACATTTAAACCGAAAATAATTTTCATGTTACATTACATGTTGCATATTACATATTGCATATTGATCTATATATTTGCCATCTAAGGTGAGATGCTGCACAATGGCTTGGCATAGCATAAATTATAGTATGTTGGGTGGTTTTCCTAAATTTATAAGAGGGGTGAGTGAAATTCATCACTCCAGTCATGATTTGAAACTTTGTTGAATCAGTCATTAATATTATTGACATATGGATGAAAAAAGACCTAACTTTACTGGCAAGATTTTCCACTGCTGCTTTGTCTGGATAGAAGATCTGATAAACGCTGATGTCAAGCTGATTCTATCTGAAAGTGGGGGATTATATATGGATTATATGGATATATGGATTATAGATTGGTATATAGATTGGTATACCATTCAGGTGGAATTATGGACTGAATGATTCAAGTAACTGCTCTATTAAGGATGGAAATGAGGAGTCGGCCTACAGCAAAATACAAAGTACAGCAATAGCAGTTTTTTTCAGCCGTATCCAAACCTTTTGAACTTGAAAGTGAGAGCTGGTACATGGATGGTTCTTCTTACTATAAAGATGGAAGTAGAATTTCGGGATTTGCTGGTGTTTGTGCAAAAGCATCTTTAAGAAAATGAAAACCTTGAGCCTGGAGAGGAATCCTGGAGTTATGTGGATCGGAGCTCCCAGCACACCAAGTCTACTTTCAATGAGAGATGTGATGAAGTTGAAAATTGAAGAATGAACTGCGACATCCGCTCGTTTTTGTGCAATATTCAAGATCTTGATGTGATATAATAAGGATGTTTACCGAATCCTTTTCCAGTCATGATCTAAAGCTATATTATCTAATGACTGTTTCATGGGGATATTTTAGAGGCTGGTGAAGAGAGATGTAACCAGTTTCAACTTTATATTTCATATGAGCCATTGTGAAGCATCCAATACCTCAAGTCGGTAATGCTATGTTTGTTGCTTGATTTATGGGTCAGTTCTAGTAGTTAGAACGACCCAAGTGGGGGGTATATGTAGTATATTATATCTAATATATATATATGTATACATATATATATATTATATATATACATATTTATTATATGTAGTGTTTTTATTTAGGCATTCCAAAGACAAGTTTATTCTAGGCATGCCACTTTGGTAGCTGTTATTATCTTAATCTAATCAGTATTCACACATGTCAAAGGGGGAATATGCAAGAATGTAAATTGGGGCAGCTTTATAATTACAACTATTCACAGTGTGGGGTTGTCTCCTGTCACATTGTCAACTTAAAATATAAGTTGACAATGTTATCTGTTACCCTTTGATGTGTAAATCTTATGCAAGTTGTGTGTGTGAGGGATAGCCTTTTAACCTAGTATTTACTGATGGTAATTAGAATTGAGGGGGGTATTCATGGTAACCATTTGGTTGACCCCCCCCCAGTGTCAGATCAGTATATGAGAAGACAGGCAGGTTGTCAGCTAGTCTAGAGAGAAAGATGGTCTGAGAGAAGAAGGCATAGGTACAAGAGGAAATATTCGTTGTCATGAACTCTGTTGGATTTTGTCGTCTGTAAGAATGTTCTGTTTTGGAAGTCAATAAAATCTCTCTCTGGGAGAATCGGGTTTTGCTGCGGACAATACTTTTAATAACCATATACCATCTACGAGGAACGACGATTGTAGTGATCTAATCTATAATCGTCGTTCCTCGTAGATGGTATATGGTTATTAAAAGTATTGTCCGCAGCAAAACCCGATTCTCCAGAGAGAGATTTTATTGACTTCCAAAACAAAACATTCTTACAGACGACAAAATCCAACAGAGTTCATGACAACGAATATTTCCTCTTGTACCTATGCCTTCTTCTCTCAGACCATCTTTCTCTCTAGACTAGCTGACAACCTGCCTGTCTTCTCATATACTGATCTGACACTGGGGGGGGGGTCAACCAAATGGTTACCATGAATACCCCCCTCAATTCTAATTACCATCAGTAAATACTAGGTTAAAAGGCTATCCCTCACTGTCAGGAACGGTGCTATTACCTGGATCGCCTGCTGGTGTCACTGTTTCCTTCAACATCAAAGGGTGCAGTTCTGGTGGCCACCAGCAGGGGTCTCCCAGCCGATGGACATTGTCAGGAATCAGGCTACACCTGTTGTGGATTTGCTGGGTATATAAGCCTGTCCTTCACTGAGGTTCAGTGCTTCAGTATTCCTTTCTGTAGCCCTGTCTTGCCTGTCTGAAACCTGATCCTGGACCTGAAACCTGTACCTGTACCTGTAACCTGACCCGTTATCTGCTTCCTGCCCTGTCCTGGATGTTGTCCCCCTTACCTGGTTCCTGAGACCCATCCCCTGTCTCCTGCCTTGATGTTCCCTTGCTTCCTGTTTCCCCCTTGGTCTCTCCTCCCTGCCTTGTATATATATATGTTCCATTTCCTTGAAGTGTATAGTTAGTTAGTTGATTAGGGCTTGGGGGTTTGCAGTGTTATTTGTGTTCTTGCTTGTTTGTGGTTGCTGTGTTTATGTGTGTCTTTATTATTAATAAATATATCTTTATCACTACCTTTTGGAGCCTGATTCCTTTAGTGCAGCCCATCGATCTGTTCACTTGTGTTGGATGCCTGTGTTTAGGCTCCATCCCTAACAGAATACTGAAGCCATACTAACAGATCGGCTGCACTTGGGAATTGGGTCTGGACACTTGCTTTTGTCAAGGAAGATGCAGCTGGAAGATATTTTGTATCTTTCACTCCTGGCATTGGAAGAAAGAGATCTTTGTTATCAGACTTTGGGTGACTATACTAGGGAGCAACTACTGGAGTGCAACCGTATAGCCCATGCTTTTGTTGATCAGGGCCATTTTCTTTTTGAGGACGTGCAGCCCCTGATCCAGATTTGTGCCGAGCTGGCCCTGCCCTGTATTCCTGAGGGCCGTGATGATTTCACTCCCCCTTTTGATTTGAATCAGGTTGTATCCCTAGTATGGCTTTTTGAAGATGATCCCGACGACTTTTTTGAGCACTACTCTGGCTGTTCCCCACAGGTGATTTCTGAATGCATTGTGTCTGCGCAGTCTTTTGTTAGACAGGGAAACTTGAAGTCACAATTTGTACAACCCATACTTTCAGCATGGTCTGGCATGATGCAATTAGCCCCAGCCAAACAAACCACTTCTGCCATCAGACACCAGCCTACCCAAATGTATGTTTCCCCATCACCCATACCAAACCCAGTTGCCACCCAGTATACATTGCTCCCAACCAAATATTCATATCCGGTCTCCTCTCCCTGTACCTATCCTGCATACAACTCCCCTACCTCTTCTCTGCCAAATCCCAACACTCCTTTCCTGTCTGCTGCACCCCCAACCTACAAAGCTTCAGCGACCAAGTCAAAGAAAAAACGAAAGTTCTTCCCGACCAACCCGCTGCCAGTTTTCCAGTCTGATGACCCGCTGCCAGTCTGGTCCGCTGCCAACCAGAACCATGTGCCCGTGCCTGCTGCCCAGCCTGATGTGCCCGTGCCTGCTGCCCAGCCTGATGTGCCCGCGCCTGCTTCCCAGCCTGATGTGTTCCTGTCTGCTGCCCAGCCTGAGGTGTTCCAGAAGGACAGGAGAGTTCCTGTCTGCTGCCCAGCCTGATGAGTTCCTGTCTGCTGCCCAGCCTGATGAGTTCTAGTCTGCTGCCCAGCCTGATGAGTTCCTGTCTGCTGCCCAGCCTGAGAGCGCAAGGAGGTCTGCCGTCACAGAGAAGACTTTTTGGGACTCTTCCACTTTTACATGCACTGCCAGATCTAGGGCAGAATGGAGTGTCCAGAGGCCACTCCTTAGGGGGGGGAACTGTCAGGAACGGTGCTATTACCTGGATCGCCTGCTGGTGTCACTGTTTCCTTCAACATCAAAGGGTGCAGTTCTGGTGGCCACCAGCAGGGGTCTCCCAGCCGATGGACATGCTACACCTGTTGTGGATTTGCTGGGTATATAAGCCTGTCCTTCACTGAGGTTCAGTTTCCTTTCTGTAGCCCTGTCTTGCCTGTCTGAAACCTGATCCTGGACCTGAAACCTGTACCTGTACCTGTAACCTGACCCGTTATCTGCTTCCTGCCCTGTCCTGGATGTTGTCCCCCTTACCTGGTTCCTGAGACCCATCCCCTGTCTCCTGCCTTGATGTTCCCTTGCTTCCTGTTTCCCCCTTGTCTCTCCTCCCTGCCTTGTATATATATATGTTCAAATGTACAATTTAATTATGTGTGTCTTTATTATTAATAAATATATCAATAAAATAACATTGTCAACTTATATTTTAAGTTGACAATGTGACAGGAGACAACCCCACACTGTGAATGGTTGTAATTATACATTCTTGCATATTCCCCCTTTGACATGTGTGAATACTGATTAGATTAAGATAATATATGTATATATTAAATAATAATATAATAAATATATATGTATACATATATATATATTAGATATAATATACTACATATACCCCCACTTGGGTCGTTCTACTACTAGAACTGACCCATAAATCAAGCAACAAACATAGCATTACCGACTTGAGGTATTGGATGCTTCACAATGGCTCATATGAAATATAAAGTTGAAACTGGTTACATCTCTCTTCACCAGCCTCTAAAATATCCCCATGAAACAGTCATTAGATAATATAGCTTTAGACCATGACTGGAAAAGGATTCGGTAAACATCCTTATTATATCACATCAACTTCATCACATCTCTCATTGAAAGTAGACTTGGTGTGCTGGGAGCTCCGATCCACAGAAATACAAAACATATATCTGAAAGACAAATTTGTAAACAAATAATATGGTAACAGATATTGATCAACCATATATTAAATAATTTCAAGTAGGAAAGGGGAATTGGATAAGCACAAATCTAGTATATGCAGCTTCTTACCCCCCTCTGGTACCATCAGAGTATAGCAAGCAACCAACTGAGCCTCCCGCGGTGACTGAGGGAGGTCTATAAATAGACAGATGGCCAATATCTAAGTAGAAAAGTAATGTGATAAATAACCAGATGGTATGTAAAGATAGAGGATACATTCTTTTAAGGGATATCATAGTTTCTGTTACCAGAAGCTGTGAAAGCTCAATCCCCAGGTTCCCCACATGTATAATGTGAATGAAAAAATATAAAACCTCAATCTGCCCCCTTGAAATATGGGGGCAAAGAATAGTTCCACAAAAATTCCTGTGAACAACCATGCATGAGGGTGAAAAAAGGAAGAATTGAAATAGCCCTTAGCTTTATGATTACAAACAAGTGAGTAAAGATATTAGAAAGTGAAAAAATAAGTAAATAGTGAACTCTAGATATATATGCAAGATAATGCTGGCTTATAGCAGTGAAGATACCCAGCCACATAGGAAAAACATGTGGAAACCAAGAACAGAATGGGAAACAAGGTGAGGATACCCTATATAAGTGAATAGAAGCCCTATTCTCAGGGTAGTAAATAATTGCATACCTGGTGTTCAGATTAACTGAACTTAATAAGAGAACTGGAGGGAGGGTATATTTGAGGATGTAAGGTGGTGATTATTAATAACCATACTAGCAGTGATAAAGCGGACTACTGTCCCGCGGGGGGTAAGAAGCTGCATATACTAGATTTGTGCTTATCCAATTCCCCTTTCCTATGTGAAATGATTTAATATATGTGTCAGGAATGGATCCGTCCACTGGTAAGACCCATAATTTGGCGTGCAGTACTGTGGTCCACCAGCAGGTGTCTCCTGGCAGTTTATAACTGTCAGGAGAGGCCTTCCCTGCTGGGATATCATTTTTGGGCCGCAGTACTGGCGTCCACCAGCGGATGGATCCTGGCAGTGTGGAGCAGACAGCTCTTTCTGCGCTCAGCTGTCACATGAGGCCAATCACTGGCAGATTATAAATACCCGGCCAGCTCTCACACACTTGCCTTGGTATCTCTCTTCCATGTGCCCTGAACCTGTGACCTGAGACCTGTAACCTTCCCAGCCTGATCCTGTGTTCCTGAGTTCCTGCTCCTTGTTGCCTTTCCCATCCTTAGTTCCCTCTCCCGTCCTGCCCTTGTTCATCTGCTGATCTCCCGTGCATGACCCTGGCTTGGCTAATCGTTTGTGATTCTGGACTGCCCGTGTTATCCCTTGATCTTTCCGTGTATGACCCTGGCCTGGCTGACGTGTTGATTTCGGTACTTCCCTGTGCCTGTATATATTTATCTGTTGTCTGTGGGTTTCTGTTTGTGGCTGAGCACTGTTGTATTTTGGGGTGTTTGCTTATTTATATATTTATATCACTTATCTCAATAAACGTTAATCTTATTTACTTTTACTTGCATTTTGGGTTTCTCCTTTGCAGTCCACACAATCTGGTCTCACCTGTTTTGTGACAATATGGTTGATCAATATATGTTACCATATTATTTGTTTACAAATTTGTCTTTCAGATATATGTTTTGTATTTCTTGAAGAAGCTATTGAATAGCGAAACTAGTTGAAATACCTCATCACATGTACCTGTTTTTTTTTGTGTACCTCACACACACTCCCATAG